>OY998178.1:160500167-161700167 GCA_963921935.1 Galeruca laticollis | reverse complement strand
GAGTAAAACGCGAGCTCAGGATGTGGGTATACGTATGTTACTAATAAGTTTGTCAACGTAATATTGTCAGTGAATTTAGCAAGTTGGAGTATAAATCTCATAATTAGTGGACAAAAACAATCATCTATACGTAAAACATTATACAGAGTGTCAACTGTGGTATATCATGAATTGAGAAGTTGGCAGAAATATTCGTTAAAAGATTATCTAAATGCTTGGTGGAGTGGCTGATTTCTACAAATTAGATTATACTGAAAATAACTGAAAGAGTACAAACGAAGGAAGTAAATATAGAATAGATGAAATTTGAATGAATAAGAATTGAAAGGTATAAATCATGACAAAGATAACCAGCACATGACTTCACTTTATGTAACGAGGCTATTAGTTTTCACTCATTTCACTTTACTTGCAAAAAACCAAACGTGTTGAAATACATGGTACTGCATAATTTTTTCAATGCATTCACTGTAAACAAAAATTTAAAATTTTTGGAAATTCTTTAACATGCTTCCATAAAATATTTCATAATTACAAAACTTTATTATATATTGATTCATTTTTTACGCCATTTGATAGAAGCAAGACGAATCTTAGTAATTTCCCATATTTAATTCTTCCATTTCATATTTGTAGACAGGATACGGGATTAAAGTCGGAGTAGAAATTTTTGTAAAAAATTACCTAAAAACAAGTAACTACGTCTACGCCATGGAAAAACTGGAATTGGTGAAAATCGTAATAGGAGTGTTCATACTATTATAAGAAATATACAGCAGCTTCCCATCCATAATACGAACCGAGCTAATAAAACATCAAAGATGAACTTTGTTAAAGAAACTCCGGTCCCCATATGGATTGAAAATCCCCAAAAAAAATTTTATTCCGATTTCCATGCAATTTTGAACAGGGAGTTTTATGGTACGAGGATTTCAAAAATTGTCGGTAGTTCGTAAAAAATTATTTCTGGTGGAAAATTTAGAAAAATTTATGAAAATGCGGAAAACTCTACAAATTATTTTGCTCATTTACGAACTTAGCTTTAGTTTTTATGTTCTGACATGAAAATTTTCAAAAAATTCATGATAAATTTTTATGATTTGACACAAATATTGATGTATAAAATAACAGACCGATAAATGCTCGTAACTCAACGAAGTCCAAATTTTGATGTTCTGCCCTAGAAGAATTTTTTAGGTTATCCCTTTGTATTTTCATTTTCTGATTAGTCCAATCTAAAATTATGTTTAACATATTATCTTGGATAAGCAGGCTCCACACTGCAGATGGTTGTGCTTCTTGTCCCAATAGACCAGCGGATCCTCGTAAAGTTGGTAAACGTACAACAATATTATGCTTCTGTGTTCGACTGCAAGATACAAAGCTTTCAGATGACCACTTGAATCGATTTCTACCAAAGAAATTTTATGAACCTTTTGTAGCTTGATTCACCAGTTCCTCATCAACATCCTCCTATTCATTTAAATTTGCCAACTCTTCATCTTCCCCTGCTGGCTCCGAGTCAGTGTCATATTTACTGGGTTCGTAGATACTTTCGGTGGCACTATATTCGTCGCAATCAATCGCATTTTCCGTTTCTATGTCATCCAACCACTTTAAGGTAGTGTCCTCAAAATCGGGATCCGTAAAACGAAGTATTTTTGAAGGTCTGACACCACAATTGGCCATAATAAAACAAAATATGGGTAACAAACACAGCAAGAATAAATTACACTAATGCTGTGCTGAGGTCACTATGACCGCAAAAAAATTTCAACTCGACGTAATTTAAAAACAAAAGCGAGTAATACGCAACTACCCTTGTTGCCTTCTCAAAATACACTAATCACAAATCACCTACTCCAGTGGTTCCCAACCTTTTCTGGACCACCGCCCCCTATAGAAGAGAACAAAAATTTCACCGCCCCCCCCCCCCAGTCGCTGGTTAGTCCAAAATAGTTAATTTCATTTGAATATCATCTGTACCGTCCCAATTGATCTGTATTTAGCTTTAATTTCAGTTAATGTCTAAATTTTATTTTAGAGGAATGATGAAGTAGAAATTTATTAAACGACTACCGAATGTACAATAAAATTGTTCATTGAAATTTAAATATAAACACAGAATCAATAAGAAATACAATCACAATAGAAATAAAAAATGCAATACAATAAGAAATACAAAATTAATAATAAAGAAAAAATCAATGAGACGGTTGAGGCTGGTGGAGTGTTACCAGTTTGTTAATAGCGGGTTCCAATTTCGTTAACATCAATCGCAGATCGCCACGTTCAGTGATGTGTAGTCTGTTCCTCTTCTTTGACAGCAAATCAGTTACTGCACTGAATGCACGCTCAGCCATATAGGACGAAGGAAATGCAATTAACAACTTCTATACTATTGTCCACAATCCAGCATAGAGAACTGGTATTGGTTTTTGAAGCCAGAACTCTTGATATCCACGTTTGAATTTCACTTTCATCTCTTCGTTAGTTGTGATTTCTAATAGCTCCTCTTCCAAATTTGATGAACCTTCAGTATCTGTGTTCGCGCAAGGATCTATAACCCAACTTGGTATTTCCATGTTTAAAATATCTTGGAAACGCTCTGTAAAATCAACATGAAGAACTTCCAAGTGGTGGCAGTAACTAAGTAAATCTTCCAGTTTTGCAGACACTGTTGATAATGTGGGAAAATGGTTGTACTCACCTCTACCAAGATTTCTTTTGAATATAAGAAGTTTTCCTGCAAAAGCAGCTATGACGTTTTTAGTTCTAATTAATGTTAAATCATCACCTTGCATTTGTAGATTAACTTGATTAAATACTTTAAACAGGTCCGTTAAATAAGCGATGTCATTTTTTGACGTAATGAGGTTTTCGCGCAATTGTTAGTTTTCTTCATGAAATTCCAACACTAAGTCAAATAGATTGAAAAACCGATTCAGACAAACACCTTTAGAGAGCCAACGTACTTCTGTGTGCAGCAGCAAGCGATTGTAGTCTTCATCATTTTCATTGCAAAGCTTATGAAACAAAGGTCATTCAATGAATTGCTTCTAATGCTATCGATTGCTTTAATAACGTTATTGAGAGACGCATGCAGACGTTCATTTAATTTTTTGGCAACCAAATGCTGACAGTGAATAATACAATGTACAGCGAGTATATTTGGCACAGCTTTTCTCAAATGTGCTATACAACCCTTGTGACGCCCGGTCATTGCTAGAGCACCATCAGTAGCAGCAGACAAAATATTGCTAATAGGAATTTCTTTCTCTTCAAAAAATTCTTGCATGATATTAACTATAGAATGTCCCTTTGTATCAGATTCCAAATTCTTAGCAAATAATAACTCTTGATGAATTTTTTCTTCTTTTATAAATCGTACGTATGATAAGAGTCTTTAGGTAATCGCATAATGATCTTTCAACGTCATTCGCCATTTCATCTATTCTTCTTTGCACTGAATTATTACTGAGAGGAATTTTTTTAATGATATCAAATGGTGTCTTATGATGGAGAACAGTTTTTAATATCTCTTCGACTGCCGGCAAAATGAATTCCTCGCCAATGGTGTGTGGTTTTCCTGACTTTGCGATTAACAATGAAATGTTATATGAGGCTCGTAGCCCATCATCGTCTCGTTTAGAAGACGATGCAAAAAGGTTTGATATAGTTGGCTGTTTTAAATATTGTTTTTCGAGTTCTTGAAAATAGAATATATCTTTGTTCTTCTTATCAGGATGCATTTTATGTAAATGCTCTTGTAGCCTAGAAGGTTTCAAAGCTTCATTTGAAAAAACTTTTCGGCAAATTAAACACATAGGTAATGATTTCTTTGTAGAAGATTCCGCAAATCCATATTTTAAATATTCAATACTGTATTGCCGGCATTTCTTTTTTAATTTAGAAGTAGATTCAGCCATTTTCATACAAAAATTAAATTCTCAATAGATTTATAGATAGTAATGTTTATGAAATGACACACCACTCACGTTCATTTATTACGGCAGAGCTTATGATTCACGACTATATATCGCGGCCAAGCACATACAACTAACTAACAAAAAATTCGTAGAGCTGTTGCTTTTATACGTTTCATTTCGTGCCTGATTCAACTTGTCTGTGTGCGAACATGTCGAAACATGTTATTTTGTATGAACATCTCGCGTTCGCTTATCATCGTGCGAGGACAAGTCATATACTTCTATTCTGAACTAAAAGAAATTATTATAATTATTATTATTATTGCTAATTTAAAACTGCTTATTAACCCTTATTAAATCATTTTTATTCCACCATTCCTCCTGACTGCTTATTATTTGGTTCTGAATCCGCTACCGCCCCTTTAAAAGGCTGCAGCGCCCACAGGGGGGTGGTATCGACCCCGTTGGGAACCAATGGACCTACTCTATAGATAGTTCACGACAATGCTCTCTTGAAATGATAAAAACTAGCGCCACCTATAGAACTGAAACACAATTGAGTAGTGGGTAAATTGTTTCTTAAGTCGCTACTAGGGAAAGAAGAATGGGCGCTAAATTTAAATTGCGATTATCTTTACTGTTGGTTTGAAGATCCTTGTTTATTGTAAATAAACGACATGTTCCACTAAAAAGTCTACTATATTGTGCACACTCAATTGTTTGCCAATCATTACCGTCGCTAATATCTTGTAAATTCTAATATAATTGCCAAACAATTTATCATTGTAGATGAATATATATTAGACTTTTTAAAAAATCAAGTGATTTACTGAACAATATTTAAAGAAATTAACAGTTTTTTGGCAATTGACTGTTTACAGAAGGACCAAAATAAGAAACATATGTTATTAAGACATTCATTGAAAAAAGTATATCCACAAAATAGGGACAATGTACAAAGTACATGTGTAATGATGGGTATAAATAAATTATAATTATTAATATAATAATAATCATTGGAATTGGGACAACCGGTATCATATAAAAAAATGAAATAATATACCTTCAGCTAGTTCGTTACGAAATTATATTAAACAAAAATTGTTGATAATTTCGTAAAACTAGGTTAGCGGAAGTTATACCGTAAGCTTTTTCAATCATAGTTTAGAAGCATAATATAAAACAAAATAATTGGGAAATACCTGAACTCATGTATGAAATCGCAAACTCAGCAACCCACATATAGAGGTAACTGAAAAATTTAATGAAGGGGGAAAAAAATTGAAAGATACCAGAGCTTGTTCAGCCGGTGCGGCGATCTGAACAGCTCGGGTAGTTTCTGTGAATTTTGCGAAAATCACTGAATAAGGGATATTTTTTGTTTGTTTGTTGTGTGCATATATTCTGGGCCTCCACGTCTGAGGAGAAGAGATTCGTCTCCGGTGAGTAATTTAAAAGTTCATTCAACAGACTAACCAGTTTTGAGGGATGTACATGCAGAATCAGGAAATGTAGAGATTGACTGAGAGTTGTCATATTGTACAAACTAGGAACCTGTCGGTACATTGCTTCTCGCTAACGAATACGTCTAAACTACTAATCAGATTTGTCAGGGTAGTATTTAGGGAAGTATTACAAAATATTGCCGCCGAAAATCATAAAAGGTGATCAACTGATCTACAGATCAAGAGGGCCAGTAAGAGGCGATAGTTTGTAACGGCTTCACAAGAAACTGGTTTTTATTTTATATATTTTTTTGTTATTACTAATTTTTTATTTGATCAAATGGTCCCAGGCAGTTTAAATCATTTCATGTTATTTTAGACACGTATACAGTGACATTTAGCGGATACATATTTTCTTTTAATAGAGGGAGGAACTAATCCTCAGTAGTTCATTATATTGTGGACAAAGTTTCACTGTAACCGTGTGGACTAGTTCCATTAGATTTCGGCCGTATAGGCTAAATAATTTTTTTTTGTTTGGATATTAATGAGAAAAAATCATATTTTAACGTGTTGTCTCAAGTTCTATCATAAATTTCACATTGTTTATAATTTTACTAAAAACTAAGGGGATTTGTAACTCTAGCGATTTTTTTGAGTTGATTCTTATTGCGCCAATTAGAGAATAGGCTAATTTAACCTTTCTATATTTTCTTAAATTTTTTTTGCTTATTCTATTTGTTTGTTAATTATAGAATTCTAACTATCTTATAAAGGAGTGTATATATATATGGATTAGTTAAACTCAGGTTTTTCATTTAAATCACTCTAACCTTTTCTAAAAATAAATCCTCGTATTGTAAACCGAGGTGGGGCTTCAAGCTCTTTCGGAAAAATAGGTTAGACCGTTCAAAGGAATTTAAACAGGGATGTACTTAATTCATAATCTTTTTTTTTGTGGTGACAGTCACTAGGCATAACCAAATAAGCAATCAGATAGAGGGGTGAAATCTCCCTCAAATTTACTTTCGTCAGTAACCCGTAAATAACGTAAGTAGGTCTTTAACGACCCTCAGGGTTACACATGTAGATACAACAAAATATTTTCAACAGTAAGTTTAGCTACTATTGTTACTGCAACAAGCTACAATTGCATTAAAATAAATCAGAGACATATCATGAAACAAGAATATTATAAACTGTAGGTATAAAACATAAAATAAATTTATGATTGTGTAGCCATGTTACAAACTTACTGCTATTTGTTTTAATTATATAATAGAAATACATACCACTGCAAGGCAATAACAAAGGCTCAGGAGTGCATGTATTTTCAAGTGACATAACTAAAAATATAATTTACCAGTGATACATAAAGTAGGTCTGAAATTTTTTCAAGAAATCACATGTGTAATAATATTTGTTCACTACATTTTTCTCTTACCAGGTAAAAATAATGATGGACTAGCAGTTGAATACAATCTATTGGACCAAGCTGTAGTGTACTTCACTTCAAAATGTTTATGGCATATTTTCTTTGCTTGATATACAGCTAACGGCTCCATTGTCTTCAATTCATCACAGTTTATTGCATTGCCTTGAATTTTTCTGAGTCTTTATTTGGATTCGGAAATATATGTCTAATATTAGATGTTTAGATGTTGGTGTGCAATTAGGCACACAGCATTTCATAAAACCTGACACACCCTATTATTTGAAAATTGAAATTTATCATTCAAACTGACTTTATATCATTTGAAAACGAAAACTGATAAAATAGGAAAAATAGAACTATAAAGCGTTATAACACAGTTATAAACACAAGTCACCTCGATTTGTGGTTATAAATCAAAATTATTGACATTTGGCAGCGGTGATTGGATAAAACAGGAAATTTTACAAAACTACTAAAATTCAATGGTGCTTCCATCTGCTTGTCTAAAACACATACCAATGAAATAGCTTGAACTTGATCTAGTTGCGTGAAACATCTATAGAGTAGGTGATTTGTGACACTAATTTGAAGGTACAGAGACGTCCAAGACTATACAACTGGGGAGGGGCTTAATACTAGAGATGTTCAAATAGCCATCGGGCACGATGACCGCACCACAGTAGCTTAAGGTTAAACCAAAGAATACACCAACAATAAGAAGCGAAACTTCGGCTTTTTGACAATTCATTTTCTGAATGCGCATGTGTGATAGACGCCATGGTTTTGTATGTGTTTTACGTCAATGTCATTCTTTGTTGTTAAACAAAAATATACTTTTTATTTGTTTATTCACTTTGATTTTGAACAATGCCGTTTAGTAGAAGTAACTAGTGGCACTCTTAGTGAGAAATTATTGTATTTATGATGGGAAGAATAAGCTGTGAAGTTCGTGAATGTCACTCAACAACAGGAGAAAAGATAACTATGTTTGGTTTTCCCAAAGACCCTGTGAGGTAAGAGAAATTGTTTCTATATGCAATGTATTATAGGTATATATCCATTTTTCAATATTTTACATTTTACTTTACATGTTCCTATGCATTGTAAGTTGTGTAAATCTATGTTTTTGTTTGTTAACGTTGATCTGTCCCTCTACCTTTAATAACATGTAATGATAATATTATGTACTACAATAAGCTTTCTGCTGACGAGCCCTGTTCTGCAAAAAACATGTTGAATGAAAATACATAATATTCAATATAAATTAATAGTTGATTTCATTTATAGACAAGTGATAATATAAAAATATAACTACCTTTATTTACTTTTTAGGGTACAGTTATGGTTGGAAGCTTGTAACCGTAGAGATTTGTTTAGAAAGACTACAGATGCTTTACAAAAGAATTTATATGTTGTGTGAACTTCACTTTGAGAAAAAAATTGTTTCCAAAGGAGGATATTCCAAGCGTTTGTTTCAGCTAGCTGCCCCTGCCATATTTCCATGGTTAAAATGCAAGGGACATATTTTATTGAATCATCCACCAACAAAAATAGTTATTTAGTCTGGTAAATATAAAATTTGAGTAGACATTACAATCAACTGTTATTAATATTTATTTTTTGTCACCTGGCCACAGGATTAATTAATACTTTCTGATAGGATTAATTGATACTTTACGACAGGATGAATTAATACCTTCATGGAATTTGTGTAAGGGAATGATTACTACAATTACTTTTATAATTGCAGTTACCACACCATTACAGCAACAGCGCTGCAATACATACGAGTGACCGTGATGCTTCTCCACTGCTTGGTAAATATAATTATTATTCAGATTCACCTCTGTATGTCAATATACATCAAAATGGATGGCTTTCTCATAACTAGATAAGTTAGTAAAAAATTAAAAAATTAAGTGTTTGCAATTGTGAATTTAACTAGACAAAAGTCTCACCTACAATGTTCAGCCTACCTGTGTCTCACTTAAAAATATCTTGGTTTTGTTATAAAACAGTATTTTTTTTGATTTTGTTAATACAGAGAAATATTTTTTAATGTATCCCATGTTCACTTTGTGGCAGTATTAACTATCAGTCTCTGATATGCATTTAATGTGTAAGATAATTCTTCTGGTAAAATAGATACTAGAAAATGAAAGTGTCGGATGGATAAAACAACACAATTGTCTATAATAAAACCTACTCATACACTTCTGTGTACATTATTATAGTCTTTCTGTATAATTCTTTCCAGATAATCAACCTTTTAAAATGGACGTTAGGGGGAAGTACTGAGCTACGACCTGTACCTTTACAATCTCCTTCGACTTCAACACAAAGCATGACTTTTGGCACAATATGAAAGCAAACGTCTCTGAACAAAATCGTCTCTATTAGCTGCTTTTAACCACATTTTAGCTCTAAAAAGTAACAGTACATTTAATATGGGTTTGACAAGAATACAGTTTGGTTTGGTTTACCTATCATTCTTGTCCAGTTTTGGAGGAACATCTACATCTACAACATAAGCAAACAAGTCCTCATTTAGAAGCCATCTATTAATCTAGTGCCACAAGAAATATTGTACAATTATAAATAAAGTAATAGATGACTTCTATTTTACTTATCTACCTGTCCAGACAGTTGTAAATGTCAGGTATTATTATTATTATTTAATATATATTGATCATTTCTACACATTATGTTGCAGACATTAAAATATTTTCTCTAGGTGTAAAATATTGAATTATGAATCTGGAAGAGTGTTACTGTTATATTATATCATGGAAATTATACAAATTGTACATTTAAGCACCAACATTATTGTAATTTTATACCATCATGTATATTGAATTTTTTCCTTCTGTAATCTGGTATTCTAAATATATAATCTATATTACTGTATTGGTTTTAATATCTACCCTATCCTACACATACTGCTACTTGAATACATTTGATTAAGCAATAGCATGTTATTTTTAGTAATAAACTGTTCTTCAAAAACAGAAACTTAAACTATGTATAAAGAAATGCTAAAGCATATTTTTCACAATATTTGTTAAGCCCAAGCATCTCGTTAAATTAACTTTATTAACCGACCAATTAAGTTTAATTTATTTAATAAATAACTGTTTTAAAGATAAAAACTTTTCCACATCAGTTAGACAGTCTGAACAATATCCTATTATAAAATTGTCACTTATATACACTTCGGAGGCTGTATCGTACAAACCGAACTTTCTCCAAAAATATAGTATATATGGATTTATCGGACCCGTTGTACTCGCGCTAGTGAGCTGAAAATCAATATGGTTCATCTGTGATACACACTGAAAAATATTCAATTATAATATTGATCAATTGTATTCACTCTGGAGGCTGTATCGTGCTAACAACCCGAAATTTCTCCAAAAATGTGGCATTTGCAATGCCATATTACCAGTTATACTAGCTCCAATGAGCTGAAACTCAATAAGGTTCATCTATATGACGTCCTGAACAATATCCAATCATAAAATTGATCACTTGAATACACTGCAGAGGCTGTATCGTGCTAACACATTTTTCCAAAAATGACTAAAATTTTCTCTAAGTACCATAGCACCCGTTGTACTGGCTCTAGTAAGCTGAAAATTAATAGAGTTCATCTGTGAGACGCCCTGAGCAATATCCCATCATAAAATTGGTCACTTGTATACACTCCGGAGGCTGTATTATGCTAACACACTGAAATTTCTCCAAAATTGTCGTACTTCAAGTATCATATCACCCGTTGTACTGGCTATGGTGAGCTGAAAATAAATAGGATTCTTCTGTGAGGTGTCCTGAACAATATTCGATTACAAAATTGGTAACTTGTAGCACTCCAAAGGCTGTATCGGGCTAACAAGACCATGTTACAGGTTTTTTATGCTTACATTTTTCATTGACAATTAATACTTTCTCGGAATAATGTTTTGACAATACATTAGTAAACAATTATTTTTTGGAATGTTTGATTTATATTTTTTACTGCCTGTAAAGCTTGTAAAATATATACCTTCACAATTTTGTAACCTTTTTCTCAGTGTAAATATTTATTAGCTTTCTGTCAACTTCAGTTTTACAAGGTCACGAAATTTTGCCCCCAGAACATCAAACGATTTATGCCGGCTTTCGCTCCTTGTTGTTGGTGTGGCATCAAATGAAATGTAACTTGATATTTAGTATTGATACAATTGTCAAATTTCTTAGAATTTTTAACATTTTATCAATATATTGAGGAATTATCTAGAAACAGTTAGTTTCATTTAAAATAGTAATAATCCGAATTAGTTTTTGAAACCCCCTATAATCTATTCTAAAACGTCTTTTGTTTGCGACTTGCTATACCGCTTCATTGCCCACTTATTTTAGATTGATCAAAAAGTTCCAAATCCTCCTTTTCGAGGAACAAATTTCTAATTACACGGGGTGTGAATTTCATATCATTTCAATTTGCATCCCACACACATAGCGAGAAAGAGACTCACACATAAAATAATTGCATGTGATGTAGTGTAAAATTGTTCGGAGATTTGTGGACTTAGTGGAAATAGAGTAAATTATACTAGTAACATAACTCCTAGGGTGGGAAATGTGGCTAATCCTTTTAGAAGGAATATTTCGCTTCAGGTCGACGATCCGTAGTAGAACTACAAGCCCTAATATATCGCGGTGTGTACTCATAGGGCTACGTCAGTAATTTTAGATCACGGAGCAGTTTGATAGTCATAAATGATAAAATGGAGCGTACGGAAGGAAATTCACACATTTTGGATATGTTTGAGAAATTGTCAATTTTGATAACCAAATTTTAATACGAGAAAGTAAGTGATTACTTGTTCCTCTAGGTACTATAATTATTTTTCAGTTTGAGGTCACTAGGAATCAGTTATTGTTTCCCGTGTCTGAACAGGATGCCATCGTCACTACATACATAGAGAGACTATTTCAGGAAATTTGCATTTTATTTGTATCATAATTTGAGAAATAACGCTTAATTTTACGATTTTCTGGCTTAGACGAGTCTATATCAGTTTGTAAACCTTAAGGGGAAAATCAGAACTATAAACGGATAAACACATATTTTTGATTTCAATACACACAATTCAAATTCAATTTCAGCCCCCAATATCATTTTCCTACGACCACATAGGAAAGTAACATATATTGTACTCTCTCCTCCTATGGAAAGTGACCTTTATTCTCACGCGTGCGGCAAGTACTTTCCGCACTAGTGCGGAAAGAAACTTTCCGCACGGCTGTCAATAAGCCGTCAAATCCGTGAATCCTGTAAGATTTACAAATGTAATTATTAATTGCTCTTCCTCATTGATATTATTCACATAAAAACTGGATTGAAAACTAGTTATTTATAAAAAATAAAGAAAAGAAAAAAAATGTTGACGCCGAGAATCCAGCTCACAACCTTGCGGTCATTATACCAAATTCTTTTCCAGCTGAGCTAATTCATACTTGAATTAATGTTATCAGAGAAATATATGTTACGGCTAAAGTATTTACTTGGCTAGTATATAAACTAGTTGGATAGTATACAAACTATCCAACAGCCTGGTTATTTTGATGAAAAATCATATTTTTACTAAAATAGCAACGAGTAATGGCTGGTTTTTATACTATCCAGCTAGTTTATGAACTATACAATATTTATCGCTAAAACTCAAACCACAAGGAAATTACACAAATTAGCTAGCATTTTTGGCTAGTTTGTAAGCTATCCACATTAGTTGGATACAGTGTGAACCTGATATTGGTGATAATACATAATAACCCACGAGTTGGTTAGTATGTTAATCAACCAACGCGATTTGGTTATTATGTAAACCAACCAATTCTCTTTGGGTAGTTTAGTGGGGTTATGTTTCGTCAAGTGTTGTGTGTTGGTCTCGTGAAATTTGTTTAAGAATAGATATCGTGTTATTAAAAATGAATCAACAGTAACAATTTGAAAACCTATTATTAGACGTTTACGACCAAGAGTCGCAAAATTCAATATTATTGAATGATAGCGATTATAGTGAACTTTTGCAACGTATCAAGAGAATACGCGAAACTGGATCTGACATTAGTAACAAGAGTGATTATAATGTGATAAATACTTATGATTTACAAAGAATCGAATCATCTTATGTAATTCTACATGGAAAATCTGGAAAGATTATTTTACGTTTGAGTGAATGTTATGATGCGATTAAAGCTGCCCATCAGAGAACTGGGCATGGAGGGCGTCAAGCAACAACAAAATTATTAAACTAAAAGTATCACAACTTAACACAGACAATGGTAAAATTGTTCATTGAAACTTGTGAAAATTGTCAGCTTAAACGGAACAAAACTAAAAAGGGAATTGTTTCAAATAATGTAAACTCTCGATGCCAAATCGATCTCATCGACTTACAAACTAGACCAGATGGTGACTACAAATTTATTTTTGTTTACCAAGACCACCTAACCAAATACGTCAGGTTAAGAGCGCTAAAAACAAAGGAAGCTAAAGAAGTAGCTGAGCACCTATTAGAAATATTTGCAGACTTAGGAAGCCCTTGCATGTTGCAGAGCGACAATGGCCGAGAATTCGCAAACCAGGTGAGTATTAGGGTAAAAGACATGCTAGAAAGGACATGGCACTTTTTATGGGCATTTTGGCCCTAGGTTTTTTTGATATGTTGTAGCTGACATCGAAAGATTTTTTCCTTTGCGCTAAAGTCCTAGCTCTACTGGGTGTACCGGAAAAATGGGCCCAAAGTTGAGATTTAGAATTTTACATGTATTTTGAAGTGCCATGTCCTTTATTTAAAATTCCTTAAATGTTGCTTATATGGATGAAATAAAAGAAAATCAATACATTTTGATTTTTTTAGTTGATTGAGGAATTAGTCGGACTGCCATATTGTGCATGGTAAACCGAGACATTCACAATCACAAGGTTCAGTGGAGAGGGCGAACCAAGGTATAGAGAGCAAGTTAGCGTCGTGGATGTAAGATAATAACAAGACAAAATGAAGCGAAGGTTTAAAAATCATTCAATTTCAAAAAAAATGGTGAGTAGGCTAGTATTTTGAAATTCAAGAAAAAAAACTGTGTTTTTCTAATTCATTTGCCAGTTGTGAAAACGGCGCAGAGGCATAATTTTGTATCTGTTTTGTTTGCGTAAGTATATAGTATGTACAAAAAGTACGAGGAGTAATAAACCCTAATTAAGTATGCAAAACCTTTACAGGGAGCACCATGAAATTTTTGATAAATCTCTTACTTTAAATTACATTTCTTCCGTAAATCTAAAAACCAGGTAGATCGACCCCGTATTTGTTTCAGTTGTAGCAAAGTTTAGGGTTTATTCATTGTTAAAGGATTAGCAGATAAGCAATAACGCAATGCAGTGGTGTGTATTTTGGGAAAAAAATACGTTTTAAATTATAATATAATAAAAAATGAAAAGAAATAATTATTGGAATACATTTATTACTTACATTTTATTCTATATCCGACTCGGAAAAGGAAGAATCGTTGTTGACATTAATAATAATAGGGTCGATTAAATCATCACAAATATTGTCAATTTTCCACATATTTGCCTCTACTTTGATAACATGCTCGATACAGTTTGTCCAATTTTCCTTACTCACATGACTTACAGCACTCTCAAACCATTTCACAACATCGTTTATTTTAAAAGTAGTATTTTTTTTCCAACTTCCCCCTTTACCTGAGCCCATATTAATTCTATGGGATTAAGTTCACAATGATAAGGGGGAAGTCGAAGAACTGATATACCATGAGAAGAAGCCAATTCTTCTACAATGTAGGTTTTGTATTTATTCTTGTTCATTTTTGCAATTCTGTAAATTTCTTTCCTTAGTGGATCTTTTGGAAACTTAATATTTTTCGAAATAAGCCACTCCAAAAGCTCTGCTTTACGCCAACGACTTGTGGGCAATGCTTCTCGTAACCGTGAATGGTAACTTGCGTTGTCCATAACAATAACAGCCCCTTTTGGAATCAGATCCAACATTTGAACAAACCATTCCTCGAAGACATCCCCATTCATATCTTCGTGATAGTCCCCCGTGCGTTTTGAAATAAAAGTTAATAATCCACCATCAACAAAACCTTCAGAACTTCCAACGTGGACAATGATAAGTCTTTTTCCTTTTCCAGATGGTGGCTGCAAACCTAACGACAAACCTTCCACGAATGCCTGCCTTCCGCTTTTAATGTTTTCATCTTGCCAAGATTTGGAAACAGTATATCCAGCATTTATCCATGTTTCGTCTAAGTCGAAGATTTTCAAATTTTGTTCTCTGGCATGTCGAATGCTTCTTAAATAGTCTCTTCTCCAAAAAACTATTTCCGGTTTATCTATCAAGAGAGATTTTCTATTATGTTTTGTATATCTGAAACCCACATCTTTCAAAAGTTTGCATAATGTCATTCTGGAGAATTTTGGATAGTCCGTATCTTCTTGCACTGATGTCATAATTTTGTCAAGTGTTGGAATTTCCTTCCGTAGGTAAAATCCATGGACTTTACGCCTTAGTCTTTGTTTTAATGACTCATCGATCTCAATTGGTTTTCGGCCTGAAGGAGTTTTAGGGGGTTGAAGAGTTCCATTCTTGCTTTCTTTTAGTAATCTATAAATTGTTGATTTAGCAACACACAACATAGCAGCCGTTTATTCCACAATATCATCAACACTTGCACTTGGATCCTTGTTTTTTAATGATATATAACAATCCAATATCAGAGTTTTTTCATTTAAAGATAATGGACCTGTTTTTGGTCGTTTAGATGGTCCTTGGCTTATCGACATTGTTTGGTACTTGCACAATTAACATTCAACAAATGTTTCAAATATATTCCAACTGTTTACAATATTATGACAACCATACAACTTTACTCAAAGAACTAATACTAAGTACTGATTTAATGTACGTACTTTCTTTTAAAATAATATTTCCGATAATGTTTCTAAGAAAACTGGGTTGTTTGGAAAATCCCTCTCAATAATCGAATAATCTGTAAATAGGTGTAATCGTATTAAGCCGATTACAGTAGGCCACTTGCCATTTAAAATTTCTGAGAAAAATTCCCCAAACACTACATATAGGAGTAATACAAATAAAAAATATTATGAATAAACGGGAATATCCGAACTCTGCCACAAAATAAAATTTTACCTGACTTGTATCAATTTGAGGATTACTGAAATGTTCGAACTGTGCCGCAACCATTTAGTTTAATCCTATTAGAGTCATTAGGGTTTATAATAGATAAAATCGAAGGCCCATAGAATTATGTATATTTCTGAAAGGTTTCAAAGATCTCTTGAATTAAATACTTTGAAGAAATCTTGATTGTTTTGATCGATATTTAGGGGATTAGGGGAAGGATGTTGATGCACTTACACTATTGCCTAAAAATCAGGAAGAAGTATTTAATAGTGTTCGTGAATTACAATTACGAACGAACCGAGAAGAGGAATTTCTATTAACAGCAGACCAGGTATTTAAAATTATTGTGTTCTCCTGTTTTTCCAACCTTAATTTTTTATGTAATTCGGATTGTATTTTGATGGATGGGACTTTTAAATACTGTTCAACTTTTTTTTACCAAATGTTTACCATTCATGGTTTTAAAAACGGCTATTACGTACCTCTTATTTTTTGTTTGCTGCCGGACAAATCAAGTCAAACATATTCAAATTTGTTTTTAATTTTAAGACAAAAATGTAAAGAAGTGGGCTTAAATTTTCAACCTAAAGAAGTCGTAGTAGATTTTGAACTAAGCATTCATAACGCTATATATGAATGTTTTGGAAGAGATCAAATTCTTTTTGGTTGTAAATTTCATCTCTGACAAGCTTGGTTTCGTAAGATTCAGGAGTTTCATTTGGTACAAGAGTACAGACAGAAAGGTTCTGTAATTGGCGAATACTTAAAACTACATTTTTTGCTTCCGAATGACCTCTACCCCTATCACTTTTTTTTATTAAAATTAGTACATCCCGTTACCTCTGACCTAAATCGTATATTCTTTAGCATAGCTGCAACTCATTCGTTCAATACAAAATGTACCTTACGGTATACCCTCTTAAAATATATTTTGGTACGTCTATGAAATCTACTTAAATGAATGATTTATTACTCCTTGCCTTTCTATATAGACTATAGGTGAATGCAACAGCGAGTCCGTGTTTGTATATGCTGCATTTTACCTCAGTTCATTGTTTTTTGTAGCTGCTTTCACTCTGGTATTGGACGCAGTCCTTATGAAGCTTTATATGGTGTAAAATGTAGAGATGGTTTAAATAACCTCCCTGTTTGTATCACAAACATTAAATCCATACGTACAGAAGAACTGGAAACATTATTATCTTCTAGTAATGACACCGAGGATAAAGCGGAAAAAGATTCAGATACTTCAAATAATGTTGTACCCGATAAAAAATCTACTGTCACTGAAGAGGAAATGGCCGCCCAACAATTGTCTGTCTGCCTGTCAAAGAAACAACAGAAAATGCTCTCAATGAATCATTACCACTAAAATGCTTATTATGTTCTGAAAAAAAGGTATGTGACCATTGTCAGAATAAAAACAATATTAAAGCGATGAGGGATTCATGTCAGGAAAGTCTAAAAAGTCAAGCACAAAAAATGCTACAAACTTTTCGCCAGAAATTTAAACCAGGAACTGTCGGTATGTCCGTGAGAGTACCCATTCCAGATGTAGATCGAAGTCGGTCAGATCATAGAAATATATTGGGCGTCATAATGAGTGTAGAAGATGAATTTTACCGAATTGGAACTGTTCACGGCGTCCTTGAACAGCTCTATACCCGCAACGCATTTGAAATATGTAAGCAACAATTTTCAAAGTTAGAAAATGTCAATGTTAATAAAGTACATTGCTGTAGAAACTGGCGTGTCTTCAACTACAGATCCTAGGAATTTAAAAACCACCATTACTATCCATTTAAAATGTGTGTGGCTGATGAATTGTGACCTACCGATTTGGACCGACTACCAACCTTCATCGCCATACTGCAAATTATGATGTAAGACACTCCTGACTTTTGAAGTAGAATTTTATGGATTGTGTTACGGTTTTAAAAAATTGATACAAAATTTATTGGGAATGTAATCATGCACTTATAACCAAATGGTTGACATAATAATTTCTTACGAAAATATACTAAAACTTGCATCTTCAATGTTTAGAGTAATATCAAGAACTTCAACTCTAACCAAGAAACAATGGTTTGTTTACATTTACAATAGAACTTCATTTAGCTGAATCATAATAAGTTATCGCATTCTTTATCATTACAAGTTTAAAACACTAATTTACCTGGTTATAAAATATAACTAAAACCCGAAGCACTTTTGTTTACTCTAATTTATTGTTTCAACCTCTTCTTTACAGGTTAAATTGTCATTTTATATTTTGTTATTCGATATCTATCATATTCATGTAAAACAATTCATTGTTCTTATTTTACTATTTCATACTAATCCAACTTAATAATTCGCTGAATGCTCTGTGTTCTGTGACTTCTCCTGAGTTCTGTGAATGGCCTATAAAACTTACTTGGTTGGATTTTGATCCTTCCTTCTTTTTATATCAGCTTTAATTCAGAGCACACGGTTTCCTAATTTTTCGATTATAAATCGGATTTCACAAGCTGAAAAGAGTGAATTTTATTAGATTTTATTGGTCATAATTGTCAGTATAACGGATCTGGACCAGAATATTAAAACCTCTTTAAGGCCACCCTACAACTTGGGCATTTTCTTCTCACTGTTTCCATCTCGTTTAGTATATTTGCTGAGCTTCGCTGTTTCACTCACCGTTTTGCATGAGCTTTGCTTCCTGTAAGCTTTCTGATCATTTCCATATAACATCATTCATCTGTGGTAGAATAGTAGATAGTAGATGTAACTAGTCACCCAGCACTGTTTAAATTTGATGCATGCCAAGCTATTCATATCATTAGATCTGAAACCTAGGAGGATCCAGGTCAAGTCATTACAACTACTGCAAGAACTGACGTTGACTTTATCACCAGTGATACAAGTAAGAACTCCCTGATTTATCTTTACACTCACCATTCACAAAGGGTTGTTATCTGAAGGACCTGAAAGTTTATAACACATTTACAACGATATATGTATTACTGAGTAACCTCCACTTCAAACATTTTTATTTATATTCAAAACTTACCTGTAAACACCAAGGGGTACCACTCGGTCGTACGAAAATCCTATATGTGTGATTTGCAAATTAAAATTTCAATGGTTTCAATTTAAAAATGTTTAATTCATGAATCCATCGCTACTCTACCGTTGAATAACATTTTCGATTCATTTGTGCTAGTTGGAATCGAGGTTCTTTTCCATCAGTGTAGGGACATTAAGATGAAAATGTAAAAAGTATTGAAGTTCGTTTCCATAAAAATGCGTTCGTAACTGCCATTATTGGTTAGTGGAAAATCCCGCATTGGTTAAGGGAACTCGCTTTCATACTATATGGAAAATTGATGTTTAGTATGGGTTATTTAATGGGCGTTTAATAGGTCTATACTTTTTTCAAAAATATTTAAATAGAGGGATATATCTGAATTTTCTGGTCAATAATCTACGCGAAATAGGAGATATAGTATGGCAACCAAATGGCACACCCCCACATAGCAGTGATATTGTAATCAACTACCTCAATACCCTGTTTCCAAACAGATGGATAGGAACTAACTGATCTCTCCGATGACCTCCTGTACTGCCGTTGCCTTTACATTTTTCGTCTGGAGCTCTTTAACCCTTAACTACCATCGTGCGGTCATAGTGACCGTCTCAGTTTTTCATTTGGTTGTATTTTCCGCTTCTTTTATAACAGCAACTTGGACGATACAGTACCTTTAATCCACATCGCTTTCAGTATGTTTCCAGACGTAGAAGGCGATAGATGTGTTTGTAGTACAGATACGTGATTTGGAATGTCGTTGGGGGTCACAGTGACCGCACGACGGCGTTTTTGTAACTTTTTGTGTTTTAATATCATTTGTTTTTTGTGATGGATAACCCACCCGGACCATCAAAAAGGGTAAAACGTATCAATATTTACGATAAAAATTATGGAGAAACATGTTTACAATGGTATGAAGAAATCGATAGTGATTATAGTGATACAGACATTCTTGGCGAGGACATTTTAGAATTTAGTGAGCATGAAAGTGATTAGAAATTGAAGAAGAACTTGTAGAAGCAGAAAATGAAAGTGAATTGGAGGAAAAAGACTCAAGTGATGATTCTGAAGGTAAATAAGATACAGAATTAAAAAGCAAAAAAATGACTATGGTAAAAATTGATTCAAGTGGTCTTCTGAACCTTTTTATCCTCGCACCAGAACTCTACAGCAGAACTTCTTGAAATGTGGATTAAGTTGTTTAATGAAGAAATGCTACTCACAATATTACGATGGACGAACTTAAAAATTGAAAAAGAAAGAAAGAAATATTCACGAACTTCAAGACCAGAATTAAGAGATCTAGATCTGATTGAACTAAAAGCATATATTGGTATGCTAGTTTATACAGCCGCATTTGTTTCAAATCATGAAAAAATTGAAAGACTGTTTGCAACTGATAGATCTGACACAGACTCTTTTCGTTCTGTTATGTCTAAAAATAGATATTCCTTTTTGTTGATATGTTTGCGCTTCGATAATCCTGACACTAGAGATGAGAGGAAAAGAACTGATCATTTGCGTACTATTTCAGAAATTTTTAATAAGTTTATAGTTAATTCTCAGGCTGCTTACCCCTTGGGTGTCAATACTTATATTGATGAAATGTTAGTATCCTTTAGAAGAAATGTAGGTTTAAAATGTATATGCCCGCGAAGCCATGTAAATACGGTTTAAAAATAATGTGTTTGACCGATACCGGAAATGGCTACTTTTATAATGGTTACATTTATGGTGGCAAAAATACGGACAAAATTGGGTTGGCGAGAGAGTTAAAAAAATCAGCAAGCCTACCCAAGCAGTTCTGAGTTTGACACAACCTATTTTCAATACAAATCAAAACGTGACAGCAGATAATTGTTTTATGTCAATTGAAGTGTCGCAGCAGTTGAAAACCCATGGCACCAATGCGCTAAGCACTCAACAAGTCGACGTACCCAATGGTGGCGAATGGTGATTTTTATCCGATTAGAATAACGTAAGACATGCTATATATGTCCTTCTAAAATCGGAAGAAAGTCTTTTCATCTTTGTTTTGTATGTCATGAAGCTATATGTTTGAAGTGCTGCGCCCAAATGTATACTAATTGGAAAAATAACTTGTAAATTTTAAAGCTTTGCAGTTTTCGCTTTTTTCTATTTTTTTTTGAATTTGGATTTTTGTATTACGTTTTGATATATTCCAGCTTAGAGAAAGTACTTTTAGTATGTAAGATTGTTTATTCAATTTTCCAAAAAAATTTTTTTTTGTAGGTACGGTTCACTTAAATGTATGACATAAGCACACATATTTCATTGCATCAATAAAAACTTATATCTAATGGGACATATTTATTTTCATATTTTTTAACTTGTTAGACATTTATCACAAACATGTGTGTCATATAAACATAAAAAAGAAATAAAAGTTTGCAAATTAACTCAAAAAATTTATCGGTCACGTGACCACATGCTCCAAATATCTGACGACGGTTGTTAAGGGTTAAAAGGAATCGTTTATAACGACGAGCCTATAGATGTAGACGATTTAGAAACTAAAATTAGACATGCGCGTACTCAGATTACGCCAGAGATGTCACATGCGGAATGTACACGTGAACTGCTTAGACGGTTTGACGCATGTGTTGAAGCAGAATGAGGTCATTTTGGACACATTTTATAAAATTAGTTCACATTTTGAAAGCTATTGGTTATTGTTGAAAACAAATAAATTTTCTTACTTAATTATTAGTATATCATTGATCCCCCTGATCCATTAAAGTTTTTTCATTGTGATGACGTTACAGCGCCTATGTTGACGTCACAGATCTCAAATATACCTCAAATGATAGCATTCTAGGTCCAATTAATATTTCCCAATTTTCAAATTAATATATTCATTACTTTCTGAGTAATAAGCAGTTAAAATCATTTTGGAACACCATGTCTAATTCATAGAGAGTTGAATATACAATTATCTAACTCACAACGTAACTTTGAACGTGCTTAAACAAGAATAGCCAGTGGGGCAATAATATTTGGTTCTCTTAACAAAAACTATTCTACAGCATCTCTACGTATATGTCTCCCTCAACAACCCTCGCGATGTAATACGTTTAATTTCTAGCACGATATATTTTCTGCTTGGTTTAGTTACAATGCCCTCTAGTATCTTCCGCGCGAATGAAGAGTTTTATAATATTTCTATTTATATGCAGATGTAGTATGATAACCCTAAATAAGAATCAAAATTAGCAACTAACCCTTCTGTAGAATAATATTCACTTAGAGGTACTAGTAACCATGTAGGTATAGAGATGGGAACTTCCACTTGTACTTCTGCTAGTTTGACAATTACCGTTTTTCAAACCAGATTTTGACAGTTTTTCGAGTGAAAAACAAATACTTTCCTAGCAATATGCTGAGACATATATTGAATTACATTTCTCCAAAGAACGTGAGAGTGGTCGACTTTTTAGTCGATTTTGGCGGCAAACCCAAATGGGACACGATCTCTGGGGTAATTTAATTCAATATTTTCGCTACATATAGTTAGGAAAGCAGTTTAATTTTCTCAAAAGACACTCAAAATCTAGTTGGAAAAACTGGTATTTTGAAAGCAACAGGTTCTAGTATAAATACCCATCTCTATAAAACTAATCTCTACGAAATTAAATTCTGGGTAGCTGCCCTAGTCGAAAAAGAAAAAAGTAATAATTGGTGCTGTAATTATAATATACAGGGTGATTATCAAAAAGAATAAAATATAGATGTGGGTTATTAGTTAGTTAAGAAAGTGATTTTTTATATGTAGAAACAGCGCAACAGTGATCGAACGCAGACCAATGAATGAACGTTTTTCTGAATAATTTCAAATAATGAGGTTTCGTTGCCTCTGAAATCACTATTTTGATTGGTGACTATTAAATACACTTGCGCACTAGAATGTTTATTGGTGAACAAGAAACACACTTTATTACTCTGTGGTCAGCCATCAAATGTAGAGGTGTAAGGAGGTGTGTGTGTGGTAGCCATTTTAGTTAAGGTAAGTAACAAGACACTCTTTCTAAAATATGCCACAAAATAGTAAAATCGCGTTACAAACATAGAATTTTCTCATCCAATATTTAGTTCAGAGATTAACATCTTCATTTCTATCTTTATCAAACCGCTTGATGTATTAGGTAATTATATGTTTAATGATGTATTAGTTAATTATATGTTTAAGTATTCATGCTTTGGCATAGAATGTATGCATAGAAGTGAAGACAAGTGAATGAACACCAAGTTAAATTACTGGATTATCCCGCGTTGTTGCAAACGGGGGAAAAAAAGACCTTGAATACTACAATAAGTACTTTCCAATGATTCCAAGAAAATGTCTCTAAGTAGGATGGAACCGATAAATGAACGTGACTTTTTCTTGTTGTTCATTCATGGGTAAATATATGAAATTATAATTTTAACACGTTCATTCAATCGGTGCTCATTCAAAGGATGATATTCAGTGGTTGATTTTTCGGGTATCTTCTACTTTTTAAATATGTACGAACTAATATAGGTATTATTTCTTCTTTTGGATCCGGTAATAATGGCAACGAGTGATAATGACAACCAACCAAAAAAATATTACTCCCGGATTAAGTACTTTGAGGAGTCTCTTGCTCAAGCGTTAGAATAAATTAAAATGGTGATCTATTGTTAAATAAAGCGTCCGTAGTATCACGCTAGTTGCCGAGTGACCAGCTCCAAAAAACGACCACACCAAAAAAGTCCAATACAAACCATCTACGGCATGTAAATCATACCATGAAAAGTCATTTTATATATACTGTAATTTATTTTTCATAAAAAATGTCAAAAAGTTGAAACACGTTCACCGATTATATATATATATATATATATATATATATATATATATATATATATGTATATATATATATATATATATATATATATATATATATATGTATATTTATACTGAAACACATATAGAACATTAGAAAGAGTACATTATTTGATTAAGAATATTTTAATTTTGGTCTTGAACAAGTCAAAACCTAATTCAGAATATGACACAAATAAACCATAATCAGAAATTAAATTCAGATCAATGAGGATATTATGTGATTATTTGATGGTGATAATAAAACAGTAATATAGAAAGAAGTTGCCTTAGTAATTGTAGAAAGTGTGAAAACACTATACCATATATTGGTGAATTGTTAAAAACTTTGGGTTTGTCCAAAAATATTTATGATCATTCTGAATAAAATCAGCTGTTCATCTGAAATAGGAATGTTCAAATCATTATTCACCATAGTTAATACTAACTATAACAAAAATTTATCAATTAATAATTTTTAAAGAATTTAACATATTGTATATAAATCCGAAATGACATAACCACAATAAATATTTTATAAGTCTAAACTTGAATCACTCTATATGTATTTACAGGGAACAGGTAAAAGAAATTTAGATAAAAAAATGATTGTAAACATGTCATTTGAAAATCAATACAAAATGAATAGAGTGAAATAAATAAATAACACAGAATTTACATAAAAGGAAATATTCAATAAATCTCAGATATGATTTTAAAAGAATTACAAATAGGAACACTTGAATTCATCTTGTAGTATAAATTTTATAGCCGTGAAAGTAATCTAATGTAAGAGACTTATATCATTAAAATCCGTGTATATTAGGAAAGAAAAGACTTTTGTAAAGTGAATATTATGAACTATATACGTTATCTGAATTTTACAAGTATAAAAGAACCATGTAGAACTCAAAATTTCAAGAAAAAACATTTTTTATATAAAACACGTTTCTAAAACCGGAAGTGAAACAAAAATCCAAGGAGATAGGCAGCTTTGAAATGGATAGTTTGTTTGAAAAACAAAAGGAGATCGGCGGCAAGTATGGTCAAGAAAGCAGGAACAACATTTTAAGAAAATTTCAGGTAAATTTAACTAAAACCGTATTAAAGTGAATAATTATTAAAGAGAAGTATATAAGTAATACTTACTGATGTAGAAGTATCTTCTCGAAAAAACCAAAATATCCCGAGTAATTGGTAGAGCTTCGTTCAAAACGGCACATAGCAGGTCCAGCATCGTTTGAAAATCCAAGATATAGTGTACAGGTCAGTGTTTGTTCAATATTATTGGCCAATAATAGCAATACTAATCATAAGTATAACGATAACAGCAATCACAATAATTTTAAAACAATAATTATCGAACTATTCCATTTATGCAATTAAAACATGAACTAATTCCATTCTTCTAATATCGTTGTAACTATGAGAAATATGTATATATAAATCCATATGTTTATAGTAATTAGGTATAACAAATTTTAAATTATTTCATTTTTGTAGAAAAAAATATTTCTGTCGACTTACCTCATTAAACTTTCCATAAACAAACGCATTCATTTGTTAGGTTAACAAAGCTATCAGCTGACATATTATTTGCTTAATTTTAAAAGAATCTTAGCAAATGTATATGTAATTCTTGTATATAGATCATTTTGTATCAATCATGAACACATATATGGTAATTGGAATATTTTATTCATAGATATTTTAATAATAATATTCATGAAATAATCAGATATCTGTGACCACTCTTCAGTTTACATCCAGTCGATGATCATGCGTAAAACAACGCTTTAATACATTTTCTGACTATGGGCAACTAGCGCATAGGCGTATCAAAATTGCAATTTATTTAATATGTACTAAGTAATTTAAGGTATATAATATATATATATATATATATATATATAAATATATTTTACTGGATAGATTTTAGCCCTACATTGGGGGCCATTTTTTTTTAAAATGGATAGACTTATCCTTTGTAATAAAAAATATACTTAATATTTTATTAAGTTTAGATTTACTTTAAACTTTTTATTATTAGCCCAGTATATAGATAATTTTAAATAGGTGATAAACAATTTATGCTACTTGCATGAGAAATTTCTTATCTCAGGGTAAAGTTCAAGTATATAAAAACTAAACGGTTTCATTTTTCAATATTAGCGCCAAAATCAATAAATTCTTTATATTTTAAAACAAATTTGTTGATCAAAATATATTATTTACTTAATAATTATGAACTGAATACGGTCCTGCCCTGCTTGGAATCAAATCTCTGCACCATTCATAGATGTCAGTTCTAACTTCTACCTATAGAAAATAGATGGAGCGGAAATCACCAGATGAAATGAAAATCTCAACGTACAGTTTTAAATCGTTCTTCAAAAGAAACAAAACGTTGTTTATTGTGATGAAAATAAATACATTACTCTTTTACAAGTGTTCTTGAGGAAATTCAACTATCTAAAATAATGATTCATTCATACAACAGACACATACTCTGGTGAGAGATTAATTCTAAGGATGAATTACAATTATGCAACTTGGTATACAAATGAATTATAGAAGATGGCGAACTATAAACTTTTTAGCGTCCATGTAACATTAAAGTTCAGTTCTTTACACAAATCGGTAAGTTCGTTTAACTTTTTATGTATTAATAAATTGAATTTAAATACCTTGTTCACTATACTGTTTTTGTTTATTCACCTCAATGATCAGTTCCTTTAATCTATTTTAGGTTAGGTTCTTCCTGTCCATTTCCACCAAATCAGGAATTGACGCTGTATTTCTTCCAACATCAAAACACTTTGGATGAATTCCATGATTCAGTGTTTTCTGAAAGGTATTGTCGAGACATTGCTTCCACAATACAACAGTTGACCATTTATAAAAGAAAAGTCACGGTTAGTACCACATAATATATAACAATTCCTTTTTATATTTTGTAGTTATTAATATTTACTTAATTACTTACATTAACGTATATCTCGTAAGTATAATGTATTTATTTCTTGAATTCCATAGCCAAAACTGATATTTCTCAAATATTTAAAATAATTTTCTTTACCAAAATAATTTTTCTTCTTCCAAATTTTTGCTACCCCAAAAAGAGACTTCTTAGTGAATAGTCTACATAATCAACAACTTTTTTCATTCAAATTTTTTTATCATTAGCAACGTAATTGTCGCTGATGTGATTCTTTTAAACGTTCATTTACCAATCAAAATTGACTATCAATTACATCATTGAAAACCTTCACTTCAAACAGTGAATCGTCCCTCCATCATATCAGGACATTCTATTCTAAATTTTTCAATTGCTTAAACCTCATATATTGTTTTCTCCCAACAATATTTCATAAAAGTTTTAACTGACATTTGTTAATCTCTAAGTGTGTATGTAAAATGAAAATTCTTAATATTTTTAGATGACAGCTGTTAACTTAAAATATATGTGCAAAATGAATATTCGTTTTGTATATGTCATGCTTTCTGAAATTCATATTATTATACAGCTTCCTATCTAGTTATGTCTAAACAGTTACCCTTTCTTATGTTAATATTTCTTTCAACGAATATTGTTTGGTTTCTTCTGACAAATTCATAAGATTATCTTAATTTCACAGAATAAAGAAACATTAGTTTTTTTTATCATAAACAAAGTTCTGATACTTAATCTTTTGAATAAAAATTGTGTTATTTTATTTCACATAATTTGTTTCTCGCACCTATTCACCATTTTTCCTACGATTATACGGTCTGTCTTGTGTATGCCTTCTCTATCAAATAGTGTATCATACAGATTGTCTCCATTCAAATGATAAAAAAAAATTCAGACTTAAAAAAAATTCTTCTAAATTACAATGCACAATCTTTAATTTTTATTATTTAATATACAGGGTGTTTCACTCTATAATAACATCCCCTAAATTTTGCGTTTATCAAATTTTGATGTTAGGAAAAATTTTATGAACGCAAATTTTACCTTAAACATTTATTATATTCCTTTTCTTTACTTCTTCATTAATTATTGTACTTATATAGATCCTTTATATTGAAGACACCTCTTATTTCATCACTTTCCATATATCTTAAAACATAGCTATTCATCCCGTTCTCATTGTCTATAACATATGGTCCCTCGAAAGGTGGTTTCAATTTCGCACACATTTGTTTGTTCCTATCTGATACCCTTAAAGCACGGACGATCACTAAATCCCCTTTTTTAAATGTTGTTTTTATTTTTCCCTTCTTTTCCATTCTCCGTAGGTATTTATTTGCATTGTTTTAGGTGTTCTTCTTCATCATTTGAGAAGATCAATATATCATCGATATAATGAAGTGCAAAGTCTTCAAATTTATTTAGTATTTGGTGTAATGCTATAACCAAGGCCGAACAAGCACTTTGTATACCATATGGAGCTACACAGAATCTGTACAACACACCATCAATAGAGAAGCCAGTGTAATCTCTACTATCTTCATCCAAAGGAATCAACCAAAAACTGTGTTGTAAATCAACTTTAGAAAATATTTTCGTATTCGTAATGCGCCCAAAAATTGCTTCCACATTCATCGGAGCCTCGTATTGTGGTACAGTGTATTGATTAATATTTCTTGCATCTAGGCATAATCTTAAATCACCATTTGCTTTCTTTACGACCACAATAGGATTTACATATCTTGTGTTACATATCTCTATAATACCATCCTTTAGCATATTTTGTATCTCTGAATCAACTTCTTTCCTATATTTGTAAGGTATGGGATATGTTCTTATTCTGAAATTTTCTATTCCCTTAACTTCTATCTTATGTACATAGTTATTTGCCATTCTCATCTCTTTTTTAACTAATCCTTTATATTTAATTATTAAATTCTTCACTTTCTCTGCATATTCCTTATTTCCACACACTAATTCCAATTCTTACATTATTTCATCCCTCTCCATATTCCATAACTTCCTATTATCCTCTTCAAATTCCAATTCTTCCATATTTCCACTCCTTTTTATATTCCATAACTTCCTATTATCCTCTCCAATTGCCAATACTTCCATATTTCCCATCCTTTCTATATTCCATAACTTCTTATTATCCTCTTCAATTTCCAATTCTTCTATATTTCTTTCTTCAAATTCAATTCTATTACCATTTAATTCAATCTCCATCTTTTCAAAATCAATTCTTGCTTTATATTTCGTTAATTCATTTATTCCTATAACTATGTCTGATTCTAAATTATCTACTAACAATAATTGCATCTCAACTTCTTTCCCATCCTTTAATTCAATACTTTGTATTATAGATTTGCTAACTTCACACAATTTCTTTCCGTTTGCTCCTATTAATGTAGTTTTCGGTATTTTAACTAGCTTATTTTCATAATTTTCAATGTTTTCTTCAATTAGTTTTGTTTTTATTATGGACGCTTCCGAGCCTGTATCTATTAATATTTTGACTAGTTTCCCTTTTAATTTTCCTTCAATTTTTATCAATCCCATTGCTCCTTCTAATTCCAAATCTTCCCCAAATTTAATATATTCCCTTGGATGTTCATATGTACAGATGATATTTCTTACATTTGGTATGTGCTCGATCCAAAATTTTGGTCGGGTTCTTGTTCTGTAATAATTTCCGGTTCTACCGATATCACTCTCTCTTCTCTTCTTTGAATATTATTTATCCTTCTTTGTCCTCCATTTCCGTTTCCTCTTTCTGCCTCCCTATAATCTTTTCTTTGTTCTCTAATTTCTTCTCTTTGTCGGTTGTCGTATTGTCCACTTCTGTTATTTTGCTCCCTGTAGTTTTGTTCTCTATAATTGTTATGATTGTTATTATTATTGTATCTAAAATTTCTGTTATAAATGTTTTGATTGTTAAAATTTCTGTTATAATTATTGTTATTTCCAGTATTGTTGTTATAATTATTGTTTTTGTTATTGTATCCATTGTTATAATATCTGTTAATGTAATTATTTCTGTATTTCATCATTATATCTTCACGTATCCTAATTGCTATCAATGTACAAAATTATATTTACATATGTTTTTTTTAAAATTATTATTTGTTAATTATAAACTTTTTATTTACATGTGGTTTTTATATCCCTTCTTGACCTTTTACAATTCCTTATTTGTCTTCTAGATTCCGGTCCAATAATACAGCCTTATTATTCAATTTTATTTTCTTTTCCTAAATTTCGTTTTGTCCTCTTCTCTCATTGTTTGATTCTCTTCTATCTGCTTCCTAAGTTTCTTAAAATTTCCCACTGTGTCTTTTTCAATTTTGTTGTCCCCTATCTCATCAATTTTTACCAATAGAATCATCAAAATTTGCGTTTCCAATTTCTTCATATTATTGTTTCTTCTTTTTATTATTTCATATCCTATAATACTCTCATTTCCCATCATTTCATTTTTAATTATCCTATTAAAATTTCTTGGATCAATTATCTTTATATTTCTGCCAAGTTTTACTCTCATTTCGAAATTTTCAGCATAAATTATTGTTTCTATATTCTGTCTTATGGTTTCTTCTATTTCTTCCTTGGTCTCTTGTAATATCTTATTCATTTCCTCTAATTTCCAATTAAGTTGTATCCCCCTATTATTATTATTATTTGTCTTACCATATGTCACTATTCGTTTTAATGTATTAACATTTGGGTCTGTTATTTTCCAATAAATCTCTTTTTCATAAATTTTCATGACTTCCTCACTTCCTAGATTCTGTAAATTGCTATCTATCATTTTCTCATTTATTTGTCTTTGTATTTTTACTTCATCAAATTCCATTTTATTACTTAATTTTTGTTCTATAGTATCATCATTTATATTTTCATTTTGTATCTTTACATCCATTTGAATCCCTTCTTTGAAATCCTTTTCTTTATCCTCCATTTTGTTAATTCTGTTAATCTGTGAATTGTCTATTTCCGTTATTTCTTTAATCTCCTCTCCTCTTATTTCTTGTTTAGTGGATTCTATTTTATTTTCCATGTATGTGTTTGATTTTTCCAATATCTTCTCAAAATGTCCCAATTTTTCTTCCATCAATTTTATTATCAGTTCCTTAGTTTGTTTAATTTCTTGTCTATTTTTATTCATATCTTCCCTAATATCATCCCTCATACTATTCATATTCTCATTTTGTTTATCCATTTTTTTATCTCGTTTATCCAAATCTCCTCTTATTTCTCTCATCATCATTTGGAGCATACTCACAACGTCCATTTCCTTTTTTTTCTAAATTCTTGTTTGTCCTCTTCTGTTTGTTTTTTAGACTCTTGTCTATCCTCTTGTTCTGTTTCTTCTTGCAATGGTGCATCTTCTTCTTCCTGTCCTTGTTCTGCAATATCTTCGTCTGGACGTTCTCTTCCTTGTTTCAAGTATTGCACTTGAAAATCTCCTCTTCCATGATTCCTTTCCTACCTCTCTTGTTCAGATCCACTTTCACCTCCTACTTGTTTTCCGTCTCTCAAAGTCATCTTCCTTTCCATTTTTGTATTTGACTCTTCTTTCAATACAGTTAAAAATTTGTTTCAATCCTTTTTATTATTATTTACCTTCGTTTAGTGCGTCAATTATCATAATTCGTTTGATATAAAGGTTTTATATTACTTTAGCCCCACGTTGCGTGCGTCATTTATTTACTGGATAGATTTTAGCCCTACATTGGGGGCATTTTTTTTTAAACTGGATAGACTTATCCTTTGTAATAAAAAATATACTTAATATTTTATTTAGTTTAGATTTACTTTAAACTTTTTATTATTAAACCAGTATATAGATAATTTTAAATAGGTGATAAACAATTTATGCTACTTGCATGAGAAATTTCTTATCTCAGGGTGAAGTTCAAGTATATAAAAACTAAACGGTTTCATTTTTCAATATTAGCGCCAAAATCAATAAATTCTTTATATTTTAAAACAAATTTGTTGATCAAAATATATTATTTACTTAATAATTATGAACTGAATACGGTCCTGCCCTGCTTGGAATCAAATCTCTGCACCATTCATAGATGTCAGTTCTAACTTCTACCTATAGAAAATAGATGGAGCGGAAATCACCAGATGAAATGAAAATCTCAACGTACAGTTTTAAATCGTTCTTCAAAAGAAACAAAACGTTGTTTATTGTGATGAAAATAAATACATTACTCTTTTACAAGTGTTCTTGAGGAAATTCGACTATCTAAAATAATGATTCATTCATACAACAGACACACACTCTGGTGAGAGATTAATTCTAAGGATGAATTACAATTATGCAACTTGGTATACAAATGAATTATAGAAGATGGCGAACTATAAACTTTTTAGCGTCCATGTAACATTAAAGTTCAGTTCTTTACACAAATCGGTAAGTTCGTTTAACTTTTTATGTATTAATAAATTGAATTTAAATACCTTGTTCACTATACTGTTTTTGTTTATTCACCTCAATGATCAGTTCCTTTAATCTATTTTAGGTTAGGTTCTTCCTGTCCATTTCCACCAAATCAGGAATTGACGCTGTATTTCTTCCAACATCAAAACACTTTGGATGAATTCCATGATTCAGTGTTTTCTGAAAGGTATTGTCGAGACATTGCTTCCACAATACAACAATTGACCATTTATAAAAGAAAAGTCACGGTTAGTACCACATAATATATAACAATTCCTTTTTATATTTTATAGTTATTAATATTTACTTAATTACTTACATTAACGTATATCTCGTAAGTATAATGTATTTATTTCTTGAATTCCATAGCCAAAACTGATATTTCTCAAATATTTAAAATAATTTTCTTTACCAAAATAATTTTTCTTCTTCCAAATTTTTGCTACCCCAAAAAGAGACTTCTTAGTGAATAGTCTACATAATCAACAACTTTTTTCATTCAAATTTTTTTATCATTAGCAACGTAATTGTCGCTGATGTGATTCTTTTAAACGTTTATTTACCAATCAAAATTGACTATCAATTACATCATTGAAAACCTTCACTTCAAACAGTGAATCGTCCCTCCATCATATCAGGACATTCTATTCTAAATTTTTCAATTGCTTAAACCTCATATATTGTTTTCTCCCAACAATATTTCATAAAAGTTTTAACTGACATTTGTTAATCTCTAAGTGTGTATGTAAAATGAAAATTCTTAATATTTTTAGATGACAGCTGTTAACTTAAAATATATGTGCAAAATGAATATTCGTTTTGTATATGTCATGCTTTCTGAAATTCATATTATTATACAGCTTCCTATCTAGTTATGTCTAAACAGTTACCCTTTCTTATGTTAATATTTCTTTCAACGAATATTGTTTGGTTTCTTCTGACAAATTCATAAGATTATCTTAATTTCACAGAATAAAGAAACATTAGTTTTTTTTATCATAAACAAAGTTCTGATACTTAATCTTTTGAATAAAAATTGTGTTATTTTATTTCACATAATTTGTTTCTCGCACCTATTCACCATTTTTCCTACGATTATACGGTCTGTCTTGTGTATGCCTTCTCTATCAAATAGTGTATCATACAGATTGTCTCCATTCAAATGATAAAAAAAAATTCAGACTTAAAAAAAATTCTTCTAAATTACAATGCACAATCTTTAATTTTTATTATTTAATATACAGGGTGTTTCACTCTATAATATATATATATATATATATATATGTATATATATATGTATATATATATATATATATATATATATATATATATATATATATATATATGTTCAACTAGTCTCCTAGTTTATTAAACTAATTCTTACGGAAGGTGTGTCAGTAGACACAACCACATTATAAAAGTCACAGGAAAATCATGTCTAAATTCAATAGATAGAATGAAATAAACAAAATATGGTCAGATATTGATAAAATTCGTTATTAAAAGAATGATGAATAAAAATTATCAACATAACATTGGTGATATAAGTATAAAATTTTACCTTAATAATTAATTCCAGGATTACGTCAATGTCAATAAGTTCCAAATTACTCTGAACGCTGCCATATAAGTTTCAGTATAAATGAAAATTAGTATAATGCGAAACCTGAAATAACACAAATTCATATCAATAATTGATTATCAATATTTACAGGTGTTTACAGTAGAAGTTGAAAATTTAAAGAAAGGGTTAAAAGCTTTCTGATAAATGATATATGGAACACAGCCTATTAATATGACAAAGAAATACGTTTCATAGACCGGAAGTAATTAAATCTGGTGATTTTCTTGCCAACTTAAATTTGTTGATTATTTATCTTATGAAGAACAATAACAATGAATTTGGAAATAATCGATAGTAAAAATTCAAGAATTTGAAAACAATCAATTACATATATATCAATCAATAATTTAGGTTGTAGATTTTGTAAAAAACTAATATGAATAAGAATACCTTAAAAAGGTAATTATGATGAAAATTGCAATGGGAATACAAGAAAAAGACATTTAATAGAATTCCAAAGACAATATTCAAAGACAGAAATAAGTGTGTTAATCCTCCAGGACAGATAAGTTAAATATTTTCATTTAGTAACTGAGAGACATGACAATCAACAATTTGTGTAACAAAAACAATGATAAGCAAGCTATGAATTTTCCAAGGAAAAAGTTTGTTGATTTTGAAAACAAAAAGTAGGGTAGTTGGTGGTATGGAAGAGGAAGCGTCTGTATGAATCTCTTCTATTAAAAATTCTAGAAAATTATTGTTAAAAAGTAAAATATCAATATAAAAAGGTTAAGAAATAATTATATAAGTGTTAGTTAAACAGTGATAAACGAGAAGTGATCAGAAAGGAGCATCTCTCCGATGAGAGATCTTCAAGAGTTTAGAGACGCTGGCTGCATTCAAGGTACCGAAGATTTGAACTAAAGTCTGTGCTTTTTAAATTATAAAATTTGGAATTCCATATATATAAACAGTGAACTATAAAAGATAATTAGAACGTTCGAAGAATTAAATCATAAAAAGGCCAAGAACAATATAATATGATGCAAATCATATAATATCCATGGATATCCATGCATTTTGTTTTATCATAATTATTAGAGTACTTACTTGTTCGATTAAATTATTCCATTGAATGTTCACGTGCTTCATAAATGATCATAAAATTTCCAATTCTTATTTCACTCTGATGCATGTTTAACCTTTCTATCTATTACTTTCCACATCTCACATATCTCACAATTTCGTAGATATATGTATGTAATTGTATTGTTATAATTCTGATAATATATATAAAAATTTTCAACGACTATTAGAACGCTAGAGTGTATAAACAGTTCACACATACAGCATTGTTTGTGAATAGCATGTTAGTGTAGCTTGGAACTCTAGAAGCGCATGCGTTGTACTGATGCGCCGACGCAATCTACTAAAATATTCTGTATGAAGGATTGCATAGAATTCAGGAGTATGAGAGAATTTTGATGTCATAAGAATACAATTTTTTTTATCGTGACAATTTATTAAAACAATTTTTCTTGAAGTGTTGGCATTTTTATTCGTATTCATGTCCTTAATAATTTTATTATAACTTGAGTATTTCATTCTGTCTATCTGATATTCATCTGAATTTAAATTTTGATGGTATATATTAAAGTGCAGATTTAAAGTAAAGAATTGAAATTTAACTTACATATAGATTTATATCCATCCAGAACTCAAAGGGAGGAGTTTTCATGCTTCCCACTGTATTTAAATAAGCTGAGATAATAATACAATCTATTCGAACCGAGCTAGCCGAAGGTAATTTAATTCAATTCAAGTCAAGTATAGAATAATTCGATTTAAAACAACATATATATATATATATATATATATATATATGTTTCATTCAACATCGTTGCTCCCAAGTTTCACATCCATACTTGGTTATACCGTACTGATGAAGGCTAATGAGCTAGAAACATGCATGTTTACGGTTACCACTCCTCTTCAGTGACCTCTTTATTTTTGCGTGCTTCCCCATGATAACACTTGTTGTTTGCTCTTTGTTTTTGTTAAATTCACGCATGATCCATTTTTGATCTTGTTTCTTTACCTTGGGATGGTTTTTTCCAGACAGGAGGGCTTTATGCGTCTCCGTGTTGATATTGGTTGTTGTTCCAAAATCGGAATCTTCCAATTGATGGCACAAATGTACGTTTGGTTGTCCTGTTATTTTCCGTTCTTTGTGTTCTTCCATGTTTCATTCAACATCGTTGCTCCCAAGTTTCACATCCATACTTGGTTATACCGTACTGATGAAGGCTAATGAGCTAGAAACATGCATGTTTACGGTTACCACTCCTCTTCAGTAACCTCTTTATTTTTGCGTGCTTCCCCATGATAACACTTGTTGTTTGCTCCTTGTTTTTGTTAAATTCACGCATGAACCATTTTTGATCTTATATATATATATATATATATATATATATATATATAAAGAAATTATAAATTATTGGAATATAATTATGAATTGACGCCCGCAACGTGGGGCAAACAAATATACAATATATAATTATAATATATATATATATATATATATATATTTCATTTATATTTCTTGGGAGTTTTTTGTTTTTTGGATTAATTAAAACATTAGATGGTTTTTAAATTTATAATGTATTTCATTGACGTTTGGGTCGTTTTTGACCTTCATCAGAATATAAAAAACACTAAAAGAGAATTGGTTCTCAAAATCCTGGTGTATACAATGTAAAACTATGATATACCTGTGGATTATATTCCAGCGAGTGCCACATCACATATTGAAATAAACTTAAATAATATGAACTTCAACAATACATTTAAAAACATTTTACAAGTAACGGTGTGTGTACATCAACTTTCATAGTAGTTTTGGTGTCTAAGGCTAATGGTATTATTTGAGAATGTTGTTTTTTCCCTATACGCATTTATTTCTTTTTAATAAATAGTTGTTATGGTTTTTGTTGGGTTACCTACATGAAATAGTTGTTTAATTTATTATTCTATTTTATTATATTATTGTAAATCTTGCGTAAACATTTTGTGTCGGTTTTGTAATTTATGTTTTATTTATTTCTCTGTATTTCTAGGGTTTCATAAATTTCTCTTTTTCTGGTGTGACTTTCATTTTTAAAATTTTTGTGGTTTCAAAATCAAAACTATGTTTTTTTTCCTGCATATGTGTTGTTAAGGCAGTTTTATTTTTCTTATCGTTCTTGTGACCATTTAATCGATTTTTTAAATATTGGCTAGTTTTCCCGATATCGCTGGAATATAATCCACAGGTATGTCATAGTTTTACGTTGTATACACTAGGATATTAAGAACCAATTCTCTTTTAGTGTTTTTTATATTCTGATTAAGGTCAAAAACGACCGAAACGTCAATGAAATACATTATAAATTTAAAAACCATCTAATGTTTTAATTAATCCAGGACCAAAAATTCCCAAGAAATATAAATGAAAAAAATATAAACTTTAAGGTCCAAGAAAAAAAACTCGAATTTTCCAAATATATATTATTTTCCATATTAATATTATATTATATGATATTTGTGGCAACTTTGTAATAGTTCTAACGATTTTGATGAAATATTGTAGGATGGTAGAGCTCGAAATGTTATTACGATTGCATCTTACCACGATCCCTGAGATACTTGGTGTACCCTTGTGGAGTTATAGCCAAAATAAGTGGTCAAACCTTTGATTTTTTTTCGTTACTTCAAGTTATCACCCAATGTATACGGTTTTTGACGCCAGATAGAGAACAAACACCGTCAATATTTTTTGTAGCTCTATTCAAGACCTCTCTAACAGTGTGTAAAATTCGATATTTTCTGTGTAGACTTGTGGAGTTATAGCTAAAATGAATTGTCCACTTTTTAACTTTTTTTAGTTTTTTCCAATTAATACGGTTTTTATCCACAGATAAACAAAAATATCCGATATGTTTTTTGTCACTCAATTCAAGATCTTTCTAACGGCATATATAGAATGTTCTGGATTTCTGGTGTACATGACAGGTGTAACGGCCATCTGAGTGGAATAGGTCGTTAATCAAAAGATTTTTTTTTGTTTTTAATCAATTTTGATGCATTTTTCAACTACTTTAAATGGAATTAAGTGGTCAGAAATGGTTTTTACCATTTTCGAGTGATTTCAGGGGCCCGTGGTGTCTACCATAAAAAATACAGATTTCTCGAACAAGATGTGAGAAAAATCGATTTTTTGTGAAAATATCGAAATTCCACTCAATTTTGTTCATTTCATGGGCAAAATTCTTTTTTATGTAAATATCAAATGTCGCTTAATTCCAGTCGTTTCATGGACGATATGTGAGAAAAATCGATTTTTAGTGAAAATATCAAAATTTCATTTAATATTTTTCGTTTCATGGACAAAATGTGAGAAAAAACTGATTTCGTGTGAAAACATCGAAATTTCCCTTAATTTTGTTCGTTTCATGGACAAAATGTGAAAAATATTGATATTTTAGCTTGCAAAACGAAAAGTCTAAAACAGGGATAAAAAATGAATTTGTGTAGCTGGTACGTTGTACAGTATATACAAAAATAAATGGAGTTTTCTTAGTTAACCAAAATGCGAAATTGAGAGGAAGAAAATAAGTGATTTTTTTTGTTTCAAATAAAAAAAAATGTAGTGTCTTGAATATCAATATTGTAAAAAGGTCTATTATTCATCTCCACGTAAGATAGCTAAAAAAGCTTGAAAAATCGTTATAAAACAAAATAAATGGAATTTACTGTCTGGGCCCTTATTCTGAGGAATATACTCATATTACTTTTATAAATGAAACTGTTTCTAGATAATTCCACAATATATTGGTAACATGTTAAAAAATCTAAGAATAAATAAATGGAAATTATTCAATGCATGAAAAATAAGTGAAGTGTATATGAAGCGCAAAAGTCCACGTCTAATGTGTGTGATGAGCTACCTACTTGTCAAAGTCTAACGAAATTTGAGTACTACTAATTCATAGAAGAAGGCAGCAGCATCGCTAAAAAGCAAAATCAATTTCTATTCAGAAGTATAGAAACGTTGCTAATATAGAACTAGGATACATGAACGTATTAAACGGTTTACATAACAATACGCGGCCAATTCAAATAAGCATACACACTACACAGTCTTTGGGCGAATAAAAATGATCGACCTAGCATCTCAACACATACTACACGAGGAATAATGAAGCCAACTTAACGAGGGTTTGTTATTGTTTTCCTGCAACCAAAAAGATATTGACGTATATGAAATATTGGAAAACGGTTTAGTTGAATCGAGTATAACTTTATCGGTCTATAAAAAAATATAAGTTATTCACTTTTCAGTTACATTCTAATGATGAATACGTGAATTTTTATTTAGGTATCTATAGCACGTATAACTGTTGAATACCTACTAGTTTATGTGAACATTCACCTATTCATGTTTAAGAAAGTAAACTTATTATACGTAAAAACATTGAACTCACTTACCAATTACTAACATCACTGTTTGTTATTATTAAAGCTTATTCAATGTTTGACAGACGGAATGTTCAAAGATGATTCAATTACGTATCTATAAACAAAAGTATATAGTTCATACATTATAAATTCGCCATACATTTTTTTCACCTCTGTTCATAATTCAGGAAGGGATATTTATTATATTACGAAGTATAAGATTAAAATTAATACTTAATTATATTTAATAATTTATACCTATTAATATGAACAATCTCCTTTCTTGAATTAGACTAAAAGATAAAAAAATTATGACATGCATCAATATTTATATTGTATGAAGTTTAGTAGGTATTCCATGGCGCTTCAATTTTAGATTTACTATTTGTGATTGTGGAGACCACTCACTAATTACTATTTAGTCACAGTCACTATTTGTTATGATAGAACTTATCAATTACTCTATATACCTATCGATACCAAATAATGAACCTAAGCAAGTTGTTTTGATTATCAATTTTTAATAATAAATTGATTGATGTATGATTATACTTCATAGGCAACGGCAGTTGCCGAGTGACGCAAATACACCCCCCGCAAACACTCTATATATATTGCAATTTTTTTTTCATGCAAAATGTCAATTCTGATATGGCCGAAAAAACAGCGATCACGATCACGATGGAATTCCGTCAGTTGACTTGGGGCGCTGATGTGATGCTATAGTAAAATTTTCAGCCTCCTAGCTGTACTCAAAGCTGAAATAAAGATACTCTAACGATTTCGATTAAACTTTGTAGGATGATAAGCTCGAAAGCTTATTACGATCGCATCATACCACGATCCTTGAAGAAATCGTTAAGGGGTCCTAATGGCCATCTGAAATTTAGAAAATATTGGTATTTCAAGTTTTTTCCAATTTATATAGTATTTGACCTCAGATTGATGGAAAATATCCTAAATGTTTTTTGTAGCTCTATTCAAGACCTTCCCAACAGTATATATTTGAGTTATTAGGTATGCCCTTGTGGAGTTACAGCCATAATAAGTGGTCCAAATTTGAAATTTCGTTTTTTCAAGTTTTTTCCAACTTATACAGTTTTTGACCCAGATCAAATTTTGTTACTAAAAAAAATTGGCCTTGAATACTGACTACCTCTAACAAATTATTGAAAAAATATTTACTACTCTTCTTAAGTATGTGGGAAAATTAGATTGATATGTGTGTTCCTTTCGAAACCAAGAATCATAAATGCATTTTCTCTCCATTGACACCAACGCAGAAAGCAATGAGAATAATTTAGCGTGATTGCCTGATAAAGAAATTCGTGTTGAACAAATCGACGAGGTATTAAACAATGGAGACCCATCAAATGAGTTACCTCTCATAACAAATTATCATTATAGAGAAACAGAGATGAACGCTAATCCAATCAAGAACGACTTAAATTCTAACACCGGACAAAGTAAGGATAGTTTAATACAAGAAAATAATTACTCAATTGATGAGTGTTAAGCTAATAGACCCAAGATCAACATTTTATCACACGTCGTTGTTTGTGAAAAAAATACAGATATATTGGATAAATACTTGGCCAAAACCAAAAAACACACCAAAGGGAAACAAAACAAACGGTTTTAAGGATTAAATCTAACTTTTCCGCATCTAGGAGATGCCCTGAATAATATTCTATCATAAAATTGTCACTTGTATACACTTTGGGGGATGTATCGTGTTAACAATCGGAAATTTCTCCGAAAGGAACCAAAAATGCAGTATATCTGGATTTATAGGACCCGCTGTACTCGCTGTAGTCAGCTGAAATTCAATAGGGTACATCTGTTCACCTCGAATGAGACACCTTGAAAAATATCCAATTATAAAATTGGCCACTTGTATACACTCTGGAGGCTGTATCCTACTAACCCGAAATTTCTCCAAAAAGGACAAAAAATGTGGCACTTCAGGTACCATAGCACCCGATGTAATAGCTCCGGTAAGCTACAAATCAATAAAATTGATCTATAAGACGCCCTCAACAATATTCAATCATAAAATGGGTCACTTATATACACGCTATACACAAAAATTTGATACCTCAAGTACCATAGCACTCGTTGTACTGGCTTTAGTAAGCTGAATCTCATTAGGGTTCATCTTTGAGATGCCCTGAATAATATCAAATCATAAAATTGGTCACTTGTATATATTCCGGAGGCTGTATCGTGCTAACAAACTGAAATTTCTCCAAAAATTACTAAAATGTCGTACTTAAAGTACTATAGCACCTGTTGTACTGGCTGTGGTGAGCTGAAAATCAATAGGTTTCATCTGTGAGATGTATTGAATAATATTCAATCATAAAATTGGTGACTTTTAGCAGTCGGGAGGCTGTATCGTCCTAGCAAGACATGTAACGGAAAGTGGCCGACGAAAACGACGACGACGACATACACACAGGATTTTTTTTCTAAAAACCATTTTTTCGTTTTGTTCTTGTTGAAAAATAACTCATACATTTTTCTCAAAATTTCAACTTTTGTGTGGGTAAACCAATACTTTTCTCGCATATTAGATAGGTTGGGCGGAAAAGTAAAAACAGTTATAATGCCATATGCTATCACATCAAATCAATAGTTAAAGTTTCAACAAGAACAAGATCAATAGGAACATAAAGAAGAAAAAGAAAACATAGAAAATGAAACTAGAAAGACAGGAACAAACATATAAAGAAAGTAAGAAACAAAAATCTGAGACTACCTACTAATAAGAAAAAGCACGACTCCAATTTCCGAAAAGGTGACTACGTAATGGTCACTTATGAAGATTAAACGTATCCTAGCGTAATCAAAATTATTAATAATGATTCAGAAGAGTACCTATAACTCTTTTGGAGTAAATGTCTTAGGAGAAATATCAAATGAAATTTGGAAGTGCAAAACACAGCCGACAAAATATGGTAGGTACACCAAAGAGGAAGTATTACGTAAAATTCAGACACCAAAGAAAGAAGCAGATGGTACTTATAAAGTTTAAATATGAATAATCATGTACTACCTATGTAGGTCTCCAAATACTCATATTTATGTATTTTGTTAAATAAAGACAATTGTTCATTTATGGTTCATGTATGTTAACTTATTGGATTTTTTTTATTCATTTACTAAATTTTTTGACATTTACTAAGTACTAAAATATTTTTTCTTCGCATCTGTAAAATGTGAAATGCATCTTACCTATCCTGAAATTTCAAAGATTAAAAAAAATCCCTGGGTTCCTAATTATCGCATCAAAACCACAAAATGAGAAGATTTGAAAAACAAATGTTACCACTAAGTCTTCCATTACTGATAAATTATATCTTAAGAACCAAAACTAATAAAAAAACATGTTTATTCTCATTGTAATTTCAACTTTTAACAATTTTTTATGAAAGTACACCATGACAAATTTTGTAGATGTTATTATTTATTTTAACTGGAATTTCGTGTTTTTCACAATTCATTAGGTATTTCGTTTGTCAATTGGAGGTAGAAGTTAGATAGAACGTCAAAGATTGAAAGTGGCTCAGATTCCAACTTTTTATAGAGAATTCCGTCCAAACAACAGGTTTGTAGAAGACTCGGGGACTAGTCATTTAGTTAGACTGAATGCCGACCACGTGGGGTGGATAATGCTACGCAGAGTTGAAAATATTATAAAATACTGATTAATTGTCATTCAATGGTACGGCTTATCTGGTTTTGTTCGGTGAGTGATCAGTAATTTAATCCGTATTTAACGGATTTTAAACTTACGCCATGACTAGCAGTACATCGGATGTACGAATTTATTTTGTAGATCGGCCTTGTGATCTTTCTTCTATTCTTTTTATAAATTAATCTACCTACTGTGATAGGTGATAGGTTACACTATAATCATACTTATTTACATATACAGGTGATTGTTTCGAAAAATATGCACTTTAGTCCCTTGGTATATAATATACTATTTAGTACTGGGCACAAATAATTTTTAAATCAAACACCCTGTATCTGGGACATGAGACACATTTTATCTAGGTGATTTCGGTTAAATCATCATATTCCGAGCTCAGGATCCTAGTTGAAATATTTTCAATTAGTAATTAAACCCTGTATCAATTCTTTTGATAATGTTTGTATTGAAAAATTGGAGAAAGGGAAGAAGTGTCTTTATTTGAACCATCATTATGTAATACTGGACGGACTCTATATCGCATGTGAGGAAACAACAAAACGTGTATTTCAAAACTGCAATTTACAACCACGTGAAACGTAGCATAGGAAATCAAATTTTATAACCGATACTGATTATACTGAAAAACGCACAGAAAGAAAATTTTGAAAATATTAAAAGTTTATGTTGGTGCTACGAGATATTTCCAGTTTGATGTCTGAGCAATCAGGAGATATTTTCGATTTATCAATGCAAAGCATTTGAAACACTAGATACTTATAAGTATTACAAAATAAACAGAATTTATATTAAAGTATATCTATGATCTAAAATAATGTAAATAAACCAGTCAAAAGACAAGCGTTTCTATAATACGTTATAATAATTGAAATCGCGCACTTCGACCAATCGCAAGTCCGATGTACAAAATAAATTCGTACATCCGATGTACTGCTAGTCACGGCGTTATACTTAACGTTGGACCTCGTAGGTAATTCATCTTAGGAACTCATCAAAATCACGTAAAGTTGTTAATTGTTCTAGAATAAGTCATTCAGGAGTCAGGTAGAGTGACCATTGAAAGCGCCGATTCGGGTAAATAAATATTCATTATATTTTAATAATTCGTTAGTGAGTCAGGTGTTCATTGAAATTCTATAGTTATTCAGTATAGTAAATGACTAGTTTCATTGGGTAAATTGAAAGTTGCCTGCTACCTTATCACGTGGGATTATCGGCGGAGTCGAATTGTCTCCCAAAATAAAAATATTACCTGCTCTCAAAAAGGTGACGGTCGAATTGTCTCCCGGATGATTTTAATCCGTAATTAGCATAAGTACTTATAATACCTTAAAATCTAAACGTTGTTGCCAAATCGATCTTACTTATATCTTGACGAAATATTTGGAATGGTATTTCCTAATTTTGTTAAAATAAAACAGTACGTAGGAAATTATAATTATTTTATTATAATAAAACAAAGGAAAATATACAATGGTTTACTTATATATATATACTTATATATTTCAAGACAATAATATTTACAAAAATGATATAAAAACTTTTTCACTCTACACTTATAATACAAATTAGATTCTGCATTTAAAAGAAATATTTTTTAAAAATTGAAAATTGGTAATCCTGCCGTCTAGTATTGGATTATATAGAGTAATCTTTGGGATTGAAGGGAAATAGATTTCCAAGTATTTATAAGGTTCATTGCGGTTGTAAAATATAATTGTTTTTCTAGTTGTACTTTAAGTGAAGTAGTTGCTTTGGCTCTTTGACCGACAAGAGTAACAGTTTGTGAATATCGGTTGATTTTAGTGAATTATATGAAAATTATTGGAATGCAGATTCACTGGGAGACGTTGAAAAGTCAGCTAGTATAGCTTATTATTATATAGTGGGCTAATTCATACATTTTCTTTTAGGGCTTTCAGCTGTTGTTGTCTGTTCTTCAACTAACCTAAGAAATTTACCTTGTTCAGTGTATTCTTTCCAAATTATCCTTCAACATTCTCGTGTATTAATGGGTACATTACATGCTCATAGGACCACAGATTGGAACTACTGGAAAGCGAAAAAAGGAAAAACAATATAGTGGTTCAGGGAGTAGGAATAGAGACAAATAATCCAGAAGAACTACGAAATAAAATGGAAAATTCCTAGAAAAAGAATTACAAATAAAGACAGCGGTAGAAAGCTCAGTAAAGTTAGGAGAAAAAACATGCTTAGTAAGACTGGCAAACCAAGAAGAGAAAAGGAAGGTGAAGGAGATTGTTCATCCAGGATGACTTGTCGAAGAAGGATAGAGAAATTCAAAAAAAGATGAGAATGAAAGCTATAGAAGAAAGGGATAAAGGAAAACGATTGAAAATTGGGCTCAGAAAAATGTACATAGAAACAGAGGAATGGAGATGGAACACGGAGGAAGATAAGTTGGAAAAAACGAAACAGAACATATCGACAAAAAAACAGTGGTGACAAGCATAAGCTCAGAAGCAGAGGAGAATGAAGTAGACCAGGCAATGGAAATGGACAAGGAAATGCAAAAGATGAAGAATAGTACAGATAAAATGATTACATAAAAGCAACAACTCAAGGTAAACTCCGGCGTTCAACGAAAACAAAAAGAGAAACGATATGGAATGAGAATAGGAACATGGAACGTGAGAGGTACATTTGAGGAGGGGGCCATAAAACACTTGATCAATTAAATGCGAAAATACAAATTAGATGTGTTAGCAATACAAGAAACTAAACAAAAAGAGAAAGTAATTACAGAGATATACGATTATATGTTCTTTAATAGTGGAGTAGATAATAGATTGGTGGGTACAGGGTTTATAGTAAGCAGTCAACTTAAGGCGAATATTATAGATTTTGAGGGAGTATCAGATAAACTATGTAGAATAAGAATCAAAGGAAAACACAGGAAAACGACATTAGTTATTGCGCATGCCCCTTCTGTTTTATGAAGAACTGGAACAAGCAGTCAATAAAATACCGAAATTTGATGTTAAATGTGTAATAGGGGATATGAATGCAAAGGTCGGACAAGAGGAAGAGTATATGAAAGTAACGGGAGGAAAAAGTAGACACGCACTCAGTAATGATAATGGCAAGCGACTAATAGAATTTGCTTTAGAAAATAAAATGAAAATCGTAAGTACGTCATTTGACCATAAGAACATCCACAAGGAAACCTGGTTATCACCAAATGACAAAACAAAAAACCAAATAGATCGCGTCTTAATAGAAATGAAATAACAGATGTACGAAGTTATAGAGGAGCTATTGCGGATAGTGACAACTTCTTAGTAATTACAAAACTGAATCAAGATAAGCCACCTAGAATTGAACAAGATAAAAGAAACGGAAAAAATACGATTTAGAAAAATTGAAGGACGAGACCAAAGTAAATCACTTCCAACAAGAAATCAATAGAGAATTAAATTTAAGACCTTGCGTCGGGCAACTAGAAGAAGAATGGTCACAGATAGAAAGTGTAATGAGAGATGTATCAAATAGGATACTAGGGAGCCCCAAAGGAAGAAAAAAAGATAAGTGGTTTGATAAACAATGTAAACAGGCGGTGAAAAAAAAAATAAAATCAGACAAAGACTATTAAAAGAAAACAGTGAAGAAAATAGACTAGAGTATAAAAAAGCAAGGAAAGAAGTTAAACTAATATGCAGAAAGAACAAAAGAAATTACTTTGAAAGGGAATTAATAAAAATTAAAGAAGCTTATAAAAATAAAGAAGTGAGAAATTTGTTTCATGAAATAAGAGAAGGGAAAGGCCACAACCGGAAAGCACCTTATTTTTTGAAAAGCAAAGAGCGATATCTAATAGGGGATAGGGAAGAAAAAATAAATAGGTTTGCACAGTATTTTGAGGAATTACTAAATGATAGTTAGGTTAGGTTAGGTTAGGCGAAAATGATAATGAAATGGAGGAAGAAAATTTTGATGAGGAAGATCTAGCCATAACGGTCCCAAAAAAACTGGAGGTGACAGAATGCTTAAAACATATGAAGAATAATAAGAGTGCAGGAGAAAACAATATTCCAATAGAAAATATGGAGGCGAACAATTAACGGGGAGAATATGGCAGTTGAAGAAACAAGTATGGCGAGAAGAAAAAATCTCTAAAAATTGGAACAAGGCATTAATAATTCCAATCCATAAATAAGGTCACAAGGAGGAATGCGATAACTACCGCGGAATAGCACTTTTAGATGTAACATACAAAGTTCTGGCAAAAATACTTGAAAATCGATTAGACATATACCACAATGAAAATGTAGGAGAATACCAAGGAGGTTTTAAACCAGGTAGATCGACAATAGACCAAATTTTCATTATGAAACAACTTCAGGAGAATGCTTACGAACAAAATTTAAGTCTGCATATGCTATTCAACGATTCAGACAGGCCTATAATACTATCGAAAGAAAAAAAATGTATGAGGCAATGAGAAAGTTAAAGATACCAGTTAAATTGAGAAGACTAGTGGAAATGACCATACGAAAAACCGAGAGCAAAGTAATTTTGGAGGGCAGTACTTCTAACGAATTCAAGATAGAGAAAGGTCTGAGACAAGGAGACTCATTATCAACAACCCTCTTTAACCTAGTTCAGGAAATTATACTAAGAGAAAGTGGTATAAAAACCCGAGGTTTAATTTATGGGAATAAACATCAGTGTTTAGCATATGCGGACGACATAGTACTTATGGCAAGATCCAGGAAAGAACTGCTAAGCATATTTGAACTAATAGAAGAGAAGGCAAGAGAATATGGTCTAGTGATCAACGAGAAAAATACAAAATACATGGTAATGAAGGATAATGAAAAAACCGATATTATTATAAATTGTAATGGAAACAAAAGCTACAAAATAGAAAAAGTGGAACAAATCGAATATTTGGGAGTCACTATCACAAATAAAGGAGACGAAGAAAGGGAAATAGAAAAAAGGTTATCAAAAGGCAGTAAAGCAGCAGGAATGGTATCACAGATGTTTAACTCTAAAGACATATCACGAACAGCAAAAATAAGAATGTACCAATCAATAATAAGAACGTCAGTTACCTACGCTTGTGAAACCTGGACAATGAACAAAAAAGAGCAAAATAAACTAGAGATATGGGAACGTAAAATGCTCAGATTTATGGTGGAATAAAAGAAAATGGAATATACAGAGGAAGAACAAACAGAGAATTGGCAGATTTGTATAATCACCCAAGTATAACCCATATAATTAAAGCACAGAGAGCGAGATGGTTAGGACATATAGGTAGAATGGCAAAAGATAGATGGGTGAAACGAGTGCTGAAAGGGAGAGAAGGTGGTAAAAAGAGAGGAGGAACACCAAAGAAGAAATGGTTGGAGGAGGTTAGGAGAGACCTGAGATCAGTATGAGTAAGGGACTGGCAAAACGAGGCGAGGAATAGAAAAAAATGGAGAGAGAGAGTGAAAGATCTCGAAGAACAGGAACAGATAGGCATGTAGTGCTGATATATATATATATATATATATATATATATATAAACATGCTCGTTGCATAAAATACGTCTGGAAGGAGGTACGTTACAAACTTTAATATATATCCTGTGTATAGTTTGTGTGTATACAGATGTCATGACTATACTCGTACACTTAATTATTCTCACTGAAGTTTTCATTAAAAATGTCTTGATAATTTTTCCTCTTTGCATTGATTTTGGTTTACTGAGTTTTATACTAGTGATGTATATCAAATATTTTTTTCTTCTTGTATTGTATCATTCTTTCCTTATGAATGTTTTCTACCTCATTTCATTTGGGGGGTGTTTTCTCCATCCCTTTTTATGGGTGGTAAGTGGCATGGGAAATATAATTATTACTCCAAGCTCCATTTAAAAACTTCCCCAGTAATTTAGTCGATGAAGTACTCTCAAAAACAATTCATTACTTCAATTTCAGTAATCTGTTACCAGACGTTATTTCTTTTCATAGTTTGACGACGAAGATGAGTTATATGAAACAATTCAGTAATCATTTCTTCCATTTGCAAAAAAAGGTAAAATTAACCGAAAGTGGCTTGAATGATTTTACTTTATATCGATTCTTGTCTCTTTGTTTCCTACTCAATCTTTTAATTGATGATTTCTAGATAAAAAGTGAAGCGAAAAACTGTAGGAGCATTCATCGAGGCGATTGCAAACGAGTTGTTACTGGTGCGGCATACAGAATTGGCGATCGTTTAACAACCACCAGCCAAAAGCTAACTAAAGGTGTAGAGAATTGGTAGGTAGCGCACGTCTTCCGTTTTCGGGCCGCGGGCTAACGGTGCGTGTAACTTTTGCGGTTGGAATACGTTCCAAATTCAAATTTATCCGACTAAGAGAAAAGCTCGAGAGTTGCAGTCGAATAGATAACGCCGAGCTGATGGGATTGCGTGGATTTTCCAAATAGGGTTTGTGAAAAGGGAAGTCGGTTGAGTTATCGTCGGGGTTATTTGTATGTATATTTATTTGAACGCATCAAAACAAAGTATGAACTTAATATTGTTTTTTCACAATTTCGGTGATAACCAATGCGGTCGTTATATGCGAAAAATAGAATAAAGGGCCTGTGAGACGTAAATGGGTGTCCACGATAGTCGATCTCATTTAAGTAGGTCGAGATTTTAATTTGTAATTTCCATTAATCAATTAATCATAATTATTATTTCATGTTAACTAAGGAATTTGTTTTCAGATTAAATAATTCACATCACAGATTGTAGGATTTGAAAACCAACTTCCTTTCCAAATTTAATCTTATTAGTAGTGAATTAAACATCTCATAACATTGTGAAACTTAGAAGCATAATCGGGTTGCAATAAACATTGAACTTGTAAATACTTGCACTTGTACGTCGTGCTTCCTAGTACGTACGCGAAGGAGCAGAAATTGTCAATTCTTGTCTCAGGCGGAACTATAGGAAGACTGTCTTGTTTAATTCGTCAATAAACAAATATTAACATTAGGAACCATTGGGGAATGCAGCAAATGGAAAAGAGAGAACTAAGTTCTTATTGATTTCTATCAAAGCTTTCGGAAACGCTTGTTGTCAACATCAGGGACACTAAAAATAGATGAAGAAACATTATTCTCAAATCTATCAATAAAGAGATAATACTTAACTCACATCCAATGCGAGATTGTTTTCCTTTATGTAGAACACAAGATTGAAGAACGCAACACATAGCACCAGTCAGGGGAAAGCAATATTCAATAATAACATTAAAGTTGTTATAAAATAATAAAAATAAGACAAAGCACAATATCTACATGAGAGTATTGACGTAAAAATCAATGGAATAACCAATTCACATAACCACAAGATAAAACGACGCTTCTAAGTTAGACTTAAACATTTTCTTTCTAAAACGGAAATGATTGATGGACAATTGACGTCCACTAATACCTACTGTTTAAGTTAGCTATCAACTTGAATTTGCGAATGTGAGAGCAGTGCACTAGTTCTATTTACCAACGCCAATAGAACTGGAAAGGTCCAGAGTTCAGGTTTTTTTTGTTAGGGCCAGAAGAAGATTCCTTTCAAAGATTGATCTCTGAAACTACTGAATTTCGTTTTCAGAATTTTCCAAGTAAAATATAATAAACTTTTTCATAGAGTTGAAATTAAAAACATCTTAAAGGTTAATAACTTGAAAAAATATCAAGTAAACTCTCTATTAAAATCTAGGAGTAATTAGATTAAAAATTATTTCAAATACGACCATCCCTGAGGATGTACCTCAATTATTGGCTCTTCGCTGTGAATCCAGTATTGAATCGATTATTATGAAAGATATTTCTATTAAGAAATATTGGCAGATTTTGAGTACTTTACGTCCGCTGTCACTGATTCTACAGCTACTAACATTATCACTAATTATACACAAAAACCACATCAGAACTCAGTATTTCGCAGCCTCTTATTGAAATCGAAAAACATTCTTAAAAATAACCCCAACTTAATTCTTACTCAGTCTGATAAGGGTGATATAACTGTTATCATGGATAGGGAATAGTACTTTACCCTTTCCAATGATATAATTCTCAATTACTTTTCTTATGTTGAATTAACGAGAGATCCCACCTCAGCAATACAGAGGAAAGTTTCTTTTTTACACCAAACAAACCGATTTGTCTGTCAAAAATAAGCTCACAAACTAGAATGGTGATTCACCAAAATTCTATGCGCTCCCTAAAGTTCATAAATCCGTTTTATCAGTAATACCGATTGTCGCTTCAATAGGAGCACCCACTCATAATTTAGCACAGTTTCTGACTGGAATATTAACATATGCATATGATTTGAATAATGATTATTTTATGAAGGATTCATTTGAAGTATCGGAAACTTTCAATAATTTTAAAATTTCTGATAATTTCGTACTTCCAAATCTGGATGTTGTCTTACTTTTTAGTAATGTGTATTCAGATGCTTGTTTGATAGCAATTGATAAGTATTGGGAGAGTATCAGTACGCTTTCTTCCATTAATAAGGAGACTTTTCCAATTCAATATATTTCCTTTTTGATAATACATATTTTCCAATAATTAATAAAATTTATTAACAAACATTTGGTACACCTATGGGTGCATCAATTTCACCTATCCTAGCGACCTACGTCATGGACGATGTGCTGGGTACAGTGTTGCCTTTCACACCTTTTTTTTATCAAAAAGTATGTTGATGATATCACACTAGCTTAGCTTAGAGAAGGGTTGAATGAAGTTCTGAATACCTTCAATAGTTACGATCCATATATCCAGTTCACAATTTAAATGGTGGACAACGATAATTACGTACCATTTCTCGACACTAAGTTTATTCGTACGGTGGATAATATGATAGTCGTAGATTGGTATAGGTAACCCTATAGTTCAGGGAGATATTTGAATTATCACTCCTATCACAAACACTCCATAAAAGTGAATCTGGTAAAACAGATGAAAAATAGAGTGCTTAGAATTTCACAACCCAATTCCCATAACAAAAATTTCAATATTCTACAAACCTTATTCTTGGATAATTCTTATCCTAGAGCATTACTTAATAAGTTATTAATTAGCACTTCGGCTACCATAGATGTACAAGCTATCGATTGCCATCCTTACACTGCTCCAGTGGAAGATGGTTCTGGTGAGGATCCAATTCAACCAATACTCACTACCCTACCTTATATAAGAGACATCACACCTAGGCTTTCCAGGTTATTCAAAGATCTTAACAATTCTAAGTTTGCAAACACAAACAAAACTATATTGACAATTAGATCAATTATTAAGTCAAAAATCCTCTAATATCTTGTATTAATGTTATCTATAGTATTCCTTGTCATGATTGTGATAAATATTATATTAGTCAGACGATGAGATTACTTTATAACCGTGTAGTATCACATAAGAGCGATTGCAGGCTACATCCAAAAAGGTGTGCCCTCGCTGAGCATGTTAACACTCTATACCACCGAATGGATTTTGAATCAGTGAGACGACTGGTCACACAAATCCTAGAATACCTTCTTAGAGATGGCATTTTTCTCGCAATCTAATAATTGTATAAATTAGAAGACATATATCAATCATTTTAGTGAGCGAGTGAGATTTATTCTTTTTTATTGTAATTGTATAATAGTCACAATTTGCATAACTTAAACTATCCTTAAATTGCACATAATAACAGCACCGCGCTGCTAACAATCAACTGATTTCCTCAGTAGTATTTGTGTTGGTCAATAACCACTGTTTCTTAATATTTTTATTATCATTATTTTTGATATTGTGAATTTAAAAACCATCTGTTCAACACAATTAATAACAATTGAATTGCTTACATTCCAAGCTGTCATTTATATTTCATTCTTCTATTTGAATTTCACAGTGAGTTGTGTTTCAAAGGGAATATTCTTATGGCCCTAATAAATAAGGCTTCAACTCTCGACCTTTCCAGTTCTGTTGGCGTTGGTAAATATAACTCGTGCACTGCTCTCACGTTCGCAAATTCAAGTTGATAGCTAACTTCAACAGTTGGTATCAGTGGACGTCAGTCCATCAATCATTTCCGTTTTACAAAGAAAATATCTAATTCTTACCTAGTAGCGACGTTTTATCTTGTGGTTGTATGAATTGATTATTTTATCAATTTTTACCTCAATAGTCTCATGTAGATTTGCTTTTTCTTATTTTTATTATTTTATAACAACATTAAAGTTATTATTATTATTATTGAATATTGCTTTCCCTTGATTGGTTCCTTGTGTTGAGTTCTTCAATCATATGTTCTACATAAAGGAAAGCAATCTCGCATTGGATGTAAGTAGAACATTATCTGTTTATTGACAGAGTTGAGAATAATGTTTTTTCCTTATTTTTGGAGTGTCTCTGATGATGTAAATAAACATTTCCGAAAGCTTGGATAGAAACCAATAAGGAGTTTTCTCTGTTCCATTTGCTGCGTTCACCAATATTTCTGAGTTTTATTCCAAACTGTCAGAAAAGAATATATATTTTTATATATATATTTTGTTTTTGTTTTACTCAAATTGATTACGATTTGCTTGATTGCTTATTATAAGTTTTAGTGACATTATTATCGCCTTTAGAATTGCTTATTACGACTGCTTAGTTGCTTCCCATAAGTATTATATTATTGCATACGATGCAACGTATTGGTAGTGCGTATTTATGAATAGTTTTGAGCTTAAGCAGTTGCCTGTATTTCTTTTATTATACTAGTATCTGATATAAAATTATTAATTTGGATTTTCTAGTTTATACTGTGCATGGGTAGCTATTGCGATGTAGCTGTTAGTTGCAATTTGAGTGTTCATTATTTTTTTAATCTTACGCATGAGCTCACGTTGGGTGTACTTGAGTTATTATATTACATCTGAATTTTGGTACATTATTTTCTAATAAACAATAGCTTTCCCCCCTAAGAACTTGTTTACATGCTGTGCTTACTTCTTTGCTTTACAATTAGTTAGTATTGTGTTATTTTTTTGTGGATCAAATTTAAATATAACCGATTCTAGCTCACTTTGTTTTATTTTGGTACTAAGCCTGCTTATGTTGGTGAGTCGCGTGATTAGTAGAGCTAGAGGTATTTGCACACTGACTTCCTCGCGCCCATGAAGATCTTTTCATTATTTTGTACGGTCTTAAGGAACCTCCTCACATCCGTTGTGTAAACTGGCAAATATCCCGTGAAGTACAAGAAGTGTGAATTTTTTGTTTGATTAAATTGTACGTCACATTTTGACACCCAACGTGGGACTTTAAAAAAACATTTTCTTATATATATTTGACTCGACTCGGAAAAAATGTATAGGAAACGAATTACTCTAATATTTAAGGGGCAAGCTTCACCATATGAGCTAGCATAAACAATCCTTGACGTATATTTAATACTTGATTAAATTAGTTGATACACATACATATTAGTGTTTTAAATGAAACTCACGGTTTCTAGTTAATTCCACAATATAATAAAAGTCATTGAAAATTCTAAAAAATTGACAATTGTTTCGATAAATCAATATCATCGTCAGAATGACAGAAGTTGCATTTTATTTGATGCCTACCTGATGTTTAGTAGTTATTTTTGGCTAGACCAAGAAGTGACCTAACTTGTGATTGACTTAATATATGTTTATAGAAAAAAGAAGAAGAAGTTGTGATATTACAAATATTGAAGCTTAGATATTATTAGCCCTATGGTGATATCCTGGATATCATTTTTCCAATTAAGATCAGTATAACTGTGCAATGATATAGAATACCAGGAAAACTATATCTGCTGATCTTTACAATTATCACTTAGAAAGACAGTTTATTAGTGGAGAACTCCCTAGATTTAACTGTTCATTGACAACTTCATATTGTGGGTTTCTTAAATGTCTTCTAATTTCCAATTCTTCAAGGAAATCCAATTCTTGTTTCTTTTCACAAATATGCAGCACTTCTAGTTTTGTGTTAGGTGTCAATGAATGATTGGTGTCAAGTAGATGTTTTGCGTAGTGGGATTCATTTGGTTGTTTTAACCTGTATGCTCGGAAGTGTTCACTATATCGGATTTCAAAATTCCTAAGGGTCTGACCCAAATAGACAGCATTACATTCTGGACATTTGAGTTTATATATACCTGACTTCTTCAATAGTCAATGGCTTTTGTCAGGTCTATGAAGCAGCAGTGTATATTTCGGACTTCTCCTAGTTGTCTCATAATAAACATCGCGTTTGTTCCCAGACAGCAAAAATACGTCTTAAAGACGTCTTTAAGACGTCCATCGTAAGATGTTCAGGACGTCTTGAAGACGTCCAGTAAAATCTTGAAGACGTCCAAAAGACGTCTTTAAGACGTCCATTGTTACAAAACGGAACGTTCTAACGACGTCTTCAAGTCGTTCATATGGACGTAAATAGAACGTCTTAAAGACGTCTTTGGGATGTCCCAATATGGACACAAATAAAACCTTTTCTGGTTATTAAAATACTTTGATATTCTGTAAATTTCAGGTTTAATATGTAATTGAGAAATTCAAAATATAGAAAATTTTTTTATTGAATTTATAATTTTTTATTTTGTTTATATACTTAATGTGCGGTCTCCCGCCCTCTTCAATCATAACTGAATCGATATGTTCCCGTTTACTTTCGATCTTTGAAGTCCTTTATCATTTCACTGGCACCTAGAACTAAATTTATAAACTGTAGAATAAAAGATACAAAATCTTTGATTTCATGTGAATAAATTCTGGGAATGCAGCAATAAACATGGTTATGCCTTTTGGCACGCATATAATATTTCTGTAAAGCCATTTTTATAGTATAGAGTTGACTTACCTCAAGTGATTTTTTTCCTTAATAAACCTCTTCAATTATATCGTCCTGTAGTATGTATATAATTGGTCAGCTAAGAAATAGAAATACAATATGAACTTTTATTGGATTTCGAAAACACAATCCACAGATAATAAATACTATACGATCTCAAATAGAACTGGCGCCACAAATGAACCTTATTCTATAAAAGCCACGAGTATATTCACGAATTAGGCGGAATCTGGTTGTTGTATGCGCAGGGTATCTAGAAAATATCGATATTGCTTAGTTCGATATGCCGATATTATTTAATTTTTCGATGTATCGATATAAAATTTCGAAAATTATTGTTCATTATTTTAAATAATTAATATTTGATTTATTAGAAGTAATGTCCTTGATGGGTATTTATTATGTAATGTGAAATGGTTGAGCTAGAATATGCAAAATTCCGATATTTTTTATTAAATCTATAAAAATCGATATTGGAAAAAATATTAATACGATATTAATCGACACTTCCGATACGCTGTGGCTTGAATAGTAGCTTCCGACATCCCTATGACGAAATATGGCGAGAAGTCCCGAGTCCCGACGAGTCTAATACTAATGCATTCCTGAGGATTCCTTTATTCGAATTTTATGATTGGTTGAAAATGGATATTTGTCAAGTTTCCCCAATGAAAATATCGGATTATCATTCTCATATTTCATGGTACAGAAAATTGGTAAAAAAAACGTTAATTGTCTATCATTCGTGCATCGTATCTAGACGAACAAAATGAACACTTTAAAAAACGATTCGAACTTCAACATCGACGTCCACTACTCGCATATATTAGGTAGGTATATAGGAAGAAACTGAGGAATGTTAACATCTTAATTTTTTTCACTTTATTAATGAAGTAAAATGGCAAAATTATTAAAATCTCGAAAAAACATCCTCTTTTAGGAAAACTTTGATGTCACTCATTGGGTAAAAACAACAATCTGGACTTATTTGGGACGCCTTTAAGACATCAATTTATGTACGTTATTGAGACGTCCCGGAACAGACGTCTCAAATACGTCCATTAAATGCCTCTGGACGCTAAGACCTTATATAGACATAAATTGGACGTCTTTAGGACGTACAGTGTTGTTTGGGTTGTGTCCCTGTTTGTTTTGAATCCAAACTGCGTTTGCTCTTGCTCTAATGTGAAACATTTTTTCTACTGGATATTTTCTCTCACGAAAAAAAATTTGAGATCGCAGAGTACGAACATAAAGTTGAATAACTGCAATTTGAATTATCAATTTGGTACACCACTCTTACATCTTTTAAAAAATATGAACTACCCAGTTTGCTGATAAAAAACATCTTCCAAACAAAACTCATTGAATATAATGACCATTTCAAAATATATACGGATGCCTCGAAAACTACAGTTGGCGTCGGAGTCGCGGTTGTTACGGCAAATCAGAACTTATCTTTTAAATTACCTACCTGCAGTACAGTCTTCACTGGAGAAATATATGCATTGCTACAAGCCCTTAAACTGTCCCGAAATGCGAATTCTTCCAACATCCTCATAATCACAGATTCCCTCAGTTCATTAAAATCCATCCAGCAAGTTTATAGTAGTCATCCCATTGCTATGGAAATAAAGAAGGAACTCTTCCAACTACAAAAATCCCAAATAAATGTAAAATTTATGTGGATCCCCTCCCACATAGGAATCCAGGGTAATGAAGAAGCAGACCAACTGGCAAAACAAGCAGCAGAAAGTGATAGTGCGGTAGTTGTAAACGCGACGACCATCAGTGATTTGAAGCATACCGTGAAAGAAAAAGCGATAAGTGCGTGGCAAAATCAGTGGCTTGATTCGAAAGCAAAATTACGCGAGGTGAAACCCAGTGTGAAACCCTGGAATACAATACCAAACAGGCGGCGCAACCAAGTACTACTGACAAGACTAAGGATAGGGCACACTAAACTGACGCATCAACATTTACTTGCCAGGACAGAAATGCCTCAGTGTACTACATGTTCCAAGCAGATAACAGTAAAACATATTCTGATTGAGTGTCCCAGATATGAGGACGCCCGAGTGAAAAACAATATACCAAACACGTTGAAATCGGTATTAGGACAAAACTGTGACATAAATGTATTAGTTCGATATCTTACTGAAATTAATGTAATCAAAACCTTGTAAAATAATCTTTGTCGCTAATAACCGACATGGTTGATGCGACAATAAAAATGGAATTAAAAAAAAAAAAAAAAAATTTGGTACACAAACCTCAATCCCATAAACTCAAAGGCAAAGATCAATCTGAGATCGAGCCTCCCGAGGAACAAGATTCCTAGTATATTGAACTTTGATTAACGATCTCTTGATGGGAGAAAAGTTTTTGGTGGATGGTTTCTACTTTCAAATGGTTTCTTACTTGGGAGAAAATTCATTCGCTCTATAAAATAACGTTCTCAGTTAGGATTACTGAAAAACTTTATATGATTGAACAATTTTCCTGTCAGATTTTTATTTTTCGCATTACATAAACAGATTCCTGTTTTTCAATAAAGACTACCGGTCCTTTTTGCAGACCTGTGCATACTTGTATATTCCCGAAATTGGTAGATGTCAATACATATATTTTCAATTCTATAGATGAGAAGAAATAATCCAAAAATTCTACTGCCACTTCTAGGAAAAAGCGACACTTTTCTCCAAAAACCTATGCTGCTTCAACTTTATTATAACCATTGCTTGATTTGAGAATAGTCATTCTAAGACGTACACTTGGCTTGGTTAAAAAATGCTCCGGTTACGAGTACCTGGCATAATTTTCTTATTTGGGTCCTGAAAACGCTACTCATAACATCCTTGCTATCCAAACATGTTGCGGCTAGAATTCGGGAACTATTCGTCTGTCATCGATGTTTTTGAATACTTAAGTAGTCGGACAGATAAATACCAATTATTTCATGGAATGTATCATATTTGAAGAACAATATCGGAGTAAAAGTTTTAGATATTTCACAAACACATAATATCTTGCTATAAACAATATAATTTTTGTGTAAAAAGTCCCTGTAATATAGTTACTCGTATATTCCAGAAATCGCATTGTCTTTTATCCTAGATTTGTGGAAATCCCATTGTAAACCAAACATACAACTGAAAATTTCAACTATATGTTTGTATTTACATGAACTTGTTAATACGTCCAATAAGAATAGGAGTCCAGATGGCAAGTTCATAGTGTAGGTCCACGACTAGAGAATTATTATTTTATAACCATAATGTAATTCAAAACATTACGGAAAGCGATACTATGTATGTCTTTGTTTCACAATATGCGAAGACCGTCGCGTAAAGTTCTAACATATCCTAAATTTCTTCACATAAGAAAAACTCACGATATCATCATTTTTTTGTCTCTTCAAACGTAAATAAAATAGGTCTGGTACTGAAATCGAACTAAAAACCTCAATAATTTTTTTCATTCTAGGGCTTCATCATATACATTTCAATTTGTAGAATGCTTTTTTATAGACCGAAAAGGTATCAAGTTTTATAGTACAGACACTTCCCAAACTAATCTACATATTATTATCACATTAATTCTAAATAGTTTTGTGCATGAAAATTCAACGTTGTCAAAATTGCGACAGTTATCAGCAAACTACTCAACTAAACTCTACATCAACTGTTTGTAATTGTTGTAAATGTTCTGAATAAGCCAATATTGCTTCGCAATTTCGAATTTACATAAGGTTAATTTAGATGCGAGTAGCTGATTCTGGTTTGTCGTATACAGCTAGACCTGTAATGTTATCCATTGGTGAATTAAATTATCGACTAGGTATGTTTATCACTATCCATATTATTTATACATGTGACAGTGTCAAAGTTTACACGTTTTCCGGGAACCCTTCTTTATACACAAGTTGTGATTAACAAAATCAAATCTCTCTCAAACCTACCTAGAACACTGACGAACGATGATGAAGCATATTAGATTGGATAATCGCATTATACGTTAGAATAATTGACATGACGTGGCTGTCAAAAGCATATTATTTCTAACACAAAGAATTCCAAACAAATAAACCTATTTGCCTACGTTATAGAGCTTGATGAAATTATTTTGATATATTATAAAATGCTGACGATAAAATAAAATGATAGAATAATTTGCTGGACTAGTTCACCCCGGCTGATAACTACAGGTTGGCAAATTATTTTGACAGTCGGAAGTTTAGCAACGTCCGATGCGTCGTAGCAAAGACATATGCGGATTGCAAGAGCACATTTCGCTGGCAGAATTCGTAAACTTCCTTCCGACAGTACAGTTCAGGAAAAGATGTGATTACCGGGGTTGTGCAATACTAACTTGTTATTGCGACTCCACAAAGTAAAGCTGTTCATAAAAAGTTGAGTGAGCAGTGTCGTGAAATAATTACGAACGTTTTAAATTTCATGACCGGAGAGGCAAACAATGGCAAGTCGACAATTTATTCTATTAACAAAGATAAGTTTCAATTATTGCAATGAAATTTTTAAACCAAAGTAATTATTTAACAAATTTGCCATCGATAGTAAATTTTTTAAATCAGTTTTTGGTACATAAAATATTTATTTGTTAAACGATCCAAAAAAGTAACATTAGGGTGAGACAATAGTAATTTATGCACATGTTGCATACATTATTTTTCCTACAGCCTTATACTAAAAAATAAAATTCAAATAGACATTTGGGATATTTTAATTAAGCTCCTTCGGTAAATTACAATTATACGTATTCAAGTTTCATGAAAGTTCATCCTCGATGCCCAGCCAAGTTTCATTGAGTTGGCTTATGGAAAGCGTGAAATAGAGTTAACGTTATGTCACTTTCTTTAACGCTTTTTTACTTTTTTCACTCTAACTATAAACAATCACTTTGAGCGCTAAAAACCGATGAAATACAAGGTTCTTTAAAGATAGGGCGTAGAAATAGTATATTAAGTACCAAGTGTCTAAACGGTTACTTTAGTCACGAGTTTAACTAGGCACGAGTGAAGCGAAGCGCTACGAGTTCCTTGTGAAACGAGTGACTAAAGACGTTTTTAACACGAGTTGCTTACCATACTTTTTCTTCGCCCGCGGAAAAGAAAACATTATATTATATTTGAATTATATTCATTACATGACGGACGATGACTGATAGCTGACTGATGAATCAAATGACGCAAAATAACAAAATTATCAAGGAGAATGAAATTTAACATACAAACGATACACTTGATTTGACGTTTAAAAAACAAAAGATAAACGAGATGTGACTTTTCGCATTATAAACACTAGTGTTTAAAGAGTTGTTTTGTGCATGTCAAGCCCGTGTTCAAAGTGCGGTTTTAGTAGCGGAAGCAGAAAAAGGTATTTTATGCACTCATGTGTCAATTTTATGCACCTATGTGTCAAATTTATGCACTGATGTGTCAATTTTATGCACTGATGTGTCAATTTTATGCACCGTTATGTCATCATGACAAACAAATCGACGCCATTTTTAGTCCATTTAGAACAACATAAATGAGACATTTTTTGGTTTTTGCATGCCTGCGGCTCATGCGTCAATTTTTCCATTCGTAAAAAAAACCACCACTTTATGCACTTGTTGCATAAATAACTATTATGTTTCTACCTACAGGAGTATATAAAAGGGCACATGTTTATTTTGTGTCAAATACCTATTTAAATGTAATAGGTTATATAGCTTATAATTATAATTATTATACTCATTTCATACCTATCTCTATTACGTTTCGGTTTTATTATTTGTTTTGAACCATCTTCCGATCTCAGTTACAATTACGGTTTGGTAATATTAAAATATGTTTCAACTAAAATCTAAAGATCGTTTAAAACAACTGATGAACTGAAACGTAATATAGTATTTTCGAATGTAATACTTCTTTTAAATGGCCGAAAACCAAGACAAAAATTTTTATTCCACAGAACGGTCACTGATATCAAATTTAACTATTTCCTCATTTTATTTGTATCAAAATACGCATGAGTAAAACTTTTAATACAACATTTATATCGACTTCTTCTATTGTCAGGGCATTGAACAAGTTTCTGCTGCTACGAAAAATAGCCAAATAACGCTTTCCCGTATTAAAAAAGAATCTCTGGCAGGAATTAAGGCTGACACGATGTGCCTACTAAAAAACAAAGAACGTCCAGTATCCGTATGGATCAATTCGACAAAACTGTGCTTAGAAGGTGCATAATAAATTATTACATATCCGAGAAAAAAGTACCCACGTTAAGAAATGTACACCAAACCTTTGCAGATAGTTATGGCTTCGCAGGAAGTCGCGAATATCTGCGGAAACACATAGATTCTTTGGGTTCTCGTTGGACCAACATGAAAAACAACAGAAGTTTGTTAATGAAACGTCACGAAATCATACATTTACGCCTACTATATTTAAGAAACATAAAAAAGTGCAGATAACAGAACAAACCTATCATTTATATGGATGAAACATACATTCATTCATGTCACACGCACCTTAAAGGATGGAGCGACATTACTAACGAAGGATTAGGGAAACCCGTTTCAAAAGGTAATAGGCTCATCATTGTGCATGCAGGAAGTGGAAATGGTTTTGTACCTAATGCTGTTATTATGTGGAACTCCCAGTCAAAAACAGGAGATTATCATATTCAAATGGCGTACGAAAATTATGAAAAGTGGGTAAAAGAAAAACTTATTCCAAACCTACCAAAAAACGCTGGTGTCCCATATCACAATGTTCTAAATGAAAGATTACCTAAGACTGCTTGGACTAAACGACGATTAAAAAACTGGCTTTGTGAAAGAAACATATATAGCAGTGAACAAATGTTAAAACCAGATCTTCATAACGTTGCAAAAATATACAAACCGCAATATAAAACTAATAAAATTGATGAATTGTTTATTCGACATGGATTGCACCCGGACTTATATCCCATCGAAAGTGTTTGGGCGGCACTTAAAGAATATGTGGCCAAACGAAATGTTACCTTCAATTATACAAAGGTTAAAGAATTCTGTAATGAATTTTTTGACACATTCTCTGCAAATGATTGGAAAGTTAGATGTGACCATGTTAGAAAGATTGAAGATGACTTTATGAACAATGAACCACTTTTAGATACTGTTTGGCCGAAGACCGAGATAGCGAGGATGAGGAAGTTGATATCGAAAGTGATTTTTTATAATTCGCGTATAAAAGAGACTTCATTATAACATTGTTTACAGTGTCACAATGAAGCTCTTTGAACAGTGTAATAGCGATTTTTAGAGTATAGTTGGTTATTGTATTTAGTTATATTTTTATGTGACATTTGACTTTGACCTTGACACAGATTATGAATAGAATGGTCTAGCGTTGTACTAGCTAGCAAATTATTATAATAAAGGTAAATAAGAATGATTTATATATTAAAAATAATAACGAATAAAGTACGCTAACGTTTATTTATCAATGATTTGTCAATTGTTTATTTTTATATTGTATAGGATCAATATATAGGTATATAAAACATACGATTTTTGGGATGAATTACCAGATATCTATGTGAAGATGTATTACAGAAATAATTCTGTTCATGAAATAATATAAATAGATCGCAAGAGCATATACGAAGAAACTCTTTTTTAAACAAATAATCATCCTCTTTTTGCTTGAATGAAAGTTTGTTAACAATTTTCACAATTATTCGGTTATAATATGTCAAAAGTCAGAAGTGCTGAATAAAACCATCTGTGATCTGACTAATTAGGAATCTACAGAATTGCCAACTTAAATTCAAACCACACCTCCTAGTTCAAAAAGAGGGATTATATGAAGTTATATTTTATTTAAATAATTAAATAAACGCGAATTATAAAAAATATTGTGTAAAACTTGTGCCACAATGACTTTCTGTAGTACTCGTAATTTGCACAACTCACCGCTTCGCGGTTCGTTGTGCAAACTTCACTCGTACTACAAAACGAGTCATTGTGACACTTGTTTTACAAATAACTATTGAAGAATCATTTGTAGATGCACATCATTATTTTACTGTTGATGATCCTTGTACATCTAAAACATATTTTTCATTATAGTGTTTGTTTGTAGGTGGTATGACTGAATACATTCAACGCGACAAATGTAAATAGGTGTAATAAAATTGTAGATATTTGAGACGAATTCCAATAGAGTAATATAATATTTGTGGCACATCTGTACATAGTTCTAAATAAACAATAATTGACGGCACCCAAAACCAAGATTTTTTTGTTTTGCCACTCCTAACTCTGTAAAAAGTGTGAAGGGATGTTCTAATTTCTTAGTAAATATTTGCAAAAAACCCAAACATTTACATATGACAGTAGAAATATCTACAACAAAAAAGCTTCAATATTTTATTTATATTATTAGTATACTTATTAGACCATCTCTGAAGGCGATTTCCCCAATTTGTTTTTCAAATTTTATGTATAAATCCGAATTTTTACATTATTTTCTACTACATATTATTGAGAATAACAACTTTAGAGAGCTTAACAGGTAGGTATGTCATTAACTATTACTACAACCAGTTGGCCATTTTTAAATTTAGAAAATCGTTTAACAATCCTTATCATATTGTACGCTTTATTTAGAAAATCTTCCTGACTTCCAATTTATATACAAATAAACCTAAATGACGAATATTATGAAGAGACCACTTAAAAGACATTAATTTGAAGTAAAGGAGAAAGTTTGTCTCTTGAAATTTATTTATTATTTACATCACATAAAATAATAAAGGGTAATTATAGAATTTCCCGTATGGTTTTTGAACCCATAAATAATTATGTCTGTACAAAAAAAAACAATTTTTGTAGAAATATCTAATGGTTTTTATTTCCCTATTCATTTAATTAGTAATAAAGAACACATTATAGTTATTTTGTTTTGTAAACTCGATTTTAGATATACATGTGCCACAATTTATTATTTTTAAATCCAAATTCAAAATATTGTGTTACCCTCGTACGTATTAGCAGCCTCACAACCTTTAAAACTTTGCATACGGAATGTACGTCGCCTGCTCTTCCCGGTAACTGCGTTTATGATGTTGTCAAGTTGTATGGCTTTCTTGAGCATCGTCAACTGCCAAAATTAATTTGCCAACCTGTAACAACATCAATGGGCGGGAAACATATCGCTGTTTAGTTTCTACTAGTGTTACACGCACGGATAACGTACTTTCCAAACATACTGTGAGACCGATCAACTGTTCCAGAAAACATTTTCCTACATAATTAATAAAACATAACGCACATCTATCTCACTATAACATAAATACCAAATTTATATCGAACAATACTAATAATGACATAAATCAACTTGTAATTAAAGAAGTATATCGCCTAACGATTATCGGTTATTATGGTGTATTTCAGTAATTATATTTAGTAAATGTCCGTAGGTTATAATTAGAACTAAACTCGTTAGAACTTCATGAAGGCACAATCTAGAATTTAGAAGCTTCGACAGAGAAGTTTTGAGGTCTAGTTAGGTCGCTATATGAATAAGATATTTTGAATTTTTGGATTAGGTGAAGTTAACTGATTTGATGCCTTAATTAGTGAGAAAATTTTTCAGAATATGATAAAAAGCTGCAATATCAAGTTACGATAATAATCTGAAAATTGCTTTCATTTTATCAACACACACCACAAAATAATTGAACAAGAGAGGATAACAATTCTCGCTGCATATGCATCTATCTCTTCATCTTCATCTCTTGCGCAATTTTATATTCTGAAATTCAATGCACCTGTTCCTATTATTATGTTATCTTTTTTGATCCCTTTGCCGGTATGCTTATAATCAATGTCGTTTTGCTTTTTATTTTCTGATAAAATGTTATCTTACTTCAAACAACCATATGTTTTTCTTCATTTTGCAGCATTATTTTCATTTTATTTGGTGTTTAGATGTTCATTCTTCGTGGTTTTAAGCCTCTTTAGTCTTACTCAGACTTTTTCTACCTCTCGCATGGAATATTTCCTTTTCCTCTCAATACTGTATATGCTACTCTAGGTATTCCACTTTATATTGTGTTCAATTTGTTACGTATTTCGCTGCTCCTCTATACTTTTCATTCTGTTTTGTGTTTCTTGTGTAAACAATTTTGTTACTCTATTCACTTGATTTAGCTTTTATTTTATCAATTATATATAGTTCAAACATATCAACTAGATAAAATTTCTGAAATGATTCTATCAACTGCTCTACAGACCGTGAAGGTTTAGAAGTTTATCAGAAAGGTTTACAATGTTCGTAATATTGCAACTGTTCTTTCAGGTCTAAGTTTTGTAATTTCCAAACTGTCCTTTAATTTTTTTCGTAGCGTTTCTTCACTCTAGTCTTTCATGTCTCTTATTTTATTCCTACTTCTAATAACTTAGAATAGAGTTACTCTTTATGAATAACCCAGCTTCTAGTTCTATAAGCAAAATCAATTTTCTGAATATTTAAACATGCTGGTAGGCTTTCGAAATTTCTTGATCATTTACGAAAATCTGGACAAGAAAAGTTGTACTATCGACCCCAATTCCCCATTAATCAGCGCGCACAAACGACCTAGTGCATGGGGGAAATTATGCATATTTTGGGTGAATATATGCATTTATATTTTCTGTATATGCATGTATATGTTGTACTCACTTGGCGAAAACGGTCACTGCCCGAATTTTATACCCACAACGCGATGTGGATCTTACGAATTTTCCACATCGCGTTTCGGGTATATGCCATATACCCAAAACGCGTTCTATGTAAATTTCAAAAATCCACGACGCGAAATCACGATTATCGTCGAAGACACGCGACGGTTTTCGTGTTATGAGTGAAAATTTTTTGCTCTAGTAAAAATCCAATGAAATCAGTTAATTTGAGGTCATTTGATTGAACACAACCAATCAGAACAACATTATACTGAAAACAGATCCCATGGGCTGTTTTCACTCTATCACGTTGCTATGGATACAATTTGATTATTTATTTCGATTTTGACGTTACAAATATTTAATATTTCAAAATGTCACGAATTGGTCATAATACTGACGAGAATATTAATGAAATTATAGAAGCTCTGTACTTCTTTTCTATAATTAGCAAAGAATTTTCTATCCGAATAACCCTCGAACATTGATAAATGCTCAAAAATTTTATAACAACTTTCTGAAGCTTGTTGCTTATCGGAAATATGCGGCGTCGGTCTGTTTCCAAGCAACAAGCTTTCGAAATCTGTTATAAAAATTTTTTGAACAATTATCAATGTCCTTGGGTTATTGGCAGCAATTGTCTGCAGGCGTTTGTTTTGTTTATTTATTTGTCCCTTCTCAAAATTTCGATAAAAATGGATGAATCAATCGAAAATCTTAAAAAAGAATTTGAAAATGGTTCAATTAAACTTTATATAGAGTCAAACATTAGGTCTACACTCCTCTTAGAAGGTAATTATAAAAACAATATTAGTGAAGTTAAAGAAGCACAAGAATTACGTAGATTGGGAAAATCACTTTCATCAAAACTTTATCGAAGGTTGAATCGATACGAACTGCTAAATATTGGAGAGGAGGAAAAGTTGATAGCCAGAAGATTCACTCACGAAGAAGATATTAAACTTTATGTTCATCGTGAACAGTTATTTGATATTGTGCATGTTGCCCATACTAATACAGGACATAAAAGAGAGAAAGGTAAGATCATATTTTTAAATATTTACCACTATTAACATTTAAAATTATGTAGGTAGGTACCAATTCATTTACACTATGACTTGGGGCACGCTAGCGTGCCTTTTTTGTGTATCACAGCCTGAAAAAACTTGATTTTTTTATCTTCTGGCTGTATCTATTAATATTTGATAGCCATACGGGTTTATTTTTAGAAATGGATCATGAATTAAAAAAAATACACAAACTAGAAACATTATAAACTTGTATCTTAGTAAATGTAAGTCATGTCAGTTGAAGAAAAAGATTCCAAAGAAGGGTTTAGTTGTGAAATCAATTATTTCCAAATACATGAACTGTAGATGTCAGGTAGTTTCAAATCAATTTAGTATCTATTGAAAAGCAATACCTACTTGTAATTATTTTATTGTAGGTTGACTTGATCGATATTCACACAGAACCAGTCCCGGCTTGGGACTCCTCCTCAGGTTGTGGTATTCGACTCCATGTAATGTATTCTTATAGCAATCACTGGGATGGGGTGAACAATCGATATTAAATTGGACGCCACCAGCTTTTTAAGCGATACTTAAATTAAACAAAACAACTAAAAAGGTTAAAAGCTGGAAAACCTTATATTTACTTTAACTTAACAAAACGAAATACTAAAAATATTTCAACGCGATGGTCCAAGTTAATATAAATTGCTGAAAATTAAATATCAAATGTTCAGCAAATTATATTTATTAATAACTCAATAGATAATTCACATTAACTGCATATCCAAAATACAAGACGAATACGAACGCGTTATACAATAAAATCTCCAATTCTAGATTTCCATGAATTGAATATATGACAAAGGACTTATCTTGGAGAGGTTCTGGAATTATTCAGCTCTCAGCTAGGTCCTAGTCGATGGAGATGGGGTGCTGAATCCATCCCAGCCGGTTTCCTGTTGTCTCTAGCAGTGTTGTCTATTCATAGGGCCTACCCAGGGGCTGCAGAGCAGCAAATATGTGAAACCACAACGATGTAGGTATAACTTATAAAATTTACTGATAGGAAGAGACTTTTCCAATATACGATATCGTTTAAATATACGAAATTTGGAAGAGAAACAAGTTTTTTAATTTCGTAACAATAGTACGACGAAATTAAAATACCATAGTCCGATAGAAATCGTAACAGGCGATCGGCTTGTTACACCCCCTCTCCTCGGAGAAAAAAAGAAATTCGAAGAATTACTTTTTTAAACATAAACAGTCTACGAAGAAAAGTAGCCAAAACATCAATATTGTGGTGATTAGCAAAACAAGAAGATGTGCTTACATGTTCAAAAAAATAATGGAAACAAACGAGAAATGAAAATGGAAAGGTAACAGCAATGAGAAGATAAGAAAACAGGAAAAGAAAAGAGCAAAATGCAGTAAACTCAAAATGTATATAATAGGAGCGTATTCTTATTAGCGATAATAAACCATTGCAAATGATATGCAATTATAATCAAAACATTGAAACAATATGCGGTAATCAATTATAATAGAAGCCCATTCCTATTATCAAAGCAAAAAAAAATGTAGAGATTAATCTATTGGTACCGTTCTGAGATCCTAAAATATAAAAAAAATTAATTAGAGAGGTGGCCTCTACCAAAGAATGAGATGCTAACATCTCAACGATAAGACAAGAAAACAACTACATTCCTCACCTACAAAAATAAATAATCACTAAGTGTGATCTATATAGAGTGCTTAAGATCTCAGGTACACTAAACTCAAAAGAAAAAAATTTAAATAAACTAAAGAAAATAAGAAAAAAGTATCAGAAGAATATGGTTAACTCAGACTCATAGATTGATGAGAGCATCAACCATGTAAGAAAAACCTCGCGAAATATAGAAAAAAATAAAAGGTAAGGGATAGGAATCTACTAAGAAAATCTTCTAACGTGACTAAAAATGTGTGTGTGTTTTTAAAATACATTACGTAACTATAAAGGAACAATAAAAAGAGAAAAAAATAACAAGCCTTGGTATTTCCCCCCTTTCCTACAATCGGAAAGTTTGAAGAGAAGAAACTCACAAGTGCTAAGAATTTAGCGATAACACACACAGAATAGTCAAAACCGAAATTGGAAGATGTATGGAAGAAAAAATTATAAATCGGAAACACTTTCACTATGAAAGTAACGAAATTATAAACTGTAGTATTTCAAACCACATAGGAAGTTATCCAAAAAAAATAGTTTTGACAACAACTCAAAAAGAAAACTAATATATGCCTTAATAAAATACTATCAGTATGTATCAGTACACCAAAATAATCGATAAATTGTCGTGCAACAAAAAGAACGTGTTATTCTCGTATCAAAATACAGGGAAGATAAAAATAACTAAAGCGTATACTAAGAACAAAAACGCTACCAATCATGAAGATAATTTCTCAGTACATACACAACAAATAAAGGCACTGCTGCAAAATAATCTGAATCCAAAATTTGCCTGAAGCAAGGAAGTCCAGAAAATATTTCAGCAATAGAGGGACAATAAAAATAAAGCGTATACTGAGAACAAAAACGCTACCAAGCAAAACAGAATTTCTCAGTACACACACAACAAAAAAAGATAAGGGACTACTACAAAATTAACTGAATTTAAAATTTGACTAAAGCAAGAAATTTCAGAAAATATTTGAGTATAAAGTTCGTTCCAAACTAAACTGATTTCTAAAGGTGCATAAAGCAGAAAAATCTCGGAAAATTAGAAACATTCACGGAAGTTTGTACTATACAGAACAGAATTTTTGGCGTTTCCAAAACCCAAAAACAAAAGCGATACGATAAGCACAAATATAATACACAATTGTATTATGCACAACATAAGAGAAATATACAAAATAATGTACTCAAGATACACTAAGAATAAAGCAGAGGCATAAGAGAAAAATATATGTGCTTTTGCACATCGGTAACTATAACAAAAGATAATGTATAGAGGTACCATGGCATATACGAAAGTAGAAAAGTAAATTCTACTATATATAGACATAAAACGAATTTTTGACCTAACACAATTATTGTTGAAAAAAAATGCTCAAGATATATTTTGATATTAAATCAAAATTAAGATAAAAAAAATAGTCACGTCAAGAAATAATAATCCAAAAAAAACCAAACTAATCAGAATCACAACTAGATCTGATTCGCAAATCCTAATTATGACCAGATAAATTTGTATCAACAGAATGTTGATCAGAAAACTCATCATCAGGAATATCTACTTAAACAAATTTAAAGGTAACTGCAAAGTAAGTAAAGTAATAACTGAAAAAAAAAGATATAAAATTTAACAATGTTTCTTATGAGTGACCATGTATACTAAATATTTCAAAAATATTACAGGCTATTTATTAAATTTACTTTTGAGTAAACCGGTATACTAATTATTTCAAAAAGGAACGACTGATTTGCAATAATTTTAAAAACCAATTAACAGCAGGAGTTTTTATGATAGCAGAATAAAATATCGAAACATATCAAACGTTATCAAAGTTGTTAGCTACTACAACTTTTTTCAACACAGAAAACAATTAGTAGACAAATTCCTTAATGTCAACTAATATCGCAAATATAGTTATAAATTTCTGAAACACAAAAAACTAACCATCGTAAAACCTGTAGTATCTTCCTGACGAAAATAACAAATAAGGAAACTATATGAACTTGAAATTTTGCAGCAAATTTTATCATAACACTGCGTCTATAAAAATGGGAAATATTACTGGAATAAAATTCAAGTTAAAGTAATAAAAAAAAATTATATTGATAATTGAAACTAAATAAACTTTTAATATAGATTTCCCACACCATCTCAGTAATCAGCAACATATACAATTAACTGGGGCGCCACTTTGTAACATATGTTCTCGCCCGGCTTGGGACGCCTCCTCAGGTTGTGGTATTCGACTCCAGTTAATGTATTCTTATAGCAATCACTGGGATGGGGTGAACAATCGATACTAAATTGGACGCAACCAGCTTTTTAAGCGATACTTAAATTAAACAAAAAAACTAAAAAGGTTAAAAGCTGGAAAACCTTATATTTACTTTAACTTAACAAAACGAAATACTAAAAATATTTTAAAGCGATGGTCCAAGTTAAGATAAATTGCTGAAAATCAAATATCGAATGTTCAGCAAATTATATTTATTAATAACTCAATAGATAATTCACATTAACTGCATATCCAAAACACAAGACGAATACGAACGCCGATATACAATAAAAATCTTCCATTCTAGATTTCCATGAATTGAATATAAGACAAAGGACTTATCTTGGAGAGGTTCTGGAATTATTCAGCTCTCAGCTAGGTCCTAGTCGATGGAGATGGGGTGCTGAATCCATCCCGGCCGGTTTCCTGTTGTCTCTAGCGGTGTTGTCTATTCATAGGGCCTACCCAGGGGCTGCAGAGCAGCAAATCCACAACGATGTATGTATAACTTATAAAATTTACTGATAAGAAGAGACGTTTCCAATATACGATATCGTTTAAATATACGAAATTTGGAAGAGAAACAAGTTTTTTAATTTCGAAACAATAGTACGACCAAATTAAAATACCATAGTCCGATAGAAATCGTAACAGGCGATCGGCTTGTTACAAAGTGGCTGAACACTTGGTTGATATTTTCTGTCTTGTGTGTTCACCATATATTTTACAAACTGACAACGGCCGTGAGTTTGTCAACTCGGTGATTACAAGACGACTAACTCTGGCCTGGTCTTAAAATAGTTCATGGCCGACCAAGACACTCACAGAGCCAAGGCTCGGTAGCGAGAGCTAATCAAGATGTTCGCGATATGCTGATTACTTGGGTAAACGATAATAATGACACAAAATGGTCAGAAGGGTTGAAATTCATACAATCGCAGAAAAACCGATCTTTTCATAGAGGAATTGGCAGAAGCCCTTATGAGGCTATGTTTGGCAGTAGACAGGTTAATGGTTTAAGAGATGCCGACCTTCCACGAGATGTTATCCATAAATTGCAAAGTGAAGAAGACTTAGTAGAATTAATAAATAGTATGGAAAACGAACAAAATGACAATGATAATAATAATTTAACAAATAGAGAAAATATCGAAAACGAAAATAACAACGCCGACCAGAAGAATCAAGACAATAACGAAAATGGAGCTAATGAAATGGTGGACAACAAAAATGACAATACTGATGAATATAGTAGTGTGGCAGAAGAAGAAGTTAAATATAGCTTCAATTATCAGATAGAACAAAGGGGAAAAATAATTTTGAATCAAAGAGAGGAATCACATAAAATGATGAAAATTCAAGCAACTAAAATGCTGTGTGAGTCAAATAAAAGATATACTCGTTTACAAATTGGAACAAATGTTTTGATTCGAGTGCCAGATGTTGACAGAGGCCGACTAACTTTAAGAAAAGTGTTAGCCATTGTTTCTGAAATTATTAATGATGGTTTGTATAAAATGAGTACTGAGAATGGGCCACTGGACAGACTTTTTTCCTTCAAGCAGATTCGCAGTTCATGTCAGAATCAGACGATACTAATATCAAGAAAATACCCTTGCGAACTGTAGAAAATATGTCATCTAAAGGTTCCGGTCAAGGTTTTTTCAGATGCAATTGTAAAAGATTTTGTTAATAAATGTTCCTGCAAACCACGAAACAAAAAGTGTAACTCAAAATGTCATGGATCACTAACATGCAAGAATCAATAATGAATATTAGTTTTATAAAAAATGTGTGTTTCATGAATAAATGTTAAAAACGTGTCATTATTTTTAGTTTACATATTTTTTGATTGATTTCTTTACATTACCTACGACGAACCTACGTATTTTTCGTCTTATGGGTATTCCTTATGATCCATAACACGAAAACCGTCGCGTGTCTTCGACGATAATCGTGATTTCGCGTCGTGGATTTTTGAAATTTATATACAACGCGTTTTGGGTATATGACATATACCCGGAACGCGATGTGGAAAATTCGTAAGATCCACATCGCGTTGTGGGTATAAAATTCGGGTAGTGCCAGTTTTCGCCAATTGAGTACAACATATATATATATATATATATATATATATATATACATATATATATATATATATATATATATATATATATATCTAGTTTTTGATTTTTTTTTGGTTCTTGGTCTTTTTTATTTACTTATATATTGTTATTTTATATTCTTGGGATTGAGGACCATTTTTAAAGACATTTAACTAGTAGTTAATACATCTTTATTTAACGTTTCGGTCTTCCATGACCTTCATCAGAAATACATTTTTTGTTAAAACTTCGACAGAACGTTCATTTGATTATTTAATATATTTTATAGATGTTTTAGGACGCATCACATAACAGAATATAACTCACACCCAAAACAAAACGAACATTTTAAAAATATGACATTCATTGATGAAAATGTCTTTAAAAATGGTCCTCAATCCCAAGAATATAAAATAACTATATATCTGTACCCCAGAGCCGAACTATGTTAAGTCCATTTTTGCTAAGAATAATTTAAATATGGTAAGTCCCTAAGATATATTGTATCTTTCGTTTGCAATCTCAAACATTCGTTTACATGCTTTAACGACGAAGTTGGACCTTTTTGAATAATGTTAAGTCCAAAGTCTTCTCGGAGTGAAATTATGTTAAGTGATTTTGATATAGTTTACCTTCCAGAGAGTATACGCCGCTGAACTAGGTTAAGTCCACATAACCTAATTTTCAGAGTTTATTCCGATCAGTATCGCGGGGTATATGTCTTCCGGCGTGTTGCAAGTGTTCTCTTCTAAGATTATTTTATATTTAGCGAAACGTTTTGAGTTAAAATGTCGTCTAGAGCTGCGAAAATTATGGATATGCTTCCCAAAGAAATTCCTGATCAGGATGGAAATAATGAAGGATATGTTGCTCAGAATTTTGGTAAGCTTAATGAAATGAAATTGTATATTTTTAGGCACCATCTCATCTTCAAAATTTGAACTCGATCAATTACCTACTTATAATTTTTTTAATTCATCGACTTAACATATTCTGGACCTAGCTTACTCAGGGCGACATTTCTTCTCTAAATAAACCATGAAACCTACATACATCACATTACATTACAATACTATTTGTTTTTAAATTTGAAGGTCAACCAGTGGATGATTCAGAAGCAGAAGGCAGCGAAAACATATCAGAAGATATGCTTGATTATTGTTTCCAGAAAGTGCAACATGAAAGAATATTGCATGCCAAGAGAAAACTACTACGTATTCAAAAAATGAATAATGTAGAATTGTTTATAACGAATGAATATTTCATTTCAGAAGATTCCACCGATTCGGTTATACTGCCAGACTTAGGTACACTTTCTACAAAGGCTGGTATATCTGGTGTTACTAAAAATACTGAGTTTGACTGTGGTGAACGTGAACTACAAACTGATTCTGCTTTTGGAAAACTAAAAAATTCATCAATACCAACTGATCGAACTAACAATCATCAAGAGAATGTACTAATCAAGTTAACGAATGCAAGAGAAAACAGAAGCCCTCCGGAACATGTTTCAGCCGAAACAAGTTTGGAAGATGCATCAAGTGACTTGACAGATAAAAGTTTAAGTGACTTTGATAGCGACGATGGTGTGGCAGATCCCAATTTCCAGGAAAATGCAGATAAACACGATGAAGACAGTGAACAAGACATATCGAAAATCAAGGCTAGAAGAAGAAAATCCAACCCAGAAACGTGGATGAAAAATATAAAGAAAAGAAAAAGATATTCAGAACTGGAGCATACTACTGAGAAATCTAAGAAAGTCATAAAACAAAAAACTCTCAAATCACCATGTCTGGAAACCTGTAAACTTAAGTGTATTGAAGAAATCCCAGAAGAGGCAAGAGTGAAAATACACAGGCAATTTTGGACACAGTAGAAGTCAATTGATATGAAAAGGCAATTTGTAGCCTCGCATGTTCAACAAATTCCTGTGGTGAGAAGAAGAGAAAGAAACAACAAACGTGAAGGAAAAAGGCAACATACTAATCGATACTTCTTCGAACATAATGGAAATCAAGTTATAGTTTGCAAAAAGTTTTTCCTGAATAAATTAACTATATCGCAACAAACAGTTGATACAGCAATATTGAAGAAGAGAGAAGGAGGTCTTTTATCACCAGACAAAAGGGGTAGATATGAGCCAGCTAATAAAATTTGAAATGGAATTCGCGATAATGTTCGACAGCACATATCTAGTTTTCCAGCCTATGAAAGCCATTATTCGCTTGAGAGATCAAGAGAAAAATATTTGGGAAATCACCCAAATATTTATAAAATATGGAAACTTTACATAGAGTATTGCCATGAACATAACATTCCCGAGAAGAATATTGCTAAGGAATGGTTATATTCTGATATATTCAACCATGAATTCAATTTTTCTTTTTAAAATCCAGATAATGACACGTGCGATGAATGCGATAAATTCAAGATAAAAATGCAAGAAGCTACTGACCAAGATGAGAGAACAGCAATCCAAGAACAATATGACAGTCATCTTGAAGACGCAAGTAATCGATATAAAATGAAGAAAGCAGACAAACAACATTCGAAAGACAACGTTACGGAAAAATTTGTAATGATGGATTCACAAAAATGCCTTCCAACTCCCGATCTCCATAACTCTCAAAGTTATTATAGTTTGAAACTTTGGACGTACAACTTAGTTGTACATGATGCAACTGATGAGAAAGCCTATTGTATGATGTGGGAATTAAAATAAATACAAGGAATGCAGTTCAATCTTGATGTGAACTTTTTATTCAGTAAATTAACATAACTGTTCGCTTTTGACTGACAAGTTAGAAAAATTAAAATTGAAATCAAATCATTTATTTATAGTCAAGGTAACGACTACCGACTGTCTTTTAGAACAATTAACATATAAAGTACAATTTTACTTTAACACTTTCCCTTGTTAATTGTTGTAATAATAATGAAATAAACAAACAAAACATCTTAGTACCCACTATGTTACTTTAAACCCAATTTATCGCGTAATATTTGTAATCGTATTGCACCCAAAGGCTTCGTCATAATATCTGCCAGTTGATTCTCAGAAGATATTTGTTGAACTGCTAATTCGCCTTCGGTTACCCTCTCTCGAATAAAGAAGTGCTTTGGAATTTTCTTTCCCTGATTGAGAAATCTCAGAAGCTTTCAACATTGGCGTAGAGACTGGTTTGCAATCTGAAAAATTGAAACGTTCTAGAATCTTTTTAGCAAAAGCTTGTTGATTAATTGTAATGTAATCATCTGTTTGTTCAATTTCTAGCCCTAAAAAGTATGAAGCTTTCTGTGAAGTGATCTTGAATTCTTTGCTTAAATCTTGTAAGAAAATCTTCAAATCTTGAGGATCTGTTGCGGCAACTAATCCATCATCTACGTACAGAGCCATGATAATACTTTTGTCATTTTCTTTTCGCATGAACAAACATGGATCTGCATCACTAACTTTGAAGCCGAGACTGATAAGATACTTGCCAAAACGTTTGAACCAGCATCTTGGAGCCTGTTTCAAACCATACAAACTTTTTTGAAGTTGGCATACCTGATCAGTACCGTTTTTGTAGCCTTCTGGTTGCTGCATGTAAATAACCTCTTCAAGTTCGCCGTATAAAAATGCTGTAGATACGTCAAACTGTGCTAGATGCATCTGCTCACTTGCAGCTATGCTTAAAATCGACCGAATAGTTGCCATTCTTGCTACTGGGCTGAAGGTCTGGCTATAGTCAATGCCGTAGCGTTGACTGAAACCTTTTATAACTAGTCTTGCCTTGTATCGATTGACCGAACCATCTGGATTGGTTTTAACTCTGTAGGTCCATTTACATGGGATCGCTTTTGCTCCTTGTGGCAAAGTTGACATCTTCCATGTGTGATTTTCATTGAGCGATTTCATCTCATCATCTATGGCTCGTTTCCACTGTAAACTTTCCCTACCTGAAACAGCTTCTTGGAATGATTGAGGAGTTACATACGTGTCAATAAAATCAGTGTTTTCAGCAATGTGTGCATATTCTTGTAGGTAACTTGGCTTTCTCAACTTCGAGCGATCTCTCAAAGTTCTTGCAGGTACTGGCGAGGGCGTCGCTGGCTCTTCCTCGTCATCGGTTGCCGATTCAGGTTCCGTGCTTTCCGACTCGTACTCAAGTGGTTCATCTTGTTGAACTGGTATCTCGGGGTACTCCAAAGGCTCTTCTAGTTCGACTGGAACCTCAGGATTTTCCTCGGTGTTATCTTTCTGTAAATGAGAATCTTTGAGTGGTAACTGAACCTCATGATCGCAATCTCTCGTTAATTCGCGAAATTGAACGTCTCTTGAGACAATAACTTTGTGCTCTTCCTTGACATAAATTCTGTATCTTTCATCGTTATCGTAACCTATCAAATAACCCTTGATTGCTTTCTCGTCCATTTTTCTTCTCTTTTCTTTAGGTATATGAACGTAGCAAGTTGATGCAATGATGCGTAAGTGCTTAATTCTCGGCTTACTTCCAATCCACAGCTCGTAAGGACTCACACCGTCTACTGATGATTTGCCTGTTCTGTTCAATACGTACGTAGCTGTAGTGACTAATTCTGCCCAAATGGCTTCAGGAAATTTCACGTCGGGATTGGAGTACTTGAATGTTCTAGCCATTTCAACGATTGTGCGATTTTCTCGTTCAACGCAACCATTTTGCTGTGGTGTATACGGAGCTGTCAATCTGTGCGTAATTCCATTTTTCTCTAGAATAGCCTTGACCTCCACATTGTCGAACTCGCCGCCGTTGTCACTCAGCAGCGCCTTAATCGAATGACCTTGCTGTTTTGCGTGAGCAATCATTGACTGTAAAGCTGCTGTGACGTCAGACTTCTCTGCAATTATGTAGCAATATCGAAATTTAGTGAACATATCTTTGAATATGGCCATATACCTCTTCTTGCTAAATGATACATCGAAAGGACCACATAAATCTGTAGCAATCAGTTCTCCAGGTTGGCTTGCTTTTCTTCTAGTACCGAAAGCTAAACGATGGGCCTTACCGTAAACGCACGGTTCACAAATTTCTCCGTCTAACTTGACGTTAATACCCAATTCTTTTTGTAACAAGTTTTTCACGTGCTGCTTGTCCTGATGTCCCCACCTCTCGTGATACAGCTGTAATTGAGAACTATCAGTAACAGCAACATTGAAACTTACATTACCAGCGGGAAAAATCGGTTTGATAGCTGCTTTGAATAGTGTTCCGTGAACATTTCGGACTCCACTTAGCAGTATCTTGTTATTCACTTTGAGCGAGCACCACGTAGCTGTTGATTCAAACATACTGTTTAGGTTTCTGTCTTGAGCTGCTAGAACAGAAAACAAATTCTTCGATATGTCGGGAACGTACCAAACATCGTGCAAGGTTAGGATGTATCGCTCGTCGTTCACTGTTGATACAACTTTTACGATGCCTTTCCCTACTGCTTGCAAAAGCTCTTTTCCTGCAGCCTTTATGCCACACGGATTCTTGAATTTTTCAAAATCTACAAAGAAATCGAAATTATTCGTTGCGTGCCTTGTAGCACCGTTGTCGATCCACCAGTCTGTAGTGTTGATCTCAGTATTGAAAATCTCTGAAAATGACAACACAAGACCTTCCTTAACCTCAACAGCATTGCTCTGAAATTTGTTTTGGTTATTTTTGTGGTTAGCTTGGTTTTGAGAGTCATTAACGGACTTATTTTTGGATGGTCGTCCATCTGCGATCCACTTTCTGCATTCACTGACCCAATGGTTTTTCTTACCACAATAATTACAGGTTGTACCTGCTCTCGACTTCTTTTTCGCGTCTTGTTTTTGCGTCTCGCCTTTTGCCACTAGAGCTTCTTGAGAAAATTTGTCGTTGTTGGTGCTTTTCTTGAAATTTCTTTCCAACATACACAACTGTGTAGTCAGCTCGTCAAAGGTTTTCTCTGTGTCTTTGGTGAGCAGCATCCAACTGGACCTAAATGTCTCAAATGCAGCAGGTAAAATATTGAGCGTTTTACACACAAGCATTAAGTCTGGTAACTTGTTTTCATTTCGAGCAGTGAGACCGTTGTTGAGATCACTCCAAAGACTTCTCAACTTAGCTAAATGTGTAGACACGTCCTCACCTAACATCCAACTAAAAGCGAAAAATGAATCACAAATTTGAAAAACTTGATCCTTGGATGTCGCTTCAAACTGCTCTTTAAGGGCCTCGAAAGCATCACGCGCGGTTTCTTTATCGATGATTTTCTCATACACCGCATCTGTAACTGAGCTAGCAATCATAGACTTTGCGTAGCTATTTGCCTTTCGAAAGAAATCATACTTCTCTTTGAATTCTTTTTGTTTAGCCGCACTAGCGCCGTCAGCTAGAGGTTCTGGTTTTCTAATCTTGTTATCGATAACGTCTAATGCACCTTCATGATAATCGAGCAGATCACGAATCTTCCGCTTCCAGATCGGCCAGTCTGCCTCACCGGCCAAGGGTTTGATGTGCTTCGCCAAATCCATCTGTGGCTATTCAACGATACTTCACAGTCCAACCGTTTCTTATACGAATTTATTCTTTCTTGAATAAAAACGATTCTAGTACACAATTAAGCGTTCTGGGCCCATAACCAATTAAAATAAATACAAGGAATGCAGTTTAATCTTGATGTGAACTTTTTATTCAGTAAATTAACATAACTGTTCGCTTTTGACTGACAAGTTAGAAAAATTAAAATTGAAATCAAATCATTTATTTGTAGTCAAGGTAACGACTACCGACTGTCTTTTAGAACAATTAACATATAAAGTACAATTTTACTTTAACAGTGGGATGAGAGCATTTCCGGTCATGGAGGTAACGAAGTCGCATCTTGTTTATTCAAATGGTCTAAAATTTGTAATATACCTGATACTGTTACCTAATTAAGTATTTAGTCCGACAATTGCCCGTCGCAGAACAGGAATGTTCAAATGTTGATGTCATACTTCTTCATTCTAAGACATAACCAAAATCTTAGGAAAATAAGTCACAAGTTTCTGGCCAGAGGCCACACGCAGCTAGAGGCTGATGGTGATCACTCAATCATCGAGCGAGAAAGAAAAAAGGTCTCTTAACTCAGAATAATCACACCATGGGACTGGCAACAGGTCGTTAGGTTATGTGGCACAAATAAAACCAATGTGACTGCAATGGAGATAGATGACTTTTTGAATTTCAAAAGTCTTTGTGAAGGCAACAGTTCTCCCTTCATCTTAAGAGAAAAAGCGGATTCAGGAGAGAGCTTCTTGATATCTCAATGTGTTCATCTTCAAGTAAGACAAGAAAATCCAGGAGTACTCTTTTACAAATATAAATTCACTGATGAATTCTCCACATTTGCAATGACGAGGAACAGCAGGAACGCATCTTCCGTACCCAATATTCTTCCCAAAATTCGGAAGGAACTGAAAAATATCTCTACTAAAAAATATGAACACCTCCAAAAACTATTACCATGGATATCGAAGGTTTTCCACGATTATTATCGTAATTTTCCACACGGTGGAGAAGAATCAGAATAAGCATTTTCCTTAATTTCGATAATTTCTTACCATGTTTGTATTGAAAATATATTTCATTTTGGTTCTTAACGTTGTTTGCTTTTCATTTATTCTCAACTCCACTGGACTTGATATATTTCAAGTCCGACATTGAAATTGTTTCCATGAGGTGAACAATGTTAAGTTACCTTAAAAAAAATTAGTACATTTTTCAAGAACACTATCATCAGACAGGTCTGAAGAACATATAGACAACTCAAGATTTCGAAATTCAAATGTATGCGACCCAATTTGTTCAAGTTACTGCAAAAACTGTGTGAAAAATACTTTCAAACGCGATTTTCTCAAAACGTAGTTTTGTGACTTACATAGTTCAGCTCTGGGGTACATATATACATTAGAGTTCTTCAAATAGTTGGATAGAAGGATTTTAGCCATCTGATATTGCGAAAAATGTATTGCTCCTAAGAACCTTCTAGTAATAATATTTTTCGGGCAATAGAATTACTAATTACTGAATCTCACTGGTAAAAGACTCAACATCATCTAGTGTTTTTCATTTTTGTGAACTTTTTCAGCTAAACGAGAAAGTTAGAAAACAATGTTGTAAAGTTTTGCAATAAAACAAACTAATGAAATGTATAAAAGTCGAAAGCAATGCTTAAGCAAAATTATTGGAAATGCAAATTCGTAATTAGGCCGAAGAGATACTAGAGGCAAAACGAGCAAAACCGTTTTCAATTATTGGCTTCATTGTAGTTGTTGAACAAAAGACAGGAGTTTGATTAGAGAAGTTTGCTTCTAATTGAAATTATACAAAAAGTCTGATTCGACATGGAAGTTTTGGGATGAATTAGAAAGTATGAAGTTGGCTGATTGTTAAGAGGGAACCGAAAACTTGTTGTGTAGTTTTTTAAATGGGAATTTTCAAGTTTCCTCAACCGGCAAGAATGCCATTTGAGACAGGACAGGTGAATAAGACGAAAAATAATAATTCTCTGATAAATTTTCAAAAAAAAACTGTTAAAATTCGTAAACTCACCTAGGCTCTGCACAGCTTTCTGTGGAATGGTGTGAAATTGTATTTTTGTATATGAGAGAATATTATAAAATGCCCAATGGCGAAGCTCGTTGTGACTTAAGGTTCCTTTTTTTAGAAATTGTGATAGGATTATCGATTTAATCGGATTCTTTCCTGTTAGTAAGTATGTTTGGTAACTTTTGTGGTTTGAATCTCGAAAGATCTAATATAACATTTCAATTGTTAATTGCATTATGCCACTGGGTTTTTATTACGACTACAAAATACTAATTACGAGTATGTATCAGCTGAATGTGATCCTATTAAATTTAGGATGAGAATTTGCTTGGTGAAACTGGTATTGAAGAGCAGCTGGAAATAGCTTTGACTGCTATACAAGACCACTGTTCACCAGCTCCATCCACTAGAGTTATATTTAGCTAATGCGATTCAGCAACGTTAAAAACAAAAATATGAAGTCACATCTGCAGCTCGCGATTATTATATACAGAGTTTATTGCCAAACATTATAAGTCGATGAACCCATCGTCATTGATGACGGAAATGTGATACCCAACGGAAGAATATACATAATTTACCGAGATGCTTACGTAAACGTATTCACGAACAAGTTAGAAAAACAAATAAAAGTTCGAAAACTAAATAAGAACGAGGCATTAGAGCAATAAATATGACAATGCTATTTGAATGTATCAAATTAACCCAGTATACCAAAGTTGCATTGATCTAGCTAGCAATTACCTAGTATATAGATAATAAATACGCTTTCTTTGACATAACTGATTGGATCTTGTTAAACCACATATCAGGCTTAAGTTTTTCAATTTGTGTTATTTCTATTCCCATTTCATGATGAATAATTGTTTAATTTTTATAAATAATAATAAATATTCTCATAGGTTGGACGGAAAATAAGTGGACTGGGGTAAATTGCTCATTAACGGCTGAAATCAGGTAGGGTTAACTCTAAAACATTTTATACAATGGGAAATTACTCTACGAATCGACCGTTTTGGGGCAAGGATCCAAAACTTGTGGAGATTGGAGAGTTTGTAGTCCGATATGAAGATATTTTCGATAATAGTGCTCTATAAGTCGATACGTGAAAGAATGACTCTAGGTAAAAGAGTGGGGAGCTTTTCATTAAAGGACAAACTAGATTGAACAAGTCTACCGCCTACCCTAAGGACTTCTTTACCACCTAAAAAAGGTCCAAATTTTCGCAAGTACTTTGGTAAACGAAGATTCCTTTGGAGCAGCATTACGTGCAATAGGAATAAAACTGAGTACAGAGCAAATTATTCGTTGTATTTTTTCAAGAGATGAAAAATGAGATATAATAATATGAATAGAGGATTGATTTAATTCAACTTGACAAGCAGTTTTAGACAGTTCTTCAAAAACTTCAGGAACATCAAATTTAGATAGAGAGATGGGCTAACCATCGCATGGTTCACATAACCAAGGAGGCCCCGTCATTATTAGTATTTTTTCACCATATATTCGATGCTGTATACGATTTCTGATTTAATCAATTTTTATGAATATTAAGACTTAAAAACTTTTCTTCGGACTTCTCATAACTACGTCCTCTGTTGATGAAGACAGCTGCACTCGTGGTAGCTAAATGTTTCCTTGAAAATAACAATTTCCTATATTTTCACGGGTTTCGGCAAGAAATAAAATTACTTGCTTATAGTGGTAACGTTTCGGTTTATTTTATTTAAACCATTTTTATACCTTTCTAAAAATTTTTGAAAACACAATACATTTATTCAAATACATATAGTTAAAATATATTTCTTTAAAACTTACTTTTTGATTATGCCTCCGTAGAGGCTTGTCTACTACTGTGCAGTAGTATCTCTTAAATTAATAAAAAGGACGATTAAGATACATAAAAACAAATAATATAAACATTGAACTATGTGATGGTTAAAATGTATTCACAGAGTGTCCCAATTAAATTGAAATTAGAGACCTATTTTATAATTTTTAATAACATGGTAAGGTGTAGATATTCGTTTATAATAGTAAGTTCGTATATATACAACTTAAGTTGTCTATGTCAGTTCTGAAATTGATTGAGTCAGGATTCTTCCTTATATTTATCATTTCTTTTATTAATCTTTTACTATTATTTTTTTCTGTAGCTATTATTTCTACGTTGTTGAAATTGAAAGAGTGATTTTTATCAAGTGAATGTTGTGATAATGCAGTACATTCATTGTTATTTCGAACTGATTGCTGGTGTTGTTGAATTGTCTTATGTAAATATTGGTTAGATTGACCAATGTAAGTACCATTGCAATCAGAACAATTTATTTCATATATTGAATTTATTGTGTACTTATTATCTGATTTGAGTCCAGAAAATAGATTATTTCTTGTAATGTTATTTGGTGTTCAGCAATTTTAATATTAAATGGTGTTAGGCGTTATTGTAATGGTTTATTTATATCGGGAGTGGACGGAAGTGAAATATATTTTGATGGATTATTTTGGCTATTAAATTTTAATTTGTTGCAATAGTTGTTAATTCTCTGTTTAATAATGGGTTCATAAAAATGTTTAGGATAATTATTTAAATCCAATGTATTTTTGATTTTTTTATTATGATTAGGCCTGTGTTTTGGATGTGAGGCCAATGACAACACTCTTCTTGTATTTTATGGGAGCGTATGAATGATAGTTTAAATATCGTTGAGAACATACCTTTTTTGTGAACCAATTTGTTGATATTCGACCGTTGTTGTCATATTCTATATTCATATCTAAAAAATTAATAGAACGATTTTTGTCCATTTCTATGGTGAATTGTAATTTTTTATTGAAGTTGTTAAAACGTTTTAGAATATGTTCAGCCAGGTCAATTGGTACACAAATAAGTTTCCTATCATTGAGAAAACATTTTTAAATTCAAATTTTCTGCTGATATTTACGTTTTTGTTTCAATTTAGTAAACGTCTTTTTTACACTTTAGTACTGAAGAGAAAATCAAAACAATAATTGACTAGAATAATTCACAGAAAGAACGTAATAACTTCATTAGATTAAACAAATCGTGTAATTGTTATTCGAAATTGAATACATTTCCCTAGAATTTAATTTTCCTAGTTCTAGCATTGGAATTATCTCGAACTCTTATCGCATACTCACAGATAAAGTCTTTATTTTAATTTCAGCCAACTGGAATTTCTAATTATAGACGATTTACCGGTCATAATATTGCTTTGAATAAAGGTACACTATAATTTTTGGTCTATTATACCCGAGTGGCGCACCGTATTTTATTATATAATCCGAGGTATTATCAGTGGACCGTCGAACAGCATTAAAGGCAACCCCTTTATTGGATCCCATAAAGGCCCCTGGCGGGTGTATATGTATAATACTTACAGAGACGTAACTAAATTGTATTTAAAAAGGCGAAAACTAGAATCAGTATATGAAGTTGTACTTCTTGGGATGTTTCAAAGCTTTATCTCTTCACGTTCATGTTATAGACATAACTTAAGATTGTTTCAATCAGTATCATGATACAAGTTAAGGGCAATAACTCAGCTGTGGCCCAATTTTGAGTAGAGCACCATCAGTTTCAATTTCGACGCCCTTTATATAACTGATACGTGTAAACAGCTGCGTCCACATTATGCCGATCGACAAGGTCAGCAAATCTCATTCTACACGTTCGAGTTTCAACTCGTCCACATTGTCAGTATATGTGGACGTGTTGACCGACATCCATCACCGGGCCATTATCAAAACTAAGAATATTTTGAATTGGTTTTGCTTCAATAAAATTTTCAATTTTGAATGATGCAGAATATGCTGTAGTAGCAGCTGCTGCTGCAATTACTATTGCAGTTGTTGGAAACCAGCAACAGCGTTTTCGTCGCCCTCGAAGATTTTGGGTACGATCCAGCCTCGTCAATGGTAGGAAAATATATCATACACAGGAATTTATAAAGGATCTACTGCTAGATGAGGTTAATGAGTTAAACCTGGAATACAGATGTGACGCGGGCTTCAGAAACTTTCTTAGAATGAAGAGTTCCGATTTGGAAAATTAATAATGATTAAAAAAGATACGTCATTCAGAAAAGCTATTACTGTGACCGAGCACCTTGCAGTAACGCTATGATTCTTAGCCACTGAGGATTCATGCACATCACTGGGCTACCGCTTCAAGATTTCAAAGCAAGCGATCTCTAGTACCATACCATCAGTATGTGATGCCCTGGTAGAAGCGCCTCGAGATTTTGTCGAGATAAGAAAAGTATTCATGTACACGTATTTAAGATTTTCAATTAACCTGACAATATTTTAAACATTTTAAACTTTAAAAATATATATTATACCAAGTTTCATACAGGTCTTCTTGAGCTGTTGTTATGTTATTCTTGAATTATTCATAGAGAAAGAAGCTGGTCGTCAAAGTCAGTTGCGAAAATGACATTTTCACTAGTTGAGTTATGAAATGGAGCAGGCGAAGGTGACGATGAGGTATAGGATGAAGATGAAAGTGGTGAAGTTAATCTTTGTGTGGATGGCGAAGATTGAAAAGTTGGTTGTACATAAAAAATGGGTTGCGAATTGTAAGGAAGTTAAAAAGTTGGTTGCCCATAAAAATTGGCTTGCGAGTTGTAAGGAGGTTCAAAAGTTGGCCGTCCAGAAAAATTGAGTTGCGAATTGTAAGAGAAATGTCCCATCTCTGTCTCAAATAATACATTATTAATAATCTGTTGTGCCCTAAACCTTGCTTGTGGTGAGGTAATGTTTCTCAGATTAATGGCCACCTGTTTTCCATATAATGTTTATTCATCTTTGTCATTCTTCCTTGTTTGAATCGCCCTCAATAGGTTTACCGCCTCATCAATGATTGGAGCGTTAGTAGCAGAAGTTGAACTTACTTTACGTTTCTCAAGTGATTGTTTTGGGAAAGTGAATATTTTTTCAGAATGTGTGTCTGTGGCCACAATATTGCCTCCCGCGTTTGATGACTCTGCATTATCCACGTTTCTTTTATTATCATTTTCGTTTTCGCTGTCCTCTGTATGTTCGTTGTCTTCTGTATGTTCGTCATCCTCTGTATGTTGTGAACCCTCGAATTAATGTACTGTATAAATACATTTTTACAGCTATCAGCTTTTAGATATAATTTTTTTCAATTCAACTTTATTTTCCTTTTTACAAATGCCAAAAAATACAGGGGAATAGGAATATGTTACTCAATTGTTCAATGAAAAGTGGAACTATTCCAACTGTTTGGGTGCCATTGATGGCAAGCATATAAACATTGAAGCACCAATACACACGGGCTCAGAATATTTTAATTACAAGGTTTTTATAGTATTGTCTTGCCTGCTGTAGTTGATGGAAATTACAATTTTATGTACGCGCACGTTGGTTGCCAAAGTCGAATTTCTGATGGAAGAGTTTTCAGTAATACATTTTTTAAAAAGTGTCTAGATCACAACAAGATGAAACTTCCATTACCCCGACCTCTACCACAACGAAACCTTCCCATACCATATGTCTTTGTAGGGGACGAAGCTTTTCAACTAAGCCCCAATATTATGAAACCATTCTCTGGGCTGCATTATAAGGGATCACATAAAAGGATGTTTAACTACCGATTAAGTAGGGCTAGAAAAGTTTCTGAAAATGCATTCGGTATAATGTCTTCCAGTTTCCGTATATTTAGAAGCCAGATACGGCAACAAAAGTGACATTGGCAACAATATATTTACATAACTATTTGAGAAAAGGCGGATCAAGAAATGTTTAAAGCTCCGTTGGGATGCTGGATCTGACAGTGGGGAAGTTATTCCGGGCATATGGAGGCGAGATCCATCACCAAGCCAAACAAATGACTTGCCTGCAGTTCCAAGAAGAAGTTGCACTGACGATGAGACTATTAGAAATAAATTTTTAGACTACTTTGTTTCCGACCAAGGCGAAGTACTATTTCCATACGACAAGTGATTTGATGGTGATCAATTACAAATGTCCTCCAACCTAACTCTTGTATTTGTATTTTAGAAAAAAAGTTTATTCTGTACTTTATAATGAAACTAAAATTGAAATAAATATGTCTGACTTCTTACCTGGCTGTTTATTGACCAATTTACCTTCGTATCTCTAGTGTTCGTTGGTAGGTTTTATCGGCCAAAAACATCATCATTTTGTATGCAACCATTTGCTTATGTACATATCATCTGCACCAGTCCCAGTTTTTATTGACTCTTTTTCTTTCCTTATTTCTCTAGCAAACTGGCTTTGCAAATTTTTTATCTTCTTTTCAACTTCCTGTTTCTCAATTCCAAAAGAAATTGCAATTTTAATAATTCCATCATCTCTTATGTTTTTATTTTTATACTGTTTATCACTAGGCTTCCACAATACAGGATAATCACGATACATTTCAATTCATATTGAGATATAACACAGACATACAAAAGTAACCAAAATGACTACGTTCAGGAAATGTTGAACAACATACATCGACACGTCCAAACTAGCCATGTCGATTCGGTTTTTTTTTTCGTATCGAATTGGTTCGGGTTGCATTCGATTCGACCCGACGTGGATCGACAATGTCGGGCGACCATCCACACTGGATCGGTATTGTCGATCGACAATGTCGATCGACACCATTCGACATAATGTGGTCGCGGTTTAATGAATGAGAAAATATTTTATAAAGGGACTGATAGATAAAATCTGTAATAAATAAATTACACATTCATATCATTTATGGAATACTGTAATACTTACAGTTAAGCTGCAAAAAGTCTAAGGAACAGATGACAAGTGGTATGATGGAAAACACAACCTATCATTCATGTTTCTACATTGCTTCTACTGTAAATTATTCTTTCGTTTCATAACATTTGATTCTCACGTCGTTTTTAATACTCTTTCTCCTAGTATTTAAACGGAATGATTGAAAAACGGATTTCTGATACCCGCATTCGCACTGTCACATCATTTTGAATAGCTTTCGTAAATCATTCTTGTTTTCTTTTCTTCACATATATAGGTATAACATTTCTAAGTACCTATTTTTTGGAATGTCTGATTTCTCCACACGCGTGTAATCACGCTATCGGTTGCATCGTATTTTTTGCACATGAAAACTCATTAAATAGGGATGATGACTAATTTTTGGAATTCCTTTTATTTCAAAGATAAACCCTGTATAAACACGAAAATAATAATTTTATAAAGAAATATGACAAATTTCAAGATATAAAAATTCCCGCTAAAACGCTCCATACCGTGTCGTGACGTTTCAAACTATAACCGAATCTCGCGTTCTGTCAAAGTTAACTGATCTTGAATGAGTTCTTACGAATAACTTAAACAAAAGCCGTAAAAATGAATAGGTCGTCTTACAAATGTATTGCAGTGCCGATATGCAAAATTACGTCAATCAGAATACAGCAAAAACTTTCCATTAACGTTCCAAAAAGTACACAAAGTAGGAGGAAGACTTGCCAGGTTCATTGACACCAACAAATACCCATTATTTTAGTGAAGATCACTTTAATATAAGTTGTAAGCTCTCATAAACTACAAATATCAATTTAAAATCATTTTTTCTACGCCCTATCTTCAAAGTACCTTGTATTTCATCGGTTTGCAGCGCTTAAAGTGGTTTTTTATGGTTAGAGTGAAAAAAAGTAAAAAAGCGTTAAAAAAAGTGCCATAACGTTAACTTTATTTCACGCTTCCCATAAGCTAACACAATGAATCTTGGCTGGGCATGGAGGATGGACTTTCATGAAACTTGAAATACGTATAACTAACACAATGAATCTTGGCTGGGCATCAAGGATGGACTTTCATGAAACTTGGAATACGTATACTTGTAATTTACCGAAGGAGCTTAATTAAAATATCCCAAATTTCTATTTGAATTTTATTTATTTGTATAGGGTTGTAGAAAAAATAATGTATGCAACATGTGCATAAAGTGTCTTTCTTCCACTCATTTCCATTCGTGAAAAAAGTACCACTTTATGCATTTGTTGCATAAATTACTACTATATACTTTTGGTTAAGTGGCACAAATAAAAAGTCAATTATTCATTAGAAGTTTGTTTTATTTCGATGACATCGATGATAAATAATTCTAAATATGAAAAAAGAGTATAAAAAATGAGTAACATATCTCTCCCATTTGCAATGAAGTATATCAATGTAGGGGGAGTAATGTGTAGGATGCGCCTAATATAGCCTCTCCTATTCAAATGTTAACCTCACCTTCGAGTGGTGCTCCCTGTTAGACGACGAGCCTCTGACGACCGAATGATTGCCGGTATGAACAATCCCCCATTTACTGACCAACAGCCTCGGGTGGAGGAGCCTTTTGTCCTAGGGTTGGGAAACTGGTTATAAAGGCGGATGAACCAAGAAATTACTCAACGGCATAAGAATACGGAAGGCAACGGAAAACCACCGTATTAAGGATCTGTAAGATAGATAACCCAAGAGAACCAAAATAACCTCATTTAACTAGAAATTTTCCGCAGGTAAAAATAGTTCCCCAATCGGATCTCCGGGGGGAACAGTGTTAAATGATAAAAAAGTAGTCAGAGTAAATCTACGAAATCAAAATTGGTACATGGAACGTACAAAGTCTATATGAAGCTGGGAAGTTGGCTAATGTAGTACAAGAAATGGACAGGTTGAAAATAGATGTCCTTGGGGTAGCAGAGACATGGTGGCCAGACGTAGGAAAATGTGTAACACAAGGAAAACTTATTTTCTATTCAGGAAAACAAGACAGAAGTCATCGGAAAGGAGTTGTAATAATAATTCCTGAAAGACTATCTCCGAGTGTAATTAACTTCCTCTCACACTCAGATCGCATGGTACTACTTAGAATGAAAGCAAGTCCGGTTAATATTAACATAATACAAGTATACGCCCCCCACCGCAGAGGCATCAGAAGACGAAGTTGAAGAATTCTATGAATAATTGAGACAACTAATTCATAAAAACATTAAAAAACACGAAATAAACCTCATACTAGGCGACTTCAACGCTAAAGTTGGGAATGGGATACCAAATGAACTAGTAGGCCCTTATGGATTGGGAGAGAGGAACGAACGAGATGGGCGCCTACACCAGTTTTGTCAAGAGGAGCATATGAAAATAACTAACACTTGAAATTGACTGTCTCGACCCTTACTTCGTGGAATATGCTCATATTAGTGTTTTTAAATGAAACTCAAGGTCTCTAGTTAATTCCACAATATAATACAAGTTATTGAAAATTCTAAAAAATTGACAATTGTTTCGATAAATCAATATCATCGTCAGAATGACAGAAGTTACATTTCATTTTATGCCTACCTGATGTTTAGTAGTTAATTTTGGCTAGACCAAGAAGTAACCTAACTTGTGATTGGCTTAATATATGTTTATAGAAAAAAGAAGAAGATGTGATATTACACATATTGAAGCTTAGATATTATTAGCCCTATGGTGATATCCTGGATATCATTTTTCCAATTAAGATCAGTATAACTGTGCAATGATATAGAAAACCAGGAAAACTATATCTGCTGATCTTTACAATTATCACTTAAGAAGACAGTTTATTAGTGGAGAATTCCCTAGATTTAACTGTTCATTCACAACTTCATATTGTGGGTTTCTTAAATGTCTTCTAATTTCCAGTTCTTCAAGGAAATCCAGCTCTTGTTTCTTTTCACAAATATGCAGTACTTCTAGTTCTGTGTTAGGTGTCAATGAATGATTGGTGTCAAGAAGATGTTTTGCGTAGTGGGATTTATCTGGTTGTTTTAATCTGTATGCTCGTAAGTGCTCACTGTATCGTACTTCAAAATTCCTAAGGGTCTGACCCAAATAGACAGCATTACATTCTGGACATTTGAGTTTATATATACCTGACTTCTTTAATAGTGGTATTTTTGTTTTTACATTTAACAATTTTGTACTAACGTTACTTTCTGTTTTAAAAGAAATTGTTGTATTCGTTGCTGAAGATATTATCTTTGAAATATTATTAGAAATATTTCCTGCATATGCGATGGTTTTATAAGTTTCAATTTCATCAGCTTGTTTAGGATATATTAGTTGTAATGCCACTTTTTTCTCTTTTTTACTAACTATCCTATTTATCATATCTAATGGATAACCGTTAGATGTTGCTATTTGTCTAATTGTATTAATATCTCTATCAAAATTACATTTGTTCATAGGAACTGAAAAAGCTCTATGTATCATTGAATTATATGCCGCTAGTCTGTGTGAGACAGGGTGATTAGAATTGAATGGAATTGTCACATCAGTCTGTGTTGGTTTTCGGTAAATTGAATAATCAAGTACATTATTAACTCTTTGAATTTTTAAATCAAGAAAATTGATTGAGCTATTTTCTTCAATTTCTAATGTAAATTTAATTCTCGGGTGTAAATTATTGATGTGGTTGAATAATACATCTAATTGTCGGTCACTACCCATAAAACAAGCTAATATGTCATCTACATATCTATACCAAAATAAAATATTTTTCGAAATATTACTTTCAAAGATCTTTCTTTCTAAATTGTCCATAAAAATGTTTGCTAAAATAGGTGATATAGGGCTTCCCATTGGTAAACCTTCATTTTGAATATATATCTTATTGTCAAAAGTGAAATAATTCTGATTAATGCATACATCAAATAAATTAAGTATATCTGATATTATTCCTGGATTAATATTTTTATCTTCTAGTAATTTTCTTACAAGAATGCCTTAGAAAAAAGGTAATACCAAATTATGTGAATATAAAATGTCACACTAAAACACCACAAGCACAAAAAGCTATAAAATGTGCTCAACGAGTTTGGATAAAATCTGAATGTAAAAAATTGTTCAAAGTTAGAGACTCCTTAGACAACTACATAAAAGTTGTACATTCAGAACTCACATTCCAATTACATCCAGTAGAATTTGACTGTTTGGATGACAAAATTAGAGAAAATGTCAGCACGATGAAGCATATGAAATTTAAGAAACAAGAAAAGAAGCGACAGAACCTTGAACACACACAACATAAAATTCAATACTCAAAACATCATGAAACTGTAAGTACCTACATACCAACACACTTTGCACCACGATTTGAAAGCCTTTCAGACACTAATTTTACAAATAGTGAAATAGAATTTTCAAATAAAGGTTTAAAGTACAGCATACCACCTAAATTTACGAATAATATTAAACAAATTATAGCTACAGAGTCAGAAATAGCTTTAAAATCTAATTCAAATAATTTTCTTTATGAGAAATTAAAAATTGCCAATTTAATCAAAAATATTGAACCTTCAAAAGTTAAACGTCAAACAAAAAATGACATTTCAGTTTTAAAAGCAATAAAAAAGAAGGTAGAGAATAATAACCTAAAAGTCACAAAATCTGATAAGGGGAATGCTACTGTCATTTTGACGACTGAAAATTACAATTCCAAAGTATATAACTTTATAAAATCCAGCGATGTAAAAGTTCTTAAAGCAGACCCAACAAAGAAGTTTTCTAATAATGTAAGGGATATTGTTAATAATTCAAATTATCTTTTAAATGATTACGAAAAGAGGTCTATCATACATAAGAATCCTCATTGTCCACAATTATATGGAACAGTTAAATTACATAAAATAACGAAACCAATTAGACCTGTAGTCTCTTATGTTAATGCTCCTAATAATATATTGGCAAAGAAGCTCAACAATATACTCAATACTTACGGATATGAATCTCAGTACTCAATTAGAAATTCAATAGAACTAATCAAAAAGTTGAAATCAATCCACTTGCAAGATAACTATAAACTCATATCGTTCGATGTAACTAATATGTTTACTAAAATTCCTCCTAAAGAATGTCTAATACTTGTAAGAAAATTACTAGAAGATAAAAATATTAATCCAGGAATAATATCAGATATACTTAATTTATTTGATGTATGCATTAATCAGAATTATTTCACTTTTGACAATAAGATATATATTCAAAATGAAGGTTTACCAATGGGAAGCCCTATATCACCTATTTTAGCAAACATTTTTATGGACAATTTAGAAAGAAAGATCTTTAAAAGTTATATTTCGAAAAATATTTTATTTTGGTATAGATATGTAGATGACATATTAGGTTGTTTTATGGGTAGTGAACGACAATTAGATGTATTTTTCAACCACATCAATAATTTACACCCGAAAATTAAATTTACATCAGAAATTGAAGAAAATAGCTCAATCAATTTTCTTGATTTGAAAATTCAAAGAGTTAATAATGTACTTGATTATTCAATTTACCGAAAACCAACACAGACTGATGTGACAATTCCATTTAATTCTAATCACCCTGTCTCACACAGACTAGCGGCATATAATTCAATGATACATAGAGCTTTTTCAGTTCCTATTAACAAATGTAATTTTGATAGAGAGATTAATACAATTAGACAAATAGCAACATCTAACGGTTATCCATTAGATATGATAAATAGGCTAATTAGTAAAAAAGAGAAAAAAGTGGCATTACAACTAATATATCCTAAACAAGCTGATGAAATTAAAACTTATAAAACCATCACATATGCAGGAAATATTTCTAATAATATTTCAAAGATAATATCTTCAGCAACGAATACAACAATTTCTTTTAAAACAGAAAGTAACGTTAGTACAAAATTGTTAAATGTAAAAACAAAAATACCACTATTAAAGAAGTCAGGTATATATAAACTCAAATGTCCAGAATGTAATGTTGTCTATTTGGGTCAGACCCTTAGGAATTTTGAAGTACGATACAGTGAGAACTTACGAGCATACAGATTAAAACAACCAGATAAATCCCACTACGCAAAACATCTACTTGACACCAATCATTCATTGACACCTAACACAGAACTAGAAGTACTGCATATTTGTGAAAAGAAACAAGAGCTGGATTTCCTTGAAGAACTGGAAATTAGAAGACATTTAAGAAACCCACAATATGAAGTTGTCAATCAACAGTTAAATCTAGGGAATTCTCCACTAATAAACTGTCTTCTTAAGTGATAATTGTAAAGATCAGCAGATATAGTTTTCCTGGTTTTATATATCATTGCACAGTTATACTGATCTTAATTGGAAAAATGATATCCAGGATATCACCATAGGGCTAATAATATCTAAGCTTCAATATTTGTAATATCACATCTTCTTTTTTCTATAAACATATATTAAGCCAATCACAAGTTAGGTTACTTCTTGGTCTAGCCAAAAATAATTACTAAACATCAGGTAGGCATAAAATGAAATATAACTTCTGTCATTTTTAGAATTTTCAATAACTTGTATTATATTGGGGAATTAACTAGAGACCTTGAGTTTCATTTAAAAACACTAAACTAACACTAGGTTCAGACTACCACCCAGGCGTCTCTACATATGGAGAGCCTTAGCAGACTGTCCCGAACATATAATTAGAAACCAAATAGACTTCATATTAATCAACAAACGATTGGGAACATCAGTAACAAGAACATGTACATACCCTGGAGGCAACGTCCCAACATACCATGTCCTTCTCATAACAGAAATAAATTTAAAAATAGCTAATAATAAAAAACAAAACAAGAACCAAGGATAGATTATGATAGAATTAAAAACGACACCATCAAAAGTAAAGTAGGCAATAAATCAAATGAAACCTTAACAACTTTAGCCCTGTCACAACTAGCTGAGAAGATGAACATTGACAACACATGGAAGGACATAGAAGAAATAATGATAAATACAGCAAAAGAAGAAATAGGATACAAACAAGAGGTCAAAGAGAAAGAATGGATGACAGACGAAATATTGGCAATGTTTGAAGAGAGGAGAAAATACTTAAACAGAGACAGTTAAGACAAATACAGAATGATGCAAAATGCTATAAGAAGAGCGATAAGAACGGCAAAAAATAGATGGCTGAAGGAACAGTGTGAAGAAATGGAACACCTACAAGAACAACATGATGAGTAAGGGTCGAGACAGTCAATTTCATGATGAGTATTACCTGCACAAGAAAACAAAAGAAACAGCAGGAGTATACAGGAAACAGATTTTCTCGAACATACAAAATGATCAAGGTCAAATAGCACAAGACAACGCACAGAAGAGAGTTATCTGAGAAAAATATATTGGCAACCTCTTTACAGATGAAAGACCACGGTTAGAAGATCATTTGTCTGGACCTCCAATCACAATAGAAGAGATTACTAGAGCAATAAAAAGCTCGAAGGATACGAAAACGGTTGGGCCAGATCTAGTTCCCGTTGAACTGCTTAAATTATTAGACAGCGAAGGTATTAAGATACCTCATAGGCTTCTCAACCAAATTTACAACAAAGGAAAATTCCCAACTAAATGGCTTACGTCTCTTTTCATCCCACTTCCGAAAAAGAACAACGCAACAAGATGTGAAGACTACAGATTGATCAGCTTGATGAGTCACACTCTTAAAATATTTCTGAAGGTCATTCACTACAGAATTTTCACAAAATGCGAAAGCGTTATTGGATCCTCTCAATTCGGTCTTAGAAGGGGTGTCGTTACAAGAGACACACTAGTCGCAACCCATGTATTAATTCAGAACTGCTACGACCAGAGAAAATATGTAGTGATGTGTTTTATAGACTATGAAAAGGCGTTTGGCAACATCACACACTCGTTCAAATACTAAGGCGACTTGACATAGATCAGAAAGATATAGGCTGTATTGAAAACTTGTACTGGAACCAAACAGCTGTAGTTAAAGTTGACAACAGGGCCACAAAAAGAACAGAAAATCCTTAGAGGTGTAAGGCAGGGTTGTGTCCTCTCCCCACTCCTGTTTAACGTATACTCTGAAAATATCTTTCTAGAAGCTATCGAAGGACAACAATTGGCCATCAAAGTAAATTGCAGCATACGGATCAACAATATACGGTATGCAGATGACACAGTCCTAATAGCAAATAACATTAATCACCTCCAAAGACTTCTGGATATAGTAGGAATACATAGCTGTTTGATGGGGATTAACATCAATATAAAATAGACAAAATTTTTAATAATCACCTGTAAATTAGATGATTTCCAGAATGCAAAGCTATCCTACATTAGTGAAGACATAGAACGGGTAAAAAAGTTTAAATACCTGGGAACCTGGCTATGTGAAGACTGGTCTTCAGACGTGGAAGTCAAGTGCCGGATAGAAAAAGCGAGGAGCTCTTTCATGAGACTCAAAAACGTCTTCACGAACTCTGACTTCGACCTCAATCTCAGAATAAGATTCACAAAATGCTACGTATGATCCGTCCTATTGTATGGCATGGAAAGCTGAACTATGAAGGTGAATACCATGAACAGACTGAAAGCATTTGAAATGTGGATCTTTCGAAGAATCTTGAAAGTTCCATAAATGGCAAGAAAAACCGTCGAGGAAATTCTGAGGAGGGCAGGAAGAGAACGTGAATTGCTGAACACGATAAAACGCAAGAAAAACGCATGCCTGGGACATGTGATACGCAACGAGTTGCTCCAACTATTAATAGAAGGCAAGATAAAGGGAAAAAGGGGAGTGGACAGAAAGAGGATGTGATGGCTCCGAAATATCAAACAGTGGACAGGGATGAGAACCTCAGGAGAATTAATCCACACCATCAGAGACAGAACGAAATAGTCAGAAGTAGTCGCAAACATCCATTAATGGATAGCTGAAGAAGAAGAAGAATATCAATGTAAAATTTTCATATTTTCACGTTTTTGAGATCCGTTGCACAAAAATCCATGTTTCTGGTAAAAAAACTTGTACCATCATAGAATCAAACTTCGGTAAGTTACAAATATTTCTTTTGATGGATCAGGTCTCCATTGTAATAAAAAACGTAGAATTTTATCAATATTCTAAGAAATTATCATAAAGATAGATCATACTTTCACCTTGATTATGAGAAATAAGTCAACTTGTTCGCGCAGTGACGTCATCGCGTTCTGATGTGTAAAACATAACTTCACTTGAATTTGTAACAAGTGTAAACATCCTGATTATAAAGAGAAAACGATTTTTGCATGAAACATTTTCAATTTAACCTGAAACATTTATTGTGTAGTGGTTTTCAAAAATCGTCCTCGACAAAAACATGAATCAACATTATTCATATCCTCTAACTTGTTCATCTTGCCTCGTTACATTAAATAGTTCACCACTGCATTAACATAAATTGAATAGTAAAAAAATCACAACAAACATTGAATATCACGTCTATAATAAAGATACATTTCTATGAAAGGCAGTGCAATATGAAAAGTGCCTCTAGTCAGTCTAGTCCAACTGTAAGGAATACGGAATTAACCCAAACATATTTTTTTGCATCATGCTGATACCCTAATTACCGTATACAGCATCATTTCACTATTGTTAAGTATAATAAATAATTCATTACATCATTTATTATTCAACACAATAGGACCAGGTGCTTCTTCAAAATAGTAGATTACTTCAAAGCATCAATTTATATCATTGCAGATTATTTTAAACTGTAGGAATTTATCATATATTTTAGTGGTGTACGCCCCTGGATAGAGGGGGTTGCGAAAAAGGTCTCGTATGGTCTAAGTAGGCTGATCTTGATTTCGGTGATTTTGTTAATCCGGCGCAAAAAACAGAACCAGATTTATAATCGTGGTCGAGGGGTAAAAAGTGCGACCAGATACGGGTAGATAAGTGAAATAGATTGTTGTAGATTGTAGGGATAATTGAAATAAATTTTAAATTTCAGACATGTATCTTTTTTAAAAGGGTACGCGCTATCAGTTCAACAAACTTTGAGGGTGTGATCCCAAAGCGATTACGACTCAAATGCTTGTACCGAGCGTACTGTATTTGATATTGTTAACTAAAACGATAAGTACAATTCTAAACATAGTATGAGCTATCAGATATGATGGTTTTAGACGAAATTATCACGAAATTATTTTTTTTAATTCTATTTTCAGTTTTTCAACCCGTAAATTTGCAGCGTAAGACCAAATAAGACATTTCTTGTTGGATACTTGCGCACTGAAACAGACTAGTATCTAAGAAAAATTCTTGACCGAAATTCCTTTTATAAACCCAGCTTATTTATTTTTTGAAATCGTAGCAGAAATAAATACTTCGAATAATTGACAATATCAGTAATCAGTTTTCATATTGTGGATTTGATATTCACCTGACTTCAAGCATTATTTATTGACATACTATTCTTCACGTTTTTACATTTCTTTTGAAACCTTATCAGCTGATCCTGTTCATAACACAAACAATATTTGTAATCGAACGTATATCTCTCTGCAACGTCCAATTTATATATCGAAGCCATTTGGCACGATGGGGTATCAAATTAATGGATTAATCTCAGAAGATTAACGTACTGAGCTGATGAGTAAAAAGGGGCATTGAGTGTATATCGCTGGAGTTTTTTTAGGTATTAAATAAATTTATTAGTGTCATGGGAGATCTAAGAGGATTTTGGGTGGTGGGAAAACAATATTAGAAGCTGTATAAATTCCTGGGTACAAAATTAGGTACTCTGGCAGTAGAAATGTAAGTATGGCAATTTTTTTCTTATTTATTTGAATAATTTTTAATGCATCTTGTGGGATAAATTTATACACGCGGTATATCTACATACTTGATTTATTTATAAACTATTCACTTATGTTTAATTTATGTACACACTTAATCCTAATTTAAGTTATATACACTGTTTATTCACTATTTATTCATTCACGTCTGTTCATTATCAGATTAAATTGTAGACTTGTATACTGATTCGCCGCTGGTAGATAGTTTCTTATTTATTATAGCTTTCCCGGTACCTCCGTATGCGCCCATAAATTCCTCAAAGACTGGATTAGACTCATGTTGTATATGGCGCCCTCTTTCCTCTTTATCATGGGCTCCTTCAAATGACGCTAATCGGTTTTGGTGGACTACTCTCGGTTTTCAATTGGGGATCTTGCTCATACGATAGTTGACGTCGTTGATCCTCTTCTTGATTAAGTAAGAACCTTCGCATGATTTCTGTTATTTTGGGGAAAATCCTTTTCTCCTTGTCGGGTTGTGTAACCATACTTCTCTGGAACTGCCTTCTGTGACCTGCATTTTGTACAGTTTTTTTATTCTGTCGCTGGCAGCTTGAAGATTCGTTCGAACCAATTCGTGCACATCGTCCATCCTTCTTCTCAATTGGATCACGTAATCTTCTCCTGCTAGATCTTCGCCAGACCGACAGCCAAATTCCAGGTCACCAGGAAGCCCAATTTCAGGTGCAAACAGGATTTTCGCAGGTATTGCACTCGTGGACTCATTTATGGCAGATCGATAAGCCAACGCAAATAGGGAAAGATACTGGTCCCAGTCTTTCTGGTGGCTGGAAATTATTTTGGACAGGTATTTTCAAATGGTCCAATTCATTATCTCGACCATTCCATCTGACGGTGGGTGTTATGCTGTTGTCCTGGCCTTCTTCATTCACAGCTTGTCACAAATTTCCTGGAATACCTGGCTCTCGAAATGGCTTCCTTCATCGCTGTGGACTTCCAAGGACACCCCATATGAGCTAATAAATTCTTTCGCCAATACATCCGCGACAGTTGTGGCTTCTTGATTCAAGATCGCGTAAATTTCCACCCGCTTTGCAAAATAATCCATTTCAATCAGAACATATTTACCACCATTCTTTGTCATTGGAAATGGTCCACCCATACCTAAAGCGATCCTTTCGATTGGGCTTCCAAAATTATATTGTTTCATGTGTGCCTTTCTCTTGCGATGTGCTCCATTACTGGTAGCACAAGTAGTAGACTTCTGACTCCAGTCCTTCACATCGTCGGAACTGTCCAATAAAACCTTGCACGGACTCGTTGAAGGATTATCTCCACTTCCAGATAATCTCCCGATGGACTGCCGTGTAACTTCCTCAGTACCTCAGCTACTCTCGTTCTCAGAATAACTGCTGGGAGTCCCACTGAGCCCAATATGCCTTGAGTTTTGGTGAAAATCTTGAGACCCGGTAGGTCACCATTATTCTACCTTAAATTGCCATCATCTTTAGGTGAAGATCATTCTCCTGATCTTCTCTGATTCTGGTGGGTGGCCATTCTTCGTCAACTACCCAGTGAACATGGTCACGTCAATATCACGTCGTTTATAGGTGATTATTCGTCTACGACGTCAGCACACCAAAATATAACGTCATATTCACGTTGAATTTTGGACGTCTAAGAGACGTTCAAAAGTCACGTCATTATCACGTTTTTAATTGGTCCCTAAATAACTTTTGTACTCAGTTAAAAATATGCTTTATGATCATCATATATATTATTTATATAATAATATACTTACAGTTATACGTTAAATCTATATTTTTATCCCAGTATTTTTGATTTTTAATAAATCAATAGAAATAATTAATAATAAATATATATATTTATTTTTTATCACATTCAAAGTAGTATAATATAATATTGATTGTAAAAACTGAAATATATGTAATTTTAAATTTGGCGGGACGAGTATAATATGAACCGTAACGGCGCGCTAAGCCAATCACAAACTATGCGCACGCAAAGCCACCTACCACTGCATCCACAACCACAAGCCACAAGTCAAGTATAGTTGTTTGTCGTTTGGGGCTTGATGCATATGTTTATATGAATATATAGTTGTTTATCAAAAGTAAGTAAAAATTAAATTTCAATAATTATTTTTATTTTTAACGGTTGCTTAATGTGTAGTTTACCGTGATAAGCGGTGGAATAAAATTAAGTATCTCACGTGGCCACCTCTGCTCATCTAACCTAAAAAATGGCGTTCGTAGGAGTTCAGTTTGCAGAGAAGGATTTCCGTGGATTAGTAAAATTAGAGTGGAGTGGCTTACGCCCAAGAAAAAAGAAGCTTTTTGGCCCCCGTATAAACAACAATATCGATTTCAAAACGGTTTGATGAAAGGAGAAGTTCCTGTTGAAGGAAAGTGGGTTCTGTATAATATAACAAGAATTCTTTTCGAGAGTGGTAAGTTTATTTTTTAATAAAATAATTTATTTAGCAACACTTCTTTAATTTCTGTACATTTTAAAGTGATGAAGTCTGATATACCTTTAGATCAATTTGAAATGTTAATGTAATTATAAAAGTTGTCCTTTTGTCTGTGGTTAAAGAGAAAATGTATATTTTTTTGCAGATGATATTCATACAGCAAATAAAAAAATTGCACAATATGAATTAACATCTGATGTTCAAACAGATCATGATGATGAATTAACAATAAACAATGAGACACATACCATCAAACGAAAAACATGTAAGCCTTCAAGATTTGACGATTGTTTAAGCAGTGATGATGATGAAACGACATTGCCTGGAGTCATCAAAAAACATTTAGGTAATACAGGGAATATTCATCCAAGACCACCAAAAATTCCACTAATTTCATCGGATCTTACACCCTCATTGTTAATTTCACCAAGTACATCTATTGAAAATAACACTACTCCCACAATAACAGCACAATCAAGACGAGAACTGTGTACGAAGAGTCGAACAAGAGAAGTTTCTTCTACGCATAATACTTCAGGTACATAAATTTATTGTTTTAATATATAACATAAGTAAAAACTTTTCTATTGCAGTTTCAGAAGAACAAGTTTTACCATTACTCTATCAAATTAAAGAGCAAAATAACGAGATTCTAAATTTTCAAAGAAAATATTATTCAAGGACAAATACATTGTTAAGAACTTTACCAGATGACATACCTGTCCAATTACCTTTGAATACAAAAGAAGATCTTGATATATTCGAAAATTATTTAGAAAACCAAGATAACTTTCAAAACTTTGTAAGTTATAATAGGTCCCATACTTAAAACATATTTCATAATATTAACTATTTTACAGGTGTTTTATTTATCCAGTTTGGGTGGACGTGATGTTGTCTCACAAGTGAATAACATACTTAAACATATATTAACCAATCTACTTGCAAAAGACTTCAGTTTTTGGGGAAAACGAATGGGAAAGCAACCATTCGGGAACTTGAAAATAAAGATTGCTGTAAGTATATTTTAATTTTGGATATTATATATTAGTGATTTAAAGAATCATCTATAGTTTTTGAAACATTAATTGTCTGCATTTCCAAATTTTTAAGGCTTATAGAGTATTAAAAATGTTTCAAAATATAAATCAACCTTTTTTTATTTTTATATTAAGTATTGATTTTAAGTAATTAATTGGATAATATTTTTAGATGCAGTAAAAAGCAAGACATCTCCTGAAGTAACTGAAAAACAAATTGAAGATAATATGAAAGTCTGGTTAAAGCACGCACCACAGCGGCTCAAGAAAGAAGTAAATAATACATCCGAATCTCAAATATAATAATGAATAGAAAAATAGAAAGAAGAAAAAAAGACTTAGTTTCTAAAAGACAAATTTATAGAAGAGTAGCTGAATCGTTAAAAAAGGTAATGCAGAAAATAATTCAACCATTTTGGAAACTCAGTCACTTGATAATGTGCCTGAAATTGTAATCACCAACCCTTTGGAATATAAAATCAATAATTCAAGTTTTCTAAATTATAATAATGGTAATTCAGATGCAGCAGGTACTGGCAATAGTAATATTAGTTATTCAGATGATAGTGTTAATAGTAACAGGCAATTTTTTCATGTTGACAATTCTTCTAGTAGTGAAATAATAAATTTTAATCCAGAAAATTTATCTAATGGTAAATTAACTACTGATTCAAAATACTGTGCAACAATACAACACAATATACCAAGAAGAGCTCTCACTGATCTTTTGCACATTCTTGCTAAACATCACCCTAAAATTCCCTTAGATAGCAGAACTCTTTTGAAAACCCCCATTATAACAAATTTTAAAACATTAACCAATGGCAAATATTATCATTTTGGCCTAAGTAACGCACTGATAAATTATTTGAGACATTATGACCAGATTCCAAACAATATTATATTTCAAATTTGTTTTAATATAGATGGGTTACCACTCTTTCGTAGCTCAAAATGTAGTTTGTGGCCCATATTGGCTATTATCAAAAACATTAAAAATTGTAAACCATTTGTAATTGGGATATTTTGCGGCATAGAAAAACCAAATCCCTTATTTAAATATTTAGAAGATTTTGTCGATGATTTACAGATGGTATTATTAAATGGGTTTGTAATAGATGATATTAAATATAAGATTGAAATACATAGTTTTGTGTGCGATGCCCCTGCAATATCATTTATTAAATGTGTTAAATCTCATGGAGGGTATTCCTCTTGTGATAAATGTATAGAAAGGGGAGAATATGGAAGAGTTATATTAAATAAAACTAATTCTGCCAGTCGTACTGATATTAGTTTTCGTTTACAATCAGATCCTGAACATCATCTAGGTGAATCACCTTTACTTAAAATTCCTGAGATTAAATTTATATCTCATTTCCCTCTTGACTATATGCATTGCATTTGCTTAGGAGTAATGCGTAAGCTTTTAAATAAGGAAATGAAAAATCTTCTATGAAGACAAGATTAGGAAATCAGGTTATAAACACGATGTCAAATCATCTAATTTCCCTGCAGAAATATATCCCTGAAGAGTTTAATAGAAAGCCGAGATCTTTAATAGATTTAAGTTTTTGGAAAGCTACGGAATTCAGAAATTTTTTATATTTTGGGCCAGTTGTTCTTAGAGATGAACATTTTATGCTATTACATTGTGCAATTTCAATATTAGTTTCCAAAAAACATATTACAAATTTAAAATTGGAGTTACCTAAAACTTTATTGGATATGTTTGTTAACCATTGTAAAAAAATGTATGGTATTGAATTTCTTGTATATAATGTGCATGTATTATGTCATTTATGTGATGATGTAAACATATATGGTCCTTTGGATGAAATATCAGCATTTCCTTTTGAAAATTATTTAGGGAAACTTAAAAGTTTAATTCATGGACAAAATAATCCATTACAACAAATTTGCAACAGACTACATGAAATAGACAATTTGTTTTCTAGTATCAGGTCATCATTACCACAAAATAGAATTATTCATGAAATGCAACACTTTACTGGAAAATTACCATATTCCGGCTATGTAGGTAAACAATATAAAAAAATTCATTATAAAGGCTTGGTTTTTTCAATTCGCTCACACTCTTTTAGTAACTGTCATGCCATGATTGCAAATAATTTAGTCATTGAAATAATTAATATTATACTTAATTATAAAAGTGAGTCAATTATAATAGGAACAATGTTTCAGTCAAGTTCTCCTTTTTACAAGTATCCACTTAATTCAAATATATTAAACACATACACAGTTTCAGATTTGTCTGATTATATTAAACAATGGCCTATTACTATTATAACTTGCAAGTGTATGCTATTACCGTTGCCAGAACAAAAATATGTGTCATTTCCGATTCTCCATACTTTAATGAACATATAAATTTAGGTTTCGATTATTACACTTCTATAAATTCATTGTCAAAACCATTTTTTTATTTTATAATATAGCACCTTGGCTCAAATAATGTGACAACTCAAAAAAATTAAAAATCATTTTTATTGTACCATTGGATTCAAAATACATTCTATTTTTAACACAGATTTAAATTAATATATTTATTTCGGAAATGTTTCTTACTAATAGTTTTTTATACTACTGATTGTTCTTTATAAACATCTATAATTTTTTTAGTTGTCATTTTATTTGAGTCGAATTGTGATATGTAATTCGAATTTAATGAGTGAGAATTTTATTTTGTTAAACCAAATATATATTTTATTTTTATCAAAAAATAATTTGTAAATATATTTTATTTAGGTATGAAAGTACAATAAAATTTTATAATTTTTGTCAACAGAATTTATTTATTAATCAATTAAATTGGGTGCCCATTTATTGTTGTCTTTCTGATACTTATTGTGTGATTTTAGAAATGTAATTGCTTTATAAAATCTAAATATAATAACTTTAATTATTATTATATATACACATATCAAATAATTTCATATATATATTTTGTATAATATAAAAACTCAATAAGTAGAATAAAGACAACTAATATTAGGACTGATGCCGATATAATCCTATCAACATGAGATGTCCCCTCTCCTACGTCCTCATCTGGTATTTAAATGACGTCATTACCAGATTATTATCACGTCACTGTAACGTCTCTGTTACACGTCATTTTCACGGCTATAAATGACGTCTTTGGGCTGTGACATTAGGCCGTGATTTTTTCGTCATTCTCACGTCATTTTCTTGGTGATCCTGACGTTATTAATAACCAAAAATGTACGTCATAATAACGTGACCATGTTCACTGGGTACTGTAGTTGTTGAAACTGCAGCTTCCTTAGATTTGCCTTGTTGCAGTGAGAATAGTCTGCTGAGCATGGCCGTTTAGGCAGAGTTTCGGAATTTTGGTTATTCACGCCAGCTCGATGTTCGCCCCTATCTAGTTTCCCCGGCGACTGAAGCTCTTGGGATGCAAGAGTCCTGGGGCGCTTAGACGAACTGCGTACGTTCCATAGGTCGCCTCACTTCAGGCATCTGGTCTTCTTCGGCTACTTGTCTACCATACTCTTTATCAAGTTAACGATTTGGTTTAGTCCGTCATCGTCACATTCTTCTTGCATTGTCCTAATTTACTTGTGCCCCGATGGCTTCGTGGCAGCTTTCTATTCAAGAGGTCCTTGTTTGCAGGAGTCATAGGGCGCTTACGCGAACTACGTTCATGCTGAAGCTAGCCACAATGACAGCATCTGATCTGCTTCAGCTTCTTCACGATACCTATTATCAGGTTATCGTTCTGGTCAAGCCTTCTTCTTGCATGGTTCTACCTTTTTGTATCCCGAAGCCTTCGGGGCCCCTTCATATTCAAGAGCAGCAGTTAATGCATCGACCAATGATGTTTTGGGATGGGCGAAATGAAGCGTCCTTTGCCTATAGGAGTCACGTAAGCCATCAATAAAGGCCTGGATTCTCAAACATTCCATCATGTTCCCTGGTGCTGATGAATAAGCACATCGGACTAGTCGGGCAATATCTACTTCAAATGCTCAAAATATTTCAGCACGTTTCTGCCTCCGGTTCTTCAGCTGGGATTGATACAAATGGTCTAGATGTTCGTGACCACATCTCATGTCCAACCTCTTCTTCAGCTGCTCGAAGTTACCCGTTTCTTCAGGTGGTATCGTCAGAAGTACATCTACGCTCGATGGTTAAGTTCATCGCCTTCTCCTTATCGGACTAATTATTAATTCTAGGGACTGCTTTAAACTGTTTTACATAGTTGATTCACGATGTACGTATTTCCGTCGAGCGTTGCGACCTTGACTCTATTTTGGTTAGAGTTTCTGGCTTGCAGAGTTTTATTTATTCGATCTTCTTTTCTTCTGCTGGCTTGCCTTGTTCGCAGTAGTAGAAATATGGTTCTTCACAGTTGCAGTCTTCACGTCCATATTAGCAGAAATAGGAGAAATCGAAGAGATTAAGGTTTACCTTATTCATTTAAATAGTTTTTAACACAACGGGTGGAATAAATTGTAATTTATATTAAATACACTGTTCAGAGTTTATTCACTATTCATTTATTCACGTCAGTTTATTATCAGATAAAATTGTAGACTTGTTCTTCTCCGTTGGCTATGAAATCAAACAGTATACTGATTCGGCGCTGGTAAGTAGTCTCTTATGTATTAAAACCAGCTTCTCGAACCTTCAGATTCCGGAAACTTCTAGTATGTGGCTCCCAACAAACAATCGACTTCCTTGGAAATCTCTATAAAAACAATCACAAAAAATTAATAGTCCTTTCCAGAAATTGGTGCGATGCTGCCAAAATTTTCACTTTTATATATGGTATTAGACAGAGTCGGATTCAGGGACTACACCAGTGTGCGATTTCGTTACAGTATTTCTAAAGGCATACATATGAAGTGTGTCAGTAAATTTAATATTCCTTCCTCACGAGAAAACGTTCAATCAAGCTGTGGCAATATTGCCATGATTGAAACTAAAATCAAGAGAATAGCAGTAGAAACAAATGCCGAAAAGGAGTAACCAGTACGGAAAGCAAGAAGTGATAAAGTCTCATGTCTCATGAAGAGAAGTGAAATAAAAATGTTGCGAGAATCAGACAAACTGAATCTATTTTTATCGACATACATTGAATTGGAGTAATGACATTTTATAAAAAATGAGGAAGAGGCAGATTTTCACATTTCATGAAGAAAAGTTACGATAGTAGAGCAAATAATACTAAAAAATTCCAATTTTGTAATTTACCGAATTCAATTTCAGGTTGTGTTACCCTATGCAATAATCTGTGTTAATAGAATATTGTATGAAATACAATAAAGTGTTATATTTTTATAATAAGTACACGTAAAAAACATAACGAGTTCATTCAACTTTAAAAAAATATTAACATTTGTTGATGGAATTCACCAAGGCATATAAATAAGTCATAAAGTTTCATGTTCCATTCACAAAATTGTCAGGAATCCTTTTTAAATATTTAAAAAAATTTGTATCGAAGCATATATCAATCAATATCTATCAATCTCTCTGATATAGACTTGTATAGTGTAGTTTGAAGATGTAATAAGTAGCATTTCGTGTAATGCTACTTATTCAGGTAGAAGGTAACAATATAAAAACATACCATACAATTTGATGAGACTATTTTAATTTTAAATGCATGTAACAATGTTTGAAGCACGTACTTCTCAAACCAAGTAATCAATTTACGAGATTGTTAAATATTTGATATTAATTACACAATCGATATATTTTCAATCAACTTACCCTTTTAATTTCAATACTAATGTACCCTACAGTTTCATATTTCAGCATCCAGCATTCAGCAAAACCTAAACGGGATTTAGATGAGTTTAATCTTTTCAGAAAATAAATTTAATAAGGCCCTTTTCACTGGTAAATGATGAACTTGCTAGCTGGCACAAAGACAGATTTATCTTTTGAAAACCGATTATTATTGGTTCTCTGGAGAAACAGAGTAAGCGCAGAGACGAATTTGGCATATCTCAATTTGTTCTATATGGTAAAAGTGAAATGTACCACATCAAAAAAGGCAATCAATTTAAGAAAAAGATTTACAATACGTTTTTTTATTCAAATCAAGCTCTATAGGTCAACAGGATGACATCATACAATTTATTTCTAGTTTCCTTCCATCTCGAGGTTATAAAAATGTACGCAACAACGTTTTCTAGACTCATGATTATTTCCTATTTCGATCTGTTATGACTTTATGGACAAAACTAACTTGTAGAACTTCGTGTGCTATTATACGAAGTGTATTGAACTGATTGTATATTAAAATTGTCTGGAATTGGTGTACACACTGTATATAGATTGAATGATTGAAACAACGAATAATAAGTGTGTATTTTATTTATTATACATTCAGCTATGCGCTTTCGGTCAATAGGTCATCCTCAAAGATATCCTATAAAATTACGAAAGTTGACTCTTTGAAAAAAACAATTTTAAAAGGATAACTTAAGTCAAAGAAGTTTCAACAGGTATCTAAAAATATAAGATTTTTTTAACTAGTTCAACATAGGTAGATAAAAATGTAAAAATATACAATACAAGATTGACATTAATAAGTAGTGGCTAATATGCCAATGTACAAGACCACAATGATTGGCTAATATTACAACGTTGTCTTAAGGCGAACATTGAATCAAGTTATATTTTAAAAACCAGTGAATAAATTATTACAAATCGTATATTGAAATTTGACAGAAATTTTTTTTATTATATGAATGAAGTTACAATTATCATTAAAGTTGAAATCAAATCATTAAATAAAATTCAAACAATCCAAAAAACTAGCAAATTTAGATGAAAACACCTCCAAATAAATGATTCAACTGATTCTCTAATGAGACGTAAGTGAATATTTTCCTCACCCAGTCAAGAACCAAGGGAAATAAACCTATATATATATATATATATATATATATATATATATATATATATATATATATATATATATATATATATATATAGAAGATAGTCTTTGCCGACTAATTAAGTATAAAACCATGAAGATTGGGGTAACGGCAAGTTATTTAAAGAAAACTCTTCTTACTGTTTTTTTTCCAAGCATTCGGAACTTTTATTTCAATTATCAAGGATAAGTAAATTGAGATTGTTATAATTGTTGTTATAAATTGGTAAATATAGACTCTAGACTACTCTAGAGTCTAGTTGTTAGCTTGACATGGTGTGAGTGGGACAATAGAGTTTTAATTCTTATACTGACCTTTTGCTTAGTATAATATATATATATATATATATATATATATATATAAATTCACTTAGGTTCTTCAACCTTCCGATAATATTTAGAATTATATCTTCTTGGGTTCAAAGGTTGTGGAATGAAACATATATATTAGTTAAAATATATTTTCGAATAAAGACTTATCAAACTTGACGTTTCGCTCTTATTTTAGGAGCATTTTCAAAAGAATATGTATAAATATTAAAATTGAATTACATAAAATACAGTTATTGTAAAAATTATTTTGAAAAAGTCAATAAAATGTCATGAAGTGTCAATAGTAATAGAATACCTACCTTAGATATTTACGCAACGATATTATGTTTGGAGTGATGAAAATAAATTAATTAATTAATTTGTAATAAATTTGACTCAAGTTTTTTATGTCTTGTTTGTCATTTACTGATAATTTATCTTGTTTTATATATATCATTTCTTTGATTTTGAGTTTTTGATAATTTGTGTCTTGTGTTAAAATTTTTGTGTTTTTGAAATCGAACTCATGATTTTCGTTATGTTCATGTTTGTGTAGCGCTGTGGATGCATTTTTAGTGTATTTATGGCCGTTTATTCGGCTTTCTAGATATTGTGTAGTCATTCCTACATAATTTTTTGAACAGTTTAAGCATGGTATGGAGTATATAACATTTGATTTCTTATTATTTTTAGTTTTGCTTTTTAATTTAGTAAATAGTGATGATAGTGTATTATTTGGTTTATGGCATATTTTGCTATTATGTTTAGATAATATATATTTTAGTTTTTCTGATAATTGATTCGTATAAGGTAGAGCTATATATATATATTTTTTTCGTGGTTCAAAGTTGTTAGTGAATTTGGTTTTATATTGTTGTTGTAGTATTTGTACGTACGTTGTTGAATAATTTTATTTATTTGATTTGAAGGATAGTGATTATTTTCTAAAACAATCTTAAGTTTTTTAAATATTTCAGGACGATATTTAGGTGAAGTTAGTTTTATAGCTCTATCTATCAATCCTATAATAACACTATTTTTTTGTATTTTTGGATGGCATGAATTATAATTTAGATATCGTCCTGACCAAGTTTCTTTTGTATATAATTTAGTTTCAATTTTATTATCATTGGTTTTCATTAGTGTCATATCTAGAAAATTTATATTATTGTTTTTTTCAATTTCTATGGTAAATTGTATTTTAGAGTTAAAAGAATTAAAAATATTGAGGAATTCATTACATTTGTCTTCTGGAATAGCAGCTAAACAGTCGTCAACATAGCGTTTGAAGAATAATATATCAAATTTTATATGTTCTAATACTTTCTCTTCTACATATTCCATTACAATTTGTGCTAAACTAGAGGAAATTGGAGATCCCATTGTACAACCACTTAGTTGTTGAAAGAAAGTATCATTATATTGAAAATAATTATTGGTTTGAATAAGCATAATACCTTCTATAAATTCATCATAGGTAAGTGATGTGTGTTGTTTTATTTCATTCCATTTTTCTTTTAAAACATGTTTTATTAAGTCATTTGGGATATTTGTGTACATTGAGATAACATCTAAGGATATGATTTTATAATTATTAGGAATATGTATTGTATCTAAAAATTCTTTCAGCATAAATGAATCTTTTATATAAAAATTATTTTTAGTTAATTTTGATAAAATGTTTGTTAGATATTTAGATAGTTTGTAAAATGGTGATTGAATATATGATACTATTGGTCGCATTGGTAAATTTTGTTTGTGTAATTTGGGTAGTCCATATATTTTTGGAGGTATTGCATTATGTGTTTGTAGTTTTTTAGCTTCGTTTGTATTAATGGAACCATTATTTAAAAGTTTTTTTATGAATGTATTGTTCTTGTTTTGAAATGAAGTGGTTTTGTCTGATTTTATTTTTTGATAAACATGTTTATCATTCAATAACTCTATCATTTTATTATTATATTCATCTGTGTCCATTATTAATGTTTTATTACATTTATCTGGTTGTAAAATTGTAATTTGAGGATTACATTTGATGAATTCTTTAGTTTTCTTCAACTTTTTTTGGATGTTTTTCTGAGTTTTATTGATTTTCTGAGTTTTATGATGTCGTAGTTTTATTTTATGGTTAGTGATAACATTGACTACATCAGCCCTAATATCATCTTTTATTTGTTCTGATTTATGCATTATAGCAGATTCAATACTTGCAATGTATTCTGTGTATGGTACTTCATTTTCATTTTTATATGGAAGTGCGAAATTTTTACCTAATGCTAATACTTCTACTATATCATTTGGTATATATGTGTTAGAGATATTTTCAAGCCATTGATCAGAATTTATTTTAATTGTATCTTGTGTGGAGTTATTTACTAGTTTATGAAACTTTTTTAAATTATTTTCCTTTATTTTTTGAAACTGTTTCTCGTATTTTATTTTTTCTAGATTCCAAAATGTATTTATTAAGACTTCAGGAATGCTATTTTTCAAATTATTAGTTTCGTAATTGATAGTTTTTTCTAACTTTTTTATATTTTGAATTGATTCAGTAATATTTAGATTTAAAAGTTTTGATTTTGTTGTGTTTATAATATCGTTGAATTTCTTTCTAAGGTACGTACCTGTTACATTAATATGTGATATATCAAAATTCAAAAAATTTGGTTGGATTCCTGTGTTTTTACATCTCAATAGAAATATACGTCTATTTTTTTGGTTAGCAAGTTTCCTCAATGAATTGGTTATGGATTTCATGGATGTCACAATTGTTGTTCCATAATTCTTACGTATTTCTTCATAGAATGGCATGTTTTGTTTCTTATTTTGCATTTTAGACCCTTGCAAATTATATAAATTCACTTAGGTTCTTCAACCTTCCGATAATATTTAGAATTATATCTTCTTGGGTTCAAAGGTTGTGGAATGAAACATATATATTAGTTAAAATATATTTTCGAATAAAGACTTATCAAACTTGACGTTTCGCTCTTATTTTAGGAGCATTTTCAAAAGAATATGTATAAATATTAAAATTGAATTACATAAAATACAGTTATTGTAAAAATTATTTTGAAAAAGTCAATAAAATGTCATGAAGTGTCAATAGTAATAGAATACCTACCTTAGATATTTACGCAACGATATTATGTTTGGAGTGATGAAAATAAATTAATTAATTAATTTGTAATAAATTTGACTCAAGTTTTTTATGTCTTGTTTGTCATTTACTGATAATTTATCTTGTTTTATATATAACATTTCTTTGATTTTGAGTTTTTGATAATTTGTGTCTTGTGTTAAAATTTTTGTGTTTTTGAAATCGAACTCATGATTTTCGTTATGTTCATGTTTGTGTAGCGCTGTGGATGCATTTTTAGTGTATTTATGGCCGTTTATTCGGCTTTCTAGATATTGTGTAGTCATTCCTACATAATTTTTTGAACAGTTTAAGCATGGTATGGAGTATATAACATTTGATTTCTTATTATTTTTAGTTTTGCTTTTTAATTTAGTAAATAGTGATGATAGTGTATTATTTGGTTTATGGCATATTTTGATATTATGTTTAGATAATATATATTTTAGTTTTTCTGATAATTGATTCGTATAAGGTAGAGCTATATATATATTTTTTTCGTGGTTCAAAGTTGTTAGTGAATTTGGTTTTATATTGTTGTTGTAGTATTTGTACGTACGTTGTTGAATAATTTTATTTATTTGATTTGAAGGATAGTGATTATTTTCTAAAACAATCTTAAGTTTTTTAAATATTTCAGGACGATATTTAGGTGAAGTTAGTTTTATAGCTCTATCTATCAATCCTATAATAACACTATTTTTTTGTATTTTTGGATGGCATGAATTATAATTTAGATATCGTCCTGACCAAGTTTCTTTTGTATATAATTTAGTTTCAATTTTATTATCATTGGTTTTCATTAGTGTCATATCTAGAAAATTTATATTATTGTTTTTTTCAATTTCTATGGTAAATTGTATTTTAGAGTTAAAAGAATTAAAAATATTGAGGAATTCATTACATTTGTCTTCTGGAATAGCAGCTAAACAGTCATCAACATAGCGTTTGAAGAATAATATATCAAATTTTATATGTTCTAATACTTTCTCTTCTACATATTCCATTACAATTTGTGCTAAACTAGAGGAAATTGGAGATCCCATTGTACAACCATTTAGTTGTTGAAAGAAAGTATCATTATATTGAAAATAATTATTGGTTTGAATAAGCATAATACCTTCTATAAATTCATCATAGGTAAGTGATGTGTGTTGTTTTATTTCATTCCATTTTTCTTTTAAAACATGTTTTATTAAGTCATTTGGGATATTTGTGTACATTGAGATAACATCTAAGGATATGATTTTATAATTATTAGGAATATGTATTGTATCTAAAAATTCTTTCAGCATAAATGAATCTTTTATATAAAAATTATTTTTAGTTAATTTTGATAAAATGTTTGTTAGATATTTAGATAGTTTGTAAAATGGTGATTGAATATATGATACTATTGGTCGCATTGGTAAATTTTGTTTGTGTAATTTGGGTAGTCCATATATTTTTGGAGGTATTGCATTATGTGTTTGTAGTTTTTTAGCTTCGTTTGTATTAATGGAACCATTATTTAAAAGTTTTTTTATGAATGTATTGTTCTTGTTTTGAAATGAAGTGGTTTTGTCTGATTTTATTTTTTGATAAACATGTTTATCATTCAATAACTCTATCATTTTATTATTATATTCATCTGTGTCCATTATTAATGTTTTATTACATTTATCTGGTTGTAAAATTGTAATTTGAGGATTACATTTGATGAATTCTTTAGTTTTCTTCAACTTTTTTTGGATGTTTTTCTGAGTTTTATTGATTTTCTGAGTTTTATGATGTCGTAGTTTTATTTTATGGTTAGTGATAACATTGACTACATCAGCCCTAATATCATCTTTTATTTGTTCTGATTTATGCATTATAGCAGATTCAATACTTGCAATGTATTCTGTGTATGGTACTTCATTTTCATTTTTATATGGAAGTGCGAAATTTTTACCTAATGCTAATACTTCTACTATATCATTTGGTATATATGTGTTAGAGATATTTTCAAGCCATTGATCAGAATTTATTTTAATTGTATCTTGTGTGGAGTTATTTACTAGTTTATGAAACTTTTTTAAATTATTTTCCTTGATTTTTTGAAACTGTTTCTCGTATTTTATTTTTTCTAGATTCCAAAATGTATTTATTAAGACTTCAGGAATGCTATTTTTCAAATTATTAGTTTCGTAATTGATAGTTTTTTCTAACTTTTTTATATTTTGAATTGATTCAGTAATATTTAGATTTAAAAGTTTTGATTTTGTTGTGTTTATAATATCGTTGAATTTCTTTCTAAGGTACGTACCTGTTACATTAATATGTGATATATCAAAATTCAAAAAATTTGGTTGGATTCCTGTGTTTTTACATCTCAATAGAAATATACGTCTATTTTTTTGGTTAGCAAGTTTCCTCAATGAATTGGTTATGGATTTCATGGATGTCACAATTGTTGTTCCATAATTCTTACGTATTTCTTCATAGAATGGCATGTTTTGTTTCTTATTTTGCACTTTAGACCCTTGCAAATTATATAAATTCACTTAGGTTCTTCAACCTTCCGATAATATTTAGAATTATATCTTCTTGGGTTCAAAGGTTGTGGAATGAAACATATATATTAGTTAAAATATATTTTCGAATAAAGACTTATCAAACTTGACGTTTCGCTCTTATTTTAGGAGCATTTTCAAAAGAATATGTATAAATATTAAAATTGAATTACATAAAATACAGTTATTGTAAAAATTATTTTGAAAAAGTCAATAAAATGTCATGAAGTGTCAATAGTAATAGAATACCTACCTTAGATATTTACGCAACGATATTATGTTTGGAGTGATGAAAATAAATTAATTAATTAATTTGTAATAAATTTGACTCAAGTTTTTTATGTCTTGTTTGTCATTTACTGATAATTTATCTTGTTTTATATATATCATTTCTTTGATTTTGAGTTTTTGATAATTTGTGTCTTGTGTTAAAATTTTTGTGTTTTTGAAATCGAACTCATGATTTTCGTTATGTTCATGTTTGTGTAGCGCTGTGGATGCATTTTTAGTGTATTTATGGCCGTTTATTCGGCTTTCTAAATATTGTGTAGTCATTCCTACATAATTTTTTGAACAGTTTAAGCATGGTATGGAGTATATAACATTTGATTTCTTATTATTTTTAGTTTTGCTTTTTAATTTAGTAAATAGTGATGATAGTGTATTATTTGGTTTATGGCATATTTTGATATTATGTTTAGATAATATATATTTTAGTTTTTCTGATAATTGATTCGTATAAGGTAGAGCTATATATATATTTTTTTCGTGGTTCAAAGTTGTTAGTCAATTTGGTTTTATATTGTTGTTGTAGTATTTGTACGTACGTTGTTGAATAATTTTATTTATTTGATTTGAAGGATAGTGATTATTTTCTAAAACAATCTTAAGTTTTTTAAATATTTCAGGACGATATTTAGGTGAAGTTAGTTTTATAGCTCTATCTATCAATCCTATAATAACACTATTTTTTTGTATTTTTGGATGGCATGAATTATAATTTAGATATCGTCCTGACCAAGTTTCTTTTGTATATAATTTAGTTTCAATTTTATTATCATTGGTTTTCATTAGTGTCATATCTAGAAAATTTATATTATTGTTTTTTTCAATTTCTATGGTAAATTGTATTTTAGAGTTAAAAGAATTAAAAATATTGAGGAATTCATTACATTTGTCTTCTGGAATAGCAGCTAAACTTTGAACTTTGAACCACGAAAAAAATATATATATAGCTCTACCTTATACGAATCAATTATCAGAAAAACTAGAATATATATTATCTAAACATAATATCAAAATATGCCATAAACCAAATAATACACTATCATCACTATTTACTAAATTAAAAAGCAAAACTAAAAATAATAAGAAATCAAATGTTATATACTCCATACCATGCTTAAACTGTTCAAAAAATTATGTAGGAATGACTACACAATATTTAGAAAGCCGAATAAACGGCCATAAATACACTAAAAATGCATCCACAGCGCTACACAAACATGAACATAACGAAAATCATGAGTTCGATTTCAAAAACACAAAAATTTTAACACAAGACACAAATTATCAAAAACTCAAAATCAAAGAAATGATATATATAAAACAAGATAAATTATCAGTAAATGACAAACAAGACATAAAAAACTTGAGTCAAATTTATTACAAATTAATTAATTAATTTATTTTCATCACTCCAAACATAATATCGTTGCGTAAATATCTAAGGTAGGTATTCTATTACTATTGACACTTCATGACATTTTATTGACTTTTTCAAAATAATTTTTACAATAACTGTATTTTATGTAATTCAATTTTAATATTTATACATATTCTTTTGAAAATGCTCCTAAAATAAGAGCGAAACGTCAAGTTTGATAAGTCTTTATTCGAAAATATATTTTAACTAATATATATGTTTCATTCCACAACCTTTGAACCCAAGAAGATATAATTCTAAATATATATATATATATATATATATATATATATATATATATATATATATATAACAACAACAAAGAGATTCATGGGTAATTCACGCAAAATAAGGGCTACTGAAATAGAGTGGTAACCGTGGACATGCATGTTTCTGGCTCATTTTGCCTCTTCAGCACGGCATAACCAAATAAGGATGTGAAATTTGGGAGCAAAGATGTTAATCGAAACATGGGAAAACACAAAATAACGGATTTCAGCAGGGAAACCAAACGCTCATTTGTGTCTTCAATTGGAAGATCCCGAGTTGTTTTCAGGACAACAACCAACATCGAAACGGAGGCGCATATAGCCCCCCCGCCACTTATTTTGCGTGAATTACCCATGAATCTCTTTGTTGTTGTTTTTAACATATCACGCGATATTCCTACATCTTCTTTATATATATATATATATATATATATATATATATATATATATATATATATAATAAAAGTTCTATTTTTCTTCAATCTTCTTAAACAATTTATTTTTCTAATTCTTGGGTGCCACCTGACGTTTCGTCCCTAGGTTAGGAACTTTCTCAAAGTTTATTCTTGACTGAATCAAGTTTCATTGTTTACAGTTTAGAAATTGAAAACACATGTACAATAGGTAAAAACATTCATGAAACAAGTACCATCGATACAAATTCTACGACATTATACAGGGTGGTACAGAAAGACTTTAGGTGTATTCATTTACTTATAAATTATAGTCAGATGTTTGACTATTTGAAATCTCAATCTTTATGTAAAAATTCATAAATTCAACATGGCGGCTCCAAAATGGTGGACGAGATTTGTGATTATTGTCCGATTGTGCGTTGAGGTTACTAAATTAGCCGGAGATTGTCGAGATTCAATATCGCGGCTCCGCGATGGCAAACCAGTTAATCATAATAATAGCTCAAAACTCACGGAAAAATTACTTTATAATAATGATGCTTAATCTGTTTGACTATTTGAAATCTCAATCTTTATGTCAAAATTCATAAATTCAACATGGCGGCTCCAAAATGGTGGACGAGATTTGTGATTATTGTCCAATTGTGGGTTGAGGTTACGAATTTAGCCGCTAATTGTCGAAATTCAATATGGCAAACCAGTTAATCATAATAATAGCTCAATACTCACGGAAAAACTACTTTATAATAATGATGCTGTATCATAGGTGCATAGATTAAGGAGTAGACTAAGAAGCATAAAATAAAATCATAAGAAAACTTTTTAAATACAAACTTTGATTCAAATGCGCTAGAAAGTAAAAAATAATTTCTTTGGATGTATAACTTGGATTATTCAGTAGGTTACAAATTGGAAAGCTTTTGTATTCGAATAAAAAGAATTTGCGGTATGCTCTATGTGAAAAAAATTTATATACAAAGTATTGTTAAAGTTGTGCCACCCTCAAGTTTTTATTTTCAAATAGAAATCTATATTTTTAATTGCATAGTTTCAAATGCCAAGAGTCATGTTTCATATCGGCGTAGTATTTAGATCTGAGACTATTACCGAAAAAATTTCAAATCTTCAATAATTAAACAAGTTCTTGTTGTATAATCAACTTGGCATTGATTCACTTCTTACTCACTGATATTTTTCAATTGCTGCAATTATGGAATATTAAAAAAGGTTAAAATGGTTCTGGTAATAGTTCAATATACTTCAAAATACTACGCCAATATTAAACATACCTATTGGAGTTTAAAAAATTGCAATGAAAAATACAGGTCCGTATTTGAAAATAAAATGTTAAGGATGGTCCAATTTGTACCATAGTTTCTATATAATATATAATTGTTATTCGCCATTTATTAAACAATAACATTACATTCTAAGAAGTGTATTGTTATCGAATTCCGTATTTTTATTTGTAATTCTATTTATTCAAATATAGGCACAAATGTTTGGGTGCAACGGCTAAAATTAAATAACTTAAAGAACATCTGACCTGTACGTTTAACAACACTAACAAAAAAGTTTCGAATTTACTGAAAATATTGTCCATGAAAATGCTCATAATTATTTATTAAAGAAAATATAATGCAAAAAGGGCGTAAAACACTAAGCCACACTATTAACACTACATGAACAAACAATTTTACCACATCTAGAGTAGTTTGGACTTGATAGTTGGGTAGCGCTGCGATCTTAATCTCGGTCTCCAATACATCGTATGATTTGATATCACATCTTTTATAAGGGGTGTATTCGCGTCACCTATTTTTACCTCGTCGAGGTTTTTGGACTGATACAATTAGACAATATCATGTCATTGCCACATGCGATGCGCAGTAATAAATTCTCCTTTGATACCAATCGTCTGTTGGTGGTAAATATACAAAAATAGTTAAATTGGTGTCCTTCAAATCCCAATAATGAGTTAATCTCGCGCTATCTCACTTTTTGTTAAGACCGTCCCTGATCGTTTATCTCTTCCAATACCAATGTTTGTACCCTACTGAGCAATTCGTAACATTTTATCATGAATAAATAATTGTTTCTTTATAATTTCACGAAGTAATCTATTGCTAAATCCGGTCCTTAAGCAAATCCGATTATCATTGGCTTTTTTTAAGAGAAGAAGGACAAGAGGGAGGAAAGACTGATTGAGCGTGGAGTATTGCAGCTTCGTTGGTCACCAATAGAAATCGGATCGTTTGAAGTTGTTTTAAAAGATGGCTCATTTTAAGATCCATCTGATCATTTTTTAGTTTTAAATTGCTCTTATGGTTTAGTATATTATTGAGTACACAATAATTGTTACAATTTTTAGCGATTCCACTATTTTCTTATGTCGATATTCTTCAAGAATATAAATTCTTTTATTTTTTTATACATTGCTGTAGATTTAAGAATGTGAATTGTTGTTAGTGTGTCGGCTATCTATTGGAGAATATAAACTATTTTTATATTCTCTTGACATTGTTGTGCATTTAACGGTATAATTTATTCCATGCCTGTGACACGATTATATTTTTATAAAAATATCACGTTTTCGTGATACCGCTTTTATTTTAATGTTGTTATAATTGTAACACCATAGAATAGACTAGAAATATCCTTAAAATGTCACGTATCCTTTGGGTATATCTTATTGTAATGAAGCTCTTCTTTGTAATTTAGATGTGTTGCATTTTACTGTATTTTGAACTTCCACTATATTAAGATGCACAGTATCCTTGAAGGAGAGTGGTGGTGGTTACTTAGCAAGTGCCCCTCGTATATACTTCTTTGATCATAGAGCCATTCATCTCCGGAAAACACTTACCTAGTGAACCATTCTTTAGGATTAGGAAATAATATCCTTTTTAAAACTCACTGGGATAACATATATTTATCAACTACAAATATAGATTATTGACACACAATACATACGTTTGTACTATTAAAAACGATAATAGTGAATCATCCTCAAAGTATTCAACTAATCTATTTATAGGAAATTATTAAAGCTAACACAGTCACTGTCCCGTATTCTTGTAGGTCGTGCTAATACGATATTTACAAAACGGACGTGTTTGTTATCTATTTCACTGTCCGTATCAGTTCACTGGCCGTTATCAATATTTGAAATTATTGTGTACACAAATCTAACAATGTCTTTTTGAATAATGTCTTTTTGGGATCCTCTTGGAAGAGAAAAATTATCGTCGATAAATTTTCGATACTACCTATAACTTTAATAGTTCTCACTAATTGTTTTGTTTATTAAACACTGTTTGTTTGTTCATTATCACACTTCACTTATTTACAAATATTTTCGTTATGGTATTTATACAAACGATTTTTATGGACGATTTGTTTTTTATTATCTTGAGATGTAATCTCGCAATTTACTCCTTTTACTTCCGTTATTTTAAACGGACCTAAATAATGTGGATCGAACTTATTTCTTGCCTCATTTCTTATCAGTTCACTGGCCGCTATCAATATTTGGAATTATTGTTTACACAAATCTAACAATGTCTTTTTGAATAATGTCTTTTTGGGATCATCACAGAGTCCAAGTGAATTGGGGCTATAAAAAGGTGTCAGGCTACCTTTAATAAACCCATGAAATATCCTCAATAGTAATTTTATGCTTTTAAAATATTTTCAATGGGAAGATCATACCTTTGAAATATTTTTCAATAATAATTGAAAACCGAATAGATGTATTCCATTGTTGAGCATTCACAATTGTACAAGACGGCTTAACAAGGAGAACCAATCGGCAAAATACGCTTTCTCTAGTCCCACCAATATATTGTCTCCGACAGTGAAACATGTACCGGTCTCAGCGATGACAACCAGATTAAAACTTATGATCATAAGTTTATGGTTAGTGGTCATTCTTATTTACCTAATGATTTTGACTTTTGTTCAATAGAATCCTATAGTAAAGGCATACCAATCTATGTACCCAATGACTGGTACACAGTCATAACGCAATCAAGAAGAAAAAACCATTTCACATGAAAAAGATGGGGAGAACAGATTTCTTGAGTACAGAAAACCTCATTAATGCTATTACTAAAAGGGATAAATGTAGAGGGTAAAAAATTTTCATGGTTAAATATCTAGTGGATCCGATGCAAACTAGAAGAATCATTAACTTTATATATAACTTCAAATGCGAACATCCCTTTCTTAGCTATAGACGTTACGCCCACTGCTAAGAAAGGAATAAAATATTAAACAGGGGTACCTGTACGATGGACCAAGACCTGTAACTGCAGTAAAGAAATAGGACATGGACATACCTTACGTTCTTTTGTATTCTTTTGGAAAATATAACATGAGAAAACTAATGCACATTCATTTTATTAAATCTAATCCATTATGAAAAAGTGATATAACTCACATATACACCACTTTTCCCTGCAGAACATTTACTTCACGTTATAACCCTTGGAGAAGGGAAATGTGGAGTATCTTGTTTAGACCCTTGGAAACCCACAGAAAAATATGATTTTAATTACCGCAATCCAATACAAATTACAGTACCTTATCATAAAGCTGCTGTAATTGAATGAATTGCTGATATTCGTGTTATAAATGAAACTCACTGTTTCTTAGTAATTCCACAATATAATAAAAATTGTTGAAAATTCTAAAAAATTGTCAATCTTTTAGAATTTTCAACTATTTTTATTATATTGTGGAATTAGCTAGAAACAGTGAGTTTCATTCAAAACACTGATATGAGTAGATTCCACGTAGTAAGGGTCGAGACAATTAATTTCATTAAATTGCTAATATTATAATATTGATTTTTCACAGCAATTTTAGTAAAACATTTTGTTTCTCAAATTGACACCGTTCTTCCCTTCACCGCCTCATATGTTGGTAGAAAATACGGTTAGAACAACTAAAGATCAATTTTACAGCACAGTCCAGGGGCAATAATGATTATTTACGGACATTCATGGAGAAACTTCTGATATTAGTAGTACTTAACGTATAATTTTCTCCGAATGTCTCATATTACTTAGTCAATAAACTGGTAGTCTTCCGCTATTAAGAAACCTACTATCTGACAATGCTACACACTTCCAAAATTCCTCTCCTTGAATCAGAAATTCAATTCATTCATCTGCTCATTTACTAAAATACAATAAAGCAGCGCCGTGTTTTCCAAACCAACTTTTCCAAATGCATTGGAGCCTTACCAGTAATATTTGTTCACTTTCCTTAAAAGATTTTTGAAAAAACTACTCTTTGTCCCCAATTCCATTAGAAACCTCTTCCACAATTTGCCTGATATTTCGGCAATCTAATTAGCGTATTTAACATGGAATATTTTACACTTATTACCGATAGTCTCAAATATCATTTTATGTAACGCCAATTGTTCCTCCAATTTTACTGGAATCATAGACTTTAGAGCTGTAGTTGAATGCTTGACAATTATATTCAAAAGTTATCAAAATTGAATACTTTTGGGTTTCTTAGTCAGAATTGGGGCTCTAGATATTTTCCAACTGTACAATTTGCTCATATTTTGTCACTCAATAGGTATTTAAAAGCTTTAGATATCATAAGTAGTTTGCGAGTTCCAAATAATAACTTTGAAACTTCACAATGAATATACGTATAATCAAAATATTTAGATTGTATTTTGTGAAAATATCAGATATAGCAGACATAAAAAACGAAATTTAAAAAATGCAGCAAATCTTTTCTCATTAAGTTGCTGAAACCGTTCTGCTACCGCTTCGCAGGGGATAATACACCCATGGGGGTTGATACACATGCATGATTTACGATGTAGACGGATATTTCCAGCTGTATATATGTGCCGTGATCGAATTTGAAATCATTTTCTCGGAAGAAAATTTATTAACCAATTACTGAAACGAGTGGTAGTTTCAATTAACTTTTAAAATGAGATTTCAATTCTAAAAATTCTTTCAAAAACAATGCATAACCGTAAATTTCGTTATACTTTATTATTAATAAAAGTTTCCCCTGCAACAACCGATTAATTGGATTTTCATTTCCACTATTGTGTACTACTATTATTTTTGTTAAATTTGATAAAAATCTAGCGTTGAAAATAAATGAGTGATGCATTCTTTGCCGTCAAAATCGTGGCAGAGATAATTGAGTCTTCAACCCAATATATCTATTTGACGTTTTGTATGTAGGGCACAGGACTGAATCACCATATTAACATAAATACAAAGCCATGGGCCATCTGCTACTTTTTAGTGATATAGTCCCGTAGTCTGCATATTGTTACGAAACAGCACACTGGTATAGTCCCTGATTCCGACTCTGTCTAAGCCAGGTATGAAAGTTAAAATTATGGCGGACGCGCAGGGATTTCTTAGAATTGTTAACGATTGTGACTATCTCATGTAGACATTGTTTTTGTGACCAGTCATCTATAAAATGCGAGAAACAATTGTTTTTGTGTAAGCCGCAGTCTAGAATTATCTAGTAAAAAAGACACTAATATATATAAGGACCGGCCATGGAGAGTAAGTTTAGTTGATAAAGTGATCTCGTGAAATAAACAAGAATACACCGAAATAGCGAACAGTGAAGTGTTGATATAAATTAATAATTAAGTTTGTGTGCATATAAATTAAGTGTTAGTGATTATTTTAGTGTTTAAATAAATTAAGTAAGTGAACCCACCGAGTGTTTAAAGTTTATCCCACCCGTTAACTGTTTGAATAAATGAGAAAAACATTACATTGGTATCAGGTGTGGGGTAATATAAATAAATAGCTACGCAAAAATGGCCAAGAGACTATGTGATCTGAAAGTGACGGAATTAAGAGCAGAATTGGAAGATCGTGAGTTGGAAACGTAAGAAAAGTGAATTAGTAGAAAGACTTAAAGTGGCACTGGAAAATGACGGCTTTGATTCAGAATTATCTTTATTCATTGACGAGGTTTCTACCGTAATCTCGTCAATTTCTAATATGGACGAGAAGATTACTGCTATGGAGAACAATACTTCTGCTAACATGGACAAACTTTCTGCCGATATCTTATTAATGAAAAATGACATTGCCGCTGACGTGGAAAATAAAATTTCGTCTCTTTAATCGGATATTGAAAATAAAATCACAACGATGGACGAGAAAATGGAGAATAAAATGACAACTATGGACGAAAAAATTAAGGAGTTAGAGAGTAAGATAACAGATTTAATAACACAAGACACGCCAGCAGAACAAAAGAAGATCGAGATATGCAAGCCAGCAACCCAAGACAGAAGATATTAGCAGTTTTGACCGAGTCAAGGCTCCAACGTTCGACGGAAAGACATCGTGGACCAATTATGTGGAAGAATTTGAAGCAGCCGATAAAGTGAATAATTGGTCAGATAGGGAGAAGGCAGTAAACTTAACCATCGCGCTTCGGGGAGATGCCTTAGATGTACTTCAGACGATACCACTTGAAGAAACAGATGACTTCAAGCAGCTGAAGAAGAGGTTGGACATGCGATATGGTCACGAGCATCTAGAACATTTGTACCAATCCCAGCTGAAGAACCGAAGGCAGGAACGTGATGAATCCCTTCAAGAGTATGAACTGGATATTGCCCGACTAGTTCGATTCGCTTATCCGTCAGCACCAGAGAACATGATAGAATGCCTGGACATTCAGGCATTTATCGATGGCTTACGTGACCCCTATATGCAGAGGACACTTCGTTTAGCCCATCCGAAAACATTAGTCAACGCACTGACAGCTGCTCTTGAATATGAAGCACAACAAAATTTTCAGGATATAACAAAATTTGGACCATCCAAGAAAAAAGTGACGAAGACAGATTTGACCAGTTCGTCAGTATAATAAAAAGTATCATGGACAAGAAGCCGAGAAAGATCAGATGCTGAGATTGTGGCGAGCTACGTAGTTCGTGTTAGCTCCCCAAGACTCCTGCAAACCAAGAACCTCTTAAATATTAAGTAGCCACGAAGGGCTCGCGGTACATCAAAGGTAGGACCATGCAGGAAGAAGATGGCGATGACAAACTTCACCAGATCTTCAACTTAATGAAAGGTGTGGCAGACAAGAAACCGAGAAGATCAAATGCCGGAAGTGTGGCAAGCTAGAGGACGTACGCAGTCCGTCTAAGCGCCCCAAGATTCCTGCAACCCAAGAACTCCAGTCACAGGGGGGTGAACATCCAGCTAATGTGAATCACCGAAAAGCCAACTCTTTGCCTAGACGATCTTGTCCTGTAAATTATTCTCAATGCAACAAGTCGAAATTTAAGAAAGTTGCAGTTTCAAGAATTACAGTAGTCAATGAAGAATGGTCACCCACCAGGATCAGAGGAGATCAGGAGAATGATCCTCACCTGAAGATGATCCGGCAATGGAAGGAAGAAAATCGGCGACCTACATGGCAAGAAGTGTCAAGATTTTCACCGACACTCAAGGCGTATTGGGCACAGTGGGACTCCCTTGTCCTGGAAGAAGGGCTGTTGAAAAGAGTCCATGAAACTAGTTATCCCGAGAACGAGAGTAGCTGAGGTACTGAAGAAGTTACACGGGAGGTCATCTGGGAGCGAAGAAAACCCTTCAGCGAGTCCGTGAAAGGTTTTATTTGATTAACAGCTCCTACGATGTGAAGGACTGGTGTAAGAAATGTGCGACTTGTGCTACGAGAAATGGACCACAGCGCAAGAGAAAGGCACCTATGAAACAATATAATGTTGGAAGCCCTTTCGAAAAGATTGTTTTAAACATCGCTGGACCATTTCCGACGACAGAAACTGGTGGTAAATACATCCTGGTTATAATGGAATATTTCACAAAGTGGGTGGAAATTTACGCGATTACGAATCAAAAGGCCACAACTGTCGCCGATGTATTGGTGAAAGAATTTATCAGCTGATATGGAGTGCCCTTGGAAGTCCACAGTGACTAGCGAAGATATTTCGGAAGCCATCTATTCCAGGAGATTTGCGACAAGCTGGGAATGAAGAAGACCAGGACAACAGCATTACATCCACAGTCAGAGGGAATGGTCGATAAAATGAACAGGACTATTGGAAAATACCTTTTCGAAGTAGTTTTCAGCCATCAGAGAGATTGGGACCAGTATCTTTCCCTATTCGCTTATCCATCTGCCGTCAATGAGTCCACGGGTGAAACAGCTGCAAAAATCCTGATTGGACGTGGAATGAGGCTTCCTTGTGACCTGGAATTTGGCTGTCGGCCTGGAAAAAATCTAGCAGGCGAAGACTACGTGATCCAATTGAGAAGAATGCTGGACGATATTCATGAATTAGTTCGAACAAATCTTCAAGTTGCCAGCCACAGAATAAAAAGTTGGTACGACACGCAGGTTACAGAAGGCGGTTTTAAAGAAGGGGACACAATATGGTTACACAACCCGACGAGGAGAAAAGGATTTTCTCCAAAATTACAAAAATCCTGGGAAGGTCCATACTTAATCAAGAAGATCAATGATGTTATATATCGCATAAGCAAGATCCCCAACGGAAAACCAAAAGTAGTTCACCAAAACCGACTAACGCCATTCGAAGGAGACCATGACCTAGAGAAAGGAGTAAACCATATTCGAGATATGTCTGACCCTACCTTCGATAAATTTATGGGCGCATTACAATATAATTCCAATTTTAATTACAAGCATTTAACCATATATCTTCTACTGATAGAGTGAATCCAATACCCGTCTCCGTATATACCTCGAAGTTTAAATATCTACGATTCACAAGCCATTTTTCTTCATATTCAGGCTGAATGTATGAACTTTCCGCTCCACTTGTAATGTAGAAAATCTAATATTTCTGCATTGGTAGTGACGCGCGTACGCTCTAAGGGCTGAGCTACACGAGCGTTTATCACGCTGCGTGTTGTGCGCTGCGTTTTATACGTTGAAATGTATTGGACTTATTTGAACGAGTAAAGCTAGACGAGCGTACAAAGCGCTGAGGCACGCTAGCGCGAGCGGGTGCGGTTAGCTCGCCACACCTCGAGACACAATGGCAATGCAAAACAGAAGTTAGTATTGTCGTGACTACACGTCAGTGCCAACAATGATTGACACGGAAAAATGCACGTGTGAAATTGAACGACGACCAGGTTTGTATGACCTGAAAAGCAAGGAGTACAACAATAGGGATGGAAAGGCTGCCCTATGGAACGAAATATGCAGGGAAATGTATGATAACTGGAAGCATTTGACTTCGGAGGAACGGAACAGGCTAGGTTAGAATTTCCATTGTTGTTACTTTATCATTTTTAATAATTTTGGAGGTTGAAGATAATTGAAACTTAAAACAAATGTTATTTATTTTGAAACGATAAATGAATACAACTCAAACTAATAATGTCTAATAAGTACAGTGCGATGTAATTAAAATGTATTGTAACCTTTACTAAATACATTACATTTCTAAATTTTACTATATTGTCATGGTATTTCACCTGCAGGGCTTACAAAATATTCCTTGAAATTGTTTCGAACAATAATCCCCAACGAGGGTCCCCCAGTTCCCCTAGGTTCAATATCTTCAAATGGGTGAGTTAGGGTGTCCTTAAAAGCATACCCATCTCTTCGTGTTCGCGAGCAGCCTTTATTATATCGTCTGCAAATGTTCGTGAACCAATAAACTTGTATGAAATACTCTCCATTTATTAGCTAGAATACCAAATGTATATTCCACCAATCTTCTTGCCCTCGTTAATCTATAATTAGAGACTCTTTCGTTGATACTTAGTTCTTTTCGTGGATATGGTTTCAACACATGTTCCGTTAGTCGATAAGCCTCGTCAGGAACAAACACGTATGGTACTGCATTACTGTCACTATCGGGCAGTTTCGAATCTTCAGGCAAGTCCAATGCATTATTTTGAAACATTTTTCCAAAATTGGACGATTTGATAATGTTGCTATCCGATTCTCTACCATATGCTCCCATGTCTATCGCTGTAGAACAGTTTTATAATTGAAGTATTCACTTTCACTATTACGAGGGCACATGATCCGAATATGTTTACCGTCAATAGCCCCAAGGCAGTTGGGAAAATTGGTTGTTTTATAAAATAAGTTTGAAATGTTAAGCAATGTTTCCTTTGTTGGTCCATGCAATTAGATTGGTTGCCAAACTTCCCAAATAGCGATGCAGGTTTCTCTTACTATTACTCTGATTGTACTTTTGGACACATGGTATACTCCAATGTAGTAAAATTAGATCCCGTAGCTAAATATCTGCAGAAACTCTTTTTTAGTTTGTAAAATACTGTAATCTCAAAAAAATAAGTGTTGACTTCAAATTTTATTAAAATTTTTACTTATAACAAAAGAATTACAAGTGAAATGGAAATCGGTTCGAGACCAATTTAAACGTGAACTGAATTTAGAAAGAAAATCCGAAAGTGGAGGAGCGGCCAAAAAGAAGAAAAAATATATGTTTTAGGAACAATTGCATTTTTTGAAAAATTTTGTAGGAAGGGATCGCAAATTTTGAGTCATGCGACCGAGACAGAGGACAAAGAAGTGGACAATGCAGAAAAGACTGAAAATATTCCCCGTACTACAAAAATCAAAGGAAGATCTACTAAGAATTTCGTCGCGAATGATTATGATAAGGCTAATAGAGTTGCTACAGATATCACTAAAATCTTAAAGGAGAGCGTATCTCTGCAGCGTCAAGATCGGCTAGCAGATGTACACGGAAACATAACATTTCTTTTGTCTTCATTACCAATTCTAAATAATATGACCCCAGATGACTCATTTAATGTACGTTTCAAGTTTATGAAAGTGATACAACAACTGAAAACTACCCAACATCATCCTTTTTCCACCTCACAACTCATTCCTCAACAGTCTCATTTTCAGGTGTTCTCTCAGAGTCCACATTCCCTGGTTGCTGGATTGGCCAGCATGGACCCTTTAAAGTCCTGACCTCTCACCACTGGATTTGATTTTATAGAAACATTTAGCATCACAAATTAACGATCTGGTAAAAGGTTCACCAGAATCAGTAGAACAGCTTAAGGGAAGAATAACTGAAGCATGTAATTCCATTCTAACTCGAATTTTGCAGAACATTCGAAGACATTATCAAGATTGCTTAGTGCATTGTTTAGCAGCAGAGGGAAAACAGTTTGAACAAGTTCTTTGATAAGACTTTAATTGGTTGTGTTATTTGATATTTTAATACTTTCTTAGTGTTGTTCTTTATCATCAATGGAATAGAAATTTATATGTTCCATGTTTCAATACCCAGTGTTTTATTGCAATCTAAAAGCAATCATAGTTAACTGAAAGAGCACCAATATAATTAGGAAATATTAATGAAATGCCACGAGAAATAAATATCTTGCAACAAAACCAAGCAAGGAGAAGAGGATACACTTCTCAGGTATCCAATTCCGTTGTGGAATGATAGTGGTGGACTGTGGGTCCCAAGAATCGACAGACTAGCTCATGAGGTCAGCGCCGAAATCAAACTCTTGGGAAGGACCCGAATTGGTGGCTTGAAGTGGAGACGAAATCCCAAAGCCGGCCACCATAACGGTGGTCTTCCCAAAAAGCCACGACATGAAGTTGGAGAAGATCCTCCAACTTGTCGAAGTTCAGAGCTCCAACCTCACTACTGGGGCTTGGAAGATCCTGAACTCTAAAAAAGAGGGACAGGGAACTATCCACACGATTGAGATCGATCACCAATCTGGGGAGGCTCTAAAGGCAGGAGGTTATGCGCTAAACTTCCGTTTTGGGTGTGTCCCTGTCTCGGGGCTGCGAAAGAAAAAGAACCCCGCGGAGGATCCAAAAAACATGGAGATACCCTCCACATCCGAAACTTCTGGAAAAGGGAAAAAGGCGAAAGCCTTACCTTGGGTTAGCCCGAGATCTCATCCGGCTCTGCTGGGGTGACTGGGGATGCGGAGATCGCCTCAGCATCCCGGGAAACTGGGCGGAGAAGCCTGGGGGTCGAGGGTCTGACTCGAGATCAAGAAACCTGCTCAAACTCCGAGGAAGATATTGCCATGGTGGTCGAGGAGGCTCAGGGAGAGATAAAGGAGGGAGATGTGTAATCATAAGAAATATCATAAAATATATGTGTGTTTCAGTATAGATGTCACGGGACCATGATCCAATCATGGTTAATCTCAAAATTGCTCAGCTCAGATTAACCTGCATCAAGCGAAGGAAGCTTCAGCCATGATTGCGAGGTTGTCCGCTAAACCCCCCGTGCCTGTGTAATTATGAGAAATAACATAAAATATATGTGTGTTTCACTATAGATGTCACGGGACAATCCAATCATGGTTCATCTCAAAATTGGGGGTATCGACAGAGACATCGTCATTGCCTCTGCCTACTTCGCTGGAGACGGGCCAATGACACCGCCAGGAGAAGTTCAAGAGCCAGTGAGACACTGCAATAGCAGAAGGCTGCCAATCATAATTGGTTGTGATGCCAACGCACACAATACCGTGTGAGGAAGCAATAGCAACAACGCCAAAGTTGAGTATTTATTAGAATATCTCTTAGCAAATAACCTTGAGACCTTAAACGTGGGGACAACACCCATTTTTGTCACGAGGGCAGGAGGAGAAGTCCTGGACGTTGCAATTGTTATTGTTGCTGCTAGGAAAAACGTAAAAGACTAGAGGGTGATGAGCGAGCCATCACTTTCCGACCATAGGATCATCGAATTTAGGATAGACGGAGATACTGCCTCGATTCCTACAATACGAAATCCTACAAATACTGATTGGTCTCTTCACAAGACCAATCTGAAGGACAATTTGGAACACGTCGAAGTAAATGGAGTTAATCACTCGCACTACCACCTGGAACAAAGAGTCGAACAGATCAGTGAGGCAATAATGGAAGCTTTTCATTCTAGTTGTCCACCGTCAGAAAAGGATGCTCCTTGGTTGAATGAGAACCTGTCAAACCTCAGAAAAGAGGTCCGTCAGCTCTTTAATAAAGCCAAACGTGACGGTAATTGGCAGAAGTACACTGAGAAACTTACTCAGTAGAATAAAGAGGTTAGGAAGGCCAAAAGGCTTAATTTTCAAGCCTTTTGGGAAAAGATCACTTCCACTCGAACAGCGGCCAGACCACAGAAGGTCATGGCAAATGGGGGAACTAACCCCACAATGTCGCTGGAAAAGCCAGACGATCATACACGGAAGGTGAAGAGGAACGATCAATTCTTCTTCTTAGAACCCACTTTCCAGGTAGTGACCATGCAACAAGCACCGAAAAAGCAATGAATTACACCAAAAAAATCCCGCAAGGAAGATTGGGACATTGCTAAGAAAATATTCACCAGACAACGGTTGGAATGAGCAATAAGTACCTTTCAATCATGTAAATCACCCGGGGGGGATGAAATATTTCCAGCACTCCTGCAGCAAGGGATAGAGGAGGTTCTTCCTGACCTGTTGAATATTACAAGAAGCAGAGTCTAACAGTGAGTCTAATACCTAGAAAATGGGGAAGGGCAAGGGTAACTTTCATACCAAAAATAGGGAAAAAAGATGGGACTGATCCCCGATCTTTTAGACCCATTTGCCTAACATCGTTTCTACTCAAAACGATGGAGTAAGTAGTGGATAACTACATATGAACAGAGAACCTGGAGAATATATCACTTCCATAAATATAGGCAAGCCTAAAGAGCGGGTCGATCAACTGAGACGTCTCTGTATCAGCTGACCGAAGTCATCCAGAGAACTCTGAACAACAAAGAAATCGCAATGTGCGTATTCCTCGATATATCTGGGGCCTTTGACATGTGTCTGTCAAAGAAGCACTAAAAAAGCGGGAAGTACATGAAACCATTGTAAAATGGATGTATGAGTTGTTGACAACGAGAATAGCTGAGCACAGTTGAGGAACCAAACCACCTCAGTTGAAACCACTCGCGGGATACATCAAGGGAGAGTGATTTCTTCCCTTCTATGGAGCCTCGTAGTAGATGGGTCCTTCTACAGGCTAACGGAGCTTGGCTTCGAATGTATGGGCTATGCTGATGACAAAGTTCCAATAGTCAGGGGCAAGTTCGAGAGCACCTTGTGTGATTTATTACAAAAGGACCTCAGAATTATTGAGCAATGGTGCTTGTCAGTGAGGCTTAACATTGACCCAAACAAGACCATTTAGCCGAAAAAGAACACTTCCAGCAATGAAACCCCCATCTTTAAACGAAGAAATCATAGAATAGAAATCAGAAGTTAAATATCTAGGGATAACCCTAGACAGTAAGCTTCTGTGGAATAAGCATGTTGAAATAACTGCTAGTAAAGCAAGAAGAGCTTTGATGGCGTGCAGAAATCTAGCTGGTAAGAGTTGGGGCTGTAACCCAAAAAGACTGCGATGGATGTTCGCCATGATTGTGAGACCAGCAATTACGTATGGGGTAATACGTATGGGGTACGTAAGTGGTGAAAGCAAGTCAGTACAGCACGAGGAAGACCCTCGACAAAGTTCAAAGGCTTGCTTTTGTGTGCATCACTGGAGCTATGAGAACGTGTCCAGCTAGGGCACTCGAGATCATTACAGATCTCACACCTCTACATCTGGTGATATAAAGATCTGGCCAGAAGTCAATTCTTAGAATATCTAAGGAAGGTTCAGGTAATGAGAATATCAATAATCAGGGAGCCTGGTCCTCTCTAACAAAATACATCTCATCAGCGATTCTTCCCAGTGACGAAATGATCAAGAAAGTAAGTATCGAAAAGAGTTTCACTACGATGCGAAATAAGAGGAGAGACTGGGAAAGGGGATATACCACTCAAACTATCAAAGAAAACACCATTAGATGGTATACAGATGGTTCAAAAACCACCACTAGAGCAGGCGCAGGCTTTTGGCCGTGGCACCAGATACTCATTATCGTCAGGCTCATTCCCGAGCGTCTTTCAGGCAGAAATACTTGCGATCGAAAGTTGCGAGGAAATGAACCTAGAAAGAAACTATCATAAATGTGACATATCGATCCATTCTGATAGTCAAGCAGCTAGATCCAAAAAATACTTGGACCTCAGTAAAAATAAGCTACATATCCTCACGGGCTTTTTTATAGGATACTGCCGCCTTAGGAAGCACCTAATGGAGAATAGGTCTAGTAGAAATAGACAAGTGTTGATTCTATGGGGAGGAGGATGAAACTCCGGATCAACTAGTTCTAGAATGCCTTGCCATTGCAAGCCAACGCAAGAAATGCTTCGGACAAGAAACTTGTAAGAGTGAAGGTCTAACCTCGCTGCAGCCGTCCCAAATACTAGAGTTCATTAGAACTCTGGAACTGGAAGGCGAGCTGTAGTAGTAGCGATAACAGCTCTGATAGGGGAGGCACAATAAACCCCAGGTTTCAGTGCATTGTAACCCTGTTAAAATCTAATATAATCTAAACAAAACTAATCAGTTTAAGAAATCATTGAAATCATTTTTAATTCATAAGTGTTTCTGCAACATAACAACCATTTTATGATTTTAAACCTCAATAATAGGAAGTAATCTACTGCCAACTTTTCTTAGCCATCAAAATGATTGTAAGCAATAAGAAAATTCCTTCGTTGATTAATGGTATCACAGATAATTTTATATCATTTAAAAATTCAACATTACAGTATCCTTAAAAGGATATCTGTCAGTGTTGACAAATAAGTTTTAACTTCATCCTGCTTAATTTGGACTCATTTATATAGTTATTGTTTAAAATTTTTAGCGACAAAATAATTAAATTAAAAAAAGTTCCTCTTTCCGTCCCAGAGACTCAGTATATTTTAAATATTTATACGGTAAGCAATAGTTTTGATATAAAACCGGTAAAACCGTTCAGACAAAAACATGCTGAATAATTGTGCCAAAGCTTATCCTCAACAATCCCAGGCGCCTGGATACAAGGACAGCAATATAGCTTCACCAGGTAGGAGCCTTATGGATTCTTATTTTCTTATACGTTGCATTGATGATGTGTTATATTTTAGGAAACCGATAGTACTAACTGTTTTTCGTAATTCCTGCAATAACACCTCCAATACTGGATAATTGATGCATATTTCAGATGTGAAATTTATCAGGTGCGAATATACATTATAATCTGTAAAGAAATTAACATCGTATATATATATATATATATATATATATATATATATATATATATATTTATCTTCCATTTTAGTGAACGTAGGATTCTAGCTAGTAATAATCTCGTTTGAGAAAGTATTAAGTTTAAACTAAATGTAAAGCGAACCGAAGCGAATGAATTCGTAACATCCACATTCGATTTCACCCTCGAACTTCTCTGCAGGTATTTTATTTAATATTTAATGTGATTAAGGATTCAAGGTTCTTGAACCCAAAATCCTGAAATTAAAAATAAAGAAGAGATGAAATATCATTCATTGAAAATATCTGCTTCAACTTTTTTACAAATGGCAGTATTGTCCTCTGCTACTCATTATATCATTAATAGATATTTTTGGCTCATATTTTGAAATTTCCAATAGTAACTCCATAAGAAAAGATAATGCTATGTAACAATGTAATGTAAAAATGTAATCTAGAATATAACACAAATGCTTCATGTTTCAATGATTCATATTACTTACACTTAATATTGGTGATTATAAACTATAGGAATAACGACATTCTATCGCTGTCAAACTTTGTAATAACATTAATAAAGAAGTTCGTATCCCCCGTTTTTCCATTAAAGAAAGAAATATTTTAGCATTGAAAAGTGTATAATGTCAATTATTCATTTCCAAATAGGTATATTATATCTACATTTTCTGAAAAAATTCTCTCCTTTCTCAGGTGATGCAACCACTGGTTGAATCGTATTATGAAATGAGAAATTGAGAGCTATGCATTAAACAAGATGATATAGAAGTTATGTGGTTTGTGAGGAACATTTTTATGAATGGTATATTTTGTCCAACAACAAGAGACGTTTAAATTAAGTTCACTACAGATACACAATCTAGCACGTAAGTACGTCGGTTAGAGTAGTTACACATTACAAAAATGATATTTTGGCCATATAAAAATTTAACTAGCAACAATTTGTTGAGAATCAAGAATATTCAATGTATCAAAGGTTTGTGTCAATGAGTTGCTAAATCTCCAGTTTACTAGGTTTCAGGCATTTGTTTTTGAATGAATTATGATAACAACTTCTAGTATTACAATCTGCTAACATAGACTGCAATGAATTATATTAACCAGTTTAATTTGTTCACCTAAAATTGTCATTATACATGTTATGTCTACCCTAGAAAAGGAAAACCACAATAATTCCATCCCTTTTTTGGACACTTTGATTATAAGACAAAATAATAACCTTGTGATCGATTGGTCTAGAAAACCAATTAGCTCTGGTAGATATATCTACCATTGGTCATACCACAATCAAAAGATGAAAGTCAACTTATTCAAACAAATGAAACAAAAGGTCTTAGCCATTAGTGACATAACATTTCATCAGAAAAATAAGAAAAAATTATTTCACCTTTTCAAGGACAACTCATATCCAGAACCACTTCTTAAGAAGATCCTATTCAACACAATGAATATCAACGAAACAATCAACACATCAGTTGGAGGAGCTACGATGGCTCCAGGTAACGATGAAGGTATAAATGGAACCAACACTCATTTAACCCAATATATAACTTTACCATTGCATAGAGACATAGCAATAAAGTTTAACCGTCTGTTCCGTAATGCATCAAACATAAAACTAGCATTCAAACCTGCACCCACCGTAGCAAACCTGTTTTCACAAACAAAAGATAAAATCCCAGAGAAACTGAAGTCGGTTGTGATCTACAGTAAAGATTGTTCAAATTGGAATGCCAAATACATTGGCCAAACCTCAAGATACATAAAAGATAGAATCACTAGATATAAAAGTGACTGTAGATTGCACCTTGAAAGATGTCCTCTGGCGGAACATGTCAATAAAACAGGTCATTCAATGAACTATGAGTCTGTCAGGGTTATGGATACGAAATATATCAAATCAAAAAGAAATTTTCTCGAAATGGTGCACATAAAAAGAAATCCGGACAACATAAATCATAGAACTGATACTAGACATCTCAGTGATATTTTTACTTATTTACTACATTTGAATGCTCAAGACAGAGGTCAGCATGGGGTCGTGGACCTCTCTAGGCGCATTGTGCGGATCTCAGTCTCATTAGCTGAATAGTCCTTATGATCATGCATTGGGGGCGCACACAGCCGTTGATCTCATCAGTCAAATGGCTGTGGGGTGTGCGCACTGCGGTGGTCGCAGTGTGTCGGGAAACTTTGTTTGACAATCATGCTGTCCTCTCAAAAAAACAGGCACAATAGTTATTTGTAAAACAAGCGTCACAATGATTCGTTTTGTAGTACGAGTGAAGTTTGCACAACGAACCGCGAAGCGGTGAGTTGTGCAAATCACGAGTACTACAGAAAATCATTGTGGTACAAGTTTTACACAATATTTTTTACAATTCGCATTTATTTAATTATTTAAATAAAATAGAATTTCATATAATCCCTGTTTTTAAACTAGGAGGAGTGGTTTGAATTTAAGTTGGCAATTCTGTACATTCCTAATTGGTCAGATCACAGATGGTTTTATTCAGAACTTCTGACTTTTGACATTTTATAACCGAATAATTGTGTAAATTGTAAACAAACTTTCAATTAAGCAAACAGAGGATGATAATTTGTTTAAAAAAGAGCTTCTTCGTATATGCTCTTGCGATCTATTTATATTATATCATGAACAGAATTATTTCTGTAATACATCTTCACATGGATATCTGGTAATTTATGCTAAAAATCTTCTATACGCGAATTATAAAAATGTTTTTTAGAGGTTCATCTCCTGAAAGTTCTTCATAGTTATATAAATTGAACTTAAGGGTTAGAGTCAATCAAAAAATTAGTAATTTGAATAGGTACAGGCCAATTGGCTTTATAACATAATGTATAAAACTGTAAATTTAATAGTTTGAATATGTACAGGCCAGAGAAAAATAACTACTTTCCTGGCTAATACCACGCAGAATATTGAATTACATCCCCTTCTGTATCGACAAAAGGGTTGATCGACATCATGTTCTTCGAAGGGGTTGTAATTCAATATTTTGCTTTGTGGTATTAGCCAGAAAAGTAGTTATTTTCTCTTCGAAGAACGGTCAGGCTAATATGTCGAAATTATTGAAATTTTGACTAAAACGTACTTGCCAAAGCGTAATTTATTTTTCATATAGACACACCTCGTATGTTATGAAAGGTGGTGGTAGGCAATTGGAAGTGAATATGACGCCAGCTGACTACTTCTCGCAAGTGTATAACCACACGAGCCAAATAGAGGTTGTCGGAGGACGGAATATTCAGTTTAAATTAGAGACTCTTAACTAGAAGGCATCACTGCACTCTTGAATAGACCCAAGAAGGTCGAAACCGGTCAGTGTACTATGTCCTTCTCCTCGCGGTTGCGAATCACCACAGATGTCTCTATCGACAAAAGGGTCGATAGACGTCACGTTCTTCGAAGACGATGTAATTCAATATTCTGCGTAGTATCAGCCAAGAAAGTAGTTGTTTTTCTCTTTGAAGAACGGTCAGGCTAATATGTCGAAATTATTAAAATTTTGACTAAAACGTTCTACAACCTTCTGGCCAGCATTTATTATTTGGATGCATAGTTGAAGAGTTATACAGGCAAAAAGATCAGAAAATTTGAGGCAAAAACGTTTATTCCAAAATTACAGACTTACAAGAGTGGATAACGTGAAAACTATACAATATATGGAAAAACTTCTAGCAAATTTAATCAACTTTCATTTAGTATGGAATGGTCATATTGCTTGGACGTATAGTTTCGGAGATTTAACCGAAAAACCGAAAAAGAGGACCCCCTCTCCTCCCCGGCTCAAAGGGTACGGGCGGGGAGTAGTCAAAACAAAGCTACGAAGTCAAAAATTGTGTTCCAAACATTTCTCTCTATACCGTTTCGTTGCCTGGGCTATTATTATTTCTCATGGGTAAATAGTGTTTATGTTTTTCCATCGTTTAGTTATTTTATAAATTATTTGACTCGGTAATTTAATTCATTAAATTGGAATTACAGATCAGAAGTCTACGTTTACGTCAGACTGTAGCCCTAACCTACTTGTTTCTTCATATTTTTGAGTGCTACTATTTTATTTCAAATTCTTGAATGTATTGCGTTTTAATGTAATATTCTACCGTATTTCTGTTGATTTCTATTCAATTTTCGCTGTAGATGTGGCATTCCTTTCAGTTTTCATTAAATCTCAATTCTATTTTTGATTTCTTGTACTACCCTCATTCTTCTACATAGTCTTCTATTTTTACATCTAGAAATTGATTCCCTCTTTGAATCGTTTTCAGTTATTTCTCTTCCTCTCCTTCCACCCATTTTACCATGTGAATTCATATTTTTTATCGTTTCTATATGAAACAATCTGTTATACGATGAATTTATCTTCTCAAAACCAATCAATTATTTACTTGTCGTGATATCCTTAAAAACTGATCCAAAAATAACAATTTTGGATTCACCACCGTAAAGAGAAGTAACAAAAAAGATTCTTTAATTACCGAACCCATTGATGGATGAGGATACAAGTAATTTAGGTTTTAATTTGGTTAGTTTACTAGGAATTCCGTGAAAACGTCGAAAACAAATTGATGATAAATTCAAAAGATCGATTTCATTCCTAAGCGAATGTTGTTAGCCACTTCGAAAGACTGGGAGAAATAGTTAACAAAGATAAACACGCCAAAATTGTTGATAGATGCAGTTTAGAAGAACTGTAAGATGAATAGGATAAATTTTGTTATCCAGTGTATTGCTCTTTTTAGTGTTGAGTAGATAATCGAGAGAAAAGTGATATATTATATTTTAAAAATCTACATTCCACGAAAGCTTTGATTTTAATTTATGATGATGACTGATCGTTACCTATAAGTTCGAAATTGTGACACATATCAACTTGTGAATAAATGGAGCATATTACCAGGAACTGATATTTCACAATGAGTCCACAAGAAACAGATTTTTAACAGAACAATAGTAAATGTTAGTCAGGAACACAGCATCAAAATTTTGGAATTGAGCTTCTGCTCGAACAATGTTTTTAACTGACACAAGTATTTGTCTGCTCACAACTCTGATCGTTGAAGAGCAATAAATTTTATGCTTGATTTCTGGAGTCTTGATTTGAGATATATACACTACAGAAAACGTGTTATAAGATTTGTGACTTCTATTTTATATATGAAGCTATGGTTCAACCCATAGTACATTAATGCCCATTCACACTTTGATTAGTGCGAGTACAAGTGGCAACTGCGAGTGATTAGTGCGAGTATTGTCCACTGTACTGTTTAGTGTCTACTGTACTGTTTAGCGTCCACTGTTTTGTTAAGTTGTTGAGCCTCGACAGCAAGTATGGTCGAACAGTCTCAAAAACTTGTTAAGGTCAGCTTGCAGTTGCAAAAAATCCGTGAGGAAGTTTTAAATGAGGTGTTGTCTGAATCTGACGAGCTCGTGGAATCAGACTATGGGAACGAAAGTGGATAAGTGGAAAACACACTCATGGCGCGAACTACCAACTCCTTATGGAATTGGCCTCTGAAGACACCATGGAATATTACTATGCTATCAGGACGACTGAAGAGTCATTTAATACATTACTGAACCTCGTCGCACCCGTCATACAGAAATCAGATACATTTATGAGACCTTCTTTGCCAGCAAAATTGAAATTGCACGCTATTTTATACCTGTTGACAAATTGAATTAGTTCACGCTGCTTGCAACACCCCTTTAGGGTGCCAAAAACAACCATTTCTAAATTTATATCCGAAGTATGTGATAATGCTATTTACAACGCACTCAGAGATTTCATAAAGGTAATATATATATATATATATATATATATGTTTATATATATATATATATATATATATATATATATATATATATATATATAAATATATATATAGATATATATATATATATATATATACTACGAATAGTGCGTGACATATGAACAATATGCAACGAATAGATTAGTGGGTATTGCACACAAATAGAAGAAGGGGCTACTGAAAAGAGTGGTAACCGCAGACATACATGTTTCTGGCTCATTAGCCGTCATCGGTACGGTACAACCAAGGAAAGATGTGAAACATGGGAGCAAAAGTGTTGGATGAAACATGAGACAATATAACACAATTCAGCAGGATAGTCAAACTAATATTACTGACACAAATGTTGTGTCACATGGGCGGTGTCTACTTTATCCGCTCTTGATTTCATGCTCTGTTCAACTTTCTTCGAATCTTGTGAATATGTTGACATTAGGGTTCTCAATTAAGAATAAGCGTCTTTGCATCCGAACCCCGGGATTCCATCGTCTCACTTAATTCTTTAAGAGCTGCATCCCCGGCACCTTTATTTTTAAATGTCGGGTGTTTACAGATATAGAGGCACTCATACTTTAAGTAATCTTGTAGAAATTTTCAGTAAACACTCGCACTTGATTACCAATCACTCGCACGAAACAATTGCAGTCCACACGTGTTTAGTACTAATCACTAAACACCTGCACTAAACACTCGCACTAATCAAAGTGTAAATGGGCCTAGTTACACTACAAATTGTGTAATAATTACATTTTTATGAATTTCTCTATCCCTCATTTTTGACTAATCCATGCTATCTGAAGTTTTCGATTCAAGTTTCCTTCTATTGTCGAATTGCACAAATACAGACCACTGGATATTGCATTTCGGCCAGTTGGAAACATATTTCTATCGTTCCTATGTATTTTATCTCTGAGAATTGAGAGAGTTGGCCATTGGCGAAGTTTAAGAAGGGTTTTAAATACGACACGATGGAAATTTGTGAGCAAGTTACGACTCTCTTTGAATATTAATTTCGTAATATAGCGTACGTCAAAGTAAGTTGTACCAATTATATTAGTTTTCCGCCCAACCCTATCTAAGATGCGAGAAAAGAATTGGCTACCCCAAAAAAAGTGGAATATTATTTTTGAGTTCTTTTTCCGTTTTTCAGCGAGAAAAACACTGAAAAATGGGTTTGTAGAAAAAAATGTGTATATCGTCGTTGTCGTCGGCTACTTCTTGTAACATGTCTTGTTTGTACGATACAGCCTCCGGAGTGCATACATGCTACCAACTTTATGATTGGGTATTGTTCGAGGTATCTCACAGATTTACCCTATTGATTTTCAGCTGACTAGAGCGAGTACAGCGGGTCCTATAAATCCAGATATACAACATTTTTGGTTATTTTTGGCGAAATTTAAGTTTGTTAGCCCGATACAGCTTCCGGGGTGTATACAACTGAACAATTTTATGATTGGATATTGTTCAGGGTGTCTCATGGATGAACCCTATTGATTTCCAGCTTATGAAAGCCAGTACAACGGGTACTATAAATCAAGATATTATACATTTTTGGAGAAATGTCGGTATGTCGCAGGATACAGCATCTGGAGTGTATACAAGTGACCAATTTTATGATTGGATATTGTTCAAGGCACCTCACAGATGAACTCTATTGATTTTCAGCTCACCACAGCCAGTACAACGGGTCGTTTGAATCCATATATACTCTATTTTTGGAGACATTTCGGTTTGTTAGCTCGATTCAGCCTCCGGAGTGTATAAATGAGGAGAAGTTAGTTTTAATCCATAAAACCGTTCGTTTTTTAAAATAATATGCAATTCAAATGTTACGTATATTCAGTGAATCTCGAAACGTATTTGTAAAAGTAGTTGTCAGTTCTGGGACTGTTCATGTGCGGAAATTTTTTTTCTACCCAAATGTATCCATCGTGTGTAATTCAGTGAATTAGAAGGAGATTCAAAGTTTGAACTTCGTTCACCCAAATGCTGATTAAGTAAATGTGGACTGCTCGCAACTGTATGGCTTGATCCACTATCTTGTTGTTCTGTCACCAGAGGGGCGAACATTGTTTGCAAATTACTTTATCAATATATCTACGATGTTATTTCGCGTCAGATTCGAATTGCCTAAAATATATTATACACTACATTTGATTACACCGAGCGGTTTCTTTATGAACTCAAAGTAACGAAAGGCATTTTAGTGAAGCCTTAATATCATTGGTAATACTAATGTCTATCTGTTCGATGTGTGTTTTTATTCTCTTACTATTAAGAATTGCTTCTCAAAATTATTGGACATCAGGTCGTCCCCTTAGAGCAGAATTATTCCATGTCCAAAATTCTCAATGTTCGGTTTTTTCCATTCTAAGTGTACATCAAGGGTTGTTCTATCTAGTGCAGAAATATTTCATGTCCAAACCGGCGGGAAGAGCCGAAAAATGCCGAAGGTAAAATAAGACTATGTCAGATTTCATATTGACGCAGAACTAGTTCAACTGCCGCGGGTGCACTTTGTTGGTCGGCGCGAATAAAATCTTGGACATAGACTAGTTCTGTCTTGTTAAGTGCCATTCGCTATTGATTTTTTATGGACATAGCATACTTCTGATTCACTATTGTGAGTACATAGTATTATTTATTGTGGATATAGAATAGTTCTGATTTTTTATAATATTTTGTATTGTCTCAAATTTATTATATTAATAATATTAATTTATCGTGAGAATAATCGTTACTTTTTTCATATTATATCAAAGTGGTAACTAAAGCTCATTTAAAATTCAGATACCAGGTCAGTTTAATTCTCTTTGATTTTATATTTCGGCTGAAACAGTGCTCACCTATAAAATATTTCCCTTAGAGGAAGATAACATTCTTTATCCGAAAAAAGACGAGCCAAATGTACCGATCGTGAAAGATGCCGTTTATTTAATGGACTGAGCTAATTTTGAACCTCCCGCATATTTACTACTAGTAGAAATAACAACTGCAATGAACAGTGGATCCTTCGAAACATTTTCCATTGAGGACATTCAGTTTCATCAACCAAATGCCATTTCTAAAAACGGTATGAAAAAAGATATTAATAATTAAAATACTATATTACCTTCATTAAAATATTTTAAAAAAATTTCATGTATTCACTATGAAATTATATCGAACAATTTTTCTGATATCATTTGAAGATTCTGTGGCCAACGAAAGTCTCATGCAGTCCCCGAGTCAGTCAGTGGCCTTACAAACACGGGATGACAAAATTATGAAAAGTGCATCAGCGTTGGCAACAACGACGTTGTCGGCTTCATCCGGTATTTTACGAAATTCTTTGAAATTACAAAATGAAAATAACTATTTGGCGGGTGCATCCAACACTATAAATTTTGGACAATTGAACGATTCACAGGTGTTTTCGTGGGAATCACATCCATTTGGAGGGGATGACGATGATATAGCTCCTGACTTTGAGCTTGAAAAAGCCCAAGAACAGACAGGCCAAATGTACAAAAACCTTCAACTGACAGTTCATCTTCGTCTGCAGAGCAGAAAAAAAAGAAAAACGCGTAAACGAGTTAAAAATCAAGAAAACAAAATCGAAAAGTTAAAAAATAGTGGGCAAGCTTACACAGACTGGAAGGAAAGTGCAGACCTGAGAAAAAAATTAAAGATCATTGCAGAAACTGCAGACTAAAATGTGTCAAAAAATATCCCAAGAACTTGGAAATTCAATCTTTAAGGCTTTTTGGGACCTGAAAGATATTAATCGCCAAAGAGATTACATAGCAAAATACGTTAATTTTGATAAGAGAGCAAGAAATCAAAAACGTATAATTAATAATCTTTAAGAGCAAGAAGAAAATAGTAAAAGGACATTTACTTTTACGTACTACTTTCCAACTGAAACTACAAAAGTGCAGGTCTGCAAAATATTTTTTTAAATACTTTAAGTGTCAGTGCCCAGACTGTCAGTTATTAATAAAATGAGCCTAGCTGGAACTGTGACTCAGGACCGAAGAGGTAAAGCCTGTAAAAACTCGATTTTGAATGAGTCAGTAAAACAAACTATTCGAGATCACATAAATATGTTTGAAACAATCGATAGTCATTAGTGTAGGCAAATACTTGCCACCAACGCTTAATAGTTCTAAAATGTTCGTCTTGTATGAAGATTATTGTGAAGAAAATGAAATTGAAACGAAGGCAACAGAGACATATTTTTACTACCGAATTAATTATTTTATTTTTTTTACCAAAAAAGGATCTTTGTGAAACTTGTCATGGATATGACAACAGTAATCCCGGAGAAAAGTTATTATTGGATGACTAATACAAACAGCACATGGAAAATTGAACCTTAGGTCGAGAGCTTAAAAATGCGGCTAAAGATCAAGCCATGGAAAATGCCTCAATTTGTGCTGCGACATTTGATTTGCAGCAGGTTCTATCAGCACCAAAAACAGAAGTTGGCATTGCATATTATAAATTGAAAATGTGTGTCTCTAACTTCACTGTTTTCAATTTGGCATAACAAAAAGCATTCTGTTATATGTGACATGAATGTATAGAAAGAGGATTATCGGAAATTGGAAGCTGCCTTTTATCTTTTATCGAAGAAGAAAATCGTCATGGAGTTACGAAATTTTCGTTTTTTTCTGATAGCTATCCAGGACAGAATAGGAATGAGTTTCTATTTTCTTTGTATAATTACCTAACCCAAAAATATGAAATACAGATTCGGCATACCTTTTTAGAAGAGGGCCATACTCAAAGCGAAGGTGACTCAGTTCACAGCGGTATAGAAAAAGCGGCCCGGAATGTACCTGTGTATACACCAGATCAATGGTATAATACTCTCCTTAGAACGTGCAAGAGGAAAAACCTATATATGGTAATTGAGATGAATCAAGAAAATATTTTTGATCTCATGAACTTACAGCAAATAACCTCTTCAAATTGAGAGAAAAAACAAAAAAACAATAAAGTTTACTGGAGCCAACTAAAGATATTTCAAACACAAATCCAGAACATCCGAATGTTATACTCTATAAGAAAAGCTACCAAGAAGAAAATTCTTTTGAAAAAATTCTTATTTCAAATAGAGGAAGAAAGTCAATTAAAGTCGACATGGAAGAGGTTCATCTACAGCAACTTTACAGAGAATTTCTACCCTTAACAAAGAAATAGTACGGCCATTTGTAATTTCTTTGTGAAAATAAGCAATTTTGAGTCAATACCACATTTTTTTTCGAAATTTACCATTTAGCGAAAATAATAGGAGGCAAATGATTCTGATTATAATTAAGTACCAGTCGCTAAGTTACCCGAATTTTTTATTATTTTATTTTGTTTTTAAGTTCTAATGTCAGAGTTTTATGATTTGTTTCAGTTTCTTTGCCTGATTTAACCATTATTATTATTTAGGTACTACACAGAAATGTTTGAGATCAATTCATCTGTTGAATTAAATAAGAATAACAAAATACTCTCATGTATTGCATTTTATTCATTATAGCAGACTTATTCTATATCCAAAAAAAACACGGAAATTATTTTATGTTTGAACATGAAATTGGCGACATTACCTATAGGTATTCTATGTCCAATTTTTCTTTTTATACGCATATTTGGCAAATATAAACTAAATTAATAAAAAACAAGTGATTTATCACAATATTAGGACACAAAATATTTATTAGATTTACTGAAAAATCTCTCCTGTAAAATTCAAATTTTCTGACATGGAATAGTTCTGCTCGATGGGGACGAGGTGTATATGAAGAATCTAAAATAAATGCTAGTTGCATAGAACATTCAGCTTTGTTTGGAAAGCTATGTGCACTAATTAAATATGAAATGAATAACGGAGGCTGTTCCAATAAAATTCCGTGAGACAAAACGACTTGCGATGAATGGAAGTTGAAACTACTATAAAACCCATTATTATTTCTATTCGTAAGTTTATGATAAAATAAGTTATTAATATATTCGTTCATTAAAAGTACATCCTATTCGAATTCTGCCATTTTGTTTTGAGAACAAAAATATTGGTTTTTTGGAGATCCAATCCTAGTTAGTATTAGTAACACAATGTCGCCGTATTTTCCATGCAGTTATGCATTTATTGATAAGCTACGTATTCTTTCGGTCCATACCTTCGCCTATGAGATGAAATGGTCAGTCGGCCGTTCTTAGCAAACACCGATGCAGTTAATGAAAAATCTAAGGTTGTGATCTCCTTCGAATCTCCGGAGCAATTTTAAAGTAATGGTCAATGGATGTGGAAAGAGTGAGAAAGGATTGACCTGAGGACAACCAATCTTTCCCGTATGGATTCTGTTTCCTCGCACACTCCAGCGCCTTCTCAATTTCATCTGAAACTAAATTTCGAGCCGATATAGGCTAGGGTCTTCGATAGATCGAAAACAATTTCTCAGTTTTTAAAATGTATGGAAGGAACAGGATTATGACTTGATATTATTTGTGTTTTTATATTCGGAACGATACTTTTCAATACGTTTTAAAGAAAAATCACCTCATGAAACGTCCATCGAATTTATTAGAAAAATCCAATAGGGGTAGTTTCTCTATAAGAGTAGATGGCATTTTAGAAGAACATTGATAAATTGGAACAAAATGCCTCGAGTTATAATTTTTACCAAGAGTCTTACGTTGAGGTATGTAATTTTTAAATAATTATGAACTAATACTGTTACAAAATTACCAGGTTTTTTCGAGAATTTTGAAATCAATGTTAGTAGAAAAAAATTGAGAAAATCGGAATATAATCCTTGAAATATTTTCAATATCCCACCACGATCCGCAAAAAATTTATTTTGAGCCTAACATTTGCTCAATTATTGAATTGATCAAAATTTCCCATCAAATAGCCTGTTCAAGCAAGTTTTCATCTACCTTTATATATATATATATATATATATATAAACAATACTATATTTCCTGCGTCTTTTCATCCTTCCGACGTTTCGGCGTCTCCCTTAAATCAAAGAGTATATTATATTCTAATGATTCATTTCCAATGTCCTTATTGAGACAAACACGTAGACACTTTGAAATTTCAATATACTCTTGAAACAAAAAAGTTTTTTTTTCCAAAATTTACCATACATCTTGCAGACATTTCTGCATCCGTACATATTACCGATTTTTCTGCATCCGCAAATATACTCATTCACCACATATGCAACTCTGCGTCCGATTTCGGGTATTATGTTCATCTTATCAACCTTTCTGCATCAAGCAGTGTTGCCAGATATATAAGCGCCCCGAATTTGATTCGTATTCATTAACTCTGCGAGAGGTATTGGTGATAATCGTGAATCAGTATATAGTGTGTTTCACTATAGGGTTACCTACAAAGTTATCCAAATTGGCATGAAAGTTAAAATTGCAAAGAATATTCTTCGTCTATATCTATAACTGTGAAATATTTATTCATGATATAATAACTTTTTTTATGTAGGAGATCATATTTCACGGTCGAAATTCATAAATTCGATATGGCACAATTTTTTTTATTATGATTCTAGTCTATTCAAAATTGAAAGTAAAAAAACTGTAGAGAAATTTTGTTTACAAATACACTAAAAATAAATATAAATAAATGAAGAATATTTTTAAAGAGACCGGTTTTAAAAATACCCTAAAAAATAATAATTTATTTGATTTTTTGACCTAGGTGGGCAAAAATTCAAAAGCTTGCTGCGAATACAAAATAAGTATTTTGTTGCAGGACAAAATTTTGAATCTGTTAACCAATTATCAAGATTTATGAAGGAAATAATTTTTATTTTCTAAGGAATTTGTGGAAAAACTTGTTTTTATAAGTACCTATTTTCTTTGTTTGTGCATTTGTCTAAAAATAGTTTTCAATTATATTCATTCAAACTATTGTATACACGACACTAGAGAAACATTGCATTGTGAAAATCGTAGGTTTGGTATGCAAAGTTAAATATTTGGTACATGTTTTAAAAATTTCGATGTGAAAAGGAAGTAAATATTATTTTCCCATGGGCCGCATACCAAATGGGCATTCCAGGAAAATAACATAAAAGAAATAAACGATTCCTATATGAGTGTTCACTTCTTTGATAAATCATCAATTTCTGTGGATATATATTTTTGGAATTAATTTTCGTCTAATCAAGTAATGAATTCTCGTTAATCTAGACTAAAAAATTCTTCAGATTTTTGGGATGTTCTCCCATAGGAATGAGAAAACACTTTAGTTACATACTGTTTGTAAAATAAAAAGTTTTAGAAAAACCAATAATAAAAAAACATTTTATTAACAAGCTTTTATTAGAGCGGTACTAAAACCAATAAAATAAGTTCATGTTATAGCTGACAATGATGTATTATTTTTTTTGTTGAATTATGTGGTTTCAAAAAGCTTGTCGCGTGAAATGTTCATAAAAGTAGGCATCAATTAATTTCATGGGACAGTGATTGTTTGATGAGTAAAAACTAGTAGAGGTATTTATTTTTTCCCAATTCGCACGACAAGCTATTTGAAACCAAATAATTCAACAAAACATAAGTATATCATTGTCGGCGATGACTTGAACTTATTTTATTCGTTTTAGTACAACTCACATAAATACTTGTCTTTTAAAAGCTGTTTTATTATTTATTTCATTTCATGCTTTTCAGTTATTGCGCCTTAATCTGTTCATTTCTAATAGAGTATCGTGATTACAAGTTCTTTTCGCTGTGCGTTTTGAGCTATCTGCTAACGACGGCCGTCTCACCAAATCATGCAATCATGAACTGTTTTCAACAAATTCTCTGTAAGTTCACTACAGAGTAACCTACCATATTGAATTAGGAATAAGTGTACTCGGCAGATCCTATCACAAAACGTCATTAATTTTGCCAAAGAAATCATGATCTCAGACCACAAAAACTACCACACACCATTTTTCAATGGAATCTGACCATAAATACAAAACTCTTCCTCCATCTTGTGGCCGCCATTTTGAATTCAAGAATTTCGACGAAAAATTCGTATTCTCTGACTCCGAAAACCCATACATACCAATTTTGAATCGAAACGGAAAATAATCAGAATTTTCGTTCGCCATATTGAATTCATGAATGTTGACAATAAATTCATAATCTTCGATCCCGAAAACACCAACTTACCAATTTTGAATCAAATCGGGACATAATAACAAATCTCGTCCGCCATGTTGAAGCTGCCATTTCGTTTTTTTTACCAAAAAATTCTATAATGTATTGTAACAGGAATTATTAACACCTGGCAAATTTCAAGTTAATCAGAAGAATAGAATTGAGTAAAAATTCAGTTGCAAAATTTGAATGAACTCACAAGTTATACTCATCTTAGCAAGCTAAAAAGAATTTATCTAACTCATGGTTAGAAAAGCAGGTATTAAAAAGATAAAATATTTCTCCTAAAATAGAATTTATAATAAATAATATAAGTTCAAACTAACATTCATTTTTGTTCAAAGAATTCAACAATATCATTCAATACCGTTTCTTTTAAAAAATATAAGAAGAAAATTTTTTTGGATATATTAAAAAAAATAGTTATTCATTTTAAAATTTTATAAAATCATTCGATATAGAGAAAATTTCTTTATTTTGAATTCACAGAAACCCGAAAAGAAAAAAATGCATTTTGTTTCAACAAATCTAATATCGAAATAGTTTCAGTAGTTGAAATACACAAGAAGTGAAAAACGCGATCAAAAACATGTTAATAGTAAAACTGAGTATAGACTGTTGGTAATAATAATGGTTTTTTGTTTAAATAATCCTAAACTTGTAAAATTGCTACATGATGCACGAAGTTCTGAGTACAACAAATATGCTTTTTGCACATGCTACACACAACATTCTATTCTGTAAGAAAAAACGTTTTTTCAATTATGTCATGTTTTAAGAAATATTCAAGGGAACCTAAGTATTTATAGTTACCATTTTCATTGGTACACTCAAATTTGATAATTTGAACCATAAATCAACAAACTTGTCAATAGTCTTCAGTTCTGTCATTTCCACCATGAATTCTTCAATCCCTACACCAAAAAGCCCTAGGTACCAATTTTGATTAGAACAGGACACTAAATCAAAAAATTCGTTCGCCAGCTCGGAACAGAAAAATAGTTTCTTCAGAAAGAATTTTGTGTGGATAACAGATTCAAAAGCTTTCTGCACAAGAATACTTATATTCAAACTTGAAATATTTCGCGGCAATATTTTGAATCTTTAGATTACATAGTAACGTCACAAATCTGAATAAATTTAATTAAACTTATTATGAATTTGGACAAAACCTTCATAATCTTTGCCAACCAATCTGTAATAGTATTGGACTATAAATCACAAAACTCATTCGTCATTTTGAGATTTGCAATTCAAACTATAAAGGTCAGCGAGAAACTGCATTCTGAATAACCCAATTCAAACCCGACGAAAGAAATCAAAACTCCAATATAATAAATACATGATGTATCCTAAAAGCGACGCTGAACGGCATACCCACTTTTGAACGCCCTTCTGTCACAATGCAATAATAATTCTATATATTAATACGGAAAATAAAATACTACAACATTGCCAAATGTCATGGCCGAAATTTTAGGACTCGATTTTTTGCCTAAACGGTACAATATCGAAAAATAGCATTAAATTCTGCGTTACCCAGGGTCAGAAAACAACGTTTTTTACAGGTTTGTCAAAAACGAAAATATAGTACTATATATGAGTCTGCAGCTTGAAAATGAATACTCTAAGAGAAAAACTCATGTAGAGCATCAAATTCTGCGTCCACTAAATACAAAAGTTGAGCAAGCATAAAAATTTCTTATAAGAAATAAAAAAGAATTGGCTGTATTTGTAATTTTTTTAGTCTTAAAAAAGAATATAATGGTCAGAATTTGTTTATAACCAATGAAATGATTGATATTTCTTTATAACTCTATTAATAAATGCCAATTGTGATTTTTAAGTTCTTAAACTAATCATATAAATGATGGAAATATAAAAAATTCATTGAAAACAATGGAAAAATAAGAATGGTTTCTTCAAGTCATCATAATCATAAGACAAAATGACGAATGACATGAAAAAAATAGTTCATTTGTTTATAAACCATTTATAAACAAATGACGTGAAAAAATTCGTAACGTTTCTAAAAATGGAAAATTTCATTATTTTCTAACTTTAAAAAACTATAATAAACAAAATAATCAACTTTAAAATTTTTTTTGTATTCTTTTTATAATTAAGCGAAAAATTTATAGACCAATTATTTGCCGTACTGGTCGCGCGGAGCTGTATTTTCAGTTATATCAAAATTACAAATAATGGAGACAGCATTCCTGGAGAAAGGACTTTTCAATTGAAAATTTCCCCTTCATCAAGAATATTTTTTGTAAATTTCTTAACAATTTATAGTTTCTGAATTATTAGCATAAAATTAAAAGCCTTTTTTCATCTCAATTTTTTGTGTGGTGTAAAATCATTTTATTGTATGTTTCTAGACATAATTTCCAATCAAATCAGCTATCGCTCATATTTTTAGGAGCTTTATCAAGAGTTAACACCGAGGTAAACATCTCAACTATACTAAATGCCACACAGTTGAATTAATTGTATTAATTCAATTGTTTGATCACATTCATGAGGAATCCATAATCCGCATATTTGGTAACCCAGATAATTTCAATTCCCACACCTAAAAGCCCTGTGTAGAAATGTTTAATAGAATAATACCTTAAACCACAAAACTTGTTCGCCATCTTGACGACGTCTTCTCGAATCGATGAAGTTAACCAAAAAATCTGTTTACAAAAATCCTCAGATATCAATAATTCTGACTACTACCCATATGTAGTAATGTTATATCAGAAAGTAGTGGAACTCAAGTTTTTCGGGCAAACTTTTGAATATATTATTCTCTAAATTGGATAACTTATGTCAGATCTAGATCATTAGATCATCCTTATTGCATTTTTTAATGCATACTTATATGTATTTATTTTGTTATTCTTAATTCTTTTGTGATTTCATCATATTATTCATGATATCCGACCCTAAAAACTCCCGAATACCAATTTCCTGGAATGTTGGATCATTAACATATAATTAAACCTTTTCGCAATCAGCTTTTTTCGAATGCACTGAAACGGGAAAATATTTCCTTCGGATGTGTGAAGTAGGATATTGTGATGATAACAAATTCCAGATCATTACAAAACGAATATGGCACGGCATGCTTTTAAATATGTTAATTACAGAATAACTAACGTCACAAATCTGAAGAAATTATCCATCAATTTGTGATGAATATTAGCAAAACCCTTGAATGAACTTTAGAATTTTGAGAATCAATTTATAATTTTTCATCTCATGAATTCTGAAATTCCAATTTGGAATAAAATTGCAAAAGAAACGTGTTCTCCGATTCCAAAACCTCTACATACCAATTTTCCATACAATGGACTCAGTAAGTACAGAACTTCTCCGTCAAATTTATTGTCAGTAGGGTAGGTAGATGTGGGTGAAAATTCGATTGTAAGATTGGCGTATGTCAATTAGATAGACAGTTAGATAGTTAAACCGAATGATTTCTCGTGAACATCTGATGAATCTACAAGAAATCATTCATGAAAGGTAATTCAGGACCTGCAGGAGAAATAAATCGTAATATCCTCCAGAGCACCTATTCATCCTATTCATAGTGATTAAGCAATCGTATGAATCTGCGCGCCTATAGACCAAAATATACATGTTTTATCTCTGGAACACAACACGAACCCAAGAGACTTCCTACCTTCTGTTTCCTTGTTTACTAAGTAGTTGGAGCAAATCTATTACTGAGAAACTGCACTAAAAATAATCGAATCCGAACCCGTCGAAAGAAGGCGAAATCCAACATGAGAAATACGTGATATATTCTAAAAGAGACACTAAATGGCATATCCACCTATGAACGTCCTCTTGTCACACTGCAATATCAATTATAAATAAAAATACGGAAAATAAAGCACTACAACATTGCCAAATCTCGTGGACGCAGAAATATCGAAATGGTGACAAAAATATACGCCATCCCGATATACGCAGAGCGTGAACAGCGCACCAACTCGGAGTTTGGATGAACTACGATATACGTAAACTGGCGACGATTCTCACAAATGGGCGTCCGGCTAAAAATGTATTCTTTTACGTTTTCGACCATCCTGCATTTAATGGCGCAAAAAACTTTTCTGCGTCCATATACGGACGCAGAAAGTCGCAGGACGCAGGTATTAATGCAAAAACCACAATGTACGGACGCACGGTTATCGAAGAGATGTAATATATATATATATATATATATATATATATATATATATATATATATATATATATATATATATATATCATCCGTCTAGCCGATATTTCATCTGTTTGAATAAATATAGATATTTTTCCAATGTATATGCATTGTTGAAATACATCCAGTCTTTTATGTTTATACCCGGAAAGTTCAACTTTTTTTTTGGTTATCTGAACAGGAACCCATACCAATTTTCATTGTCTATTCATTGCTAATTTACAGTTTACTCCAATGGAGTAATAAATATGATGTGAGTGAGTTGCTTTAGGCAGAAGTTATCTATCAAAGACTCTCTGGAAGGCCTTAATAATTATAATGAAAATCCCGGCAAGAAAAACATAAACTAACTAACTAATAAGTTTACTTCATTAATGAATAGGTAACCAATACCTTTGGTGTTTGAGAAATTTACTGTCAGAAGATATTTATACATAGAAGAAAGATTCTGGGAAAAGCCATTTTGATTCAAACACGGTGCAATGAGAGTGTAGGGTAAGATCAAACAGAAGATGTCACAATATATGTAGAAAAAGTACTCGAAAAGCAAAAATAGGGATGATGAGAAATTTTCTTCTGAAACTTTGTAAATTTTTTACTAAAAAATGTTTGTTCCACGACTATTGAAATCAAAATTTCCAATATTCGGTGGCACCAGCACGACAGACGGCTGAAGGAAAACCAGGAAGGATAAAAAGATGAAAGTATTTGAGGGATGGAATGCTTTGGATGAGATACTTTTCGTTCCTTTACTTTGATTGTGCGAGCCATTCACGATGATTATCTTTATCAACGAAATGGAATTTGCCGAGACTGCAGCAGACTATCCTCTACTTTTTTTTTAAATCGAATCAAAAGAAGGTCTTTCAATCAGAACGGGGATAGAAATGGTTGATAGTCTCCTAGTAAAATAGGGTAACATCTCAAGAAACATCTGTGTATAACAATAAAGTTTTGTGTCGAACGAGAAAATAAATTTATTGCAAGTGAATGAGAAATTTACAGATTTCTTTTTAGTATGAGTGACACGGAGAGATTTATTATTTGGGACTTAAACATGAAATGAGAAGGGTATAATATTATTTATTATGCACATGAAAAAATCAAATTGTGTTCCCGGGTGTTTCCTATAAAAAAAATTCCCCATCTCAGTCATCATAAGACGTGAAAACTCTCTAAACCATGAACTCAAAATACATTTTTAAAATGGTGTTCAACATCGATGGATACATTTTACCACGTACACCTCATTTTAGACTTTAATCTGTTCTAAAATGGGTTTGACAGACTAGATATTTCTCATTTATTTTTTTCTAATCTGCTGTTTTTTTCGTTGGTCATATCTACCAAGTAAAAACGTATGTCCTCTTTGTGCTACCCTAGAAGTATGTTAGTTAACGTCATAATGTCATTGATGATGGAATACACAAACAATTGTCACCAAATATATGAAACTTATCTGCAAAGGGTTCGTTGTACTGAATATCTGGTACCATTCAGGTTCACCATGGATCTTTCACGAACATATGTGGGTGCTTTATCCTTCTTAGGGACATAAAATTATAGATTTTGTAATATTCAATCTATAAACTCTTGATAAAATTTAGCTTGTTGAGGGAATAATATGAATGAAATGTGTGTAAATAGATCTGCTAACAATAGAATAGCTGCTCTCAGAATCGTAATCCAGTTGACAGCAGCAATTTTTCCCGTTCTTCTTTCGTCTATAGATAATGAATTAAGGGAAGAAACAGAAGAAATAGGAAATACCAAGTACACCGGGCGCTGAGAAACATTCCGTTTGCAAAAACCGATGGACACATTCTGATTGATGATTTGAGTTTAGAAAGAGTTGAAAAAGAATATTGTAGAGGTTGCCGAACGGAAATGTGGTCCAATTTTTCTTCTCGACCCTATAATAGGAGTTTTCGATTCCATCGTTGTAGCTGTGAAAAAAAACGTTGTTTTTGACTATCAAGAGGTTGTTTGGGTGAGGTTTGAAATGATAATGCAATACAAATTTAATCAAATTAACTGTCTCGACCCTTACTTCGTGGAATCTACTCATATTAGTATTTTAAATGAAACTCACGGTTTCTAGTTAATACCACAATATAATAGAAATTGTCAATTTTTTAGAATTTTCAACAATTTTTATTATATTGTGGTATTAACTAGAAACCGTGAGTTTCATTTAAAACACAAATTTAATCATTAAAAAAAAGTGGTTTACATATTAAGAAGTAGTCAAAAACAACAAAACTCGACTCTTCTCTGGTAAGTTTTGACAATTATCGCGATGCATTTGCAAAGGGATACACAATTAATGTCGCTTCTTTTGCAACTGCAAGACATTGTTCTGCAATCAGCATTACATTTGCACGGTCTGATTAAAGAATTTGGCAAAGGCGGTTTGGTCATTTGCACCGGATACAGATTTCTATCTCGTCTTTCATAACCGAATTGGAGAAAATTCAGAGGCTCATGCGTTAGTTCTGAGGAATTTCTCCACAAATATCTTTGAGCTCAGCTCTTAAGCAATGTAAATACAAAGCATCAGAAGTGCAAATAACTTTGGATACATTGAAATTGAAGCCGATGTTACGAGAAATTAGCTTGCAACGCAGTTCATCTGCTGTAACTTTTTGTTTCGCAAATAAATAAGTGCAGACTTTTTCAATGTCATTAAAATTCATCGGAGTTTCGGAGTTATTTGCAAAACATCCTGAACGAATTCTTCGGATGCAGCGCTTATACGTTGCTTTTTAGTCGCAAATCAGCTTGTCGTGTCGCAATCCGGTAAAGCATGTAACGCGGGTAAAATATTATATATTATATCACTAAAGTTTGGTATGACTTGAATATTAAACCGCCATTTTACTTTTATACCTATCAACAATTAACCAATTACCAAGGATATTGATAAGGCCAAATGTTTCTTTTATAGTCACAGGTACACATTTATTAAAAAATATATTTGGAGATTATATCAGTTCTAGTTATTTCCAGTGCACGGGTTAAGTCGAATAGAACGGATATAATTTAAAAATAGTGTTCCAGTTGAAAAAACTGTCACTTGTCAAAAAACTGCACCTTCCGATACCCATTTGTTTTTGTTCATTCCATTTTCGACAGGTTATGTGGAAATGCTATAAGTTTACTTAACCATTTCTCTAAAATCAATAATAATGGAGATATATGTTATCTATATAATGACATTGATATTGCGAAAATATTTGTTAGATAACTTTAGGGAACAATAATACAGTTTACCTAGACAGTATAAATAGGAGTCGAAATGGAAAGGATCTTTTTTACTTTTTCAGACAGATTGTCATAAAGTTAAATACATCCATCATCTCTTCTGCACACATCTACATAATAAGATCATTAGAAGCTGGTTTATAACCGCTCCTCTAAACGTTAACTTCTCTTTGTTGACATTAATTATCAAATGAATATCCCCTAAATTCAGACTTATATTCAGAAGATCTATAAACATTTGATTATTTATTATAAGGTCTATATTATACTCATTGCTACATTTTTTACATTTAATATTTTTTGAAACGGAACTAACTTTCAATGGCATCTTCAAGTGATGATATTGAATTAGACATTATGTCAACGTTTACCGGTAAATTAAACTGGGTATGTTTCTGTCGAATATTACAATATAAACAAACTTCAATTTCAATTTCACTAGCTAGTTTATCGCATTTACCAATGATTTTCTCGAGAAATGGACATGCATTAAAAGCTCAGTTTATTTCTGAGTTTCATCTACTAAAACATAAACATCAAAAAAGTTTATTAATGTTTTGAATCTTTATATATAAATTTCATTTCTCGAAGTACCTATTTTAACTAGTTCTTTAACAAATAATACTAAACTGTGATTTAGAAATTCTGTACATGATTGAAACTGAGGAATGTTACAATATGCTGAAGTAATAATTTATGCTAATGTATCGAATGGGCAAGTATTTTTATTATGTATTGCTCTAACTCTGATGTATAGGTTTTTAGTAGTTTGTTGGCATTATATAGTAGAGCAATTTTAACCTTTTGATTTCCGGTTATATGAAGGATTTCTGGGAAAAGCTGGCCATAATACGACAGATTTGGCCTTCTCTTCATTTTAGCAAGGCCCTTCCAGTTTTCTACTTCTGCCTCTACTTCTTCTATATCGTCAACTAATTGGTCTGTGGGAATTTAAGTCTCAGCTAGGATCATCATTCCTTGGATGAGTGGATGAGGTCCATATGTTTTATTACAAATTTATCGATATTTACTGCTTACGTTTCTCCAACATATGATCGATTTTTAAGTCATTGAAACAATGTCAACCCTGCCAAATTGCATATTTAAAGAGGTTAAATTATCTGTCAACTGATAAAATAATGTATAGGGAGGTCCATTTGAAAAAAACGAGTAAAATTGATTTAAAGACTGCTACATTTCTGCCGACGTAAAAAAATTCCCTGTATACGATATTGATGATTTGTTTTGGTAAAATTATTCGGAAATACAGGATGGCGTCGCAAATGTCAAATTTTCAAAACTGCCCTGTAAGTCAGAAACAAAAGGCTATTGAAAATATAGTTAGCGTTAATGTAGTTTCATAAAAAATAAAACAGTAAGCCGCAAACCCCATCTTTTTATCTTTTATAATAAGGAAGATGGTTCATGAAAATACACAAAAACTGGACACCTTGTACAATCGAAATTAATGGCACTAAACATATTCGATCCTGAAAAACCCGGGGATTTACTAAAAAAAACAAATATTTTTAAACCAACAAAGTACTTAGGAATATAATTATTGAAGTACTAACTTACACTAACTAATGAATGACACTAATTTTTAATCAACCTTAATCAATTTTAGAAGCTGATATTGAAATAAATAATAGCAATTAACTAGAAAACCTAGAAAGCACTAACAAAATTTATGGTATGGAAGCACTAACGAATCACTAACAAATAACACTAACTGTAACTAAATCATGAACATTTTGGGTGCTAACTTCGTGGAAGTGCCAATAATTTAATATCAAATATCTCGAAAATAAAGATAGTACTAACGAAAATTACTGAAGCGTTGGAGAGCACTAACGAATGACACTAAATTCAATCGAATCATGAATACTTAGGGGGCTGACCTCAAAAAAAGAACATGAAATATCTGGAAAACCAATAAAGCACTAACGAAAATAACTGAAGGACTAAAGTGAACTAACGAATGACACTAATTTGGAATTAATCCTAAAAATTTTGGGGGCTGACCTTGAAATAAATGAATATTCAATATCTACCAAACCACGGAACAACTAACAAAATTTATAGGAGCACTAAAAGGCACTAACGATGCACTAACCGATGACACAAAATTTAGTTAAATCATGAAAACTTTGAGGGCTAATTTCACGGACCTAGAGGAGAGAACCATTTGAAAAATGCATATCACGAGTATGAAGAAGAATAATAAAAAGTATACCTCTCTGCAATGGACTTTCGATAGAAATATGTTTAGAGTCATAGAAATCAGAAAGATGAGTCACGTAAGAAAATTCTCTCCAGGTCTACAGTAACATTGGTGAAAAAAGGTTTCCACAGGTAGCGTATGAGACGAATTTTCAACAAATAGAAGCGAACATTGAAATCTAACGTTTAAGAGGACTGTAGTGCCATTATAAAATTTCAATTAGGTGGGCCAATCTTTATTTTGTGCCTTTGTAATGCTAGTAGAATTTCTTGAGTCCCTTTGTCCTGAACGGGCCAATATAATACGCTAAAACCACTAATTTCCTTTTTAACGATCCAATCAAGTTTTTTACCTTTTTAAATAGTGGTAGTAGAAATAGTATAATAGGAATTGAATAATAGTGATATCAACTTGCTATTGGTACAATTACTATTTAAATGCTTGTTCATAGAAATTATTGAAAGCATTAGATTACAGTAACTTTAAATTTCAATAAGCTTTGTTTTTATTCATGTTCTTTCACTTCAATGCTGTAAACTCGTTAGTGAAATATTATAGGGTAATTCCATTGAAGTAGTTAATTGAGTTCATGAGACGTCAATAACCTTTTCAGAGGTATTGATCAAGGGAGAATATACAACGGTCTGTCGAAAACAAAAAAATAATAAAAACAAAATACAGGAAAAAATAGTTATTTCAACAGCTTAATCTGAATGCAATTACGTTTTTCTGACGCTTTATATAGAAATAAGAAAAGCTCCGGTAAAAACCTCTCAGAAAACTTTAATTCGCAAAAAGAATAAATAGCTTTTGAGTTGAGAGAAAGGAGCGAAACTCTCGACTACGTCGTTACAGCCTTAATAGGAATCTCTCTTTGAATCATCTGGGAGAGAATCGTTTCATTACAATAATGAGTTTCACTCTCTTCTCATTGTATTTACTTTGTTATAGCCATTAATAAGACCAAGATAGTAATTTGGAAATCTTGATGGAAAACTTATCATCTATGACGTATTTCTTCTTATATATAAAACAGGGTCCTCAATTATACATGGGGAAATTAATTTTATTCCAATTTTATTTAGAAGCACAACATAGTGGATTGAACTCCGAAATGTATCTCATTTTCTTCTTTATCAGCCTTTGTTGATACACATAGGCCTCTACGAGCTCTTTTCCACCATATCTATCTTTAGCTGTTCGGTATAACACATCACCTTACTTAATTAAGAACATGGATAAAGTTACTTCATTGGACTGGTTTGTTCAATTTATTTGAAAACTGAATTAATAATTCTAACTCAAATAAATAATCGTGTTTCGATTATATTGTTAGGTAAAAACCGTTCTTTTAAATAATCATGATGAATTGAACCAAAAGTTTTGTTAATAAGAATCCACATCAATAATATTTATTAACGAAACTGCAGCTTAGAGCTTCCAATTGTTATTTTGGAGAAAATTCCAACAATTTCAATTATAGAGAAGAAGAGCTACTGTTTGGAAAACGAGTAATAACTGGATTGTGAACACAACGTTTTGCGAAACATTATAACCGAGTTTTTCAGAAAAAGTAAGAAAGATGTTTGAGTTCAGGGATTTGTGATAATTTTCCTACCACAACGAGCTCTTGAAACTCACAAAACCTAATGCCACCTCGATCACCAAGCTATATATATATATATATATATATATATATATATATATATATTATAACATTTAATATTATTTATGTTATAATAATGATATAATTAATAGGATATTTGAATAGCCCACTACGTTGGGACGAAATTATTGTAATGAATTTTATGTATGTATAGAGTATGAGATTCTTTCTGTTATCTGGGTTCTTACGGTTGTGAATAAATTCAGTTGATAAATAAATAAAGAAACATTTTACTTGAAAAAATATTTTAATTTTATTTATAAAAATTTTATGCGACGCCCATGTATGGGTCAAATGAAATTATTGATTTTATTCTTATGTGTGGCGTTCTGTGCGCATGCTCAAGAACATGAGGTAACGATGCGCTAGAGTAAACATTTGATAGACGCGTCGGGTCTGTTCAGTTTCACAGTGAGCTTCTATGCTGTGTCATAGAACATGTTTCAAATTATATACATGTTAAAAGAATTTATGCTGGGAGATTTATACATACAGAAATACAAATAATATGGTACAAGAAATAGTTATGAAATTTATATACATAGAGTTTAAATGTTACATAAAAGAGTTGGATGTATCTTTCTTACGTTTCTTATTTGAGAAATGCGTAAGTATTAAATTTTATTTCTTTAGATTGGCCATTTATCATTTAGAATTATTTAATAATATAGCTATATTGAGTCTCTAATTTTAATTCTTTTTCAGATCGATCATTATTTCAAAGTTTATTTTACTCATGAGATTTTAAAGAAAACATTTGATTGACGTTAATGAGTTTTTTATAACTCTTGTTGTACAACAATACACTGACCTTGTGTTCAGGAACCAGGATCTGCTTCTCGGGATTCTGGAAAGCAGCTTCCGAAGTTTACAGTTGAATAAATATGTGAAAATATGATTTTCACTCTGGAAAATCAGCTACAATCATTGGGTAAGTACATGTGCATGTTTTATCAATAGTTTGCTATGTTTTTATCCTCATTATGAGGATAATTTCTTAAAATTTCTGGAGCACTTCAAAACCCAACCTTCTAGAAACGAAGCCAAGCCACCGACTCTTTTTCTTCAACTTTTTTCAACAATCAACAATCAGTCTTTTGTTTAATTCAGCTCACTATATTCAAATATGTTTGTTACACTTGTTGTTGTTTGAAAGTTCCTTCTGTCATGTCACATAAACCAATCACCGTTTTCTTTTTTTAACGTACTCAAATTATGATTTCACTTTACATTCTAATATCTTTACCTACATACAAAAAATTAGTCTCACTAAAAATTGTTTATTCAATATTGAAGTTCATCTTGTTATTATGGGACGAATAGTTTTGCTTAGGCGATATACAATAGTCTTTAATATCAATGTTCAGTTCAATTTTCTTATTATAATTAGCAATTGTGTTTAGCCATCAACATAAATTATTTTAAAACATTTATTAATATTCCTTAATCTAATTATTTATGTTCATTATATTCGATTAAACACATTAATTAATTTCTATTCATTTCATCTATGAAATTACTCTACTTTCAACGTTTGTCGCTGATACATATTGACATCTATATTTTGTCGCTAGCGTATGTCGCTAAGCGTATTGGTATTACAGCGTTAAATATTCTAACCCATATGTTTCTAGTAAAAATGCGTTATAATATTGGACAATATTCTTTTTATTTCGAATATTTATTAATTCATGTTTCTTTTCTAGATTATATGTTCATCGTTTTTTCTGACATGAGGTATTGAATACGTTGGACGATATTTACTCTATGGCTTTGGATATATGATCAAGGTAATGTTTCTTTTGTCAATTCTATGTGAGTCTTCTCAAATTATTAATTATATACATAAGTTGTATTACTTTTTTAGTTAATATGAGCAATTTTAATGTCTCGTATTTATGATTCTAATAAATATAGTCTAATGTTTTAATTTCTAATCAGTTTCCAACTAATCTGTTTTGCACCAGTGTTTCTATCTTTATTCATACGTTATAATATATATACATATAAAGTGCTACACGCAGACCCATAGCATGGAAGTGACTTCTTTCCATTCCTTTCTATCCTTTGCCTTCGTTTTACAGTCCTGGATTCCACTCTCTCTTAGGTCTTCTATCGCTTCTGCACACCATCTTTTCTTTGGTCTGCCTCTCTTTCTTATTCCGGCTTGTTCTATATCAATCATTATTTCGTCGTTCTACTTTCTGGCATTCTCTGTACGTGCCCCAGCCCACCTTTTCTTCTGGATGTTATTATTTTAATCAGTTCTGCTTCCCCAAATAAATTCTGTATTTCGGTAATCGTTCTTATTAGCCACATACCTCCCTCTTTTTTTCCCTAATATCCTCCTGAGTATTTTCCTTTCCTATCTATCTAATTTGTCTTCCTCTGCTTTGTTAAGTATCCACGTTTTGGTTCCGTAGATTACTGTTGGTTTTACTACTGATTTGTACAGCTGTAGCTTTGTCTTTTTGGAGATCTTCTTTGAACTTATTATCTTGTTCAATGCTCCTGCCTGGTTACTTCCTAGTTTCTAAATTCCCTCCTTCGTCGCCGTCGTCCTTGATAACCACACCTAGATATACAAAGCTTTGGACTTGTTCGAAGTTCATTATTTTTGTCCATTCAGTTGTATTGGAAAATTCCCCATTGCTCCTTTCCTTTGACGTGTTGCCATTTTCATCAACTTCGATTTGTCTTCATTGACTCCCAGGTTCATTGTCACTGCTGTTTCTATGAACGCTCTGCATATTCTTCTCAGTTCGTTTTCTGATGTTGATAGCAGTACTACATCGCCCGCGTATGCCAGTAGTTGTGTTGTCTTAGTTTTCAGTGTCCCTGCCCTGCTCATGCCTATTTTGCATATTATCCATTCTAATCCAATGCTAAACAAAGTTGTGGAGAACGGATCTCCTTGTTTTAATCCTGTATTGGTTTTTGATCTTAGTTATTGTACGCTCGAGTGTCATTTTGGTAAGTTTTATCAGTCTTTTTGGGATGTTTAGATAATTCATATCACAGTATAAAGATTTTCTATTTACTGTGTCATACGCCCATGGGAAGTCTATAAAAATGGCATAGATTGGTAGATTGTATTCGTACCACATTCTTTGCGTTTGCTTCAGAGTGAAATATGGCCCATGAATGATCTTCCAGATCTGAATCCGCACTGATAGTCTCCGAAAAAGTTTTCTCCATATCCTTCTAACCTTTTCTCTATGGTTTTGGCCATGATTTTATACACTGTGTCCAGTAGCGCGATCCCTCTATAGTATCTGCAATCGTCCGTTTTCCTTTCGTTGTAAATTGGTACTGTTATTGAGGTTTCCCACGCTTCTGGCATTGTCTCTTGTTCGCATATATTCTATATCAAATGGTAGATCTTCGATTATAGTGCGTCTCCGCCTTATTTTATCAGCTCCGGCTCTATTTCATCTTCTCCAGGAGATTTGCCGTTCTTTTGTCTCTGTATTATTTCTGAGAGTTCTTTTCTCGATGATGGTGATATCTCTCCGTCGTTATGTCTATTTTGAGTTGTAAGGTCCTCCCGCTGCTCGTTCTCATTTTCTTTATTTAATATTTCTTTGAAGTACTCTTCCCATCTTTGTATCATTTCGCTTTCATCCATTATTATTTCTCCTTTTATGTTCTTTATGCATATGGTCCTCTGACCAGTTTTCCCTTTATTTTATTTCTTGGTAAAAGTTCTTTATTTACAAAATTTTCTTCAAAACTTTTTATTTTATCCTCCATTCCTTTTCGCTTTTTTGCCCTGCATATCTTCTTTGTTATTCTTCTTTGTTCTTCGTATTGTCTTCTGTCTTCATATGTACCAGTTTGTAACATTTTCTGTTTGACTTTGCTTTTCTTTTTACTTTCTTCTCCGCATTTTGCATCGAACAATTCTTCTCCTTTTCCTTTTTTATTTTCGGTGGTATTATTTTCCGTGTCGTCTTTTTGATAGTTTCCTCTAAATGTCTCCATTCGTCGTTTACGTTGTGGTTCTGTTGTTGTTCTAGGGTTTTCTTCGATTATTCTTCGTATTTTCTTTTTGTTGTTTTGTTATCTATAAGCCTTTCCACCAGTAGCCTTGTTTCTGGTATGCACTTTTACTTTCCTTTTCTTTGTTCACCAAGCTAACGCTTTATAAATTTTTATTCTAAACCTTCAATAATGAATATTGTAACATAATATATTCTACCAATGAGGTAGGTAGGTAGGTAAGTAGGAACAACTTCGTTTCGACTCTGGTCACAACACTATGGCATTTTCGGCGGATGATCTACAGATACGTTTTCTTTTCTGATCAGGATAAATTTAAGCATGTAGAATCCTATTTTTTATCCACTGAGTACATAACCGACTTACAAATCATCAAAAGAAAATTTCAAAATTCTGTATCGATAAAATGCTTTGATTACAGCCCAAAGAATACTTCTACCTTTACTGACTGTTGTTTGTTCTGTTACTTTTTAATCTAAGTTTGGATTTTCTGATTTGGTCGACTTTGAATTTTGTACGTTTTACTACAACCGAAATTTTTCTCTAACTGTTGAAATCCATTATTTTTCTTTTCTCATTGATTGCATGATACTCTTTCATATGATTTTTTTCCAATGATAGTTTTTGGGATATTCCAAAAACAATTAGTCACGCTGAAACACCTCATAAACAAAAGGGCATCTTATGTAATGACAATAAAAACTCCAATACCAGTAGCGCAGTTAAAAAAGGAAACTATGTCTCCTAAAAATTACCTATTACAAGGGTGAATAAAATGTGAGTGACTCAGATGGGATGGCCACTTTGAGCGGTGGGAAGATGCTCGCTGGCTGAAGAAGATCTGGCAATGGATTCCGCCAGAAAGACGGCAATGTGGCAGGCGATGGAAAACTATGGTCTAAATGAGGGAAATTGGTGGAGTGGAATGGAGTTTTGTGGACGCCAAGAAGAGAGGATAACAGCCGTACAATAATCAGATTTAAAAAACATTTTGTTTAGTAGCACTTTTTCAGTACATTCAGTTTTGACAGCTTGATTCAAATTAAACATTAATAATAAATCTATTAACTCTGCTCGATTTTATTAGAAAAGCATAGATACTTTTTGAATTGGGCTTTGATAATTTTATTTTATCATTTTAACTGTGCTAGATATTAATGATTACTTTTCCGCTCAATCTATCTAATATGCGAGAAAAGTATTTACCGCCAAAAAGTTGGAATTTTGAATAAAATGTTTGAGTTATTTTCACGTTTCCCATCAAGAACAACACGGACAAATGTTTTTTTGTAAAAGAATCCTGTGTGTATGTCGTCGTCGTCGTCGTCATTGTCGTCGGCCACTTTTCGTTACATGTCTGGTTAGCACTATACAGCCTCCGGAGTGCAACAAGTCACCAATTTTATAATTGAATATTGTTCAGGACATCCCACAGATGAACCCTATTGATTTTAAGTTCACCAGAGCCGGTACAGAGAGTGCTATGGTACTCTAAGTACGACATTTTTGTTATTTTTTGAGAAATGTCAGTTTGTTAGCACGATACAGCCTCCGGAGTGCAACAAGTCACCAATTTTATGGTTGATTATAATTAAGGACATTATATAAATGAACACTACTCATTTTCAGCTCACCAGAGACAGTACAACAGGTGCTATATTACTTTAAGTACGACAATTTTGTCATTTTTTGAGAAATTTCAGTTTGTTAGTAAGATACAGCCTCCGGAGTATATACAAGTGACCAATTTTATGATTGGATATTATTCAGGGCGTCTCAAGGATGAACCGTGTCGATATCCAGCTCACTAAAGCCAGTACAACGAGTGCTAGGTAACAAATTTTTGTAATTTTTGGAGAATTTTCAGTTTGATACCACGATACAGCCACCATAATTTATAAAATTGACTTTTATGATTGAATATTATTTAGGACGTATAATAGATGAAGCTTATTGATTCTTAGCTCACCAGAGCTAGTATCACAGGTGCTATGGTAACATTTTTGTCCTTTTTGGAGAAATTTCGGGTTGTTAGTACGATACAGCCTCCGGAGTGTATACAAGTGACCAATTTTATAATTGGATATTTTTCAAAGTACCTCACAGATGTACCCTATTGATTTTCAACTAGAGTGTGTACAGCGGTTCCTATAAATCCAGATATACTACATTTTTGGTTAATTTTGTAGAAATTTCGGTTTGCTAGCACGATATATCCCCCGAAGTGTATACAAGTGACAAATTTTATGATAGAATATTGTTCAGGGTATCTCACATATGCGGAAAAGTAAGTTTTAATCTTTGAAACCGTTTATTTTTTCTTCTATTTATGAATTCCAGTTTATTACTGAAATTAATTTTAATAATTATAACTTAAAAATCCCTATCAACCAATGAATACTTGGAGGAAAAATGTATAATGTGTATCATTAAACAGAATTTGATAGACGCTCCAGAAAAATTGGTGCTTTTTAATGAACAAGAAATGCGTTTAGTTCCACTAAACGAATCCCTTCTGAATAATAGATTGACAGAATTCATCATCACTCCCTTCCAAATAACTGACATTATTAAGGAAATATACAAGAAAAAAGGAAACTACTATCTATAATGATGTTGCATTTCTCATTATATAAAACTGACTCATCAATTATTTTGGAGAAAATTCCATATCCGTCATCAATTGTTCAGTATTGGCGTGAAATTACAAGTGTGATCGAAGGGATCGTGGTAAATAATTCTATTTACAGAGAAAATCAATCTGATATCAGGGTAGAATATTTACCATTTATATCATATTAGTTTTCCCTTCTTATTTCATTGTAATTTACTAATTGGGAATCACGAGGAATTCTCCAGTACCTTTGGGATTCATGAACAATACAATTTAACAATAAATGGTTCAAATTTCCACGTGAGAGGAAATATAAGACGGTCATCAAATAATCAAAAAAATGTGTATTCTGAGGACAGCAAATTGAATCCTAGAAACACAAGCTTTACTCTTCTATAATTTCAAACACAATTTCACGACTATTTCCTCAGGTAATTATTAAACCGCATTTATCTTAATTATTTGGATTATAGCTAAGCTTTTTAATAAGACCAGATGTACTAATCAGATTTTTCATTTCAGAGTAAAATTATTTTAATTAATAAGGAAAATGACTTAATTTTATCATACGTGGTTAGTTGAAATGAACAATAGTTGGTAGATTGTGTGAGCACTAAAATGGAAGGTATTTATGGTTTCCAGTCTCCAATTTTTCTATTGATGAATGAAAATGAGACTTTTAAAACATTGTGTGGATTTTTGCGCATATTTCAACTATCAAAATTAAGTCATGAAATCACACGAAACTGGAAAAGTGTTAAGCAATGAAAAGAGCCGAAAAAGTTTTTCCCTTCCAATTGTACGTGCCTTTGTGAAATAATTTTCGTAAGATCACTGAAGTGTTAAATAAAAAGCGAATGTACTTACAAATCGGGAGGGCAAGAAAAGTCTGCAAATAATTCGACCTGTAATAGGTCGTGTTTATCCCGAGAGGTCGTAAATATGGTCGAGAATTCAGCAGACTCGTAAAATCGAACACTCCTTGAAATTAACTGCTAATAAATTACACAAACTTCCAGTGTTCGATTAACGTGCAGTCTTTCGCTCTTCTGTATCCACCATGATTTATGATTAAAAGATAGTATGATCTGAATTGCAAGATTCGTGTCATTCCTTTTAGTTTGGCATCAAAAGTGGAAGGAACTTTAAATTATTATCAGAATAACTTGTCTATTGGGATCGAATTCAAATTTATTTTAAGGCTTTATCTTCATGTTTCCATTCACGTTTCCATTTAGAAGAGGATGCTATTTTCTAATGTACTCCTAAAGTTTTATACCACGTACTAATGATTTGTCGTACAATTCGAAGGTTATGCTCCGAGGATCATTAAATGCCACCGAAAAAGAACATTTATTTTTCAATTTCGCTTAGAGCCTAGCGACCTTCTGGCAAAAAGAAAAAAAAAGAGAATAGAGGTATTTTAAGAACACAGAACCGGACGAATATAAATCCAAATATAAAAATAGTCACTAGTAGTTTGTCAGAGAGATAGATCATTGACAAATATCATCAACTAGAGATAATAACTAAAAACAAATCTATTTGCACATGTGGAGGAGTAGTGGAATAAGAAAATGTGTGATTGTTTTAAGGAGATGATATTAATGATTTTATTGCTTTTTGTTTGAGAATGAATTTGTCTTTCATGTAAAACAAATACCAATGAGGTTTAAATATTCACTACAAACTAATTAAATATTTAAAATAGATAAGTCAAATGTGAAAATCAAAATTCCGGTAGCTCGATGACTATCGCATAGATGTGTGAAACGATTGTAATTTTTGTACAATTTTATTTTCCCAAACATGGACAAAGTAATTTCCTTTCCCCTCTAAATAAAAGATTAAATAAAGGAAAAATGTAAAGAACATGAAGGCTTGTGAATATTATCACATTTTAGAAGAAGAAGATCATCGAAATAATTTTACTGGCTGATTCCTAATTGTCTGGATGGCTGAGTTGAACGGGTTGAAATAGCCACGTCGTTTTCATCGATTATTTGAATTAGAACGTGAAAAAATGGGGTAACAATATTGAACTACAAATTTCCATTAAGAAATTTCAAATTTCATCTAAAGTTGAACAGAAACTAACAAGTGTGTCATGCTTTCAAGGGGCATTTTTCTTGCAGTAAATTAAGCCTACTGAATTTTATTAAAGGTAAAACGCATCGAGTGCCAATATACTGTCACGTTGTGATGCATGAACGAACAGAAGTCCTCTTTTTGTCAGGATAATAAATCGTGTCTCGTCTTATTCAGGTTCAACAAATTACTTTGTTATTATCCAAGTAAAATGTCAGAAATAATGGTTTAAATATTTGAAACCGTATTACCAAATCTTTTACTCACACTCAGTCACAAGATTCGAAATACAAATATTATTAAAGTATTGTTCCATTCATAGCAATTGAAGTACCTAATGTTCCATTCATCACATTAGTAATGATTAAGCCAATCTGGTCCTGGACATTCTAGAAACGAAAAGAGAAAGACGTATTTTAAGAAAGCTATAACTCGTCCTTCCAGCTACTAAGAAAATTGCCCATTCACATTTCAACAGTAATGTTAGGCCGTACACTATTTTTTATTCTGAAATGTCCTGCTACGCGATTTTCTTTGATATTATGAAGCTGTAGACGTGCATAAGAAAAGCACCAAGCACTTACATAGTTGCCAACTGTGTTTTTATTTATTTAGGGTTACGCTTCTGTAAATCCAAAAGAACTAAATAAAGTATACACCGGCCAAATAATATACCTACACGCATTTATTTAGTAGAGTTGACTGTTATTACTCAAAATTAATTTGAAGAATATCAGCTTTGTTGGAAAATACTGACCATATTTGATAAATGATTCTGTTAATTGAATATACTATATCCAGTATGAAATTGCATTTGATATACAGTGTGTCCACTGATGGGGTATCCTATAGGTGAAAAATGTTTAAATATTAGTTATTGAAAAATGTGATTATTGATAAAAATTGTTGCTTGCTCTGAATCCCCATAAAATGAAATACATTTTTTTTTAAACTCGTCTCATTTCATAGCTAGTTTTATAAAACTGTATGAATTTTTGCACTAACTTCGAAAATAATTTTGAAATTGTCATTCTTTAAGAAATATTTGACAACAATGTTAACTATTCAAGAATTATAATCACTATAGAAAATAAGAATACAGAGTAAGAAACACTAAGTAAACAAAAAACATATATTCAATATATCGTCCCGCAGCTTTAAAACAACTCCCAATTCTCTTTCTAAATTCTTTGTAAATATTTCGCAACATTTCTGGGGTAATTTCGTTAATGGCATCAATGATACCTCGTTTCAAGTCTTCAATATTATGGTTTAAATTATTTGCGTAAATTTTTTGTTATAAGTAGCCCCATAATAAACATCTAAAATAGTTAAATCGGGGGATCGGAGCGTAAAAAATATTGGTTCATAACGTCCCATTCATAGCCCAGGAAATTATTCATCCAGCCATCCTTTAATTTGCAAAGTCGAATGTGACGAACATCCATCATGTTGAAAGTACATTTTACGATTTTACGCCTTTGCTCCAAGGGAATATTTTCTAATTCAGGTATTAAGAATTTGTCCAGCAAATACAATATAACTCCTGATGTAATGTATCCTACAGAAAATACGGTCCGATTATTCGATCCGGTAAAATCGCGTACCAAACATCAACTGTTTTAGCAAATTTAGGGTAAATATAGAATATATGCCCTAGGAGAATATGTACTCCGAGCACGTAGTTCGCAAAATATACGCATATGGTCGCTCTTTCTTCGTTCTCGCGGCAGTGTGGGTGATCAGTTGTGCGATATACAACGTTAGTCAACGCTCGATTACGATTTAGCAAAATATCACTGGAAACAATTAGTAAGGTAAGGTCTTAGTAAATTCTGATCATTCATGACTACTGAAATATTAGTTTTCTGAAGAATTACATTACATTTTTTCTATCGGATCTTTCGTCTCCAATGTTGATGTAAGTTGGGAATTGGTTTTCTAGGTTAGAATTAGTAGAATAGATCAATCATATCAAGGAAATTCGCTAGGCCATATATCCCAAACGAAATAACACTCGGAGAATTTATGACCCAATAAAGCCCATCAATTTGTTACGAATCCCTTAGAGTAATAATGAACATAGAGAGGGCTATTCATTCATAAACACGTTTATTTTTGCGGCCAAAAATTCTAAACGCCAGTAGTGAAATAATGAATGTTTTTAAAAAGTGGGGATGGTATTGTAGATACATGACCTTCGTCATTTCGGCTGTTTTCTTGATAAACTTGGCAAAAAACATTAAATTAAATGACTTAAAAGTTTATTTTGTCAGTAAAAGTCTTGAAAAAAACATCAAAACGAAAGAACTAAATGTTTACTCTCTAGTTGTATTGGCGCTAGTATAAACAAACCACGTTTGACATTATTTACTACAATACTATAGTGTATTGGAAATGATCGTCGATTACACACTGACGATATTTGCATGTCTCTTTATATGGTAATTAAACAAGGACAAAACTACTAAATATATTACTATTGACACATTAATCAGCTACTGAAATTTTGTTAAACTTCTAATTTGATTTTTTCTGCAACTAAAGAGAATTTGTAAATATGGCAAAGCAGTGGAAGTGTCCGCAAGTGAGCTTAGAATGTGACTCACAGTTTGTGGCAGGATAAAATCAAATCAAACATATCTATTTTATTTGTTAACCTGAGACGAATCCCTACTTATGACTCATTTTTTTCAGATGCCAAGAAAGTATATTAGTAAGCATAATATCAAACCACGTGTTTTGTGGTCTGAACAGAACTTGAGGGAAGCTATCGAAAATGTGAAATCTGGAAATATGGGCACCGATGAATCTAGTAGGAAATTTAATATACCTTCTAGAACTCTCAGAAGAAGATTGACGAAGATGAAGAGAAAAGGAAAAGAGGATGAAGAGAACGTACCTACATGTCCGAGTAGAGCCAAAATGGTAAAAAGAAGAAAATTAATAAAAACTCTAATATTAGACGATTCAAACCCTTAAAAAAATGATGACAGCTCATCAGGTGAAGATGAGCGTGATGATGATGCAGATTGCGTAGAATGTTTGGAAAACTACTATGACACAAAAGAACCTGTGGACTGGATTCGTTGTATCGACTGCCAAAACTGGTTGCACGAAACCCGTACCATGTATGGCAACAATTGCAATAACTGTGGTTGATTGAAGAAGAGGCAGATTAAAATGAAAAATGTTAAAAAACCCATCGATTTGTAACAGATTTAGTGCTGTTCGAAATAGTGAATAATAAATGTTGATTTCTTGACCCTCGATTTATTATCAATAGTTGATTTAGTATCTATCATAGAAGGAAAAGAATGTATCATCTAACTGACAAGGGCATATATCCCTATGAGGGGCATTAATCCTCAACTCATGGGGCATAAATCCCATCAAGAGGCCATTTATCCCAATTTGTAAAAAATTTCAATTATTTTTTTCAGTCGTTTTTCGACTTAACTAACCTGTTTACAATTATATCATTTTGTTGTGAACATCAATTCATTGCAATCATAACATAATCCAGTGAGTAATTGTCAATATAATCAATGATATAGTGGCATCAATTAAGGTAGGGCATATATTCCAAATTTACCCTACTATTACAGTTAATCCTGTAGCTCGGGTTTTCACTAGTCCAATATCGATAATTTTGGGAAGAAACAACTCCATTTGTTGTAAACGTTGCTTCACAAAACAAAATATTATTGTGAAAGAATCGGTCATGCATAAGTTTTTCACCAATCATCGCACAAAAGTCTAACCTTGTGTCATAATCATAATCTTGTAAGGTATGAATACAGTTTGGTTTGAATGGATGAATTTTGTTTTGCTTAAATATTTTCTGTAAGTGACTCTTGCAAAAACCAGCCTCCACTGCTCTTTTTCGTAAACTCAACTTGGGATTTTCCCTTAACGAACGCATAGCTAGTGCACTAGCTGCATAATCCTCCTCAACGTACGCCTTTTTCAATTTCTTCTTGTCTTGAACAGATCCTGTCTGATCAAACTTCTATATTAATTTTTTTATCCACACCACCTAATGGGTAAATCTGGATATTTTCTGTGAAATTATGCAATTGCATACTGGTACGAAATTTCCCCAATGTCATAACACTTAATAAGATAAGATCTTTGTTGAATAGTTAACATGGTAGTCAAATATTGATTAAATAATGACAATTTGAAGATTATTTATAAAAGTTGACAGTGGCTTGGTACATCATAAACGTCACTCACTAGATTAATACATTATTTTCGAACTAACTGCAAAAATTCATACGGTTTTCATAAAACTGGCTATAAAATGAGACGGGTTTTGAAAAACTTGAATTTTATTTCATTTTTTGGGGTTTCAGAACAAGCAATACTTTTTATCAAGAATGACATTTTTCACTAAAACTAATATTTAAACATTTTTCACCTATAGAATACTCCATCCGTGGACAAGATGTAGAATCAACATTTGAATATTGTTTTTCGACGAAATGCAATTAATAATATCCTTTCGTAAAACATATTCAATTAAAACGAGGATTCCTGCAAATTACATAGGTAGCTAAACAACGAAAAATAATGGATAAAAATGAGAATACATTCCTACATACATAAGTTGTCAATAAAGAGCGAAAATATGACCGATCTTACAAATTTCAGTGTTGGAATACAGCGTATCGACAAAATACCTCCTTCCTATTAAAACGTATTTGATATTTATTCATTATCAAACTTTTTCCATGCATATCTGACACTGCTGATCGATTAGACAACTCTGCGGATAAGTAGCGACAACACCACTCAGAAGAGTAATGTCGAGAATGTGATGAGCTGGCCGAAGTAATGGTTACCCGGTAGCTATTATCAGCTTTCATCTTTCAACCACGTAAACAGTGTTATGGTTGAAGAGAAAATTGCCTAGGTGGTAACTTTTTATGATAACGAGTAAACATTGTCCCAACATTTATTTTTGCAATGAAAGCAAGATTGCCGGGAAAGTGGATGAGATGAGGTAGGAGTATGTGTATATAAAGATATGTATCCAAAAACAGTATATTTTGAAAACAGGTGCCGTTAGTGCTTAACTTAATTTTATTAGGATCCTCAGCTTGAGATGAAAAGGACTATAACAAGCAAAGCTCTGGGGGTAAGGTGATGTTAAATATTTCATAAAGATTATGTCTTTATTTTCCGATTCATTAAGAATGAATATACTACATAACTCATATTAATAATATATTTATTTAAAAGGTCTTTTAATCGTTAATGACAAGTATGTTCTTTGAACTGGAATCGTTTAAAGACTGTGGATAATGTTCGAATACCCTGTTATGTTTTGTAATAATGACAAATATAATAGTTGCGTTGAATATTGTTATAATAGGAGTATTTAATTTAGGCCCGCCCCTAGGGTTTCGGCCGCCTTTGTGCCAGCTCTGAATATGCCGTCCATTTATACGAGATTTTACTCGAAACTTTCAAATGGAAATTTTTAATAAATTAAAACAAAAAGAACTTAAGTTATATTATTATTTGGCTAAAACTCGAAAATACTGACTTTTCGGAGATTTTCGCCTCGTGTCATCTCGGGCAAAATTGGTATCTAGTGGAATGGGATCATTTGCTATTATTATTTCATTACTTCGATTTTGAAGAGCATTTGGCAAAGTAGATGCATCGTTAACATCAAAGTCATGTTCCAATTCCTTTTCCATTTCACAATTCTGCTGGATCGCAAGATTACCGTCTTTATCACCTTCGTCTTAGCTATTACTATTGTTATACCACTGTCTTAATGGTACCGGACTTAAAGTGGCACTGGAAAATGACGGCTACGATCCTGAAACATTTTTATTCAAAAACGAGATTTCCACTTTAATCTCGTCAATTTCTGATATGAAGAACGATTTTTCGGATATGAAGAATGATATTTCTGCTAATATGGACAAGGTTTCTACTAATATGGAATAGAAGATTTCTGCTATGGAGAATGATATTTCTGCAGGTATCTTATCATTGAAAAATGACATTGCTGCTGAAATCGAAAATAAAATTTCGTCTCTAAAATCCGTTATTGAGAATAATATGACAACGATGAACGAGAAAATAAAATCAGACATGGAAAATAAGATGACAACGATGGAAAATCAGATAGATGAGAAAATTGAGGAGTTAGAGACAAAGATTGCCGATTTAAGAACACAAGACACTCCAGCAGAAGAAAAGAAGATCCAGATCTGCAAGCCAGAAACGGAACCCAAGACAGATGATATTGGCAGTTTTACCCGAGGCAAGACCCCAACATTCGACGGAAAGACATCGTGGACCAATTATGTGAAACAGTTTGACGCAGCTGCTAGCTAGAGTGAATAATTGGTCTGACAGGGAGAAGGCAAGGAATTTACCCATCGCGCTTCGGGGAGATGCCTTAGATGTACTTCGGACAATACCTCTGGGAGAAACGGATGACTCCGAGCAGCTGAAGAAGAGGTTGGGCACGCGATATGGCCTCGAACATCTTGAACATTTGTTCCAATCCCAGCTGAAGAACCGAAGGCAGAAACGTGATGAATCCCTTCAAGAGTATGAAGTGAATATTGCCCGACTAGTTCGATTTGCTTATCCATTAGCACCAGGGAACATGATGAATGTCTGCGTATCCAGGCCTTTATTGATGGCTTACGTGACTCCAATATGCGGAGGACACTTCGATTAGCCCATCCCAAAACATTGGTCTACGCATTGACAGCTGGTCTTGAATATGAAGCAGCAACGACTTCGGAATATAACAAAATTAGGACCATCCAAGAGGAAGGTGACGAAGACAAATATTACCAGTTCGTCAGCTTAATAAAAAGTATGATGGACAAGAAGCCGAGAAAGATTAGATACTGGAATTGTGGCGAGCTTGCGCATGTACGTAGCTCGTGTAAGCGCCCAGGACTCCTACAAACCAAGAACCCCAGTCGCAGAAAAACTAGAACATGTCGGCTACGAGGGGGCAGCACCGACCCATGATCGTTCTAAAGAACCTCTCATAGTTATAGCTTCGCTCAGATGTCGCAACGACAGTGTATATGTAGATGGCGAAGTGAATGGCAAGATATATACTCTGCTATTAGACACTGGAGCAACTAGAATTATTATACGACCAGAAATAATAAACTGCAAGAAGAAGCTTTTACCAACGAGACTGCGACTGCGGACCGCCACAGGTGAGAGTGCCAACGTTAACGGTGAGACACAAATCCAATTGGGAATTGGCGCAGAAAAGTTCACGCATACGGTAATCGTAGCTAACATTGAAGAAGACGTGATTCTGGGAATGGACATAATAAATGTACATGGTTCACAATTAGACTTTAGAAACAAAACCATTAAAGTGAGTTCCGAGGAGGTATTCCTCCATCCATATGGAGTCAGCACGATGTTGACAGCTGTACATGGAGATACCGCTCTACCTGCACGAAGCGAATCCATGATAATAGCGCGGCTACAGGGAATCATGGAGAGAGGTACACCGGTTATGATGGAGCCAAAGAACCACGACGAAGAAGTTGGCAAAGGAGTACTAATTGGAAAAGGATTGGTTACGTCGGCAAAGGAGATCCCAATACGATTGATAAACGTGCACGATTAACCAATTACCATAAATAAGGAAACCAAAATTGGATTCTGCGTACCAGTGACGTCTATAGTTCGCCAAACAACGACCACTGACAATTCTAATGCCAGATTCGAACAAATGTTATCAGTAGTTGGTCAATTCTTGAATCGAGCTGAAAAAAAAAGAGAATGAGTGAATTTCCCTTGCATTATCGAGACCTATTCATACCAAAAGGAGGAAAGACTGGTAGAACATCAGCTGTCAAACACAAAATCTGTACTGGTGATATCAAGCCAATTAAGCAATCAGGTCGAAGACTACCACAAGCGAAGAGAGGGGAAGCTGAAAGAATAGTTGAGAAAATGGAAGAAGAGAAAGTAGTAGAACCATCTACTAGTCCATGGGTATCTCTAGTGGTGCTCGTCAAGAAAAAGGATGGAACTACGAGATTCTGCGTGGACTATCGCCAGCTAAACAACGTGACTATGAGAGACAGCTATCCTCTGCTTCGAATAGACGATACGTTAGATACTTTGGGCTGCAGCAAACTGTTTTCCACCTTGGACCTGAAGTCTGGTTATTAGCAAGTAGAAATGGACAAAAGACATATAGAAGACTGCTTGTACCACCGGATTTGGACTATGGCAATTCATCGTCATGCCATTCGAGCTCTGTAGTATGCCTGCGACATTTGAAAGACTCATGGAAAATGTCTTGAGATGGATGTCTTGGAAGACACGTCTGGTCAATTTGGACGACACCGTTATACTGGGGAAGACAATTGACGGGCACCTGAATAATTTGGAAGACGTATTCAACCGATTCCAATCTGCCCAGCTCATGTTTAACCCGAAGAAATGTCAGCTATTCCAAAACCTAGTCAACTATCTAGGTCGTATAGTGAGCAATGAAGGAGTGGCGGTGGATTCAGAGAAAGTTGCTTCCAATCTGCAATGGCCGCAACCAACCGACAAACATCAAATTAGTAGCTTCCTTGGACTTTGCACATACTATAGAAAATTTATAAGGAAGTTTGGAGATATTGTCAAGCCTCTAACTCAACTTACAAAAGAAGCAAGACCGTTCCAATGGGACGAAGACTGTCAAACGGCTTTTAAAACCTTGAAGAGACATTTAACCATGGCGCCGATATTAGGATACCCATTACCTGAGGGAGACTTTATTCTAGACACTGACGCAAGCAACGTAGGAATTGAAGGAGTACTCTTACAGATCCAAGGAGGGCAAGAAAGAGTGCTGGGGTATTTCAGTATAATCCTCTCCAATCCAGAACGAAACTACTGCGTCACAAGAAGAGGCCTTCTGGCGGTAGTGAAGTCCATGGAACACTTTTACCAATATCTCTATGGTAGGAAGTCCTTAATCCGGACTGATCATGCAGTTCTCAAGTGGTTGATGCAGTTCAAGGATCCCGAGGATCAGATCGCTAGATGGATTGAACGACTTCAAGAGTACGACTTCAACATCGAACATCGAGCTGGTGTGATTGACCAAAATGCCGACTCCCCGTCCAGACGGCCGTGCCCAACGAACTGCTTCCACTGCAATAAGGCGGAATCTAGGGAAGCTGCAGTTTCAATAACTACTGCAGTCACCGAAGAATGGTCACCCACCAGAATCAGAGAAGATCTGGAGAAGATTCTCACCTAAAGAAGATTCAACAATGGAAGGAAGAAAATCGACGACCTATCTGGCAAACAGTGTCAAGACTTTCATCGACACTTAAGGCGTATTGGGCTCAGCGGGACACCCTTGTCCTGGAAGTAGGGCTGTTGAAAAGAATCCTTGAAAACGATGATGGTTCCGAGATGAAGAGACAGCTAGTTATCCCGAGTAGCTGTGGTACTAAAGATGTTACACGACAGTCAATCGGGAGGTCATCTGGGAGTGAAGAAAACACTCCAGAGAGTCCGTGCGGGGTTTTATTGGATGAACATTTCCGTTGATGTTAAGGACTGGTGTAAGAAATGTACGACTTGTAATACGAGTAATGGACCACATCGCAAGAGAAAGACACTCATGAAATAGTACAATGTTGGAAGCCCATTCGAAAGGATTGCTATAGATATCGCTGGACTATTTCCGACGACAGAAAATGGTGGCAAATACATACGGGTGGAAATTTACGTTATCCCGAACCAAGAGGCCACAACTGTCGCGGATGTATTGGTGAAAGCATTTTCAGCCGATATAGAGTGCCCTTGGAAGTTCACAGCGACCAAGGAAGAATTTTCGAAAGCCATCTATACCAGGAGATTTGCGACAAGCTGGGAATGAAGAAGACCAGGACAACAGCATTACATCCACGTTCAGACGGAATGGTCGAGAGAATGAACAGAGCTATCGGAAAATACCTGTCCAAAGTAGTTTCCAGCCATCAGAGAGATTGGGACCATTATCTTTCCCTATTCGCATTGGCTTATCGATCGCCCGTCAATGAGTCCACGGGTGAAACACCTGCAAAAATCCTGTTTGGACGTGAAATGAGGATTCCTTGTGTCCTAGAATTTGGCTGTTGTCCTGGAGAAGATCTAACAGTAGAAGACTACGTGATCCAATTGAGAAGAAAACTGGACGATATTCATGGATTAGTTCGAACAAATCTTCAAGTTGCCAGCGACAGAATGAAAAGTCGGTACGACACGCAGGCCACAGTAGGCGGTTTTGAAGAAGGGGACAAAATATGGTTACACAACTTGTCGAGGAAAAAAGGGTTTTCTCCAAAGTTACAAAAATCTTGGGAAGGTCCAAACCTAATCAAGAAAAGGATCAATGATGTTATATATCGCATTAGCAAGATCCCCATCGGAAAACCGAAAGTAGTTCACCAAAATCGACTAGCGCCATTCGAAGGAGACCATGACCTAGGGAAAGTAGTAAACCATATTCGAGATGTGTCTGACCCTACCCTCGATATAATATGGGCGCGTATGGAGGTACCGAGAAAGCTGGATATGGAGTCACTTCAGAACAACGACAAGATTGGTTCACTCTCCCGGAAGATTATTTACCTGCATACAACATCCCCGCCCGTATCAAGAACGTATGAGGGTTGGCAACCATTTTTGGAAAGAAGTTCGGGCAATTAGAAAAATTGAAGACCAGATTCCAGCCCCTAGCAAGACACTGAGACTGAAATACAATTCGCGGTACATCTTCTACGTGGTAACTAAAAATGAATTTCAAGATCGATCTACCTACCGCGATGTGTGGGAAGCTGGAAACTGGCTATGCCTAAGATAGCGAGTAACTAGTTGGATTGGCGACATATTTTTCGAAATGGATTATTTTGAAATAATTTTGAAGTTCCTGCACAAAAAACAAAACATGCTTTATTTATACTGTTCAATTTTTCCATAAAAATGTCTAGATTTCTCTAAAATCCAAACCGCAAATATTGTGCGATCCGGTATTATGGATCTCCAGTTCGCTAGCTCCTATGATGAGAGTTAAGTTTAGGACTGTACAATTTCCCCTCAAAATACTGCTTGATTCCGGGTTTCAATGAGGAGAATGTAAAAATTCAGTTACTTCAAAAAAATGATCAGCGATGAATAGAGACTCACTCACCTGAGGTTTTCTTTTCCCACTAACTCTTAAAACTTTTCTTCAGAGAGCTCTTTTCAATGCAGCGTCGTTCACCATAACATAAAACGGCCTTTTGAATTTAAACGTATTAAAATTATTCAGAATTACCGGACACGAAATCTAATTGTTCTTCACCAAGCAATGGTTAGCTGAAGTCTATTTATGTGTTTTAAATGAAACTCACGGTCTCTAGTTAATTCCAAAATATAATACAAGTTATTGAAAATTCTAAAAAATTGACAATTGTTTCGATAAATCAATATCATCGTCAGAATGACAGAAGTAGGTTTTCGGAAAATTAAAAAATGAATCTCTAATTAACGCGAGCATGCAGGCAACCACGATTACAAACGTTTGTGGTTCGGGTTGTCTACCTCGCAGGAAAATAATTTAAATTCAACTCTAATGAAATCCAACAAATATAATTTTTACTTAATTGGTAATCAAATTGACTGTCTCGACCCTTACTTCGTGGAATATGCTCATATTAGTGTTTTTAAATGAAACTCAAGGTCTCTAGTTAATTCCACAATATAATACAAGTTATTGAAAATTCTAAGAAATTGACAATTGTTTCGATAAATCAATATCATCGATGATATTGATTTATCGAAACAATTGTCAATTTCTTAGAATTTTCAATAACTTGTATTATATTGTGGAATTAACTAGAGACCTTGAGTTTCATTTAAAAACACTAATTGGTAATCTATTTTAGATTACCATATCTGGCAACCGTGAAATTATTTCGTTATACACAACACATACCTTGGTCTAACGATGGTTGGAACGTGGCAGACTCAACTAATTGGAACGCGTCCTTGAAATTTTTTATCAATATTTCAATATACAATATCAATCCGAAAAATAATACATTTTTATAGACCGTTTTCAGGATTTTAATATTTAAAAGTTCCATACTGGAGGAAATTGCGGATCAATGCTGCGTTGCCAGCACTTCACCGTGAAATCAAGTAGTTTGGGGATATCCCAGCTTGTGTTTGACAGTTCCTCGTGACGTCGATATGTACTCAGGCCTCTTAACATCAGTTTGATCAGTAACATCCTTCCAACACATATCCGTCATCGTTTCATTCATTGAATCAAAATTATCCTATTTAAAGTTAAATTTATCTGTGAAACTGTTAGCAATATTATTGTCAGAAGAAGTATCTAGCTTAATATTATTATACCGATAAATCCTATTTTTATGGATAGCATCCTATTTTCAATTTAGTAACATATTCATTGTTCATGTTCACTAAAATAGCCCTGGTAGTTTGAATATAGACTATTGATAATGTCTAGAATACCAATATTAGCAAATGGATAATAAACATGTTGCTAGAAACAGATTTGCTGGCGGAATCTTAGTAATTACCAATTCACAAAGCGGATCAGCAGAGGTGCGCCACAGGGGGGGGGGGACTTCTCTCCCCCAATACTTTGAATACTGGTGATGGATAAAATACATAAAATGCTCATGTGGGAAGGCATTCAAGTGATTGCCTATGCAGGCAACTTAGTCATTCTAGTCTCACATTATCAGCGGAAGTATGGTAAGAGCCATGATAAAAATAAGTTAGTCGGCCAAGAGTTGGGAACTGAATATTAACCCACAGAAAACATAAATGATGCTATAAACGTTAAAGCAAAAATACTTGGTTTCAGCCTACCAAGTTTGGAGAGTGTTACGCTTTGGATGGCCTTTCCTACAAATATATAGCTGCGGTGCTTGACCCTAAATTGAACTCAAATCAAAACGTTCAAGAATGAAAATATTGGAAAGATATGGAGATTAACGCCGCAAATGGCTCTATGGCTGTACACCGACGTAGTACGACCAATCCTCTCCTAAGGTGCTGCAGTGTGGTGGCCAGCTATGGGTACAACTGTACCAAGCATTCAGATTCAGAGAAAGTTCATTCTGGTGTGATAAACTCTATGGACACAACAGGGTCCTTAGGCTTATGAGACAGGAACGTTGTGCATACCTCAATGGTTTTTACTACTTTCTTCTCGGTTCTTGACAGGATATTTAATGTCAAATTCTATCAGCCTGCAGAGAATGGAAACATTGAAACCCGCTGGATATTTATAATTTGTCAGCGTTCACTGCCTAATCAAAGATGAACTGTAGCATTGGCGCTGGCGTGTATTTTGAATCCCCTACTCTAGAACGATCATAAAGGTTACCAAATTAATCTAGTTTATTCCAGTACTGCCTATTTGGAAGGCAGTCCTATTGAGGACACGTCCCCTCCAACCAGCAACGTGGCTATAGTGTAGACGGTCAAGCGGCTCTCCTGGTGTTGACATCTTCTACAATATCCTTCAAACTAGCCAGCAAATATTGAAGCGAGTTAATGAGCTTGAGCGAGCATTACAACCTGAATATTTTTTGGGTATCAGGCCATGGAAACATACCAGGAACTGTGAAAGCAGAGTTTCAAGAAAAAAGAGTTCCGAGCTTTATGCTGGGAGGAGGGATGCGTAATCGATGTACCCCCAATTAATATAGCCTAAAGAGACTTGTTCCTCTTCTTTCTATCCCAAGCGAGCTATTAGGCTTGAACAAAACGGCGCTAATGTCGTAATTGGATCATTGCACTGGAGGGCTTATCACTCAAACGAACAAAGCAATTTAATTGTATAAAACGTTATTGTTATAAATGAAACTAACTGGTTATAAATAGTTTCACTTTAGGGAGACGGGGGGTACATAGATACACAAGACTCATACAATAATCGATTGCATATATTTGAGTGGTGACATTTGTAAAACGATCATAGAAATGTTTGAACGAATCCTACTTGTTCGCGCCAACAGACAGTCAGCCGTTGGCGCTCTAGAAGTCGTAACGTGTTCCGAGTGCGGCCAACTAAACTTAAACGTGAAATGTAAAAGTATTTTTTTGGTCTTTTATACCATCTTGTGAAGATCTATATATATACCAAAGGTGAGTTAGGGTGTCGAATATTATGGATTCACTATTTTTTTCCAAACAAATCAGTTAGTTTCTTCGGTACAATTTGCATTTAAACAAATATCTGTTGGGGCACTTAGTTACAGCAAAATACTGATACACATCAATGTGACCCGTGTGTATCAAGTTGCCCCGTACTTTACTGTATCTAAGTAGCTCAACAGACTTCACAAAATTATACAAAATAACTAACTGATTTATTTTGAAGAAACCCTAAATCCATTTTATAAATTGTAAAATATTTTGAATTAAAATTATATACAGGGTGAGGCATTAGTGTGAGGAAGTCCAATTACTCACTTCTCGTGAGAGATACGAAAAAACTTTATTAGGATAAAAGTTGAGCCATATGTGGTGCGATATTTTGAAAATATTTTCAAATATACAGGGCCACCCATATTGGCAGGATGAACCTACCTTATCTTTTTTTAAATGGAACACCCTGTATATTTCCATATCTTTTTATTTCTCTCGATTTTCTTGTTTGTGCGATAGGAGGTGTTACAATGTTATACGAGGTAATTTAAAAGATATAAGCACTTTTTTAGTAATTTCCGAGAATCATCAACACCCTGTACCATTGTATAGATTTGATATCAAGAAATCTATTAATGTTCAAACGATTTCTGATATAGTTTACTATTGTCCAAAATTATTAACATATCGCGATATTCGTTTTGTATATACAGGATTGGTCATAAATCGAAATGATAATTTACTGGGTTTTCTTAAATGGAACACCCTGTATTTTAGTATCGTAATGAAATTGTATTGTATGGCACTTTATTATTTCTCAAGCAATCCCTATACCTAATTGCCTTAATTTGTGAGTTATTGATGATACTTTCAGCCAAACATTATTTGAAACAAATATTAGGTGAACTTTTATTGGTTTTACTGTGGAAATATTTACCCAAAAATAATTTTCCAAAGAAAAATCACAAAATAATTTGGTCTGATTCATGAATGATTAATATTGAGTGAATTACCAAAATACATGAGTACTTAAGATTGTTGGGGTATAAAATATTACTAAACTGACACATCATTCTAGTGGGCTATGACTTTGACAATAAACTGATTTAAAAATCTAACATTAGATTACTTTTATTTCTTTCTGTTTATTATTATCAACATGAATTATTCTCAGGAAGAGCTGACTGATATGGTTTTTGTGCTAGGAGAACGTAACAAAAATGTGTTACTGGCAAGAAGAATTTATCATCAGCAATTCCCTAAAGCTACGGTTTCCTAGGAAAGCGTTGCCGTACTAGGGCGGCAGTAATATGTAGGCCGTAATAATTTTTATCGTCAACGAATATGGCTGACGACATAGCGGTGACAATAGTTGTAAAGTTAGAATAGTTTGTAATAATTTTTTGCCGGGGAAAGTCGCGCTCCTGAAATGAATGATTTTGATATCGCGATGTTAATATTTTTGGAAGACGAAGAGTCTTAATTGGATGAAGATGCCAAAAGGTCGGAAGAATCTGAAATTTATAGAAATCGAAGAACCGAAGGCGTTTATGAAGTTTTAATACGCCGCCATCTTCAAGTCAATGATGTAAAATTCAGGGAATATTTTCGCCTGACACCAATATTATTTGATTACGTATTAAACCACATTAAAGAAGATATTACCTCAAAACCATGTAACAGAAATAAGACTCCAATAACCCCTGAGCAAAAACTTCGTTTATTTCTGAGGTATGTTGTAATTATATAAATTTTTCACAAATTCGTTATAAAAAATTTTCCTGTGTTATCTGGGGAAAGTAAAGGTACCACCGATGAGTCATAAAAGTTATTTACAGCTAAGGTCTGTACAGTTTTGCCGCTCAAAATATTGGCATTTCCAACTATGGTGCCTAATTGTAATTTTAGATAAATTCGTTCCTTTTCAGGTAACTTTTTTACACTTTTCACCATAGAAGCAAAGGAAAGATGGATCTCATCTCGTGTGTCGGATTGTTGGCCTTCGTCAGCTATTGTCTTAAGAAGTTTCAAGTGTGCCTCAGAATTTGACGAAGTTTTCTGCCTTTTTGCTATTTTGGAACTTCCACAATGCTTTTCCCTGTCTTTAGTATTGTTACCTTCCTTTGAAGGTATCTCCCTTTGAGGAGCAAGAATTTCATCCTGTGTGGACTTCTCTAGGTCTTCTTGTGAAAAATCATCTGGGTCAGCGATGTTGGTATTTTCTTCCAAACTCCCAATATTGGTGATAGTGCTGAATTAGAAGAAACAATGTATATAATGGTAATAATTTATGGAAATTTCAGATTTTTCCTTCTCTTTATGGAGCAGTAGCTATCCAAGAATGAGAGTAGTTCAGCTCTTTTTTTTGCAGCTTCACCGGGAGAACCTGTGCTTGGTTTTCCCTTTCGTCTGACGTAGTAGTCCCGCACATAAGCCCACCTTTTACTGCACTCGGTATCTACAAAATAAAGTTCATTTACTTGAGAGTTTTGTACAATAACACAAAAAATTGCATAGTTTTTTTAAGCCAAAGCTTTGTCTTATATTAGAGTCGAGTGTACAAAACTGAGTTCGCTTTATTTCTTAGGTACCTTGCTACAGGGGAATCCTTCAGATCATTAGCTTTTCAGTTCAGATTATGTCATTCATGGATAAGCTTTATGATCAAACAGGTGGCCGCCAGCATAGTCAGGAGACTACTGAATGTGGTAATGCCGTCTCCAACAATGGATCAATTAAAAAAAATGCAACTACCTTTATGTCGTCTTGGAACTTTGCGAATTGCGTGGGTGCCATAGATGGCAAACACATAAGAATAAAATCACCTAAAAACAGTGTATCTGCTTTTTTTAATTATAAAAATTTTTATTCCATTGTTATGCTAGCAATTGTTGATGCAGATTGCTAGTTTATAGCGATAGTTATCGGTTCTTATGGTAGAGAAGGGGATGCTGGAATTTTCTTGTAAAGTCAATTTGGAAGGAAAATTCAGAATAATGACTTCAATATACCCCCTCCGCAAACACTTCCAGGTACAGATATTAGCCTACCGTACGTCATTCTTGGAGACGAAGCTTTTGCACTACTTGAAAATTTGATGAAACCATACCCGAGAAGACAATCATTAATTGATCACTCTAAAGCCATATATAACTATAGACTATCTCGCGCAAGACGAACAGCTGAGAACTCCTTTGGAATACTCTGTGCATATTTCAGAATTTTTTTCCAGCCCATTGCAACTACACCGGAAACTACCGATAAGCTAGTTACATCTGCCTATATTTTGTACAATATTTTAAGAGAATCTAAAATACTTGCTCCTAATGAAGGTGCCATGGATGACAATCTTCCACTATTACCAACCCAAAATTTATTTCCAATGGCCGAAACCAATATTCGTGCTCGAAAGTCACCTACACAAATTTGTGATGCATTTAGAACATATTTTAACGGGACAGGTCAGGTATAATGGCAAAACAATCTTCTTGTGCAACATTGGAAATACTTTATCCTGTATTAATGCATTATGAGAATACCATCATTAAAAATTAAAAAATATGTAAAAGTAGTACGTAACTATTTCATTTTTTATAATGTCTGCCATTTCCCGCCAAAGGTTGAGTTTCATTTGTGTTTTTTTCTAGTCCTTACATTTTATATTGTACAAGGAATCATGACTCCTCACAAAATCAATTAAAATTTCGTCTTCCTCCATTGTCCAATCTAAATTTTTATGATTAGTACTATTGCCAGACATAATTCGAAAAATCTAACGAATACCACCAAAAATATGCTTGAAGTCTCTCACCGTAATGTACAAAAACGATGCATTCACTATTTCTCGCCGCTATGACGGCCGTCTCGATGATAGCGCTGCCGCTATTTTGCATGACGGTGTTGGCCGTTCTCCAAAAAACCGCTTACATATAAAATGCACGGACAGCGTTTTATTACGACCGCTCTAGTACGGCACCGCTTTCCTAGGAAACCGTAGCTTAATAGGCGACAACCAAGAACAGAAGCATTTTAAAAGTGTATTAGAACGATTTCAATGTATCAGACACGTAAATTACGAGAGATCTGAATGAACAAAAACTGTTGTAAATCAAGGAAATGACTTAAATGTAATTCTTAGTGTCACGGAGAATCTACATATTAGAACGAGGGAAATTGCAAATGCTCTTGAAATTAGTGGCCGCAGTGTGGGGAGAATTTAAAAACATAATATGATGCATCCATATCATGCACAATTGCATCAAGATTTTGAAGAGGATGATTATAATAAAAGAGTAGAATTTTGTCGGTGGGCGCTGGAACAAATTCAGAATGATGCATCTTTTTTTAAATATGTTTTATTTGGAGATGAAGCTACTTTCCATAAGAATGATACTGTAAACAGACATAATTTTCACTACTATTCAACTTCTAATCCGCACCACATTTTCACACACAGTCAGATAAGATGGTCATTGAATGTTTGGGGTGGAATTATTGGAAATTATGTTATCGGACTTTACTTTTTCGAGAATCACTTAAACGGAGAAATGTATCTACATTTTCTGTACAACGATTTGCCGGAATTATTGGAAATAGTACTAGTGTTCTTAAATGAAACTCACGGTCTCTAGTTAATTCCAGAATATAATAACTTTTAGTATATTGTGGAATTAACTAGAGACCGTGAGTTTCATTTAAAAACACTGATATGAGCATATTCCACGAAGTAAGGGTCGAGACAGTCAATTTCATTGGAAATAGTACCGTTAAACATACGTCAGAGAATGTGGATATTACATGACGGTGCTCCACCACAATTTTTTAGTGAATGAGCATCTAAATTATAATTTTCATGTAAGATGGATTGGAAGAACAGGACATATAAGGTACCCACCACGATCTCTAGAGTTAAACTAGAATTTTTTTCTGGGGCTATATAAAATATGAGGTGTATAAAACACCTCCTACAACTAAAGAGGATATGAAGGAAAGAATTAGAAATGAATTTATGAACTTAAACAGAAATGTGTTAACAAATGTGAGTCGCTCCTTTGAATATAGCTTGCAATTAAGTATCGAAGTCGATGGAGGTCATTTTGTACATCTATTGTAAATTTAACGATTTTCTTGTTATTTTTTTTAGGTAACTATATTAAACGTTAATTCCCTCTTTTGTTAATTTGATAATTGGCATCACGTTTGGGAATATTAGTAATTTGGATTTTGTATAATGATACTTATGCTTGTAATGCAATAACCCATAACCTATTATTTTCATAGCCAACTAGAATCTTGAGTGATTTTAGTAATGTTTTATACACCAACAATCTTAAGTATTGAATGTATTTTGGTAATTCACCTAATATTAATCAATTATGGATCAGACTAGATTATGTTGTGATTTTTTTCTGTAAAATTATTTTTGATAAAATATTTCCACCGTCAAACTCATAAAATTTGACTTTATATTTGTTTCGAATAATGTTTGGCGGAAAGTATCATCAATAACTCACAAATTAGGACAATTAGGTATAGGAAATGCTTAGGAAATTATAGAGTGCCATACAATACCATTTCATTACGATACTAAAATATAGGGTGTTCCATTTAAGAAAACCCAGTAAATGATTATTCCGATTTATGACCAATCCTGTATATAAAGAACGAGTATCGCGATATGTTAATAATTCTGGACACTACTAAACTATATCAAAAATAATTTGAACGTAAATAGATTTCTTAATATCAAATCTATACAATGGTACAGGGTGTTGATGTTACTAGGAAATTACTCAAAAAGTGCATATATCTTTTAAATTACCTCGTATAACATTACAATACCCCATATCGCACAAACAAGAGAATCGAGGGAAAAGAAAAAATGTGAAAATATACAGGGTGTTACATTTAAAAAGAGATAAGTTAGGTTCATCCTTCCAATATGGGTGGCCCTGTATAATGGAAAATATTTCCAAATTATGGCCCTATATATGGCTCCACTATTATCTAAATAAAAAGTTCACGTATCTCTCACGACAAGTGGGTAATTGGACTTCCTCGCACTAATGCCGCACCCTGTATATTATGTTGTTATCAGAAACTGGTGCGCACATACAAGCCCAAGACTGAAAGACATAGTTTAGATGAAGAGAGCATCAAGACCGCCGTATCTGAAGTTATTTTGAAGGTATCATCTCTTAGAAAAGCAGCCGAAAAATATGGTGTTAAACCTGGAACTCTGCAGCATCTAATCATTTGTGACAACCACGAGTCACATAGTTCTATTGAAACTGTCAACTATTGTCGTAACAATGGGATTATATCTTTCTTTACCACCACACACGTCACACAAATTGCAACAGCTGGATGTCAGCGTTTTCGGTCCATTAAAAAATAAACTAAAAATAGCATTTAATGATTGACACATTCGAAATATTGGTAAGACTTTATCTATATATAACATTGCTGAACTTTCAGAATCTGCCTTTTTGGAGTCCTTTACACCCAAAAAAATTACAAGCGGTTTTTAAAAGCCAGGTATTTGGCCATTTAATATCGAAATTTTCAGTGAGAGTTCTCAAGAGAAATACAAAGAAAATAATCTGGAAATAGAGAGACAGGAAGTAGATTTTGTGGAGCCGGGAAGAAGTCCAAATTATGAAATAATTGATGATATCTGCAACAGAGGAGAAGTACAAACAGACCCTTCAAGTAACCAATCGAATTTTGATATTTCTCCGAATATTACCCCATCTTTGAATGTTTTATTGCTTCTAAAGGCTGGACCCAGCTATCAGATTAATAATAAGTGTCTCCAGCAGCTGTACGACCATATCCAAAGAAGGCTTTTATTAAAAAAAAATCTAAGAAAGGAAGAGAGAAAGGAAAGTCCAGGGTTTATACTGACACACCAGAGAAAAATCGGTTGGAAATATTACACGAAGAAAAACATAGAAAACGAGAAGATAAATTGATGAGGCAAAAAGCAAAGGAGCTGAAAACAGCAAGAAATTTATTGGGACTTACAGAAACTAAAAAACCTATAAAGAGAAAAGTCTGTCTTCGTTTGATGCTAATGTCAGATTCGGATTCCAGCGAAGATGACTTATTGAAATTAAGTGATTATGATGATGATGGCGATGATGAAGAGCCAGACGAAACCATAGAAGAGTTAGACATTCTTAATCCTGAAAATATAAATATTGGGGATTTCCTTCTTATTAAGTTTGAAAAGAAAAAATCTGTAGTTCATTATATAGCCAAAGTCATTACTAAATACAGTTTAACTGAATACCTAGTGTTACATCTATGAAAAATCCAAGTTCTTATATTTTTGTTTTTCCTAATGTAGAAGACCAGGCAAGCGTTGATTTTAGAGATGTTGTTTTACGCTTACCAAGACCAAATTTTACGAAAGGCACAACTCGAACAACTTCTATGTATACTTTTTCAGTTAATTCAAGTGCATACAATGTGCAATGAAAGCGTTCTCAATAATATTATTTAAGTTTACAATTTGGTTTACTTATTAGAGTTATTTTACGATTGTTTTTGTTTTGATTAGGTACCGAGTTTTATTTGTTTAATAAGAGAATAGTCTTAGCAATCGTGTTCGGAAGAATAAATATACTATTGATTGTTAATTTGGTTGAGTTACAAGTATTTTGTAATACCGATTACAATATTTTCTCGATAATAAAGTATTATTTCCATGAAAGTGTTATAATCCAACCAATTTCGTTCAATCTTCACTTTGTTTTAAAGTGCCCCATGTGATGTATCTAAATACCCCGTTGGTGGGGCAGAATGATTCAAAATCCATCTTTTACAAAACACGTACTAATTGTTTTCTTTCACATCTTGAAGTGTTTTCATACTTGACATTAGTATTTATACATTTAGCTGATAATAATCATAAATGTGACATTTATCAACATAATATTTGATTTTAAATTTTTATGCATCAATCCACCCCACCTCCTAGCTAAGAAAATTCCAAAAATTCTAAATAATTTGACAATTGTCTCGATATATTAAAATATCATTGATGATATTCATGTGTTATTTCTGATATTTCCGTTTTCTAGATAAAAGCACTTAGCAGCGTTATATAGCTTTTGTGCCTTGATCTTTTTCAATATATTCTTCAAACGCCCATCTGGGATAATCGGAGAAATAGAACGATCATACCATATTTTACATATGCTGTCCGATTTTCCAGAATTTGTCTTTATTTGCAAACATGCCATTTATTAATATTGATTATGCACATTTCACTAGCTTCCGAATGAAAAGAACGAATATATTTCTTCCAATGCGAAAACCTACTTAGATATCTGGGTCGTCATAATCGCCGATTGAATAGAACAGCCTCTCTTTGCATTTCAATAAAATTTAAAATCGACATGAATTCAATAAACACCAATCTAAGAACAGATAGATCTCTATTCGTTGAATCCCTGGGGGCGCAATGATTTCGTAATAAGGACTGCAAGCTCCTACAGTATCTCTATTTTCTCTTTAAAATATTACATCCATTGTCGACTGAGGCTATTGAAAATTATTATTAAATAATGAAAATCTATCGAATCTTCAACGTATTATTGAAATGCAAGTCGATTCAGAAAGTTTATAGTCCTATCAAAATGGCTCTGAATTCGAAAATTTCCGCAAAAAGTTGCATTTTGCGTATAAGTGTTTTCGACCCTCAGGAACTCAACTATGAAGTCATTTTTGAAATGCGTGGCCGGGGTTTTGAGAAAACCGCCAAAATTGATGTTTTTTTGAATTTTATTCAGAATCTGCTATCAGTAGACGCAAAATATCTTGACCATAGTGTAGAGTAGAAAATTATGTGCTAATATGTTGGAAATTGAGTGGAATCAATGAATTTGAACAAAAAATAGGTATTTTACCAAAATTCCCCAGATGTCGTCGTCGTAGAGATAGCACGCACGCAGCTACCCATAGATAATCTTTATCAGCTAACTATGCCGTCGACGGTAATTCACCAATGGTCATCTCCAGTGTATTTATATGTATTATAAATTGTTTAACAGCAGCATATTACTCATTTTCAGTCATATTTGGTTGAATATTGATGATCTTGGATCTTGAGGATTTGTATTTTTTTCAAGTATTGAAACATGCACTCATCGTGTCGCAACCGAAAAATGCATGGGCAAACAATATATACGTTTTCATGTGTTTCTTATCCGATGATGAAAACAATTCATTTTGTACAAATAGATATTATCCGTCGGTGAAGCAAGTGCGATACATAAAATTATAAGTGGGCGTCGTTACCAACTACAGCCACATATTTACCATCGGTTCTCAATTGTAATTTAGTGTTAACTATCCAAGTATCTACAAATTCACTTTCAAATTTGTTACTGATGTCAAATTTACTTACTGTGTGGAACCAACTCATGTTACTGTGAATAATTCCACAATATAATGAAAAAATGATAATTCGAAAACGTTGACAATTGTTACGATATGATCACTACCATCCATCACATAACCAATTGCTCCTAAGTATGACATTAATAAGTGAAACCCTCCCAAGTAAACAATGACGTTTGCTAATTCTTTATTTTCAACGACAATGCAACGAGCTTTATAATACACGGGTTGATCGAATGTTAAAAAATGGTTTTTTACTTTAATCTACGATATTCTTCTAAAACATAATTCAGTGCAGCATTTAATGTAGCCAAATCAGAAGGTCGTTGAAATATGAACAGTAAACAGCTAATATGCGTCATATCATAGGAAATTTCACTGAACCAAACTTCAAAAAATATTTTTTGTGATGGTATATTTGATACTTCGTAAGCATGACATGCAATATACGCTGCATACGATGGTGCAAAAATAGGCCTTAGTGGCCCAAGAAATAGTGTACTAACTTTTAAAAATTGTATTTCATGTAAAATTTTAGATTTTAGGTTCGTGAGGTATGCTTTATATTTGCTTCTGAAACACCAGCTCGGAAGCAGAAGGCATTTTTAAACCACCGTCGTATTCAACATTATGATCACGTGTAAAAACGGTAATACAGCACTAAAATGATTCTTTGCCATCCACAGTACTGCTGACATCAGTATTGTTGAATATCTATTGTGTGAAACATTTTCAAGGTTGACATGTGGTACTACTTCTGGCAACTTGTTACGTTTTTCTATTTTAGGTAGTGGCCCGAGTATGTCTACAACTACTCTCTGAAATGGTTCATTGGACAGATATTGATCCATTTTTCCTTGATTTCTAGTTTTTGGTCCTTTCTTTCCGCTGCATAAGTCACATTTCTTACACCATTCTGTAACATCTTGGCGACAGTTGACCCAGTAGAATTGTTCACGAACTCTGGCTAAGGTTTTCCCAACTTCGTAATGTCTTCCTGAACGACTGCTATGAAGTTCTTCAATCACTTTACGAACAAGTGATTTAGGCAAAACAAGTTGGTGGATCGTGGATACACCGTCAGAGCTATTTTTCGGGTTTGGGATTACCTCGTAAATTCGCTATGCTCTTCACTCGTTCACAATATCCCAACTCGTGATTTTTTATCAGTTCAACTGGTCTCCTAGATGTATTGGCAACGCGAACGGGAATTTGCTTAACTATTTTTACCAGACATTTGGCTTCCATTACTCCATCTTCTGTCGTTCACGTGGTTCAATAAACCCAATAGTCAGATCTTTAGATTTTTCTTTGAGATGAGCCATGACAATGCTTTCAGAATTTGCCGGAATTCTTATATCTTTATCACATATCACTTTCATATTGTGCAATCATTTTCATCATTGAGGATTACTTCTTCGTTGTCGATGGATAGAATTTTGTTTTTAAAATCTATTACAAATTTCTTTTGCATAATTTCTAAACCTAAAACACATTCATCCATAATGTTTGCTACCAAAAATGAGTGAACTATGACAGCGTTCCCAATTCGAATGGATGCTGTTATTTTTCCCAAAATCGGAGTAGTATGCCCAGTTGCGGTTTCCAGCACAAGGCCTCTAGGTGTTCTTCCGTATTTCTGTGTCAACATATCTGGGCGTACAAATAATCTAGTTGCTCCAGTGTCGACAATAAATTTGCAATCGTGGTTTTCTAGTTGTCCCCCAACAGTTGAATTGTGGCCATTTTTAAACAAAGAATATTTGCGAATCGTGGGGCTTTGAATGGTTTTAGTCGACGACCGCCCTGAATAGTCGATTTTAAGTAGTTTTTCCGGATTGCTGGTATTAGAACGCCGATAAGTTATTGGTGATCGACTTTGGTATGGAGATAATCTTCTAGGTTCGTTTCTTGTGGGGCTATTAGTTCTGTTTTTAACTGAGCTATGAGATCTGTTTCTAACTGGGCCCTACGAGGATGTACGTTGTCTTGATGTTGTCTGGTTATCCGAGTTACTAACTTGGCTTCGAGATCTTGATGAGTCTCTACATATTCTCTGCAGATGTCTAATTCTTCCGCAGTTGAAATATTTCCAGGATTCTTGAATTGGTGTACGATTTTGTAGCGTGTCTTTCAGTAGGTTTTCGATTCTAGTCATAACTTCGATTACATTCTCCTCCTCGAAGTGTACTGCTCGTAACTTTGGACGTCCGGTTTTGGAAATGGTTTTAACAGCTTCGAACTCTTGAGCAAAAGTTAACACTTCTTGTAGAGTCAGATGGTGGGGTAATCGAAAGGCTTGTTGTATTTATGCATCTCTTAAACTACCAATGAATGCTTGAACGCCAAATTGTTCCACTTCCAGGGTTCTAATGAACTCTAGTATTTGGAACGGCTTCAACGAGGTTAGATCCTCACTCTTACAAGTTTCTTGTCCGAAGCATTTCTTGCGTTGGCTTGCAATGGCGAGGCATTCTAGAACTAGGTGATCCGGAGTTTCATCCTCCTCCCCACAAAATCTACACTTGTCAATTTTTGCTAGATCTATTCTCATTAGGTGCTTCCTAAGGTGGCAGTATCCTGTAAGAGAGTCCGTGAAGATATGTAGCTTATTTTTACTAAGGTCCAAATATTTTTTGGATTTAGCAGTGTCAAAGTTCCGCAGGAACTTTTTGAAATGTTCCAGCCCGGGAAGGCGCCGCCAGAGTGCTTCTCTTTCGGTTTCCTCTTTTTTCCGAAACTCTTCCTCATAGGAGCATTTTCCCACACCACAAAAAGGCCCCGGACGAATAAAGGGCGTTTGTGCTCCTTTCCTGGCAAGTGTATTGGCCTTTTCATTCACCATGATTCCCGAGTGGCCAGGAACCCAGACTAAAGAGACCCTGTCATTCTTGCCTAATTCATCAAGTTTTCTTCAAAAATGAAAAAGACTTTCCATCTCAAATGTAATCTGTAGGTAAATAGCTACAACTACAACTTACTGCTAAGTTTTCTTTGGCACTTCCATCCAACTTTGAGTCAATGACATGGGAGCTCAATGCTTTGATAGCTGCTTGACTATCAGAATGGATCGAAATTTCACATTCCAGATAGTTTCTTTCTAGGTACATTTCCACGCATCTTTCGATCGCAAATATTTCTGCCTGAAAGATGCTTGAGAAGGACCCTAACGATAATGAGTATCTGGGGCCAGGCCCAAACACTCCAGCGCCTGCTCCAGTAGTTGTTTTTTGTACCATCCGTATACCATCTAATGGTGTTTTCTTTGAGAGTTTGGGTGGTGTATTCTCTTTCCCAGTTTCTCCTCTTCTTAAGCATCGTAGTGAAATGTTTTTCGATACTCACTTTCTTGATCATTTCGTAACTGGGAAGATTCGCTGATGAGATGTATTTTGTTAGAGAGGACCAGGCTACCTGATGTTTAATACTCTCGTTGCCTAAACCTTCCTTAGATATTCTAAGAATTGCCTCTTGAGCAGATCTTTCTATCACCAGATGTAGAGGTGTGAGATCTGTAATGATCTCAAGTGGCCTAGTTGGACATGTTCTGATAACTCCGGTGATGCACACACAGGCAAGCCTTTGAACTTTGTCGAGGGTCTTCCTCGTGCTGTACTGACTTGCTTTTGTATGCCAAACTATTGCCCCATGCGTAACTGCTGGTCTCACAATCATGGCGTCATGGCAAACAAAAAACAGAAGAAAAAAGGTCATGACTGGAGGGAAGATAGTCCTAAGTATATATCTGTTTGGTTGGACAAATTGTCTGGAGTTGATAGAGCTGTTGACACACCAATTACATATTTTGAAGGAATGTTAGATAGTGATATGATACGAAATCTTGTAGAGCAATCTTATACGCAATACAAAAAAATCCAGAAAAACCACTATCTATCACTATAACAGAAATGGAGCAGTTCATAGGCATATGTTTATGTATGTCTATATTTCGTTTACCATGAACTCATATGTACTGGGCACAAGCAACCAGGGTAGCTCAAGTTGCTGATATTATGAGCAAGAATAGGTTTCAACAGATAAAAATGAATTTACATATGAATGATAATAAAATTGATCAAAATAACATAGACCGTCTTTTCAAAATAAGGCCTTTGATGGAATCACTATTGAAAATTTTCAGAGCTATACCCATGCAACAATTTTTATGTGTTCATGAACAAATTGTGCCCTTCAAGGGAAAATCTTATCTTCAACAATATAACCCTAAAAAGCCTCATAAATGGGGTTACAAAATTAATGTGACACCAATGGTCTAATTCACAATTTTGAAATCTATATAGGAAAAACACAACCCAAGTTTTCCTGACATCGGTGTCAGCTCCAATGTAGTCCTGAAAATGGTCCAATATATTCCACACAATAAAAATGTTTAGGTATTTTTTGATAATTGGTTTTCTTCTCCAGAATTATTCGTTCATTTACATCAAGTAGGAATCTTTGGTTTAGGTACAATTCAAATAAAGAGGTTTCCTGGTCCTACTTTCACATCAGATCAGGAAATGAAAAAAATTGAAGGGGTTCTATTGAAGAAAATCAAACCACAATAAATGGTGTTGATCTCAGAGTCATAAAATGGTTAGATAACGAATCTGTTCATTCGGCGTTTACATTTTCTTCTGCTTATCCCACAAAGGAAGTAAAAAGATTTGATAGGCCAAGAAAAGCTTAAATTTCTGTCACCTTTCCGAATATTGTATCTACATACAATACATTCATTTATGGGAGGAGTAGATTTAGTAGATGATTTACTGACCTACTATAGAATCCACATTCGATCCAAAAAATATTATTTGCGATTATTTGTGCATTTTCTGCATATGGCTGTTGTCAATAGTTGGCTACTACATAAACAGGAGTGTAAAACACATAAATATACCAAAAAGGAAATACTTTATAGTCATCAGTGGCCGAAATTTTATGCAGTAGAAATAATAATCCCCTGAAACGCGGCAGACCTTCTATTAGCTACATTGAAAAAATGTATTTAGCAAAAAAGGAGGGGACCACCGGAATCAATTCCTGAATCGGAAATCAGAAGAGACAGCACGGCCACTTTGCAGATGTAAAAGATGACCATCAGAGGTGTAAGTAACCGGGATGTTCTGCCCTTACATCAGTTCAGTGCATAAAGTGTCAAAAAGGTTGATGGGTGTATTTTCTCAAAAGATGAAAATGTGTAAATAAATTTTATTAAAAAATTAAGCTAAGCGCTTTCGGCAAATAAACATGCCATCATCGGAGCTTTCGTCAATGGTGAAAAATACCTCTAAAAAAGGGAAACATTGAAAGGGGATCGGCATCACAGGCACAATAGTTAGATGTACCTTCTCACAAAATTAACAAATAAAATGAAACTGAAAACCACCTCTTTTATGGGGTGAAATTATTCACTCAGATCATCTTTATATTTTAAAGATGGAGCAACGAAGTGAAGGCATACTTCGTTGCTCCATCTTTAAAATATAAAAATGATGTGAGTGAATAATTTCACCCCATAAAAGAGGGGGTTTTTAGTTTCATTTTATTTGTTAATTTTGTGAAAAGGTACATCTAACTATTGTGCCTGTGATGCCGATCCCCTTTCAATGTTTCCCTTTTTTAGAGGTATTTTTTACCATTGACGAAAGCTCCGATGATGGCATGTTTATTTGCCGAAAGCGCTTAGCTTAATTTTTTAATAAAATTTATTTACACATTTTCATCTTTTGAGAAAATACACCCATCCACCTTCTTCTACTTCTAAATATTCTTATGTTTAAATAAAACTAGAAACTGTTTCATGGACATGCATCGATAAAAACATATGTTATTTGTTTGAAATAATTCATTTTCAACTAGTTTAGTATAAAATATTTCCATCACATACCGTTGTATCATAAATGAGACATAAATCTAGTTTCTTTGAAATTGTGATTAAAAAAAATGTTTTCAACCAATTGTCTTCTTTGAGCACAACTTACACATAATAATTACATATATTTTTTTCTAACCTTTATGATGCTGTGGTATAAAAGAGATTAGGAATATTTTTTCATTTTTTTTTTGGCTTTAGGGCTGAACCCACGCACGTAGTTTCTGGATGCATGGGCCAGAAAACACAAAAATTTGTTTTGAAAAAATGTTTCAACCAAAAGTTGTTCAACATTTAATTATCTTCAAATTTTATTAGACATTTTCGAAAAATTATTATAATTTGGATGCCTAAAATTAATAAAACACTTCAAGTAAACTACCACTTACCGTTGACGGATTTCAACCAAAAGCAACTGGGGTCTGCATTTTGTCCATAAACTCTTCAATTTAAAATGTGAGAATGATATTTCACCTCCTTAAGGTACATATGTCGCAACCAAAAATTGATGATATACGGACGCACCGACATCATGCTCAAACTTGGATAGCCGTCTTAAATAGTCATGAAACGGATATTTCCGACAAAATTCCGACTTTGTTTCTCGCGCCATTACAATACTTACTTTTCGGAAGTAAAAATGGTAACATAACCTTTGGCAAACACTACCAAAAATTACTTTGCTACGTAATAAAAAATATTCACAGTGAATATTGTTTTTCCTACATAAGAATCATGTATAATATGAAATTAAAATGCGAAGATGAAACGTTTTAGATTGTACTATTTGGGGATAATACAATTGAAAAGTATTCACGGAAATATTTGTCTCTAATGGTAGACATTTACTCGTAGATTCGATAAAAGAAAATGAGCTAATTTATCAAGCAGGAGAAAAAATCGCACCAACTATAATTCAGGCTTGCAGTAAATCAGCGAGAAACTCCGGAACTTCATCGTCCGAGTCATAAATTTGGAATGCGCAGTAAAAAAGAAGCCGTCGCGGTCGGTTAACAGTTAAATCTTTTTTCTCGACATGATTGCAGTTAGGGTCATCTAAGGATAAGAGTATTAAGTACTTATTTGATTACCGAGTTTTTTTCTTGGAATGACAGTAGTTGGGTCATGTGAAGATAGAGGTCTTAGGATATATGTCTCTAATTACCTAATAATGAAAGTTTTTATTGGAGAATTCAAATTATACAAAAATGGTTCTTATTTTGATAGAAGTGCTTGATAAGAATTTGCTGAGACGGTTAAATCACACAAAAAATTGCCTCTTAATCAGAATTTTGCAGGTAATTCACTAATTATTTCTTGGCGGACTTTATGATTATTAGTTAGTCATTATACGGAATCATGAAAGTTAACATATAGCTCATACCTAGGAATAAAATCTGTTGAGCCAGTTTAAACGATAATCAGCAAATGATAACTTTAGTACAGTTTAAAATACAAACAATTTCATAAAAAATTTCGTTAATATCTACATGGAAAATAAAATTGAAGCGAAAAAAGGATAATAAGACGGCTCCTTCTTCAATATCATAAGTGGAGCAAAAGACATCTGACACTTTTGATAGACCGATGAGGTAGCAATCCACACGTGGGTTCCATCCAATTTTGTTATCAATGGATATCCATTTCCTTCTGTTATTGACTATTTTCATAACTTGTGTTCATGCCAAGTTGATCAGCTGCAATCTTTTCCTATAGACTTTATGTTCGTCTGTCTGCTCTTTGTTTCGTTTCTGTTGTGATATAGCTGACTGTAACTAGTGTATTATTATAATATTATCAATCCTCTTTTCCAAGCTATGTTCCATATCATCTTTGACTCAAAAATTCTTTACCTATATAATTGGTAAGTATCTGTTGATGAATTATTGAATGTTTTGGTATATATTCTTCGTTCTGCTGGTTCCACATAACAAGACACAGTTCACATTTATTTGAGGTAGGTTAAAACCCCCTATCCAGTAAGGCTGCCTGGAGGCTGCTATCATTCTAATCTACGTAGGCTTATATTTACAAAACGTATTTCGTTTAAAACGATTTGTCTGCCTTGAGGAGTTCTGGATCTATGAAATCGAATAGTTGGAACCGTTTGATCGCATCCGATCATCGAATACAGTCAGTTCTTTGTTTGCAATCGCTTTGTGTGTATGCTAAAAATGATAGGGTGTGACTGATAACTTTGAAAGTTAAAGAAAGGTAGTTGTTTTTGTAGGATTTAAGTGGGAATTTTTTAGGTAAGTGTAAAAATACATATATCTTTATTGGATTGTTTCAGTTTGAAAGAAAATAATAATGCAAGTGGTGTAGATATTTTTTGCAATGACGGCCTTGCGGGTTTGTGTCAAAATTCTATTTGATGTTTTTGTTGTCAGGTATAGATATAATGTAAAATTATAGTTTTTCTTCAATTAAAATTCTCATACAAAAATTTTCTCATGAATTAATTCCACAGTATGGTACCTTCCAATAATAAATTGATATATTTTATTGCAGAATGGACCGTGAATGTTATCACACCAGGATGAAACAATTCAAAATAGCAGACTCGTCCATTGAAGAAGTGGAGGATTTAATTGCGTCTGTAGAATCAGATTACTCGAATGACACTGATAGTGATTTCGATGATATGTATGATCCTGACTACGTAGCTGACGAAATCACTGCCTAAGATGAGAATATAATTTCTGAGTGTTTAGAAGAAATCAACCAAGTCAAAAATTTGCGTTGATGAAGAACTTTTGTCAATGGACGTTAGTGTTGTAGGCGGAGAATTACCATCAACATCTGCAACAGCCCTCCCATCAATAACATCACCAACAACTTCAACAGCTAGTGAGACAAGGGGGGCAGGCAAACTCGAACCCAAAAGAAGATCTCGATCACCAATGCCTCTGATGGAGGATGTTTGACCTCAAAACGAACCGTCACCAGGTGGTTTCACTGGAACAACTTTATATGCAATCGATGAAAAATTGCCTAACACATTGTGGCGAAAGAGACGGATGCAATTACATGTAAAGGAAGTTGCTTTCCGTGGTAAAAGTGAATTGCCCAGCTCAATTACAAATCTTCGAACACCAATGGAATTTTCCAAGAATTCACTTACTGACGATATCTTGAATTTGGTTGTTGATGAAACCAATCGAGCAGCACATGTGAAAGTTGTCAATAAAAAATTCAAAACAGATATCATCCAAATTCAGCATTACATTGGAATAATCCTCTATATGTCTATTTACCGTTATCCAAATATGGAAAGTTATTGGGTGAAAAATGCATTTCCTCCAATTCAAAGAACCATGCCAATAAAGAAATTTGAAGCGATCAAGCAACATTTATCTTCTGTCGATGAGGATCTTCGTATCAAAAAAGGACAGCCAGAATACGAACCACTTTTTCGAATAAGAAAATTAGCAGCCATGGTCAACGAAAGAATCGATTCAGTTCCGATTCAGACTGCTAGACTGTGCGTTGATGAACAGATGTGCAGCACTAAGATAGCTCATTATTTACGACAATATATAAAGAACAAACCACATAAGTGGAAAATAAAGTTATTTGTATTGTGCGACTCTCATGGATTTTCGTATCGTTTTGAAATTTATAATGGTGCAGGAGATAATGTTGTTTTACCGGGCACTCTTGATCTTGGTGCATCTAGCAATGTGGTTGTTAGATTGTCACATACCATACCCAATTTTATGCATCATATATTGTATTTGGACAATTTTCATACATCATTGCCCTTATTAGTGTATATTCGTGCTAGAGATATTTATTCTCTTGGAAGATTGAATATAAAAAGAGTACCAAACTGCAAACTACCTCCTGATAAAGATGTGGCTAAAGCAGTGGGTCTACTATCAAAAATTACGCTTTTTGTAGTCCATAAAGGTACAAAGCTCGATTGGTAGCCAGAGGTTCCAGTTAAAAATATTTACTAGAATACGATGAAACTTTTGCACCAGTGGTTCGAATTGCAACATTTACATTTTTAATCATTTTATTTATTCAGTATAACTTATTGTTACATCAAATGGATATTGAAACAGCTTACCTTAGTAGAGTTTTAAAAGAAGAAATTTTTCTGAGTATACCCGATGAGTTTCAAGCTAAAGAAAATAAAATATAAAAATTAAATAAACGGATTGTAGCTGGCCGCACGAACGTAGTTTATGCGTTTTGACGATATACTACAAAAACATGGCTTAAAAATTCGTCGGTAGACCGTTGTTTATATTTCTTGGATAAATGTCACATTCGTAAAAATATCTATGTAGCAGGTATTCTATATCGATGACCTATTAATTACCACAGCTGACATAGATACTTTGATAAGTTTTTAAAATTATTTTGAAGAATCAGTTTAGTATGGAAGATCTGCAAGAATTAAAACTTTTTCTATGTATTAAAGTGGATCGAAATAAAGATACAATCACGTTAGATCAGAGTTCATATTTGAAAACAGTTTTAAATGAATTTGATATGACCGATTGTTATCCAGTTAATACGCCATTGTTCAATAAATTAAATTATGTAGACTTAAATTTTGTTATGAATAGTGATGCACCTTGTCGAAATTTAATAGGTTTCTTAATGTATGTAATGTTATGGACAAGACCAGATATCTGTAGAATCATTAATTTATTAAGTATATAACAAAATAAAATTTATAGAGAATTGTGGCAATGACTTGAACATATTTTAAGATACATAAAAGGTACATTAGAATTAAACTGGATTATGGTCAATATGATGTTAATCATATTTTGGTAGGATTTGTAATAATGAAATAGATCGTAGAAGTACATCGGGTCATCTTTTAGAATTATTTGAAAATTGTGTGCCGAAGCTAAATATATGGCACTTTTGAAGATGTAAGATAATCATTATGGCTTGAAACCCTTTTAAGAGATTTTAATTTTAATATAACAGAGCCTATAATTTCATATGAACATAATAACGATTGCATTTCAATAGCTAATAATCCTGTTTTTCATAAACGATCTAAACACATCGATGTCAAATATCATTTTACAAGAAAACAAGTGAATAAAAATGTAATTTTAAATCCATGCAACAAATGTTGGACCATAACAACGTTTCCCCAAAATAATATAAACTTAAAAATTTTAATTTGAATTAATTATTAAATAAGTTTTTATTCCTCTACTTTTCTCGTTTTGAGTGGGAGTGTTAAATACACCCTATATATATGGTACGTGTCTCTCTATTAGATACAAAAAGGAGAAATATGAATTTTGTTAATGGTCGATGAATGCATGCTTCCGTTATCGGAAACTGTTGAAGAAAGGATAAATGAATATTCTCTAATACACAAATATTAAGATGACATATGCCGTATCGTAATAATCGATAAAGCAGCTCCCTGTTTATATTAGTTTCATTCAATTGTTTTATTTGTGAATGCCATTTTCCTATTAGAAATCTAAGAAAAATGCCCTGATTTGGATGGTGACCTCTTCAATGCATCATGTCAATTATGAACAAAATTATAATGTTCTTTCTATGATTTTACACTAAAAAAAGTATTATTCTGTTCTATTCGGTATCAAGACTTTCGTGTTGTTTCATTTCTTTCAATAACTACCGTAGTTAACTTCAATTTTCTCAATATAATAGATATTTATGTGATATAACGATCTTTATAGGACTAGACATGACTGTCTAATATCATGGCGTGTGTCATAATGATTGTTTATGATCCGAATTTCTTACAAATTTTTATATTCCGACGATTTGAGTAATGTGCGTAGCAGCCTAAGGAAACAACTGAATTGTTTGCTTGTATTCTCTTGAGATTGTCATAGTTAAAGTTATTGAAAAGTTCTGCAAGCATTGTAAAATGAATAATATACTTCCAGACACTGAACATTTAGCTTATTTTGCAGTTGCTTGGTTAGTGCCTGGAAAGTCTAAAATTATGAAAAAATGTATGCCAATTATGAAAAATTGTTGAGAATCTTGCACACGAAAAAGTTCTCCTAGCCAATTTTAAAGAACAATCAATGACGAAAATTGTGTCAAGTTTATGGATTTATTATTCGATGTTATGAAGCACGTAAATTGAAAAATATGTTCACATAAGTAAGTTTAGACACCTGATTGCTTTTTTTAAACGAAACTCCGATTCTTACAACACGGAAAAAGTACAGGAAGTACGGAAGTTTTTACAACAGGCCGAGAGTGAAGAATATTGGCTATTGAAAGTGTCCGTGGTAAGTGGAGCACAAGAAACTGAAAATCCACAAATTAACAATCAGAATAATGCTACAATTTCGATACCTAAGTCTAACATTAATTTAACAAAATGTAATTATGTAGTATGTAATTTAAGTTGTTAAGTTTTGTTGCTTTCAATTAGTATTTCATATTTTTGCCTAGAATATCTAGATACTCTAATAATATCATAGTATTTTGCCACTAAAAATGGAATCCATAAGAATGTCATTTTGATACCTCGAAATATAAATATATTTAGTCATCTAGAATATGAGAAACCAATACAATATATTTTGGTCTGTTTTCTGGCTTATCAAATTTCAAGCTAAAATAGCACGCCATATGAAACTGCATGCTGCTGGAATTTAACTTATTATGTGAGTTATCACTATTCTTTTCTATATTTCCGAAAATAGCTACTTACCGTTATGAACGAGAAGAGTTGAGTCCCTTGCTAGCGCCAATTCTGAATCTGTTAACGTTGCGTCCGACGCGTTCTCGGACGTAGGAGTGTCACTCAAACCAGCTGGTTGTTGGTAAAGGGGATGTTGGTAGGTATTATGTGAGGAATTATATCTACGAGGCGAGTCTTCACCTTCTGAGCCGCTCAGACTATATGCAGGGTACAAACGCCCTTTTCCTGAAATAAATAAAATACATTACATTTTTATATGAAATTGTGATTTTCTTGAAAATCCAGACTTTGAATATTAAATTGTTTTCAATTAATTCTGTATATACGCTAAACTTACATTGATTCAAACTTCATAAGAATACATGATAGGAAGCTAACCACGTTCAGCTATATCTCTTTGGCTGATATTCTCATGTTCATCGTTCGATTTAAATAAAGCTTATTACATTGATGTTTGATTGATATTTTCCAGAGCTCTGACGTAAAGTCTTGTTATCATGCTATCTCCATCCTAGCTTTGAGGTAATCGAGTGCCTTGCTTCAAATATAACGTAACCTTTCGGTCTATAAGTTTAAAAGAATTGACTGATCTGAACTATCCGCTTCATTCACGTTTTCTGATGAAGTGTAATTCAATGCCAATCGAAATTCATAGCCCGTGGTGTAGTGGTCCAGAAAGGAGTTAATTTTCTTGGATATGTGCGATATTGTGAAAAAGTAGAACTAAATTAAAAATTTTAACTGAAATATTCGGAAGTTTGATTACACAGCAGGAGAAAATTAATTTGGTTATTGTATCATTAAATGACTGACAAATTCCTCAAGTAAATAAAATAAATATCAGAGAGAAATATCACTCAAGCAATTCAGTTTACAAACATTTTCTTCACCAAAAGACAATACTTTTCAAATAAAAAACTTCATGAGTTCAAGTATTGGAATTATCATAATTCTTGGTCCAATGATTATTTATAAAAATTTGAATTTGTGACATTTCCTATTCTTCTTCTTGAAAATAACTATTTCTGCAGCTCTAACGTATGCAAACTTTATTTGGTCTGTAACACTCTGACGTTTCAATTCTAGACCAATATGAAAAGTCTCCAACATTCATTGCATGTGTTAAAAACGGAATCAAAACTTACGAATTACGCACGTCACTTTTCCACAATCAACTCTTCATCCAAAGTGTTTCGTCAACGTTCGGCATCTGACATTTTCGATATTTCCAAAAAAATCGGAAATCTTCTGGTAGACATCATATTTATGCTGCTGTATTTTCTGTTTGAGTTTTATTAAGTGCCGAGGAATGTATCTGAAATCCTGGATATAAATGGGATAATTTGTCTTCCAGTCGCCGTAACTATTGATTTTTTAGTATTCTCCCTGGTAATAGGTACAATGTCTTAGGTCCTTTAAGTAATCAATAAAGTATTATTTGGAAAAATAATGAAAATGCTTCACAGTGCATCAAGTGTATATGAAAAACATCTTAGTTTATAAAGAGAGTGTGAGTGTTGTAATTATGTTGGAGTCTTTGGAGTAGCGATGATTTATTTTTTTAATACATACACAGTAAATTTCATAGACAATTATGAAATTACCCTGTATAATTAGAATTATTTTCTTTGAAGGAAATAATACCCACTCGTTCTAGTATTATATATTAATAATAGTTTTTAATTATATATGAAAAGTGCTTGTAAAATAAAAGATAAAAAATGTAAGATCTCGTAATTATTGAAGATAATGTATAGTAGATTCACGAACTTTGAAGGAAGTACTGTCCTGACAAGCAGAGGACACAGGGAATAAATATAAGGTGACGGTAGAGAATAAGTGAAAATTTACTAAGAGTTAGCGAACAACAAATACGGAGAGTGGTAACAAACAACAGCTAATACAACCAGCAATAGAAAGACTCACAGGTACATAAACCTAAAAACCTACACAATACTAGTTACTTATTTAGTAATTATTTAGTTAAAAGTATTTACGATATATGTCGATAGTATTACTGAATTGGCTTTTACTTATTTTAACATATTGTCTCTCTCTGTCTTTCCACTCTTGACGGTTCAAAGAAACGCATCTCTAAATAGAGATGTTATGGTTTCAAATATTTCAATTTTTTGTGAGCACAGAAACCTTATTTTTGTTTTTTAGGTTGCATCCCAACAAAATTTGCTGATATAAGTATTTCCATTTTAATGTAGATTTTTGATTACTTATGTGTTTTTTGGAAGGAATAAATTGCTAAAAAGTAAGTAATCGTATCTGTCCGATATCAAAAATTATAGTTATTATAATGTAAATTATCCTGCAATCCGTATTTTTTAATTTTAAAAGCTATGTTTGAGGTTATGTTTACTGGATTATTCGATTAATGTGAAAATATGAGATAAAAAATACTAATTGTTTGTTCTAGTATCACCAAAACATCTTTCAACATTCTCTTGAAACCCTGTTTTAATGATAATATGGGTTTGTTAGCGAAAAGCTAAAGATAATTAATTGACCTTAACTGACCTTTCAAGTATCTGAATGAAGAAAAATTACATAATTCATTTTGATGAAAATATAATAGTGATAATTGAAAAATATAACTATTATCACCTGATGAAAGGAGCATTACATATTGCATGAAAGGACATGTGCTATTCAATGATATGGATACCAAGTGACAGTATTGTGGGAATTGCCAGAAATCAAGAATGGAAGAAAAATATACATATCAAATTTGTACCATTTATATTAACATAATAAAATGTTTTCAGAATTACAAATTGTTGTTTGTTTCATACTAAGAGAATTAAATTGCAGAAAATGTGCAAATTCACATGATTGAAAATAGGCCATTTAGTATGAAAACACAGAGCGTCGTGTCACAACTTTGCCTCAATCTAACCATATTTGTATCAGTTTCATAGTTTCTGTTGGTTGCTTTCTAATTTTATTTAACATGTAGGCTCTTTTTTCAACTACATGTGTAAATATATTCAATTTTATCTAGAAACAAATAATATAAACAAAAAGTTTTCAAATTTATTTTACAAAGAAATATTTACTTGTAATACAATGCTTTACATTTAATAGAAGAAAGTAAGGTACAGTGAGGAATTTCAATTTAAAATAGCAAACGTTTAGAAAAACTTACGAAGCAACTATAACAACTTATAAAAAATGTAAAGCGAAAGATCTGTAATGACAAATAATAATGTATATATTGTGGGGAGATCGATATATACAGTACAAAAGCAAACATACAATCAACATGTACAAGTTTGCTTCTACCTTGTTTGCAAAGATTGAACATATGTGTTGTGGAGATTGGAACTGAAACATTTTCCCTCATAGTACAAAAAAATAGTTGGCTCATTCTCTTTTTTCCATCTATAAAATGACAGATACTCATATGTGTGATCACCTGAATGGTAAATATTTTTTTTTTGTTTTTATATGATACATTATTGGTATTATTACTTGTCCGTCCAACCCATTTAATATGCGAGAAAAGAATTGGTTTGCACAAAAAAATTGGAATTTAGGGTTTTTTTAAGTTGTTTTTACATTTTTCAGCAAGATCAAAAAATGTTGGTTTTTAGAAAAAATATCCTGTCTGTATAAGTCGATACAGCCCCAGAAGTGCAACAAGTCACCAATTTTATGATTGAATATTGTTCAGAACATCTCACAGATGAACCCTTTTGATTTTAAGCTCACCAGAGCCAGTAGAACGGGTGCTATGGTACTAGAAATATAACATTTTTGGAGAAATTTTTGTTTGTTAGTACAATACAGCCTCTGGAGTGTATACAAATAACCAATTTCATGATTGGATATTATTCACAGCTTTTTATAGTTAAATCTTATTCATTTTGAACACACTAGGGCTAGTACAACGGCTGCCATGGTTCCTGAAGTTCCACATTTTTGGAGAAATTTGGGGTTGTTAACATGGCAAATGGCAAAACCTACTTAGAAGAAGCATCTAATTTTCTTATTTCATTTACAGCTTTGATTATGTAATTAAAACTAAGCCTGGTGTAACTGCCTCGCAGGTCCATTAATATTTCATAAAACAGAGTTTCCTGATACCATTCCGTAATTAAAAACAATAACAAGACTTATTTACAAAAATCAAATTTCTTATCATTTTCAGAATTGACTATTTCACTGAATCGGAAACTGATGTAACTGCCCGCACAGGTCCAAATACTTTCCATGTAGCAGTGTTCACTATAGCTATTTAGTAAGTAAAAACTAAAACGAAGCCTGATGTAACTAAAAGGGATAGTTTATAAACTTTTTTATGTTTGATGATTAAGAAAATAGAAGATGCAGTTCAGTTGCCATGTATGCATAAAAATAAAGAAAATGTATCCAGTATTTATGTATATCAAATTTGTAATATGGATTTCAAGATAAAATGTATACTTTTGCTGAATTGGGAGTAAAATAAATAATTTTCTAAGTAAAAATATTACTTATTTAAAGGAAGTATTTGAATAATATTTTTTCAGTTTTTATAACTACATGGATCCAGACTCCAATATGTGGATGGGGGTCACCACCCCTTTGTGAGTATGGAATCGTAAACTTTTTATTTTCTTTGTGTTGTGAGGAGAAATGGTAGTGAAAAATGGAATACATGGCAACTGAAGTCAGTTGCCATGTATTAATAAATATGAAGGCAAATACATTAAATTTGTAATACTACAATTAAACAAACAGATTGCATAAATGATTTGATTTTGTTTTCAATAAATGAAAGCACTTTTGCTATAATTCACTTGAATAATTTAGAAGAGTCAATGGTAAAACAAGCATGTACGTTTATTGCAAACTGGAGAAAAATGCAAAAAGTATAACATTTCAATACATAACCTGGAAAAATTGAAGATAAAAAATATATAACATTTTTATTCCTGCATTTCGAAAATAAAAGATTACATAGTGTGTTACTTCTTGAATAAAATACGAAATGTCTATTTTGTTAAATTAGTGAAAAGCAATTAATACTATTACCAATAAAGTTTTTCTCACTAACTCGGAAGTCCGATGTATGTACGCAGATGCAATCTGTGGCTATGTACAGGTCCTTGGAGGAACCAAAAGGCCCTGATATGGGGATCAATAAATATAATGCACTTGTGGAATCACTAGAAACAGCTAAAAATATTTGCGGTTTATTTTATCTCTAGGCTACACTAAACACAATCTTGTGGTGAAGCACATGGGGAGTAAATATAAACAGCATTCACGAAGCACAAATTTACACAAATACAATACACACTAAACTATATATTTGGGATATTTTCATGGACATGAAACATATGACAACAATATTTAACCCATGGAGAAAGTAACAATATTATTTGTCTATGATTTGACCGTCGTCATCTGTCATGGAAGTTCTATACAGCGCCATCCATCAAGACGGTGGAACGGTTGAACTAAAGTAAAAAGTTGTTCGTTTGCAAAAAATTTCGTGAAACAAATCTCAAAAAATACAATGATTTGAGATTTCATATTTTTAGAATCGAATTCTCTATGCTTCCTTTTGGGGATCAGGTTTTGGGATCCAAATTGGTGACCACAAATTGTCAAAAGTGTCAAAATCACACCATCACTCAATGGCTTATATCTGTTTTATAACAATATAAAAGTTAACCAAAATACCTGATCCCCAAGACAAAGGTCCAAGTTATATTGTCTAAAAGTTAATTTCACTGCGTTCTTTAGATTTGTTGTTTACAAAATGATCTAAATTTTGTTGCAAATCACGGGTGCCAACTGTTTTCAGGTTCCTAAAACGTGAGGCCCCTCTTAAGTAAACTTGCATGAATAATAATTTTAAAAGCGAAAAACTCGTAAATTGCGAAACAAATGAGCGATACCGAAATATATCAATTCAACAAGAAAGAGATTATACGTGCAACTGATTGAGCTAGGAACTTCGATATTGTTGATATAAAATGGTGGGCACAGGTCTTTTTTTAAGGTAAAGGTAATTAGTCCTATTTATGTTAATCTTCCATTTTTGAAGCTGGCTCTTGAGTTGTTCTTGTAGCTTGTTATTACGGGGTCTTCATGGATAGCTATAAGAGTTGTATCGTCTGGGTTTAGAAGACTATATGTTTAGACTAAATAGAAGATTGGTCCTATAACGCTACCTTGTGGGACTCCAGATTTGACTCATACCTTCTCGAAGGGCTAGCTCACATCTAGGAAAATGTATGCGCAATATTTTTTAGTATTTTTGGCGTGTACTAAGCGATGGCATTGCTGGATAGTTGAATGCTCCGGACGGAATCCAAACTGGTGCTCTGGGATTATATGAAGAAGTAATTTTTCCGTAACTTGGACGTTCTTGATAATAAACTTATTGGTCTATATGAGGCAACGTTAGTTAACTCTTCTCTAGGCTCTGAAATGAGAATAATTAACTACTCATTTTTTGTAGCTCTTCAAGCATTTTAGAAGTTATCTGATCTATTCCAGGTCGGTGCCTGTTATTGAGGAGTGATATGTTATCCTTGATTTCCTTAGGAGTAAAAGGTTGTATGACTGCTGTTGGTATGTTAAGTGGAATGTTGTTGTGTAGATCATCTGAAATTGCTTGGCCAGGAATATTATTTACAGGAGTAAAGACACTGGCAAGGTATTCATCGGAAAGGTCTGCTTTTTGTTGATTATCTTTGAATCAGTCACGGTAACAAAGTCAGCTCGCCTACGAGTTGAGGATAAATTTAGTAGCTCTCTGGCAAAAACTGTTTGCAAGATACTTGAAATTTGGTGCTGGAAAAGAAAGAATGGGGTAGACGGATGAAATAAGAAGAATGTTTGGAGGTCTGACTGATGAAAATGATGACAATCGAAAACGAACCAGAAAATAATTTAGAAGAAATAAGAGAGCTGAAAGAGGAAATTGAATGGCTGAAGCTAATGATAGAATTGATAAATGGAAATGATGGAACGAGGGACAAAAAGAAACAATATAATTATACAGGGTAGTGGAAAGGAAAGGTCTGGAGACACAAAAATTAAGAGAAGGAATATTAAAGGAATCAGGAACAGAAGTGGACCTGAAAAATCAAGTTAACATTGTACAAAGAAGAGGAGAATTCAATAATAAAACTAAGAGACCCATAATCATTAAACCTAACCCATGAGAACAGGAAATATGGAAAAAAAAGACAAAACTAAAAGGTACAAACATTTGGCTAATTGATGATTCGCAAAAAAGGAGACAGGAAGACCGGAAATACATGAAAAGGGCATGGGAAAATGGAAGTAGAGCTTTCTTTAAATACGATGAACTGATAATAGATGGAAATTTACATGACAAGTATAGGTTCCAGGAAGGCGAGAAGAACAGATAAAGCAGAGACAAATAAGCCTAAAACGAAAGTACACGTAAGATCAGCGGAGGCAGGAAAAAGCGAAGAGAAAATAACCAAAATATTAAGAAGAGATGAAGAAAACTATAAATAGAGGGACCAATGGAAGAGGAATGTGGAGATGAAAGAGGCAGTGAAGAGGAACAGAAGAATGAAGAACATAAAGATTAGTTTTAGAATTAGTTATAATGTTAAGATTAGCAATGGTATATTAATGAAAACAAATTGTTGTAAAGGGATAAATGTAGATAATGAAATTAGGATAGATAAAGCAAATAATAAAAAAGAAGGTAATATTAGTACACATGAAAAAGGTAGGGAGATCTATAATAATAATTGTAATTATATATTTGATAAAAGGGTACCAGGCAAGGAAAACCCTAATGATTAACAGGGCGATAAAAAAGTAAATATTAATCAAAAACTGGAAAGAAAAAAGGTACGTAGGATTAAGGGAATTAAAATTAGTACTTGGAACGTGAGGACAATGCTTGAACCAGGAAACATGGAGCAAACTACATGGGAATTAGAAAAATATGATAATGATATAGCAGCCTTGCAGGAAATAAGGTGAAGGGGAAGTATAGAAAAAAATATATATCAATTATTTTACTCAGGCAGAGAACAGTCAGGACAATATACATTTATAGTAAGAAAAAAACTAAAAAGGAAATGTAATGGAATTTAGACCAATCAATGAGGGAATGGCCTATATAAGAATTGAGGCAAGGCCCTTCAATCTGTCAATAATAAATGTTTATGCCCCCCCCCCCGGAGGTGGCATAAGATGATGGAAATGAAGTCTTCTATGATAAGGTAGAAGAAGCAATAATGAAAATACCAAAACAAGACACAATAGTTATTGTTGGGTGATTTAAACGAGCAAATTGGAAAAGAAGAATATCACAGAAAGATAAGCGGCATGCACACATTACATGGAACAATGGTCACAGAATTTGTAATCTAGGAGTAAAAATGAACATGATTATCTGCAGTACGATGTTGGCATAAAGTTACGTGGACATCACATGACTGCAAAACATATAAACAAATTGATGACATATTGATAAAAAACAGAAAACGGTCGACAATGAAAGGTGTCAGAACACGTAGAGGGACGTGCGCTGATACGGATCATGACAAGGTTGTAGCTACTATGTTACAAAAGATAAATATAAATAAAACTGAAATATACAACAAAAAATGGGGCATATGAAACTGGAACAGACATAAACGCAAAACGAGTACAGAGATAGTATAGAAGAACAATTAATTATTGAGATAGAAGAAATTAGTGGAGTTCAGGCAGGATAGAAAAATGTATGAATACAGCTGAATAAAAATTTGAACGGTGGTAAACAGAAAACAGAAGGAATGGCTGGATGAAACATGCAAAGAGCTTATCGAAAATAATAAAGATGAATGGTTAAAATGAAGAAAGAGAAGCTTATGAAAAACTAGGAAAATAAACAAAGAAAGTAATAAAACAAGCTAATAAAACAACAATTGAAAAAATAATTGATAAAATAGAAATGGCAAGTTATGCGAGGATCGCAAAAGCTTGCATGGTTGGAATACTTTAGGGAACTGCTTTCAGAAACAGAAGTAAGAGAAGAGGTTGCTATAAGATGAAAGAACAATCAAGACATAAGTTAGAGCCCAATTAATGAGCCTATAAGAGAGATAATTAACAGGAGTAAGAACGGAAAGGCGCAAGGAAGCGACGGATTCAATATGGAACATACCAAATACGGAGGGACAAAACGGTTAGGAAAACCATGCCAATTGATATATGAAATATGTGAAGAAGAAGAGAAGCCAAGAGAATGTAGTGTGGAACAAATAGTAACAATACACAAGAGAGGAGACGAACAAGCTTGTGAACTATAGAAGAATTGCGCTACTGAATGCAGCATATAAGATAACATCCACAATTATAAAAAGAAGACTACATGACGCAGGTTAAAGAGGAGGAGAGTATCAGTGCGGACGGAAAGGTCAACTAGAGATGTGTTACACATATTGAAACAAATTATGGAAAAGTCCAACGAATATAATATAGACATAGAAATACTATTCATCGACTTCCAAGGAGCATTTGACTGAATAAAAAGGAATCAATTACTGAAAGCAATGAATGAAATGGGAGTGAATAATAAACTAATAAGATTCATAAAAAAGACACTAGACCAGAGCGTAGCTGAAGTAATACCACAAAAAGGGAAAACAGAGAAGTTTACATATAACTTAGGGGTCAACAAGGGAGACTTTCTGTCGGCAACACTATTCAATTTGGAAGGAGAATATATATTGAAAAAAAATATGTGAGGGGAGAGGAGGACAAATAATAGTGTATTCAGGCGACGTAGCACTTGTGCCTAAAAACAGAATTGTAATAGAAGATGTGATGGAAGAGATAATAATGGAAGGAAAGAAAATTGGTGTAGTGATAAATACGCAGAAAACCAAATTATTATGATTCAAAAAGGATTGTGAACACAAAAATGTGAAAATTGGAAAATATGAATTTGAAGAAGTGGATCTGGGAATAACAATAAGCAGTGATGGAGACAGAGGAACTGAAATAATAGAAAGAATCGTAGCAGCAAACAAAGCATTCCAGACTAACAAAAAATTAATAAAAAGTGAATTGATAAGTAAGCGTACGAAAATAAGAATAATTAAACTGGTGATGATGTATGATGCAGAAACATTAACTGTGACTGAAAAACAATAAGATGATATGATAATACAGGAAAGAGAAATACTAAGAACAATATTAGAACCAAAAAAATAGGTGGCAAATATAGGATTAAAATAGAATATAGAAATATAACAAATATGGAAATATAACAAGAGATACTAAAAGACATAGTAAGAAAAATTAAAGAGCAAGGATTAAAACGGTTGGGATACATATGGAGAGCAGGTATGAGAGCAATAATATACTCAATGCTAGAGTGAAAGCCCTATAGTGAGAGAAGAAGGGGAAGAGTACGGATAACTTGGTTGCAGGACACAGTAGCCGATCTCCAGATTATGGGAATTAGACACGGGGAAGAGAAACAGCTATTTTATTGAAAAACATGATAACATTTTGGTTAATTATTAAGTTATGCAACAATGTACATTGCAATTGAATACATATCATATTATTTTATTTTGCAAATGAAAAGATAAACAAATTAACTAATAGGTAGTAAATAACATTCATAACAATATAATGAATCCTTCAAATAGTTATTTTTCAATATTTGAACTAAAGATAATAAAAAAATGGAAGTAAAATAATTTATTTTTGGTTTTAATTGACTAAAGCCTCAACATATCCACGATCTATTCCTAAACATTTAGTGGTTCGTCTATTAAATTCCCTTAATACGTGCTTGATTACGTCTGCAGTAATTTCCTGACATGCCTCTGTAATTGTCCTTTCCAAATGATCAATATTTTGAAAATACTTTCGCTGGTAAACCCCATGTTTTGAGTAGCCCCATAAGAAATAATCCAGAGGGGTTAAGTCTGGAGATCTAGCCGGCCAAAAAATGTGCGAATGTCTTTGTATTACTTTGTTATTGAAAGTCGATTCAAGGTATTCCCTCACAGCTATTGTGGTATGGTGTGTAGCACCGTCTTGTTGAAACCATGCACGTTGACGGTTTATTAGGGATAGTTCGCTAATAAAATCATTGTATAATTCATTTTGTAAAAAACTCAGATAACGTTCAGCATTCATTAATTGTCGAAAAAAATATGGTTCTATGCTTTTATTTTTGTAAATACCACACCATACGTTGGTCTTGAATGGATATTGGTCTCGTGTTTTGATGGTAAAGTGAGGATTACTGTCACACCAACAGCGACAATTTTGTGAACTGATAGTTCCATTTGATGTGAATGTTGACTCTTCAGTAAAAATTATATTTCTCAATAAAAGGGGATACTCTTCTAACTCTCTTTGTATCAACCAGCAGAATTCAAACCGTCTGTCATAATCTCCATCTTTCAATGTATGTACAAACTGGGGTTTGTATGAATGGTAACTGTTATTTTTTATTATATTTGCCATTGTACCTCTACTTACTTTATTTCGGATCAAAGACATTCTTTTTCTCAATGACATTTTAGGGTGTTCTACTACAGATAACATCACTTGTAATTTCGTGTCCTCACTGGCAACCCTCTTCTGGCATTTTTTATTAAAATTATTGTGAACACTTCCAGACGTCTTAAATTTATTTATAATTTTTTAAACTGTCGAATGCTGAATTAGTATATTAAAGTATAAGTGGATAAAGATGTCTTTCAAACACGCGCGATTTTTCGAGCACGACGGCGCATTGAGACGATGTAGCGACCTTACTTAATTTGTTCATATTTCTGGGACACTTTCTTCTATAGCGATTGTTCTCTTCCTCTCTAACATCCATGTTTCATATAACAGTGTTCTCAACTGTATCTATATGTAATTTCCATTTAAGGTCAGAATCTATAATTACCTACTCCTAGGTGTTTAAATAACTATTACTATATAGATTTAAAAACAGATCGTTTATCTATGTAATCCATTCATTTACCAGTTACCTACTAACAATTCAACAATTAGAATGCGTGACAAATGCATAATTCTTTATCTTACAAATACATATAAATGATGATTTGTAAACAAACATTGATATGTACATGGAAATATACATATTTAATATTTGATCGTTATTATGTCAAAACCACATAATATATTATTAATAGAAGACTTTTTTGGCTATTTTAGAATTGAAAACATCTTGATAAACTGCGGTTCAAGTAACAGTCAAGAGTTCTTACTGCCCTAACAATGTAACAAATAAACACAAAATACCCAAAATTATGAAATAAAGTTCAAGCAATTCTTCAGTTTGGGCTACTTTTATTTCCAAATGATTTTCAGGCAATATCTATAAATCAAAAGTATCATTGTACAAAATATCTCCATTCATAAACAAATATATAACTATGCACCTCTCTTATTATGAATATACAACGTTGATAATTTAACTAACATTAATTCCCGGTGTTTTCATCAAATTCAATTTTCTAACAGTGCATTAACCTAATTTATGTGATGCCATTAGTCTCTACTACTTTATCTGTAATAGTTGTATTAACACAATTATTGAGTACCTACTGGTACAAAAATACATATCATATACTAAATAAATCGATTCAAGTCATATACACACAAAATAAAACTGTTATTAACCAAATATGTAGAGGAGTGAATTGTATTAAATGAAGGGTATATTGTACTCATTTAAGCTGATCAAGAGAAATTTCTCAATCATTTATGAATTCACAGTGGATATATGGAGAGTAGTGGAAATAAGATGAATTACCAGGGAGTTTATTGAGAGAATGAAAATCGTATTTGAAAGCCTGTTAATCTTTTATATACCGAAGAATTCGAAGAATGAAGATAAATGATCACCCAAACAAAACCAAATGATAATAATAGTGGAGAGGGAAGTACAGTTGAAAAATATATTATTTTGTTGGAAAAGTAAATATATAAAAACCCACCTTTTTAGGAAATAAATTGAGAAGAAACTGTTTTAAAACGGAACAAGTTTTGCTTATGGAAAAGCCTTGTCGTTAGCTAAGCTCCAACAATCGCCCTAAATCTGTAGCTCAGTAGAAAACTTTGAAGGTAACAATTATTATCTATCACCACTAGCAACCTATAGGGACCCGCAACAAGAAGCTGAAGCGAGAAAAGATGAGCTTAAATAATAAATATTCTGTATCCAACTCCCTTGTGGATTTTTCAATTGTGAATACTATCGAGAATAAAGATATTCCAAATCCAAAGTAAACTAAATGTAGATCAGTAACATGGATTAACTTAGTAAGTAGGAACCGGGGTAATGATGGTATGAAGGAATCTATTTTTCAAAATCATTTCCCAAAAATATTATTTACCGATGGTCACAATCAGAAAGTGTTTCATGCTCGTCACCTGGAAGTCTCATAGTAATCATTTGAACAGTTTTTAAGATGTACTATCGAAACGCTTTGAGATATCTTGTATAAAACATGCTTAAGAACGTGTTAACAAACAGGCTTGAATAAAGTTATTCTTAATTCAAAAACAATGAATAAACGTTTTGGGAAACTATTCTAAAGGAAAAGGTAACGTATACAAACATGGATTACAAGCGGAAACAGAAAACTAGTACGCTAGATATAGTCAGTGACGTAGATACCCAGTAAATCTCATTTTATTTCAATAATATTTCACGTGTATGTTTATCATAAACGTCGTAACACGACATTAGAATTTGAACGTTATCAGTTGAACATTCCAGTTTCCATTCATTTATTCTTTTGCTGTAAGTACTAGACAAACCGGGCCATTCCAATATCAGAATCTAGAATTTATTCGAGTACAGTGATTTTAAACGTTACCTCACAAAAGTTCACAATTGTTGATCATACCTACACTCCGAAGAAATGCAAATTATTGGAAGTTGAGTCCGAGAGAGTTCGAATTGTAGTGTTCGGGAAACTGGGCTGTCGTTCCGACAAACTGCTGGTAGAATAAACAAACGTGCGTATTCTGTTGTCCGATTTTATCAGGCATAGTACCAAGAAAGCCGAACACGAAGAGCCAGAGGCACAGGACAAGTGAGCAGGACAAGAGATCGTTTGTCATCGGAAAATGCAGTAACAACTAAGTGGATTGCACAACATGGAAGGGTCCTTCGAATGCAAAGTGTTTATAGACGGATTCGAAGTTTTGGACTATTTTCATACCGAACTGTCTGTGGGTATGGTGTACACACTAGATATAAATTGAGTGAATGTAAACGACGAGTACTCAGTGTGTATATGTTTATTAATATGCAGCTAAGCGCTTTCGGCCATTAGGCCATTATCAAAGCTGTCGGCATTAAAAAGATCCAAAACAGGTGTCAAAAAACATCCAGCTAATAAAATCGAAACAATGTATGAAGCTAAGTCATTGTTACAATGATATAATTAAAAAAAACATTTAAATAACCCTTTAAGAGTGTGTACAATTATAATTCATATTATGGAAATTCCCATTCAGAAGTCTGAATGGGATGGGGTTTTGATTTGAGGCCAGTATTTGATTACTGATTTTCAAAGATTTAGTTCTGTCATTTATTAAAAGAATCCAGAGATCAATTCTGCTTGACAAAGTGAAGACAGATTTTCTTTATGCCACCCAGTTATTAGTATTATCACAACGATCATCGTCCGGTAGTTGGAGTAGACGTAGAAAACAAATGTTTGGTAGACGTAAGTCGTCCATTGCTATAACTTTTGATTACCAGCTTAAAGCGTTTTCGAAAACAGTGCAATCTAATTTTATTACTGAAGCTTCCAGTCTAACAGCGTAATCCGGGGTACTTCGTAGCAAACCAAGTAGGTTTTTGAAAAAACCTACTTGGGCTCGTTCAAGGATATTTCCATATCTTAGACCCCAGACACCAACGCAATATGACAGCATTGATATCACAATAGAATTATATAATTTCAATTTGCTCAAGAAGTCATTCTTGAGCGAACCATTATATCAGTGACGGCTGCAAAGGCTTGTTTCACTTTAGTCACTGTCATAACAGACATTTCAGAAAATAACGAGGACGAAGTGAAAAGTATCCCAAGATCAGAAAATTGTTTAACAATATCAAGTTTTCCATCATTATAATAAAAATTGTAATTATTTTAATTATTGTGGAAGCCACCTATCCCGAGAATCATGATTTTAGTCTTTGAAATATTTACTGAAAAATGGTTACGGATCGAGTATTTATGTAAAGTTTTAAGTTTTTTATTGAGATCAATCTGCGAATCACTAACGATCATCAGATCATCTGCGTACATGAACGAGCAACATTAATGCTTTAGTATTGTCAATGTTTAACCCTAGGTGACCTTGCTCTACGAAAAATTGCTCCATATCAGCCACAAAAATCGAGAACAATAATGGGCTCAAAGTTTCGCCTTGTAGATTGCGTTTAGAAGCAGCACACTCCGCGTCAAACCATCTGTTACGTATTCTACTGGAGACTGAACTCTTATAAACTAAATATAAAGACTCAGTCGTATTTTTGATAGTGTTAACTATATTAGTATAGTTTAAATCAGTACTGTTAAATAAACATACTGAAGGAGAAGTTCTCATTAATTGTTTATATTCCGATAACACAGGGTAGTTCCACCGAACTACGCAATTGTTTGTGACTTTAGGCATTCTTGTTCATCAATTTTAAACGAGATTTGCAGTAATAGAGAAAAGTGATCTGAGTTTGTTACTAGATTTAAAACTTCTAACCTCTCTATAACAGACTGGTAGAGAAGTAAATTTAGCAGGTCTATCGCTAATGATGGATCCGTTAACTAATGAAAGATTGTGACTTGCCATAAAATCTAATAAGGACCGATCCTTATAGGTAATTGTTTGGTCTAAACATATTTTCGAATAGATTCGTATTTTGTACATGAAATTCGGGAATATATGATAATTCACCTACTCTACAGTTAAAATCGCATATTGAAAGTAGTATTTGATTGCTATGTGTGTCAGTTATATCTGATAATGACAACTGAAACAAATCTAAAATATTATCAATATCCAAATCTGGCTTAAAATAACAAAAACCTCTGCTTGCACCACCTTGTGACCTCTCCCGAACGGCTGCTGAAAAAATATAGTAATATTTGCTTGATAGTTGGTCTGGAACTCTAACCGTATCTGTTAACCAAGTTTCGCAAATACAGAGAATGTCAAAGTCCATTGCATTATCTGAGATGAGGTCGTAAATATTATTGATGCCATGAACATTCCAGAAAATCACATTCATACTTCTCTTATAGGGTTTGGAAACTGAAGTTAGTGGTACTGCTGTTGGATGTTTTTTGGGATGGCCTCTGTATTTCCAACTCTTTTATGCTTCGCTTTCCCATTTTCGTCTTGTGGAGATCTTTCGTTAAGAGTTCTACCCATCTTTGATTTTGGTGTTTGATGGACAGTGATTCTATTGTTAAACTCTTGTGGCATTTCAACATTGCTCAATGTGTCCGTGTCCCATCATTAAAGAGTCTATTGTATTTTAAATTAGCTTTGCTTCCTCGTAACCTTGCCTCTTCTAAATGGGTTTTAAGTATTTTCTTTTGCTCCTGAACAGATTTAGAGTAGTCTTTATTGATAAAAATGTTGGTACCCTGAATTTTTTTCGATGCTTTTAGTATGTCCATTTTTTTGTTCCAGTCTTTCATCTGCACTAACACTGGTCTTATCTTATTTGCTTTCTGGTATCCAATTCTCCTAATTTTTCCGATATGGATTGAGTCGTCGATAACTACTTCAAGTTTTGTTAAAACTTCTTTGATTTTTATTTTCATGGATGCAGCATTTTCATATTTATCTTCATTCAGACCGTATATTATGATGTTCTTTCTTCTGATTACTTTCTCTAATTCCTCCAATCTTCTTTCTTGCTGTTTAACTCCTTTTCTCAGCTCTTCATTCTCAGATTTCAGAAATGAATTCACTTCTTGTATTTGCTTTATTTCCTCCTGGATTCCATCCAATTTTTGTTCTACCCTCTTCCATTTTGGTAAGTTTATTCATAATTTCTGTTAGCGTATTTTCCATATTGTTTTCCTCAATTTAATGAAACTTTGACTTTGAATTTGTACAGTAAAATATTCATGTTCTACCTATGGAAGTACAATTACAGTTGATGAAGCCCGTTTTGAATTGTTGACTATTTTATCAAGCTTTCTTATCAGCTTATTAAATATGGTAACTGTGGCTTCAAATTAATTTTTAATATAGCCAGCAAATCAACTATTTTTTATTTTTCTCGTTATGCAAAGATAAATTATAACAAATTTACGTACTTGTCTTGGGGGACATATTTTGACGATACAGACAACTATCATTTGTCAACCCCCTCCCTTCGACTTCCCCAACCCCTTATTTTTAAATAGGGAATATACCATATGCAGCACATCATTAGGAAGGCATTTCGATGGAGTATTCAGAAATAATGATCATTAACGATTTTTTTCGATATTTACACCGTCTTTGCAGAAATAGTCTCAATTAATTTAAATTGAAAAAATCTATTAAAAATGGAACGCAACACCTATGTTTTGCTGATGTGTTAATTTTTCTGTCACATCAAAAGTAAATTGAAACAAATTTGGCAAAAAATTAGTAATTCGCTACTAGGACGGTTTATTTAATATTATTGTTAATTTATAAATTTAGGTATTTTTTGAATACTTCCAAAATGGTGGTTCTAAATATCGAAAAAAATCGTTGACGATCATTATGTCTGAATATTCCATATAAATGCCTTTCTAATGAGTGCTACACATGAGATATTCCCTATTTAAAAATTGACAAGTGACAAAGGTTTTTATCGTAAATTTGTGTCCCCTTTAGAACAAAAATCGTCGTGTTTTAGGATTTCCTTGGAATCTAATGAATACTGCCAAATATCGGAGTGAACTATTTTCTGTGGCACACTCTGTATACCTAATTCGATGAATAACCTGTGAATATTTTAGAATCACAATGCGTCGTACATAAATCAGTCGGTGACTGGTGAGAACAATGGTTATTAAAAAAAAAACTATTAAGATGTCACTTTTAACGTCTGTTATTGCTGCATAAAAATAAGTTAGTGTGACCAAAAATAAGTTCTTTGAAGTTTCCGTCAAATCTTACAGTATCAAATTTTATGACTACCAAAATTCGATTAAAATCATTTTCAATAGATAATAAAAAAGTTTTAAAATATTCGCATATTTTAAAAACCAATAAACAACTTCCAACTTCCGCACAATTTTATAGCGTTTACATTGACTCAGTGTTGTAGGCGAGGCGTCTTTTATAGTATTCGAATCGGTAAATTTGAATGAGAATTAGATACTATAAAGAAAATGATGGTGAATAAATTTGCTTGATTTATACATTCCCTCTTCAGACTTTTAATATATCGGCAGAGTTCTAACCATGATTAAATAAACTAGTTTATTCTATCATTAAGTCATCCCAGAATATGACGTTAAATCGTTTTCCGTCAAATTACTTTAAGAGCATCAACTACACGAGTATTCAACTTTGCAAGTAAAGAAGGGGACAATTGAGGTTCAATTAACCTAACGCGACCTTCAGGGTCTCAGGTATATTTTCAAATTATAAACGAACAAAACAATCAGTGCGCATTGGCAAAGTCATCCCAGTCACAAAGTTCTTCGTCATAACTTTCATCATCACTGCTCAGTAGGTACTCTGATCTATCACTCTCCAACTACAAAAAAAAATGAGAGGACACTCCTGCTCTCTTACAAGTAGTACGTTCTCTATATTACGGTTGTGTTATTTTTATAATAAATGTCTTGTCCTACACCTTTATCTCCAAAATATTTATGCAAGTGATTTTTGCTTCGATTTTCTCTGCTTTTATTGGTTTCTATCTGTAACATGCAACGGATTTCCAATATTTATATCAAACTTGTTGAAACGTCTTAAATAAGGACGTCAATTCGTTGTCGAAGATATTACGGCATCATTCTCAGATTATAGTGCTTCTCTGCAGCCCAGCGCATTTTTTTTTAAATCCGATATCTGGAAATGTTGAACGAACAGAACATTCCACACGTCCTACTGAAGGGCAGTTGCAATCGTAGTAAAAACACTCCGTAGTAGCAGGCATCAAACGATACGTTTGTAGACTACGCAAAAAACTTGAAAACTAAAATATATTCCTTAAACGCATGATGTCGGAAATGTTCGAAAAGCGTAATTGCTTGAGACAAGCAAATAAAAAATGTAATTCAAAGTAACAATTTTAATCATTAGTTTCCATAGATTTTCCTAAAATTTTGCTAATTGGACAGTCACAACGACTACAGAATCGTGTTCAGCAAGAAAAAAGCCCAATGATCGTATGGCCACACCCACGGCATAGAAAACTTCTTAATTCTGTGGGCCTGTGTGATCAAATGCAATTCTTTACCATTGTTTCAACGCGTGACATACCTTTTTGTACGCCCTGTATATTGATATCGGTGAAACACATTTATGGTCAAAAATCGATCGGAACCATTTTGGATTCAAGCCAATAAGTTATTATAATACTGTCTGGAGAATCTCCGTTGGAATACAATATCAGTCCGTCTACACTAATTGCGTTATTTTTCAAATAACCCAAAAACTTTTTACCAAAAGGAACAGTAAACAAAATACCGTTTTAGTCGGAAAATGATGGCTTCATCATAATCGCGTTAGGAGTACAAAGAAAACAGAAAGAATTGATATGAAAATGTTGTATAGGGGACTAAAGCTTTAGATGTGGAAAGTCTTCTATACACATTATCAAATTATATCCCGGAAAAGAGTGAACTTTCGATTGGGGGGTGGATAGGATAATATTTTCCATAGAAAAGCAATTTCGAATTTAAATTTAAATAGAAAAATGGAAGAGAGTTTAAGTGATGAGCTTGGATGGTACAAGTACATACTGAAAATTTGGGAAAAATCGATAAATACGTCCTAGGAGATGTGATAAATTTTTTTATTGGGAAATAAAAACGTGAAAGAAATATTTGATACGCCTATCAAGACAATAAAACAAGGATGATGAGTTATAGAACTAGAAATTTCTATAAATAAATAAGAATATAATGTTACTATTAATAAGATAAGAACTGCAGAGTTAGCTTTCATTTTAATATATATTTATATCCATTATTATTCAAGTTGTTGAAATAGGTTGTTGTTAGACGGTCAAATTAGTTAGTTCATTCTTAGCATTATCGGTTCATTATTAGCAAGTATTGTAATTTCAATTATTTTGTGAAAATAAAGTTTTTAAAAATAGTTTTCGGTGTTAAAAAGTTATAATTGGTGCTGTAACATTCCGGTCTAATAATGAGTTAGACATCTAAATGTCAGTTTTTGTAGTCGAATGTGGGCAACAGACTTTTCAGACATTAGTTTAAGGAAGGGGGTTGTCCAACTAATAAGGACATCTGTCTTTTAACATTCTCACAAAATAAGAGGACTTGCACCTTTTAATGATAATGTGAGGTTAGTAATAACAACACAAAAACTAATCTAATATTGCAACAGGCATTATTACAACATAACGGTAAGTCAAATCATCGTTATTAAGTTTATTTTCTGAACCAAACATATAATAGATCAAAAAACCGAAAATAATACCAAAAATGAGGTTATGTACCGTGCCGATAAAGCTAATATGGAGCTGTTAAATGTTCCTGATCATGACAATGAGCCAAAATACAAGGCAGAAGCAGTTATAACTTATAACATCTTTGAAGGTGAGATAATTCATTCAATTAAGGCCAATGGAAGAAGATATTGTTGATGATGTCTCTTGGTTCTTGGCACTCTGATAAAGATTCCATTACTAGATTTTCAGATGACTCTGTACAAGACAGAAACTATGAACCTGAAACTGCTTCAAATTATACCTTGGAATTTTACAATCGAAATAATATAGAAGATTTCCATGAAGACAACATTGATAAAAGTTTCGTAGAAGAAACAGAAATTAATGATCAGCAGAAAGAACAAAGGAAATTGAAAAGTAGAACAATACAGCCTTGTACCTGGCAAGTTATTGTGTTTAAGCAAAAGAGGTTGTTGGGAGAGGAATATGAAGGACATAAAAAGAAAATTGTGAGGAAGATAGAAATAGGTCCAATATGTAATTGCGAATTATAGCGCGCAACAAACATCTTAGATGAAGAAAGAAAAAACGTTCATCGGAGTTTTTGGAAACCTTAAATAGACTGGAAGCAAAGAAGACAGTTTTTGGTGCAAAGTAAAGATGTAGTCCCTATCCAAAGAAACCGACCACGAACTGATTCGCAGAAAAGCCGACAACACAATTACGTATATAATTTATTGGTCAATGGGATTGAAAAAAAGTCTGCAAAACATATTTCCTCAACACGCTTTCGGTTTCTGAGGAAATATTCCGCAACGCAGTACAGAAATGTGTTGGAAATTCCACGGGGTTGGTTGAAACGATTCGGGCTTCTAACCACAAACTTGATGATATGGTAGTAGACTTGGTTCGTGAACACATTACACTATTTTATGAAATTGATAGCTATTAGGTACTCAAGAAATAAATCGGATAGACAATATTTAAATCCTCAACTAAGTATTCCTGCTATGTACAATCTCTACAAAGAGTGGTGTATAGAAAAAAAAGTAGAAGAAAAGCATATTGTATCACAAGTATCGTGAAATTTTTTCTATGGAATTCAATTTGCATTTCAAACCTCCTGGTATAGACACTGACCACCTAAAAAATTTGAAGCGCAATTTTCTGAATAATCCGGGAGAAAACGAAGAAGTAGAGAGAACTTTCAATTGAGGAATCAAAAATAAGATATAAATTGAAAAGGGAGGATAAAGATAATGCAAAAGTAGCTCAAGGCGATAGCAGCGATGATGGATTTACAAAAATGGCTACCAACCCCATTCCTGTCAAGCTCCAAAACATTCTTCTTGAGACAACTTTGGACATTTATTGTAACAATATACTGCGACATACTTAAAAAGAGCTTTTGTTTCTCATGGGATGAAACTATCGCCAAGAACGGTGTAATAAATACCAAAGAACGAAACATAGGGAGCATCACCCTGAATAACAAATTGCATTTTATATGGTAACGTATAAATTGAAGAAAGCGGACATTGACATAGGACCAAAGAAAAAACAGTCAGCTATTACATCAAAATAACAAAATTTTGCGGAATCAAATAAAAACTCATTTTTAATCGAGGTAAAAAAAACTATTATGCAACTCCGTCGAATGATAGGGGACAGCCTATCAGGAAGTAACATGTACAAAAAAGTAAAACGAAACCGAGATAGCGAAAATACCGAAGCTACGAAAATGTAATAGATGAATTGGCAGTTGGTAAAAACTCACGGTCGGAAGCGGTCTAGTCTTTTTTTGGGATTCGCGGATAGCGGTTTTTGAGGAGTCCTCAGAGTTTAAGTAACATAGTAACAAATAATTAAGACGTAGTGTTTTAACTTATCAATCAAGTGTAATTTTATTCGAACGGGGGAAAGGAAAATTACAAGGCAGCGTCTACTGTACGCGCTCTGAAGGTTTTTTTTTGTTCGAATCGCGAGCTGTAGCCGTTTGCGTTTTTGTGAACACCCAGTCTGAGAATTGGTAAGTCAAATTTGAAATTATACTAACTGTGTGTACTATGACTTTTTTGTAGTTTGGTCAAATTATTAGCATTGCCAGACCGCATCTATGCTACTAGCTGTATACATTAATTTATGTTATTCTATATCGCATACGAGAATTCGATGGTGACTTACCAATTCTCAGACTGGGTGTTCACAGAAACGCCGACGGCTATAACTCGCGATTCGAACAAAAAAAAACTTCAGAGCGCGTACAGTAGACGCTGCCTTGTAATTTTCCTTTCCCCCTTTCAACAAAAATTACACTTGATAAAACACTACGTCTCAATTATATGTTACTTAAACTCTGAGGACTCCTCAAAAACCGCTATACGCGAACCCCCAAAAAAACTAGACCGCTTCCGACCGCAAGTTTTTACCAACTGCCAATTCATGTTACTTTTTCGTAGCTTCGGTATTTTCGACGGAGTTGCGTAATAGTTTTTTTCTACGCCCTATCTTTAAAGTACCTTGTATTTCATCGGTTTGCAGCGCTTGAAGTGGTTGTTTATGGTTAGAGTGAAAAAAAGTAAAAAAGTGCCATAACGTTAACTTTATTTCACGCTTCCCATAAGCTAACACAATGAATCTTGGCTGGGCATCGAGGATGGACTTTCATGAAACTTGGAATACGTATAATTGTAATTTACCTAAGGAGCTTAATTAAAATATCCCAAATTTCTATTTGAATTATATTTTTTTGTATAGGGCTGTAGAAAAAATAATGTATGCACTTGTTGCATAAATTACTATTTTTACCTCGATTAAAAATGAATTCTTATTCGATTCAGCAAAATTTCGTCATTTTGACGTAATTATTATTTCCTGTTAAAATATTCCGTTTTTGCAACAAATTCAGACTGCTTAACTGACTGTTAATTCTCTGGTCGTATGTCATTGTCCACTTTCTTTAATTTATATGTTACAATATAAAATACAATTTGTAATACAGGGTGATGCTCCTTATGTTTCGTTCTTTAGTTTTTATTACAACGGTAGCAATGAAATGAGCTTATTAAAATTTATAGTTATCTCCACAGAGCATAAAAAAGTTACCATTTGGGCAGACAATTGATCTGACTAAAATAGAAATTTTCGTTATGCTTTTATGAGCTTTTCCAAAATACACATGTTATTGTCCTCCAGCATAAGTATTTGTTGATAAGGTGTACTCATAATGAAGCTAACTTTCTACCATGTCAATATCAGTCCCCCATGAATGCTGAATTTATTAGAACAATCCCTTCACTTACTGACTCAGTGTATGATATGGAACCACAGAAGTTTTTTAACTTTGAAGCATTGGCCGAATGACCTGGATGCTCATTTGTTAATAAAAATATATTACGGCATCATTCTCAGATTATAGTGCTTCTCTGCAGCCCAGCGCATTTTTTTTAAATCCGATATGACCTGGATGCTCATTTGTTAATAAAAAAAATTTGTGAGGAATAACCCTTTTTGCCGTCCAAATTAGTTCATTTGATAGTCAGGAAAGAAACGCCAGGTATTTTGTATGTTAATTTCAACAGAAACACAGTATCATTAAAATCCAAAACATGCCTCAAAGTAATAACTGATCAGCTTTGGGCAGTAGATAAAAATAAACATGATAATTTACTTGAGTTACGTCATTGTGTAGCCACAATTTATCATGATTTTTATAAAAACAAAAATGTGACAAATGACAACCTCAAATCCACAAATAGCTGATGATGATGACAACTAATAGTAATTTTTTTGTAGTTCTATATATGTAGTTTTGTTTGTTATTATTTTATTTTTTATCCTCTAGTACGGATATTCTGTTTTAGTTTTGATTTCAGAATTAATGTAATGTTGCTTCCATATTTAATTTTTTAATGGATATTTGTAATATTCTATATCTATGGTATATGATTTCTGATAAGTTTTTGTAGCCAATGGTTTATTTTTTATAAAATATACATTTCAAACGCCTGGTTCCCATTTTTAATCTCCAACTAATAAAAATTCTAAAATGCCGCGTGTTCAAAACTAATTGATTAGTATTACAAAATTCATTATATTTTTGAAATATAGTCAATAATGATTGCTTATGACTGTGATATCTGACCCATTTCCAAATATTTTTTACTTTAAGCAAAAAATGAGAAATATAGGCTTTAGGTTAGGTTGAGTATCGAAATGAGTACCAGTTTTTCGGCTTTCCTCTAGAATTTCCAGAATGTGACAACCGTCCTTTCAATTCTAAAGGCGGCCATATACTCTCTACATTCCGGTGTACCGGCGCGGTCTTCAGTTATTTTCTCGATGGCATCGATTGAGGACGATGACGCACTGGCATTGATAGGCCTTGCGTTTATTTTTAAGAAAAAGGATACAAAAACAATGTAAAGGAAGCGGAAAATGTGATACAAGCATTGGTTATTGAAAAGGGAAATTTATAGTCACGTCAACTTATTGAACGAATTAAAATTCGAACCTGAAGATTTTAAAAACTATTTCAGAATGGTCGAGAAAACATACATGAAATTACTTGCGACTGTTACTCCTATGATAATAGAGAACGATACAGTTATGGAAAATAGTATTTCTCCACACGAAAGATTATCAGTTACTTTGAGATTTCTCGCAACCGGCAGAAGTTATAAGGACCTAAAATTTTCAGCAATTATTTCACCTCAAACGCTTGGAAGAATCATTCCTGAAACATGTGAGGCCTTGTATAAAGTTCTTAGAAGAGATTATTTCAAGGTAAGTAATTAAAACACTGTTATTTATTACGTATAATGTTTATTGAGAGAATTAAAACTACAAAAATGCAACGATCACTTACAAATTATACATTATCAACACTGAAATTATTAAGGAACGTCGCAGCAGAATCTGGAATCGATACAACCACCTCTGTTTCACTGTGTTGGTTTCCCGGAATTGTAGGTGTTTGCATTTGTGTAGAGTAGAGATTGGCTTGGGGACTGTTGATAAAATGGCTAGTTTTAAATGCTTGTGATAAATACCCTGAATGTTGACCGGAGGGAAAAGGATAGCAGGGTGGGCTAGGACTTCCTGAATAAATCAAACTTACAGGGGTATATGTCCTATTGGAAGTAGGAGACGATTTATAATAAACCTGTTGTCGAGATTACTCAGCAGGAATGTAGCTTCGTTGATTTTGTCTCAAAAATCTCTTATGTTAATATAGGCGTGTTCCGGATTGAGGTGTCCCATTTCTGCTTCAAAAAATAAATCATTAATAAGTTTTTCTGCGACAAACATTTGTTTCGGACCTAAAGCCCTCAGTTTCATCGCCACATTTTTGCCAAAAATGTCACAACGGTCTTCTGGTAAGGGACGTGGACGTTTAAAATGATCTCGTACCGATTCCAACAATTCATTTGTTATGGTTTCATTTCTTCTTTTTGCTTTACCCGGTTTTGGTGGACGAGATGAATTATTATTCGACGACGTTGATTGGGCCTCATTATTGTCAGTTGATTCACTGTTAGATGAATGTTGTTGATCGGCACTCGAAGATTCTTGAGTGTTGCCTATCTGAAAACAAATAGTTTTTGTATTTAATAAGTAGCAAGTTTTTTTATAATAGAATATGTACGATAATTGCTGTTATTTTCATATTTCAGTTTCCTACAACTGAAGAAGAATGGAAAGGCATAGCAAAGATGTACGAAGAACGATGGAATTTTTCTCATTGGCTTGGTGCAATAGATGTTAAGCACATAGCGATTGTTACACCGGCTAATAGTGGATCGTATTTCTATAATTATAAAGAACATCATAGTCTGGTTCCCACGGCAATTATTAATGCAAAATACCAATTTATGTATATAGATTTTGGTAGGAATGGTAGAATATCCGATGGAGGGGTACTACAAAATACTGTAATTTTTGAAAAATTGGCAAAACAGTGAATTACATATTCCAAGCAGTGAAACGTTAACAGGCAGTAACCGATATTTGCCATATGTATTTGTGACAGACGACGCGTTTCCATTTCGCCCCGACATGATAAAACCGTTTCGGCAGGCAGATTTAACATCGCAAGAAAGCAAAATCCTGAATTACAGATTATATCGCGCCAGACGCACTGTAGAAAACGCATTCGGGATACTGGCATCACGATTTAGGATATTATATACTCATATAAATTTAGAATCCGAAAATATCGATAAAGTAGTTAAAGCTTCCTGTGCATTACATAACTTTTTAATTTTAACACTCAAAACAGTCTTATGCACCTCGAACATGTTTCTATCGAGAAAACTCTTAAAACGAGACAATAATTTCTGAAGGATATATTTCACAAAATAGTACCATGGAAAACTTGGAAAGAAGAAACCCAGGAAAAACTTTGAACAACGCGAATATTGTCCGAGAAAATTTTATGAACTATTTTAATGAGGAGGGAACAGTACCGTGGCAAGATGATCATGTAAATTAGGTTAAAACGAGCTAAGTAGTTCTACATAGTTATGGGTTTTCGTGTAATTTAAAATGTTAATAATCATGTGTTTTAGTTAACTTAATAGAAATTACATTACTAAGTGCAAATACTTTACTTACCTCACAACTTTTTTCGTCATCACTATCCAAGTTGGATGAAGATTCCTTGGGAGTGCACTGATCATGTAAGAAATGGAATAAATCGTAATACCACAATTTTATATTGTATACATCATCAGAAGATGCTCCAGACTTTAAAGATTCTTCGTGTTTCTTCTTTTCCTTCCTAACATTGCTTCTCAGATTATTCATTTTCGCACAACTACTGCTTTGTTCGCATTTGGCTCAATTTCTCACTATTTATCTATGAGCAATTTATAAGCAGCTTCTCTTTTGTCTCGATAATGGTACTCTTTGCTTTTGATTTGCCAAAGACATGGATGAGTTCTATATAGTTCGATAAAATCTTCAAGCACTTTTTTAGTTGAATCTGGTGGCGCCATTTTCGCTTGTTGAGTTACGTGGCAATACGATGCGATGACTGTCTAGGACAGATACTAGAAAATATCTAGCGCGACCTGCGCAGGTGACCGGAGGACACGAACACATGCACAGGTTCACCGTACGGTGTCACTCAAAAGAATTGATTTTCGATCTTGCGCCGGTCGCCTGTGCAGGTTAAAAGAACTGCACAGGTCTATTCCAACACACGCTCCGGTCTACCTGCGCAGGCATAACTGCACCGGTAGACCGTAGCGTATATGGCCGGCATAAGCTCCAGAATTGGTCTATAAGGTTTGCTGACTCTGTGCTGGCCAACTACATATAAGAATTCGACAAGAAGCGGCGTTGATTTATTGCAATACTAATATAAAGCTTAAGCAAAAATAGTACATCAAAACCAATCTACTCATAGGAAACTCTCTATTTTTGCTTTGTGTAATTATAACGTTAATTGCTTTTGTGGTATCAATTATTTTTCTTTCATTCTGGCTTCACTTTTTTTATCTGTCGGTTTCCTTTCATTAATTCTGCGCAAAATATTTATTCATCTAAAAAAATGCTAATATTTCGCATACTGCACTTTATTCAGTCGGCACTATTCTTTGTGGTACAACATAACAAATGGGCCTGGCTATAGATATCACAAACTTATTTTAACAACTGTTTTATATTCGTTCCCTGAACAAATGAAGATCTATTAAAACATGAGAGTAACAAGATCGTTAATAGAATCGTAAACTAAACGCTCGCCATATGGTTATCAAAAATCAAAAACAGTTGTATCACTCGTAAAGAAACTTTTTACTTTTAGTTTTATGGAATTTTGAAAAGAAGGAATTTTGAGTGCTTTTATCGTTAAAAGTCTTAAAGATTGTTCCTTTTTTATGTGTTGGGGAAAGAAATATATTTTTAACGATGAAACTTGAATATTACTTTTTATAGGCCGTTTTTTTTTTGGTTACCGGTGATAAGCTTAAAATGGAAAGCCAGTTACAAATAACAACTCAATTTTTATTAACATCAAGAGTTATTACCGAAGACACTTAAAAACAAATAGAAGGAGAGCTATAAAAAATACTTTACTCTATTTTCTCACCAACCTCTTCATGGAATCGGAATAAAATTTTGTTGAAACCAATGACGTACAAACCGAATAGACCTAGCATCTCATTCATGATAATATGGGATTGCTTTGAATTCATCATTAAATTCTCCAACAATTATATAGAAATAGAAAAGGACAATGCTATGTAAATGGAGTCATAAAATGTCCAGTGGTGTACTACTTTGTTAATTTTTAGGAGATTATCAACTTAGAAATAGATGTGTGATAGAAATGCTGTAGAATTACATACTCCAAAGAGTGTATTAAATTGAGGAAAAATACTGAATTTAAATTGACTGCTTTGATTTTTTGTCTAAAAAAACGAACCCAACGAAACATCGGATACTATGAACCATGACGTAAGTAGTAATTACTAATGCAAGTTACTTGACCGTTTATATGATTTAAACTTTTTGAAAATAATTTGCTCATTGTTAATCACTTTTAACATGTAGTTAGATTGAGTCTGGTTATTTTCTTTTGGTCTTCAGCGGATAATTGTTTTGCCAAGGAATGGCTCCATGTGTTATAAAATGTTGAGCGAATTTTAAATCTTTTTCTTTCGCGTGTGCACTTGCTATCCCAGGAACTTTCGCAAGTGGCTGCATTTGTTGCTGCTCATTCCGACACCGAACAACAATAATCTCTCCATTTTCTTCAATGACAAAAGATCCAGGTGATTTCTCTAATCTGGTTGTTTTCGAGAAAAAATTAAGCAAATGTACAGTGGTCAAAACTACTTTCTCCGCAATATCAGGTTGTAGTAACACATGTTTTCGAGAAACCCTGAAAACGCTGCCTAAAACGCCAAATGCATTTGCGACAAGTTGGCGAACTCTTGAAAGGCGGTAATTAAAAATTCTTTTTATTGAACCCCTCTCTGGTGACCCCTTAAATGGTTTCATAGCGTACTCGTTTAATGCAAATGCTTTATCAGCTAGTATGACATAAGGCATTTGAACTGCATATGATACTTGTAAAATTTCAGGTTGTGGTTTATTCTACTCCTTATTTTCAGGCTTCTTATATCAGGTACTCTTGTTGAAAACTCCGCCGTCGGAAATTCTACCTCAACAACTGACATCTGCATAAATAAAGTTGTAATTTGCTAAAGCGAGAAGGACTATACTAAGAACTGATTTGTAGTTATAAAACTCTGTCTTGCTATTCAGAGGAGCCTGAGAAAATCATGAGATTATTTATCAATTTAGTTTTGTAGATGAAACGTTTACACGTGTGAAAATCAAAAGAAAGCCAATAAAATGAGATACTAATTTGTTGTGAGACAATTTAAACTAAACATTATTTATATTAGTGTTTTAGATGAAACTCACTGTTCCTAGCAAATTCCACAATAAAAATTGATGAAAATTCTAAAAAATTGACGATTGCTTTGATAAATCAATATCATTAAACATCATTTCGTTCTTCGGTGCTCTCCAATTTTATTATTCCATTTTACTTCGGCTAGGCTAACTGAATATCACTTTACGTTATTTCGCGTAAAGCTATAGGAAAACCCCGTATATTCCATAGACGTCCTTTCGCATGCTTAATTTTGAATATATTTATTATTAAAAATAAAAATCCTAGACAAATCAAAATATTTTGTATCAAAGTCATATAATTCTTATTATAGATCAATCTCAGTACTGAAATGGAACTAGCGGATCTGACACAAGCAAGTGAAACACCACATTCTCCACCAGTAGCACCACCAGAGGGACTGGTGCAGGCTCCAGCATCAGCTTAACATACAACAAAAAGGAAGCATCATAAAACAACGGATCCTGAAGATCCCATTCTTGAAAAAGCAGCGACAATTTAGCCACAGATCCGTATATATCATTTGGTCAACACATTATACCGAACATTACTTGTGGTGTGGATCTACTCTTAGACATCTATTGTCAAGACCATCTAGAAAAGTAGCTACACCAACTCCATCACAGTCTTCACAAATAGTTGCCTACTCAACAGATCGCGACTCTGACGTTGTAGAGACTGAAAATAGCCAAACTGGAGGCTCTAGATACGATATCCTATCAGAACTAATGAGCACAACCAATGAATAATATAGGAATTATGAGCTAAGTAAATTAAAAAATAGAAAAATACTTTGTACCAGCATACTTTAACATAATCCTTGAAGGTGGCAATAATTGCATCACAAACTTGACGAACAACTCTTGAAATAAACTACTTGGAAACTCTGAAGAGGTACTGTAAGCTCGTGTAACAATATCCCGTAGCTAAAAACCTCAAACTGATAAGCGTCCTTTCCTTTGGGGTTATTGCTTCTCGCATAAGCGTATTGGTTTTTTTCTATTTTTTCACAAACTGTCTCGTCTACATATTCAAATTTCAGATCATCCAACAATTTGTTTTCATACTGCAGGCAATTTTTATACAAATGCTTCGGCCACCAACGTGGCTTTTGCCGTTCAAGGAAACGGCGCCTTCGCCAAAATTTTAACTTTCATACATGGCTTAGGCAGAGTCGGATTCAGGGACTACACCAGAGTGCGATTTCGTAACATTACCCCTCCTTGAAAGGAAGTTTCTCCTGGAACTTCTATGTAGCCGGAACTGGATGTTTAAATCGGCAACTGGGCCCATGTCTGCACTTTCCGGTCGTATGGAAACAACAGGGCACTGTCTTCAACCGGCATCTCGGAAGATTATCTCCATCATGTTCCTGATGACTCGCCAATCCAACTGGTTGCTCTCTATCCTGGGCATTGCTAGGTTCTCCACATGGGATTCCAGCCCATGATCTCGAAGGCTTCGTAGCGCTTCCTACACATCCCGGTAGGTGGATCGATCTGTAAATTCATTTCTAGTTACCAGGTAGAAGATGTACCGCGAATTGTGTTTGAGTCTCAGTGTCTTGCCAGAGCTTGGCATCTGATCTTCAAGTTTACCTAATTGTCCTTCTTTCGAAAGACTGATGCCAACTCTCATGCGTGTTTGTTACTGGCGGAGATGTTATGTGCCAGTCAGTACTCCTCCGGGTGTGTGAACAAATATTGTCTCTGTTCTGTAGCGACTCCGTATCTAGCATTCCCGGTACCTCCGTATGCACCCAAAAATTCTTCGAAGGCTGGGTCATACTCTTGTTGTTGATGGTTCACCCCTTCCTCTTTGTCATAGTCTCCTTCGAATTGCGCTAGTCGGTTTCCCATTGGGTATGTTGCTTATACGATAGATGATGTCGTTGCTCCTCTTCTTGATTAAGTGTGGACCATCCCATGGTTTCTGAAGTTTTGGAGAACATCCTTTTCTCCTTGTCGGATTGTGTGACCGTACTTTGTCCCCTTCTTTCAAACTGCCTTCTGTCGCATGCGTATCGTATCGTTTTTACATTCTGTCACTGGCAACTTGAAGATTTGTTCGAACCAAATCGTGCACATCGTCCATCCTTATTCTCAATTGGATCACGTAATCTTCTCCTGCTAGATCTTCTTCAGCCAAACTCCAGGTCACAAGGAAGCCTCATTTTACGTCCAAATAGAATTTTCGCAGGTATTTCACCCCCGAACTCGTTTATGGCTGATCGATAGGCCAACGCAAATAGGGAAAAGTACTGGTCCCAATCACTCTGGTGGCTGGAAACGACTTTGGATAGGTATTTTACAATGGTCCTGTTCATTCCCTCGACCATTCCATGTGACTCTGGACACTGGATGCAACGATGCACTCCATATCGATAAATTCTTTCACCAGTACATCCGCGACAGTTGTGGGCTCGATTCAAGATCGCATACATTTCTACGCACTTTGTAAAATAATTCATTACAACCAGGATGTACGTACAATCATCTTCTGTCGTCGGAAATGGTCCAGTGATATCTAGAGCAATCCTTTCGAATGGGCTTCCAACATTATATTGTTTCATAGGTGCCTTTCTCTTGCGATGTGGTCCATTACTCGTTACAGAAGTCGTACATTTCTTACACCAGTCCTTCACATCGTCGGAGCTGTTCATCCAATAAACTCTTTCACGGACTCGCTGAAGAGTTTTTTCACTCCCAGATGACCTCTTTATGGACTGTCATGTAACTTCTTCAATACCTTAGCTACTCTCTTTCTCGGGATAACCAGCTGTCTTCTCATCTCGGAACCATCATCGTTTTCAAGGACTATTTTCAACAGCTCTTCTTCTAGGACAAGGGAATCCCACTGAGCCCAATACACCTTGAGTGTTGGTGAAAATCTTGACATTTCTTGCCATGTATGTCGCCGATTTGTTTCCTTCCATTGCCAAATCTTCTTTAAGTGAGGATCATTCTCCTGATTTTCTCTGATCCTTGTGGGTGACCATTCGTCCTTGAAAACAGTAGTTCTTGAAACTGCAGCTTTCCTAGATTCCGCCTTGTTGCAGTGGGAGCAGTATGTTGCGCACGGCCGTCTGCTCAGGGAGTCGGCATTTCGGTGAATCACACCTGCTCGATGTTTGATGTTGAAATCGTACTATTGAAGTCGTTCAATCGATCTAGCGATCTGACCCTCGGGATTCTTGAACTGCAATAACCACTTGAGTGCTGCGTGATCAGTCCAGATTAAAAACTTCTTTCCATAGAAATACTGGTAAAAGTGTTCCACGGACATCAGTACCGCCAAAAGATCCCTTCTTGTGACGTAGTAGTTTCGTTCTAGTTTGGAGAGGACTTTAGTGAAATATCCCAGCACTTTTTCTTGCCCTCCTTGTATCTATGAGAGCACTCCTCCAATTCCTACGTAGCTTGCGTCAATGTCAAGAGTAGTGTCTCTTCAAGGTTTCAAAAGCCGTTGGACAGTCTTCGTCCCATTGAAAAGCTCTTATTTCTTCTGTGAGTCGAGTTAGAGGCTTGGTAATATGTCCAAATTTCCTCATAAATCTTCTATAGTATGTGCATAGTCCAATGAAGCTCCTAACTTGATGTTTGTCGGTTGGTTGCGGCCATTGCTGAATAGAAGCAATTTTCTCTGGATCCACCACCACTCCTTCATTGCTCCCTATATGACCTAGATAGTGGACTCGGTTTTAGAATAACTGACATTTCTTCGGTTTTAACATGAGGTAGCATGGAGTCGTTTGAATACATCTTCCAAATTCTTCAGGTGTTCGTCAAATATCTGCCCCAGTACTACGATGTCGTCCAAATAGACCAGGCATGTCTTCCAAGATAACGCTCTCACGGCGTTTTCCACGAGTCTTTCAAATGTCGCGGGCGCATTACAGAGCCCCAGCGGCATGTCGTTGAATTGCCATGATCCCGATGCGGTGGTGAAAGCAGTCTTCTCTTTGTCTTCTGGGTCCATTACTACTTGCAAATTACCAGACTCTAGGTCCAAGGTGGAAAACAGTTTGCTGCTGGCCAAAGTATCTAGCGTGTCGTGGATGCGAGGCAGATGATAACTATTTTTTTTCGTCACGTTGTTTAGCTGGCGATAATCCACGCAGAATCTCGTAGTTCCATCTTTTTTTTTGACGAGCACTACTGGAGACGTCCATGGACTAGTAGATGGTTCTATTACTTTTTCTTCTGCCATCACTCGAATTATTTTTTCATCTTCCTCTCTCTTCGTTCGTGGTAGTTTTCGAGCTGATTGCCTAATTGGCTTAGCATCACCAGTATCGATTTTAGGTTTGACGGCCGATGTTCTACCAGTCTTCTCTCCTTTTGGTATGAATAGATCTCGATATTGCATGAGAAATTCTCTCATTATCCTTTTCTCAGCTCCATTCAAATATTGATCCACTACTGATAACATTTGTTCGAATCTGGGACTGGAATTGTCAGTTGCCGTTGTTTGGCGAACTATAAACGCCACTGGTACGAAGGATCCAATCTTGGTTTCTTTCTTGATGGTAATTGGGTAATCGTTTACATTCATCACAGGTACTGGGGTCTCCTTCGCCGACGTACCCAATCCTTTTCCAATTAGTACTCCTTTGCCAACCTCTTCATCGGGGTTCCTTAGATCCATCATAACCGGTGTACCTTCTGCCATGATTGCCTGTAGCTGCACTACTATCATGGTTTCGCTTCATGCTGGTAGAACGGCATCTTCCTGTACAGCTGCCAACACCTTGCTGCCTTCATACAGGTTCCGTTTATGAAGTCCAGCTGGAAACCATGTAGATTTAGTACGTCCATTCGCAGAATCACGTCTTGTCCAATGTCAGCTACGATTACCGTATGCGTGAACTTTTCTGCGCCAATTCCCAATTGGATTTGTTTCTCCCCGTGAACGTTGGCGCTATCACCCGTGGCAGTCCACACTCGCAATCTCGTTGGTAAAATCTTCTTTTCGGAGTTTATTGTCTCTGGTCGTACAATCGTTCTAGTTGTTCCAGTCTATACCAGCAGAGTATATATCTTACCATTCACTTCACCACTTCACCATCTACATATACACTGTCGTTGTGACATCTGAGAGAACCTATCAGTATGAGAGGGTATTTGAAACGATCATGGGTCGTTGATGCCCCCTCGTAGCCGACCCGTTCTAGTTTTCCTGTGACTGGGGCTATTGGTTTGCAGGAGTTCTGGGACGCTTACACGAACTGCGTACATGCCCTAGCTCGTCACAATTCCAGCATCTTATCTTTCCAGGCTTCTTGTCCATCATACTTTTTTTCAAACTGACGATCTGGTCAAATCTGTCCTCGTCACCTTCTTCTCGGATGGGACTATTTTTGTCATAACCCGAAGCCTTCGTTGCTGCTTCAGATTCAAGAGCAGCTGTCAATGCGTCAACTAGTGTTTTGAGATGGGCTAAATGAAGCGTTCTCTTCATATAGGGGGCAAGTAAGCCATCAATAATGGCGTTGATGCCCAGACATTCCATGATGCACTCTGGTGCTGATGGATAAACAAATCGAACGAGTTGGACAATATCCACTTCATACTCTTAAAGGGGTTCATCACGTTTCTGTCTACGGTTTTTCAGCTGTGATTGGTACAAATGTTCTAGATGTTCGTGAACATATCGTATGTCCAACATCCATCTTCCAAAGATATCGTTTGTAGTACATCTAAGGCATCTCCCCGAAGCGCGATTGTTAAGTTCACTGCCTTCTCTCTATCGAACCAATTATTCACTCTAGCAGCTGCTTCAAATTGTTTTATGTAATTGGTCCACCACATTTTTCCATCAACCGTTGGGGCCTCGACTCGAGTAAACCTGCCAATGTTTTCCAACTTAGGGTGTGCTTCTGGTTTGCAAGGTTTCGTTTGTTCGGTCTTCTTTTCTTCTGCTGGAGTGTATTGTGTTCTTAAATCGGCAATCTTTCTCTCTAACTCCTTGACGTTCTCGTCCATCTGGTTTTCCATAATCGACATCTTGTTCTCGATTCTATCGTCCATCGATGTCATCTTATTCTCAATTTCAGATTTTAGAGGCGAAATTTTATTTTACACATCAGCTTCAATGTCATTTTTCATCTAAAAGATATCCGTGGAAATATCGTACTTCATAATAGAAATATCGCTCCTAATAATTGAAATCTTCTCGTCCATATTAGCAGAAATATCGTTCTTCATATTGGAAATTGACGAGATTAAAGTGAATAAAAATGTTTCTGGATCCAAGCCGTTACTTTCCAGTGCAATTTTTAGTCTTTCTATTAATTCACTTTTCTAACTGGACGTTTCCAACTCGCGATTTTCCAATTCTGCTCTTAGTTCCATCATTTTCAGGTCACTTAGTCTCTTGGCTATGTTTACGTGACTATTTATTTATATTACCCCACACCTGACACCAATGTAATGTTCTTCTTTGTTATTTGTAAGTTTTTCTTACGACGAGTAGGATAAATTCATACACACGGTAAGTCTACTCACTTAATTAATTTATTCACTAAACTATTCACCAATTCATATTATACAGGGTGAATCACGACCAACGTGATGGAGGTTTATAGTGAAACGAAAACGTTTTACAATGTTTGTCGCTTTAGTAGTTTGTACGTTCATATAGGCTACATTTTGAAATATACAGGATGTTCCAGTAATGTGTGGCGTATCAAAGTTATATTTTTTCTTATGGGACACCCTATATTTTATCGCATTTTCTGATTGCTCCTAAAAAATAAAATACTCCTTCATAATGGTTCCCCATACCTAAATACAGAGGGTTCCGAGTTATGCTGACTTTTTTTAAAATATTTATAACTCATTGATATAACAAATTCTAGCAAATTTCCTCTTACACCCAAATATCTGGACATTCGTTGAATGTGTTCCACGATTGAGTTCTAAACATCTCTTTACAGGGTGCTCAGAATTTTCAGTTATTCAAAGTGTGATATCGGGCTTTTTTTACAAGGAACACCCTGTATTTTGATAATTCATCGTGTTCAAAAAATGTCCTCTTTCGAAAGGTATAAAGGTGTCCTATACTTAGGTATTATACTTTACGTGTAATTTACAATTTTTTTAAATTGTATGGTAAATAGGGTGGAGCGATTTTCTCAATTTTATAACCTGATGATGCCTGGTATCGGAATAAATGTCTTTTAGGGTGAGTATAGACCAAAAAAAATCTCACTCTTATCGGACTTAATCTTCAGGTTCCTAGGAGGGGGGGGGGAAATTTCTAATTATCAGTAATATTTTTAACTTCGAATTTTAATTCTATAACATATTTTTCTTATAGTCTTTTAATCTCTAGTGTTATCATTTATCTTATTCTCTTCTGAAAACTCATAAAAAGACCTTGCCTACTACTAATTTTCAGATTCCTATCAGCCATTTAAATTCAATAATTTTTAGGGTTTTTCCACTCTCTTACTAGTATAATAATTACTTATCTGGAAAACTACTACATTACTAAGTTTATATATTACTAAATATACAGTAATTACGTTAAGTTTGTTATACCTATAGGCTCTAAGTAAGCGCTAACAAGTCTTAACAGGCAGACACATTCCAGCTGTAAACCAAACAGTAAACCAAAAAGTGTGGTGGGGAGATTATCTTTTGTTTGGGTTAGTGTTGCTAATAGAAACAGTTTAGTTCTGAACTAGGCGCGCTCGAGTGTGTTTCGCAGCGAGAGTATTCTGTTTAGTTAAGAAAAGTAAAGAACCAAAGTTTTTATGATGTCGAAAACGCGGGTGACGGATCCTATATTTGGAACTTCTAGTGAACTTAATCCTAACGTGCTTCCCACCTACTCGGACGCTATGAGAGGATTTTTGTGACAGAGAGAGTGTTTAAAATTTGAAAGTGACGAAGACCCAAGTATTTTGGATATTTTAAAGAAACTTTTAATTGATATTGAAAAGATATGGCAAAGAGCTTCTCTCCCTACACTATCTGATCAACAAATAATACAAAAAATAAAAGACTATAATGAAAAATGCAAGTCCTCGAAGAAAAACCAAAAATCGGCCTATAATAAAAAGTGCCTAGAAAAAATTGAGGTTTTTAAAAAGAACAGCTCAAAATTTTTGACATATCACCCTGCAAATGTGATGATTTTTCCAAATGCCACTGTAAAGTTAAAGTGCCACTTTGCGAAAGAATTATTTTATTAGATCAAAGAACAACAAGAAAAATGATGATAATAAAAAGGAAAGTATTAGAAGAAGAAAGATTAGAGAAGAAAAAATCTAAGAACGAGAGTATACTTGATAGTCTTTTGTCTGATCCGGAGTCCATAAGAAGCTCTGAAGGTACATGTGAAAACATTGATGCGGGCATGACTAATAATCAAGGTGGGACTACAACACAAGGATCGGAGCATCCGTCATCATCAAGAGGCTTAAAGGTACCATACAACAAAGTATTAAAACTTACGAATCTTGAAGAATCATGTGACAGGGTCCACGTATCTGACAGATCAGCATCCCTTATTACAAACGCTGTTTTAAAAGATTTGAGATTAATAACTAAAGAGGACACTACTAAAATTATAGACAGATCTAAAATTAGAAGGGAACGCAAGGAATGTAGGACGGGTCTTATTAAAAAAGAGACAGATGGCGAGCTTCCTTCAACTTTTGGAATTTACTTTGACGGGAGAAAAGACAGAACCTCAGTTTTTGAAAAAACAGAGTCAATTCAACGTACTAAATCGGTTACTGGAGAGCCCATCGTCATATTGGCTGAACCAGGCTCTAAATACATGGGACACGTATCTCTAGAAAACGGTAGTGCGAAGTCCATTAAAGACAGCATCACAAAGTTCCTAAAATACTCGTTGGGTGATGATTTGAGTACGATAGAGGTTATCGGTTGTGACGGGACCGTTGTTAATACTGGTTTCAAGAATGGTGTTATTAGACAAATAGAACTTTCACTTGGAAAGCCAGTTCAATGGTTCATAGGTTTGTTACACGCTAACGAACTACTGCTCCGCCACTTAGTGCAACAGTTAGACGGAAAATCAAATGATCCTCGTGGCTTTACAGGTACTATCGGAAAACTTCTTGGTCGATGTGAGCAAATGGCAGTTGTTGACTTTGAGAAAATAGATGCTGAATTTCCTGTTGTAAATATAGATGAACTAAGCACGGATCAAAAGTACCTTTATGAACTGTGCTTAGGAATCAAAAGCGGCCTGATTTCGTCGAAGCTTGCAGAAAGGCAACCTGGTCAGATATCTCATTCAAGGTGGCTAACAACGTCTAATAGCATACTTCGTTTGTATATTTCTACTAAAGACCCGTCAAGTCAATTGAAAATTTTGGCGGAGTATGTTGTCAATGTGTATGCGACTACTTGGTTTCAAATTAAGTTCCAATCGTCCAAATACGGAGCAAAACATTTATTTCATATGATAAAATCGTCTTGGTACTTACCAAGTGAAATAAAGAAGATAGTGGACCCAGTTATTCAACGAAACGGCTATTTTGCTCACCCTGAGAATGTACTAGTCGCCATGTTAGCTGATGATCGAAAACACATCCGGGAGTTATCTTTACGTCGCATATTAAAGTGACGATCACAGAATAGAGACGGAAGTGTTCGCGAATTTAAAGTACCACCTATTAATTTTGTTGCCCAAGAGTATTTTGACTTGGTGGACTGGCAGTCAGTTGAAATAACAGAGCCTCCTATAATCAAAAACGTAAGTGATGATGTACTTTCAGAAATGATTTTACACGTTCCTGATGAGATTGATATACTTAGATTTTCCTGCTATACGCAAGCGGTTGAGCGGCATATAAAGTTGGTTACCGAAGCTTCTTCGTTACTTTGTGGCACAACATCACGTGATGGATTGATAAGAGCTAGAATATTATCGAGACAAAAATTGCCAAAAGTTGAAACCAAAAAACATTTCTGTGATTAACTTCCAAATACGTATTTAAGGAACCTTTACGTTTAGTTTTGTTTAGTATTGAAGATAAATTGGGAGGGTGGGAATGGGTGGAACCCGATTTGCTGCCACCTCCCCGTGGTAGGTTCTGGGTTGGTCTTCTGCGAGGAAAACCAAGCGAAGAGCTGTAACTAGTGAAATAAACAAAATTATTCGGTTATTTATACATTTTTTATTTTAGGTAAATTTTCGGGGTCATCTAGGAACCTGAAGACGTCACATTTACGAACCCAGATTTTGCCATTTCATTAACCACATAAAAAGACACCAATCGAGCACACAGGTCAAAAGAAAATTGAAGATAATTTTTTCTTGTATAAAATCGCTCCACCCTAATTGGTGAATCGATTTGAAAACATCTGCAATTCTCTCTAAATTTTAAACTAATTATCTTGGCATAGTTGTTCTTAAAAAAACAGTAGAGTTGCTAATAAAGATTCACACTTGTAGTTACTGAGGTACACTAGCTCTTTTGGTACCTATAAGTATTTGAGTACATAATAAAAAATAAAAACACATTTTTAATAAAGCAAGTACATAAATACTACAAAACGAACAACAAATTATTCACTATGTTCAAAAAAATATCCTCTTTCGAATGGTATGAGGGTGTCCCTATATCTAGGTATTATACTTTTCGTGCAATTTACAATTTTCTTAAATTGCATGGTAAATCGATTTTAACACAAAAAATGTATACATAATCTAGTCGGTACCTAACTCAAAGTCATTTTATGACATTACTCTGTTAATTCTCTGAACAATCTTGTGTTAGTTTCAAATTTAATTGCTACTAAAAATGAAGCAGTAACCATTAAACAAAAGAGTCGACGTGATACTTTGCATTGGGGAATGTTTAGAAAATTGTCTCCTATCATCTAGAATTCACCCAAAGAGGGAAGTTTTCGACAGACTGCTCAATAGATACTTGTAGCGTTGCATACGAGAAGGTGGATAAAACTAAACCAGTTACTGGCGACAACGCCAACGAATTTGATGTATTGCTGTCGGTTACGGAAAATCCTAATACCAGTTCTAGAAAATTTTTAAGTGAATTAGGAATAAGTCCAATGAGTGTGTGCAGAATACTCAAGAAAAATCACTACCATCCGTATCATATTCAACTACACCAGCAGTTGACACAACAGGATTATGATAAACGTTTAAATTTTTGTTTATGGACTTTCGATAAAGTTGGAGAAGATCCTGATTTCTTTAATTATGTATTGTTTACTGACGAATCCACTTTCCACAATAATGGGTTAGTGAATAGACATAATTTTCATTATTACGATACAGCAAACAAACATTTATTCCGTACTGTTGATCGCCAACACCGATGGATTGTAAACGTTAGGGGAGGGATTGTGGGCGAGTATGTTATCGGCCCGTATTTTTTTGACGGACACCTGGATGAAAGAATATTTTTGAGTTTTATGAAAAAAGTCTTCTGGATCCTTCTCGAAAACCTATAACCGAAGGAAAATGTGACTACAATTAGACATAGTTCCTGCTCACTTTTTACGTGCTGTGCTGAAAATTTAGGAATAAATGGATAGGTAGAGGCGTTTCTTATAATTGGTCAGCTAGGTTACCAGAATTGACCAAGATGGATTTCTTCATATGGGGTTATATTGAAAATATTGTGAATGCTACACGCCCTACTACTCCAGATGATATGAAATTAACAATTTCGAACGCTTTCGCGTCTATAACACCCGATATGTTGAATAATGTAAGTAAATTGTAGGAAGCTAGAATCGTGTATTGCATTGCACAAGATGGCAAGCATTTTGAGCATCTATTATAGTAATTTTTCATTTTTTGCTATTAATAATTTGTTGTTCGTTTTGTAGTATTTATTTATTTGCTTTATTAAAAATGTGTTTTTATTTTTTATTATGTACTCAAATACTTCGGTAAAAAAAGTGTGAATATTTATTAGCAACCCCACTGTTTTTTTAAGAATAACTATGACAAGATCATTAGTTTAAAATTTAGAGAGAATTGCAGATGTTTTAAAATCGATTTACCATACATTTTAAGAAAATTGTAAAATACACGAGAAGTATAATACCTAGGTATAGGACACCCTTATACCATTCGAAAGAGGACATTTTTTTTGAACACGATGAATTATTAAAATACAGGGTATTCTATTCATAATAAGCCCGATATTACACATTGAATGATGTAATAATGGAACTGAAAATTCTGAGCACCCTGTAAAGAGATGTTTAGTACTCAATCGTGGAATTCATTCAACGAATGTCCAACTATTTAGATGTAAGAGAAGATTCGCTAGCATTTGTTATATCAATGAGTTAATAATTTTTTTCGAAATGTTCACATTTTAAAAAAAGTCAGCATAACTCGAAACCCTCTGTATTTAGGTATAGGGAACCATCATGAAGGAGTATTTTATTTTTTAGGAGCAATCAGAAAATGCGATAAAATATCGGGTGTCCCATAGGAAAAAATATAACTTTGATACGCCACACATCACTGGAACAACCTGTATATTTCAAAATAATTTCAAAATGTAGCCTATATGAACGTACAAACTATTAAAGTGACAACCATTCTAAAACTTTTACCGTTTCGATATAAACCTCCATCCCGTTTGTTGTGATTCACCCTGTATACACAGTATATTCACTTACACTAATTTATATAAACACTTTACTATTCTTTATTTACTTAGACTATTCACTTGTTCACTGTTGATATCACAATATCAAATTATAAACTAACTCATTTGTAGGTATAGCCTCTCTTATATATTAATTGCCCTTTTTTCTAGTCATTTCTAGATTTCGGCTCACAAAACAATCGCCTCCCTGGGATTGTCTAGATAAGACTGGTCACAAAAACAATGGACCTCACTGGAAATGTCTAGTCACAAAAAAATGGTAAACAGTTCGAAGAGATTCCTGCGCATTCGCCGACATTTTAACTTTCATACATGGCTTAAGCAGAGTCGGATTCATGGACTACACCAGTGTGCAATTTCGTAACAATATGTTGACGAAAATCTACCAATTGCACTATTTATATATAAAAAGTCTAATGCCAGTAAAATAGAAATAAATGGATATTTAGGTATTTCATATTTCTGCTAAGATGCATATCTTTCCACTTTGAAAATCATTAAATAAGTAGATGCACCTATATCGACAACACTGTTTCTTATACAACTGAGGTCAAAGGTAAATGTCAGCTTACCGGTGAAAAGAGAGATTTTCATTCAAATAATCCAATTTTTCGAAAATATAATACTGACAAACCATGTTTTTTAAGTCTGTAATACTGTAATAGTACAATAACTGCTCAATAACCTAAGGATCACTTGTAAACAATCAATTTCACGATCTTCTGTGTTGGCAACTATGCGATGATTTGTTGTAATGGATTCAAATATGACAAACACATACGTTTTGTGAATGTATCCAGTCCTACAGCGTTGTCATGTAAATCAGAATAATTTTATTGTTGATAACGCGTACATCAACAACAATCCCAATAAAAAATGTGTACTGTATGTCTTTTACTCTCATCTTAATTATATATTTTTCGAGTAGTTTTCAGAAATAAAACAAATTTTGACAGAAGCGCAATGTTAGAACTTCAGTATTTAATGTGCATAAATGGGTCTATTCTTTTTCTACGTAATTGGTTGAAGTGATGGACAAATCAACTGTCATTTTTAGCAAACCACTTCAAAATATTATATCACATTATATCGCTATTATTTTGATCCGTACAATTGAAATACACGCCGTCAAATAAGTATCGGTAAATGATCGTTCAAGTAGGCACAACTGTTCCCTTTACACACCGCGGGATCTCCCATTTAGTTTATCCACACAATGGACATTTTAATTATGGCTACCAAATGGAATGTTGGGTGTGAAAGCGTCATCCCATACGTACATATGAGTAGAACTCTGCAGGTAAGATAAGTAGAGATATGGTGAAAGATTTGTCGTGCACTGGCTAGTTATCTACAACTTCAAACCAACTCAAAGATGAGGAAAAGTTTACTTAATGTGAGTCTGGAATAGCCGCTGATATTTCTTGACTCACTAACCAATGCGTACGATTCTTTAGGCATCACAATAAGACATTATTTCGCAAGGTTGTAACATGTCGCTGAGACATGTTACTATTTTCATCAATTATTTTGGAGCATAACTTATTCGTCGGCTACTCCCATCTCTTATTTCAAATATTAGAAACACATCGGTGATAGTTTTTGCCATCGTTAAAATATCTACTTAAATTACGATTCAAGTGGAACTCGCTCTCTTTTGTTCATTCTTCGCTGAGAAGTAATACAGCATTCTCTTTTTAAATAATACATTGTGTGTGATTTTTAGTTTTTCTGGATGGTAATTTATCTATATATTTTCAAATTTTATCTGTGTGCTTACAAATTATTTTATTTCGATTTTTCTATTTAGTTAAAATATTTCGTTTTCAAAAAAACATTGTTTTTGTCATGGCGTTTCCATTTTTTCTTCGCCGTTATTATTTTTCTTTAAAAAAAATCTGGTGGCGTCCAAAGTTATTTTATGAAGCGAATTTATAACAGATTCTCTATATGGTTATTTTCCACCGCTTTAAATTTGCTTTTTCTGTTTATTTTGGGAACAGGACGGATAAGAATGAACAGATTTCTGTGGCTTTATTTTGAAAATTAAATTCAAATTTTTGTATGTATTGGAGTATAAGCTCCTACCTGTTCATTTTATTCCTCCTTCTTACCCTTACGGACCTGACGGACTCTACAGACCATCCACTCCAATGGACCATACAGCGTCCAGAGTCCCGGCAACGACGGCTCAAGAAACCTTTAACCCTTGGCTGCGAGCTGTACGTCCCGAGTCTTCCCAAGATAAGTCCCTAACTTATTTTTGGTATATATATATATAGTTTTGAGTTGGACATTTTTATTGTATAACTGATATTTATTCGTATTTGTATTGAGAATATACAGCTTATGAAAATTTATCTTTATGTGTCAAATAAATCCATTTGTCTCGAAATTTTGTTTGTTGATTCACCTTATCCCAATTGAGGTAATAAAAAATAGTGTAACTAAGGCCGAATTCATTACCTGAGCAGAGTCCCAAGGCCGGGATAACTTGTGACAAGGTAATTATTGTGAATGATTTTTAATTTTATTATCAAAACACATATTACCTTTTCGAAGCACCTGACAGTGGAGTTGGTTCCCGAAAATGCGTTTATTAGAACTTTTATACATAGTACTTTCAACAGATTATTAAATTGTACATAAATGACAGAGGTAACTACAGTCCTCGACATCTGCTTTCTATAATTTTTAACTCTCCACTGACTTTTTGTTGGTTCTTTTTCCATCCTACTTTAAAGAATAACAAGTTAATAAGAACGTTTCAAAACTGAATGAATAATTGACAGAAGTGTCACGTGTTGCATACATAAAAGTATGAGAATTATCAGGAATTATTAAAATAGGCATTTTCAGCCGCTCCTCGTCATAAATTTCCTCCTATGACATTTTGTTATACCTCGAACATAATTAAATAATGACTTGTATCATAGGCGCTACGCAAATTATTTTCACGCAATAACAAAATAGTACACCTATTCCTTATTAACAAATAATAATTTTATAATTTGGAGAAAAAGTATTCTTGTATATTAATGTTACTAAGATTTTCTTATAAAGAATTTGAAGAGATTGTATAAACAGAGAAAAAGTGTTTACTTCCATGAAAAAATTGGTAAATAGATCCAAAGATAAGAGAAACAAGTGCTTCCTTTACATATCCTCTCTTTTATTTTTTGTTAAGTGTGTCACTGGTGACAGCGGTAGCATAAAATAATTAGACATTCGTGTCGCACATGGAAGATTTACGATCTCGTATAAACAGTCATCTCTTGCATATTTCCTTCATGTAAACATATATGAATCGAGCGGGTAGGTTGACAATCTACGGCACTTAATTCTCTCAGAAAATTACATTGTTGTCAAGATTTTAAAACCGTTAATGCATGGAAGAAGATGAAAATACTATCAAATACTTCGAATGCTTTGAATAATTTCAGTAACATAGCTAGGCTGTTAATTATGACATTTATGATATATATTCACAATGCCAAAGTCGTTTGGAGAATAGGGATGTTGATAATTTTTTTTTAAAATTTCCTAATTTTCAGTAATTACCCTAATAAATTAAAAAAGATATTTTTTGTCTTAGATGCTTGAAACACTAAAAATTTTCAATTTTAAATTAAACTTTCCATGACCAGTCAAAAACGTTATCGGCCATGACGGGCTTTCTCGTGACGTCACGTAACTTATAAACAAACCTCTGACATAACCTCAAGACATAACTGTTAGTAAAACAGAAACGTGAGAAATGTCCTCCGATTTTTTGATACGTAACTATGATTTCTAATACATTAGATAAAAAATAAACGGTTTTAAAAATTAAAACTAACTTTATCCTATAAAACTTTTATAGGGCACGTTGTACTATATCTGGTGAGCTGAAAATCCATATAGTACATCTGTGAAACACCCTAAACAATATCTAATCATAAAATTGGTCACTTGTATACACTCCGGAGGCTGTATCGTGCTAACAACCTGAAATTTCTACAAAAATGACCAAAAATGTCGTACTTGTACTGGCGATAGTGAGCTGAAAATCAACAGGATTCACTTATTAGACGACTTTAACATAAAACATAATCCAATCATAAGATTGGTCTCTTGTATACACTCCGGAGGCTGTATTGTGCTAACAAGATGTTACGATAAGTGGTTGACGACAATGACGACGACGACATACACACAGGATTTTTTATAAAAATCGTTTTTACGTGTTTTTCTTGCTAAAAAAAGGAAAAAATAACTAATTTTCCAATTTTTTTTGGGGTAAACCAATACTTTCCTCGCATATTAAACAAAGTTGGGCGGAAAAGTAATATAGTAATTACTATTGCGGTATAGTACTAGAACAGCGGTTCTCAACCTGGGGTACGCTAACCCCTTGGGGTCCGCAACGGGTCCGTAGGAGGGTCGCGGAAGGAAAATATGTAATGGCGGATATGGGTAGGAAAATACTTGTAGCTAAATAATAACCTGCTACATCCATTTACTGTAGCAACGAAGCTCGTGGAAGAGTCCACTGTATATGAAGCGAGGAAGTAGATGCAGGCAGATACACCCCCCCGTTCTTTAATATTAGACTCGCCCCGGCTACTGCACTGTCGCCGTCAGTCATCTTGAGGCATGGGCAGGGTGCAGATGTAAACACAGTGCGTTTGTGTTTATCTGAAGTTGTTAAAATAGTTGTTTGTTAAAATACTATAAAACGTGTCATGGATAAGTGGTTGAAAACTGGTGGTAGAGAATAACTTCTTTGCAGAACAAGACCAACGACAGTGAAGTACCGAGTACATCAACGGATGAGAAAATGCCCTCACAGGTTAGTAATAATACTGAGCGAAGCTTACATAAAAGAAAATGTGAAGGCACTGACACTGTCACTAAGAAGATGAAATACTTTGATGAGTATTTGAAGTATGGATTTTATTTTGTCGCAGACCGCAATGCGTAGTATGCGGCGAACTGTTAGCAAATATTAGCATGAAGCCTTCACTTCTAAAACGACATTTAGAAATAAAACATCCTAACTATGAAAATAAAAATCGTAGTTTTTTTGAGCGGTTTTCAAAACAAAAAAATGTAGTATCTTATTTTGAACAGCTAACAAAGACAAAGAAAATGCGCTTGAAGCGTCATATAAAATAAGTAACCGCATTGCTAAATCTGGCAAAGACCACACCATAGCAGAAAATTTAATATTTCCGTGCATTAAGGATGCCGTCAATTGCATGCTTGGTGAAGAAAGTGCGAAGAAAATAGACACTATACCTATTTCTAACTCAACTATATCTCGCAGAATCAGGGATATGTCGGATGACGTTGAGGAAACAGTAATTACAGGTATTAAGAATAGTAAGTACTTTGCTATTCAAGTTGATAAAAGTACAGATGTATCGAAATGTGCTGTGCTGCTTGTAATTGCACGATATATCCTCAGATTAACAAATAAAATAGATATGTTTATTTTGATCTTTCCCTGTATTTCCCACTTCTATAAATTTAAATCGATATATTTGGGTTTCTTTGGACAAATATTTTATCAATTAAACATTTTAGTATGAGTCAAATAACATATTTTCCAGGTAAAATATCAAATACTGGCAACGCTGCTATTATTTTCTACAAGAAAACGCACCCGTTGCTCCCAAGACGACCATAAAATCAGCAACTGCTTCGCTGCCTTCGTCGAGGGCTGTATGCAGATTTTTTAATCATCGTTAGTATTAATTTTTAGCTTTAGTGTTTCGCTGTGTTCTCTCTACTTCCCCTTTCTTGTCCTATCTACTTTCTTAACAGAATCGGTTTCAGGTGTGGTGAATTCAATTTCAAACTAAATAAATTTTTCATTTGGAATTATTTTCCATATAAAAATAACAAGTGGGATTAAAAATAGGTATTACTGTTTTAAATGAACCTGACTGTTTTTAGATAATCCCACAATATATTGAAAATAATAAGAAATTTGACAATTGTTCGATATTAAATATCATCGTCAGCATGACAGAAGTTACATTTCATTTGATGCCTACCTGATGTATAATAATTATTTTTGGCTAGAACTAGAAGTGACCTACCTTGTGATTGACTTAATATTTGTTAATAGAAAAAAGAAGAAGATATGATATTTCAAATATTAATGCGCATATATTAGTAGCCCTATGAGGATATCCTGGATACCTTTTTCACAATTAAGATAATTATAACTGTGCTATGATATAGAATACCAAGAAAACTATATCTGCTAATCTTTACAATTATCACTTAAGAAGACATTTTAAAAGTGGAGACATAGGCGCGCGCAAACTTTTTTATTAGGGGGGGGGGTATTGATTCATTTGGGTATGGAAAAATATAGATAATGATAATATCCTATCAACTAATCTACAAACGCATTCGATGTGTTACTTCGGATAACAGTTTAAACTCGTCTATTACATTGTCATAATTCACATTCGTCATTTTCTCTTGTTCAATGAATAAAAGGAGAAGTGAATCGAGTCTCTGTTGTGACATGGTACTCCTCAGTTTTGATTTAACTTGAACCATTTTTGAGAACGAAAGTTCACAAGAGCAACTAGTAACTGGTATGACAGCAAACATTTTTAAAAGCGTGAAAAAGCTGGTGTATATTTTGTAGTTGTCTGAGGAAAGGATTCAAGCCATCCTATCATCAAGATTGACACCTTTAGGAATAGAATTATCAAATTATATTACACTCAGTTCGGCAAGCAATTCTTTTTTTATTTAGAATTTATTTTCAATTAAAGTGAAATCGCCCTCACAATTCAATGATAGTACTTCGTTCACACTTTTAATAATGTCTGTCGTTTCTTGACTAAAACGTTGGTCTATTCCGGAAACAAGTGAATCTAAAAATGGAGAAAATGTGTTTACTCTAACAAAATCTTTCATATTTTCAAATTCATCTTGATTATCACACATCTAATCAATTTTACGCGAAAGTTTTCTTTTTCTTGTTTCCGGAATTGCGATCCCATGTTTGTCAGATATTTTTTCAACTTCAAAATACATTTTATTAACAAAAGTTTCAGAATCCACTTGGTTGGAAACTCTTTACAGAATTGATTGCGGACAGTAAATTCAAATCTTGCGTTTGTAATTCTCTTCTTACATTGAGTATCATTACTGGAATAGGAGCAGTCATATGTAAACAAATCAAGAAATTAAATGATTTCAACTGCGCCAGTAGTCCCACGGCATTTTTTTTAACATCAGATTGTTTGATGGTTTCAATAATTTATTGAAGAGCTAATATCAAAATTTCATAATCACGCTTCACTGCAGAAACCGCTTCAGATCTGCATGCCCATCTAATTGATGACAACGATTTCAATGCCTTGAGTGACATATTTATACTGTTAGATACCCACTAAACAAGAATCATAACAATTTTATTTTGTGATGTTCTTTTTAGAGACTTTTCGTGATGTTTATTTAAAACGTTAATAAGATATCTCCTAGATGTATTAATTTTATTACCAACTCTATTAACATCCATGTCATGTAAATAAAACATATTTTTGATGTACACAGTAATACTTGAATTCGTAGTTACATACACGTCCTATGAACTTCTTTTTAGTAACTTCCTATAGGAAACATCCATACGATGTTAATTTGTATACTTCTCACTAATGTCACATACAGAACGCTACTGTAATATTACAAATTAACATGTTCCTAAGATGATCACATGTTGCAGTTACTTTTACATCTTTCGAAATAATTTTTATTAACATCGTACTTATTACGTCTATACGACGTTAGTTCATAATACTCTCAGTAATATCTCATATTAAACATCACAGTAACATAAAAAATAAGAAAAAAGAGGAACTGATGAACGAAACATACAGTTAGTTATATGTGGAAACAAAAATGACAGCATGAAATGGCGGATGGTTTTCAGTTATGTGTTATATTTTATTTGCATGAAGCAAATATTTTGCAAGTAGTACTTGAATAAAGTGGTCTTCGTTTTCGTTAGTTCCTACTAAGCTACAGTTTCTATACTTAGTTATAATTCTTGTTATAATGGACGAACAACAATTGTTATCGGTAAGTACCTATTCCAAGATCATAATTATTAGAACTTAATGCTCATTCAATACTTTAATCGGCTATTATACATTGATATTACCTAGTAAGTATATTTTGAAAACGATTCACAATATTTCAAATCCTAGATATGCATTATACCCTACAAAAAACTTGATATTGCAATAGGGTAGATATTATTATTAATAATAAAACATGCTCATATGTTGGCAGATATTTAAATCTAGAAGAAAATATTTTCAATGTTGAAGATGTTTCAGAAGCTACTTACACAAATAAAATAATAAACAAATAGTTGGTAATTATGTAATAAAAGGGGAGTAACTATTTCAGATAGTCTGATACAAACTTTGTATTAAAGAGTACAAAAAATATTGAATCAAGTATCTCTAGTTCTAGTTTTTTAGTAGTAGTCTGAGCCATCAATATAGTTTTGCAGGTTTAAAAAATTTTTACATTATTGCTAACAATTCTTGTGAACAATTAGAGACTGTTTAAGATTTCAAAAACAGAAATATCTGTTAAAAAGCTCATTTCCATTTGAAAATTCACTAAATACAATAAATAAGCTGTAGCTGTCCCTTACAATGGTACCTATATTAATCTAGTTGAAGAATATGTAACTTATGATACTGAATGCTCCAGTCAACAAACAGCATTCAATTATTTATTATTGTAGAAGCTATTGGATACTCAATTGGATACAATTAATTATAAACTCATTTAACTTGATAATGTGTTCATATCTCTTTTTCATAAGTAGTTTTTTTTGTATACAGTGTATTCGTAATGCGCTTAGTTTTCATTAAGTTACAATTCCACGATGTTAATATACAATTTGTTCCAGGATGAAAATAACAAGATGAGAATAGTATATTATTTTATACAGAAAACAAGTATGAATTTTCATAGCACATCTGAATTTACCTGCCAAATGGAGTGAGGCATGGAATAGAAGGTAAATCATGAAAAGTCACTTCTCGAAATAAAATATGTTGTTATTCCTTTGAAGAACCCCGCATGTATCTTATGGAAAATGGGTCCCAGTCTTTTGGCTGAAAATCAAGTTTGATGTAGTTTATGATGATCGATCAAAGGTCTCCATGGGCTCAATTTGATCTAAAGTAATTGTTTTATTAGCTGTTGTTCAGAACACCTTCAAATATTTCACAGATAAGGATTTTGAAGTGTACGTTATGGAATGGTTGAGGCACTCGAAAAAAGTAACCGTAAGTAAACGATAGAATTTTCTTTAATCAGATTGGATTTCTGTTGATGTAACGTAATGTTTCATTAAATCTTTATGGTGGATAATATTTATTAGTTTTAATATAATTAAAAAACTATTCTAATAAATTATGTAAACTAGCTGTAATGTATGTGTATCCGTTAAACTTTATTAATTCAGTTTCAGAGTATGTTACGTTATGGTAACTACGGATTAATATACCCTTTTTCATTTCTTTCTTCCACTGAATGTGTTCAATAGTTTCCACTTCTCAGACTTGTTATGTAATATGCTTATACAATTCTATTTTTTTTAGGTTGGATTGCTGGACAAGATATTTTTTTTTTCTAATTTTGTACCTGTTTTTTTCAAATTTATTGTACTGTTCATTAATAGTGAATAAACGTTTTAAATCCTTTATTGCTTTTTTGCTATTTTATTTTAAATGTACAGGATGAACAACTAAGAACGACTGTAGGCCACATCTCAAACAAGAATCATGGTACAACTTTCAAAAAAATTACCTTTAGGTGAGGGATCCTGAAAAATTGCTGGAAAATATTTTGCAGCCTCTAAAATATCCGCTAGGGGTGAAATGAACAATCGAAAACATAATACTCCAAAAAACATACTAAAGGTGTCCTAAAAATACAATTTTTGAAATCTTGATGAGATTATGAATAAATTTAATTAAGGAGATTTTTTGCCATTATTTGAAGAATAATGGGTGGGAAAGGTTCAAACTTATGAACAAATCTATAACTTTTTCGTTTTTTAACCGATATTAATGATTTTAGCTGCATTTAAAAGTTTTTCCGTTTAATAAGATAGATAACAAAATTACATAATTTTGTATCCACTCGGAAATTTCAAATATAAATTGAAGCATTTTTTTAATTTTCATATCTGATATTGTAAATCTTATATCTTGGAATAGATTCCTATTTTTTTAACCCCTATTCATCAGAATTTAAAAAACGCCTCATCACATTTGAAATTTCTGAGAAAAATGGGGAAATTGTGGACTTTTATCAAAGCGTTGACAAAATTGTCCAATTTTGTTATTTTTGTTAAGTATTTCTTATTAAAAAGGAAAAACTCTTTCAAATGAAGCCAAAAACATGGATGTCGATTAATAAAAAAAGTGTTACGACATTTGTTGTTTGGGTTGAACCTTCCCCCACCCCTTACTTGAACAATAAAGACAAAAAGTCCCTAACTACATTTTTTCATAATCTCAACAATATATCAAACATTGTATTTCTAGGATACATTTAGCATGTCTTTTTTGGAGATAATCACAGTATTATGTTTTTAAGTGTTCATTCCACCCCATAGGAGATATTTTAGGAACTCAAAAATATTTTCCAGCGATTTTTCAGGGTCATTTTCCTGAAGGTATTTTTTTAAATTTGTACTATGGCTATTTTTTGAAATATGGCAGACAGCCGGCGTTCTTAGTTGTTCACCCTGTATTTGCTAATTAGGCACAGAAACATCTATAGGATGTCATCCAGAATGTTTTGAGGTATATTATTTAGAGGTTTATGTAATGTCCATACAACATCTACGAGAATACACTGTATTGTTTTTGAAATGTCGCATTTAGATCATTGATAAGATGTTATTTTTTAGATATTGCATTAACATCGACAAGGTGTTAAAAGGCATTATAGAATGTAACAGAAATGTTGTTTTTAGTTCGTTCTAAAGACTTCCTTTTGAGGAAGTTCTAATAACATCACAGTAATGTAAAAATGCAGAGCTTTAACATCGCTGAGAAGTTAAGTTGAAACATCACAAAAGTTAACAGCCACAAGCTGGGCATAAGCGGTTGTATAGATATGCATGTGATGAAAACAAGAGGAAAACAAGAGGAAAAAAAGGAAGAACATTATCACAATGTGATAGTGAATTAACATAACTGTAATATTTATTTGCATAGTGGGTATTTTCTCTAGAATTGCGCAACTACCTTCGAGAAACGAATAAACACATTGAATGATTCCAAAAAAATCAAATATTAACTTGTTATTCGAGTGAGAGCAGCAAGTATCTACTAGAGTTAAATTTAAACAGTGTGCGTAACAGTGAACATATTATATATCCGGGTTATTTTGCTTGCATCATGACTGAACTCCAGAAATATTTCCAGACATGGCCGAAGCTCCGTCAAAACATACGGAAACTGCTCATTCCCACTGTAATATCAATGATCTGAGAGCATTATCCAAAGAATTAAAAATGGATTCTGACTTTACAGAATTTAATCTTTGTAAACCTATAAACGTTTCTATAGGTTTGTTTATAGAAGGGTCAAAAAATCGAATAACGATAGACATTTGTTCGTGATGACCACAATCAGATGTTTCATCTGCTATCAAAGAAATATGTTTTCCATTTAAAGTGTATACGTTACTTTGAATTATGACATTATAAATAGATAAAATAATATCGTTTTGGATTTTTTTGCTAACGTAAAGTGCATTTTTTGGTCCTTCTGTTAAATGAGCTTACTAGTCCGGGAATGTAAGGTCGAAAAATCTGTTAACTATCAAAACTTTCCCATAACTGATTTTTCATTTTTAAATGAAAATATATTCACCCAGCATCACTCTCCTAGATTGTCCAATAATTTCCGCTGGAGCTTGCGACGCAGCTTGCAAGCACAGCTCAGGCCACCTAAAATTCAAGTGATTTATGCTCGTGTCATTCCTGGATGTGTTCTTACAAAAGAATCGTAGATATGAAAATTGATGCTAATCTTATGCTCTTGAAGGAGACGTGAATAGTTTTTTTAAAAAAAAAAATTCCGATCTTAAATTTTCCAAAAATTGAATAAATTTACTAAAATTATATTTTTGGTTGGTAATTATAAATAAAATATTGATATCGAGATCAAACCATAGATAAACATAAAAGGCAAACTTCTAAAAATTTACATTTTTTCAGATTTGGAAAATTCAAAATGGCGGCTGCGCAAATTGGAAACAATTTTTTTTTCAATCGCGTCTAAATTTATGAACATTAACGATATTGAGAAACCGTTTGTTTCAATCGGCAGAGTTCTAGTTATATTTTTATAAATAACATAAACAAAATTTTTAAAAACTTTTTTACTTAATTTTTTAGAACATTTACCGAAAATAAAGATTTTTACATCTAGTTTTTTCTCATTTTGGCGTTGAAAAATTTCTTAAAAACATCTTTTTACGTTATAAATATGTTTAATTTTGAAAGACGAGTATTTTGAAAAAAAATATTTTTCAGATGCGACTTTTACAAGCTGCGATAAACAAATTCAAAATCTGTTAGATACCGTCATAATATTAATTGAAATTTTCAAATTTTGATCACTTCGCTAGGTTGTTGAATCCCAACTCAACTTAAACACAATTTTCATTTTTCTACCGTTAATTGGTCCATTCAAAAGAGAACAGTAATCCTAGCTCGCTCGGCCAAACGGTGGCGTTCTGGTGGGGGTCAGCGCTCATTCTCTTCGAACGCCCAGAAGACCCTTACTAACATGACTGACGACGTACTTGTACCCGACGAATTATTGAACATTATTACGTGTTCTTATACCACAGGGTGCTCGACTACCAGGTGTGGTTGTAAAAAAGTTGGCATACATTGTACGATATTATGTAAAAATTGCGAAGGCAAAAACTGTTGTAACATCGATATTGTAAGTACGGTATTTGACAATGACGAGGATGATAATGAATCACTTAGTGATGAGCTGAATTTTGATATGACTCAATTAGTTGATTGTGAACATGCAATTGATAGTAGCAATAATATCGATGAGGATTTGTTTGCTAATGATAATGACGAGGAAAATTGTACAGAGCCATTTTCTCAGAGACAAAAAAGGGCGAGAATTTGTAGAAAATAGATGTAAATTTGTAAAAAAATATTATTCTTAGTATCCACGTTTCGAAATATGTATAATATATATAATAAATGGATTTATAGATATAAATTATAAATATCATTGTACCTTATTTCTAGCAATATGTAATGGTTGATGATAACCATACTATTAGCAAACCACAAATGCAAAATTTTTACAAAGAAAACCAAAATAAAACCTTGAGCTTCGTTCAACTGCGAACGAGCACTGACCCCCCACCACAACGCCAAGCAGCTGCCGCCGCACCGTTTGGCCGAGCGAGCTAGGATTACTATTCTCTTTTGAATAGACCAATTGACGGTAGAAAAATGAAAATTTGTGTTGAAGTTGAGTTGGGATTCGACAACCTAGCGAAGTGATCAAAATTTGAAAATTTCAATCAATATGATCACAGAATCTAACAGACCTCGAATTTGTTTATCTCAACTTGTAAAAGTCGCATCTAAAAATATTTTTTTAAATACTCGTCTTTCAAAGACACACATATTTATAACGTGATTACATATTTTAAACAAATTTTTCAATGCCAAAATGAGAAAAAACTAGATGTAAAAATTTTTATTTTCGGTGAATGTTCTAAAAAATTATGTAGAAAAATTTTTAAAAATTTTGTTTATGTTATTTATAAAAATATAACTTTCACTCTGTCGATTGCAACAAACCGTTTCTCAATATCGTTAATGTTCATAAATTTAGACGCGATTGAAAAAAAATTGTTTCCAATTTGCGCAGCCGCCATTTTGAATTTTCCAAATCTGGAAAAATGTAAATTTTTAGAAGTTTGCCCTCTATTTTTGTCTATGTTTTGACCTTGATATTAATATTTTATTTATAATTACCAACCAAAAATATAATTTTCGTAAGTTTTTTCCATTTTTGGAAAATTTAAGATCGAAAAATTTTTATTTGAAACAACTATTTACGTCACCTTCAAGAGCATACGATTTGCATCAATTTTCATCTCCGTGATTTTTTTGTAAGAAGACATCCAGAAATGACACGAGCATAAATCACTTGAATTTTGGGTGGTCTGAGCTGTGCTTGCAAGCTGCGTCGCAAGCTCCAGTGGAAATTATTAGACAATCTAGGAGAGTGATGCTGGGTCAATATATTTTCATTTAAAAATGAAAAATCAATTATGGGAAACTTTTGACTTTTATTTCCTTTCTTTCCCGGACTATACAGCAAAGGATCATATTGAGAAACAAGGTGAATTATTTCTAGAAAAAGTCCATGCTCAGAACTATTTTTTATTTCTCATTATGGACACGGAATGATCTTCCACATTTTGCTGACAGTGAAAAGTGGCATTACAACTAATATTTCCTGGGCAAACTAAAGAAATAAAAAATTATAAAACCATCACATATGCTGGAAATATTTCCAATAAAATTTCGAAGATAATATCTTTAGCAACAATTACAACAATTTTTTTTAAAGCAGTAAGAAACGTGAGTATTATTCCGTTCTCATACATGCTTTATTTTTTCATATAAAACTATAGGTTTGTCAAAATTAAGCGCACATTCAAATTCAATACTGATATCAGATCATCATTTTGACGGAAATCTTTTTATCAACTCATTTTTCATATCTAATACATTTTGAGAAACCAAGAAAATAAAATAATTTAATCAAAAATTGTATATTTTCATGCTAAGACGGAGATCACACCAATTTTTTGTTTGCAACAATAAAAAAAGCTACAATAATTTTCTCAACTCAATTTTCTTGGCCAGCGATTATTTGCTTCTCTATATCCGAGTGGTGTCTACAAAATTCCTGTTAACAAGTATATGTGGGTGCAACTGGATACTCAGTCCAAACATCAATCTAAAGAAAGCAACGCCAACAGTTACGGAATATCAACAGTATGCAGGATTTTTTTTAAAAACCGATATTTTGGTTAGAGTTTCACTGGAGGTCATCACCATTCCACTAATTTGGCCTGTGTTGATAATTACCAATTGTCTTTGGAATACAATTCTCCCCTAGCTACTCAAGTTTACAGTGTGTCTACGAAGGTCGGTGGCATATGGGAAACTTTTTTATTATCAAGTTTTCGAGAAAAACTTATTCTTTATAAAAAATTCTACATGGTCTACATTCTAAGATTCCACCATCAGATATCAAAATTGGGCAGTTGTATACGAGGTTTGTCAAAAATTGTTATTTTTGCTCAAGAGCAAAGTACATAGAGAGAAAAAACTAGGTAAATATTATAAAAACACTCTTTTCTCTCTATAGCGCCAATAGAAGGTTTTGTTATTACTGTTTAAAAAAAATATAATAATGTCAAGCAATATTAGCTGTCAAGAAAAAAATGTGAACTTCAAATAACTTCTCTCTCAATCATTGTAAATTGTAGAAGCAATACACTTTTCTAAATTGAAATTAATAGTTTTTTTATGTTCTCTGCAACATAAAATTTGGTGCCGTGACGAAGTCGACATACAGTGTACCGTGAAAAATATTAGTTTTTGTTGGTTCCGTCAGATTTCATATCATTTTGAGAGTATGCCCAATGTGTCGCCCGGGGAGTGCGTGAGACAAAATATGGGAGGCAAGAGGCAAATCGGAATTAGCAATATTTCAACGGAAGATGCCCTCAATAGTAAGTAACTGAAAAATATTGATCAACCGTAAAATTTTCTGAACGAGTCATTCCATTCAATCAAGTCATCTCTTTTATTCTTGCCCATCCCTAGCGAATTTGAAGCCAGTTCCGATAAAGAAGAAAAAATAACTGATTGTATTACTTTGTTGTGTATATTTCAGCGAAGTTCAAACGGCTTAGAGGGTTGATATTTTTGATAAAATTTTCGATGCCGCCAAAGGAAGACAAGTCAAAGCGAATTAGAAAGGCAATAGGATTGTTTAAATCGCTGTTAACACGTACGGAAACCTTCATAAACGAGCAAAAGGCCCAAATGCTAATAGATACTGAAGGCATAGACGTCCGTAAGGAGGAGTTACAAAAAGGCTTGGCAAATAACAAACAGTTGTGTCGACTTATTAATCATAAACGATTATGAAACCGAAGAAAGGTTTTTTGGAATTATGACGGACATTAAGCGAATTTGTCAGAAAACGAAGCCCAATAATGGAACTCCAGACAAGACTCATCCTAGCAGGCTTCCACAACTAGATATTACACCATTCGATGGCAACATTACTAACTACAAACCTTTCCTGAGCATATTAAAAGCTGTTGTTGATCAAGATTCTTCATTAACATCAGTGCAAAAATTGTTCTATCTTAAAAGGTATCTTAAAGGTGATTCTCTTTCATTAATAGATGGATAACCATCAACGAACGAAACCTATAAGCAGGCTTTAGATCTTTTAGATAAAAGATACAACTAATGCTTAGTAATTACTCATCATATAAATTCGTTATTGGATTACCAGCCAATCTCAAAAGGAACATACTCCGAACTTAGATCCTTTGTATCTATAGTAAGGCAACATTTGGAGGCTCTACATAACTTTGGGCAGCAAATTCAATATTGGGATATGCTCATTATACTTATCCTTCTCCGAAAACTTGATCCTTTGAGTTCCAGAATTTATCACTCTGAACGAGATGCTACCAAATTACCTACAAAAGAAGATTTGATGAATTTTTTAAAGAGAAGAGCAACTAGTTTTGAAGAGACACAATTATCAGCTGGTAAGTCATCCAAATCTAATGCAAAAGCTGTGAACTTGGCCAATGTTAGTGATAGCACAAAAACCTGCAAATTTTTTAACAAACCAGATTACGAATTGTTTAAATGTAATGAATCTAAAGCACTGAGTGCACGAGAGCGTATTGACTATGACCATAAAAAAATTTGTGTAAAACCTGTTTAAATTATCATGTTAATAAATGTAAATACCACTTTAAGTGCTCAATATGCAAAAGTAAAGAGCATAACTCTTGCTGGCCCAATAGTTACACGAGCTAAGGAATTCCTGCAAAAAGTTTAGCAATTAAACCTAGACTAGAACACACCCTTGCTTGATGAGGTTTTGTTCCCTTGGAATTAATTTTTTTGTGACTTAATAAATATGAAACATATACATGTATACCGTGATTTGTTCATGAGTCAAGCCAATACTATTGACTTAATCGGTTATTGTGATCCTTCTAGCATTGCCTATGGGTCTTGTGTTTATGTAAGATCAGTATGTAATGACAATATTCATGCCACATTATTGTGCAGCAAATCTAGAATAGCACCAATAAAATGTAAACCATCTATACCTCGATTAGAGCTTGACGCATGTTTACTTCTAGCTACATTGTTTGATAGAGTTTTCGGTATACTAAATAATTGGAACATTAGACATAAGATTTTATACAGTGACTCACAAATAGCTCTCTGCTGGATTCAAAACCCACCTGCAGAAGGCGAGTAGTATCAGTTGAACAAAAAACTACGAAATATAAGTGGGCTCATGTAAGCGGGTCTTCTAATCCACCCGATTGTCTATCAAGGGGCTTGATGCCTTCTGAGTTGCACTCTAATGTAATATGTTGGCGAGGTGCATCAGACTTGAAAAACTTAGATTTTTCGCCAACTGAATTCAATTTTAAAAATGGAAATGTAATTGTAGACACACATTGGGATAAAGATTTTGACAATTCTAAAACTGTCATTTGTAATTTGGTTGAGGAGGTACTTCCCATATCGAAATTTTCTTCAATTTTTAAACTACAGCGTGTTGTTGCTTACATGATGCGATTTTGAAAGAATTGTAGAATAAATAAAGAAGACTGTATCTTCTCAACGCAACTACTTTTTGCAGACTACAGACTTGCTATGCATGTTATAATAAGGCATGTTCAGTCTTTAAATTTCAATAACGAAATTGATTGCATTCAAAACAATAAGTGTACCAAATCTAGTTTAAACAAATTGTGAGCATTTGTAGATAGTGATAGATTGTTACGAGTCGGGGGAAGATTGTAAAATGCTAACATACCATTTTCGCAAAAACACCCCATAATTTTGCCAAAAAATTGTTATTTTACAATTTTAGTTGTTCAGCACGAGCATTGTAACCGATTACATGCTGGTTTAAAGTTGACATTATCCAGCCTTACCACAAAGTATTACATAATAAGTGCTACTATTATTGTTTAAAACACCATAAACAAATGTGTAAATTGTTTCAAGTTTCGTGCACAGAGAGCACAGCAACTAATGGCTTCCTTACCTAAAGATAGGGTTGAACAAGATAGAGTTTTTAACAAAGTAGGAATAGACTACTGTGGACCTTTTAATGTGAAGCAATCAAGTATGAGACGTTCTGTAATCTCAAAAGAGAATGTCTGCCTTTTTGTGTGTTTTACCACAAAATGTATTCATTTGGAGCTAGTGTCGGATATGACAACAGAATGCTTCCTTGCAGCCTCTAGAAGGTTTTGTTCGCGAAGAGGCCTTCCTCATACTGTACACTGCGATAATGCTGCTACCTTCAAGGGAGCCAAAAACCAATTGAAACAATTGTATCCCTTAGGTAAATCTCAGATTCACCAGATGGCTGTTACAGATTATTGTAATGCACACTCTGTAGAGTTCAAATTTAACTTTAGCCCAATCTGTGAAGGCCTCTGGGAGGCTGGTGTGAAATCAGCAAAATTTCATTTTAAAAACATGATTGGAAACTTAAATTTAACATGTGAACAATTTAATACAGTTATTATTCAGATAGAAGGGATTTTTAATGCGAGACCCTTTACTAGTGATGTCACAAATTTTACATTTTTAACGCCTGCTCAGTTTTTAATCAATCAGGCAATAACCGTTATTCCTGAACCTGAAATATCTATAAAATATATAAATTATTTAAACTTTTGGCAAAAATGTACAAGAATCTGGAAATATTTTTGGCGAGCTTGGCATAAGGCTTATTTGTCACAACTACTTAGCTGCCCTAAGTGGCATAATATTAGAAACAATATCCAAAATTGATCTTTAGTATTATTAATTGGAGATAATGTCTCTCCTTTGCAATGGCCTATTGGTAGAGTTGTTAATATATTTGAACGAAGTGATGGTCGTGTTAGGTCAGTACAGAAAAAGACAAAAACAGGATATTTGCAAACTAGAGCCATTAATAAACTTGCTGTACTACCTATATACGATAATTAACGTCATGTATAGAACTAAAGTTATTTAGTAGTCATCTACTAGTTATGCTACGTTCAGGGTTATTTAGTAGTCATTTACTAGTTATGCTACGTTTTGCCAAACCAACTTTATATTAGCATAAGTAAATGTTAACCATACAAAGGTTTAATTAATTAATTTAAATTTTATTTTTATATTTTCCCGGGGGGCAATTTTATGTTTAAAAAAAATGTGATAATGTCAAGCAATATTAGATATCAAGAAAAAAATGTGAACGTCAAATAACTTCTCTCTCAATCATTGAAAATTGTGCAAGCAATAAACCTTTCTTAATTGAAATTAATCGTTTTTTTATGTTCTTTGTAACAATTACTAGAATATAATTCTTTCAAATGCCCAAGTTTGATTCTTTAACATGAAGACATATTTCTGTACTCATAAAATAAGATTCTTTCTTTGTGGAAACATTTGTTTTTTGTTGCAAGAGATACAATTGATAGAAGATTTCTCTCGAATTCTGTAGCATAAAAGAATGTTTTGATATTCATAAAGAATATTTCTTTCGATGTTACAGAATGCGTTCCTATAAATATCACGAAAGAATGGTTCAATGAAAATATGGAAAACTAATTGTTAGATTGATTATAGAAGGGAATTGAAAAAAACATAAATATAACAAAATACATCATTTAATAAAAACAAAAAAACATACTTGCTTTAATGCATAACACATACTTAAAAAATACAAAGGTACTATTTCTGTTCAGCTAGAGACACGTTTCTAAAATATTTTCATGCTAGGTATAATTTTATTGTGAATTATATTTATTGAATAAAAGTGTGAATGAATTGCCATTTATTTGAACTAGCTTCCGGATACTGAAGATTGAACAAAAAAAATATTTTGAAGCAAATATTGATGGCTTTCAATATACTCAAAAATTTGTATTTATTGATGTCCCAATAGTTAATAAATGAACGGTTTTAAAGATTAAAACTAATTTTTCCGCGTCTGTGGCCCTGAACAATATTCTATCATAAAATTGTTACTTGTATACAGTTCGGGGAATGTATCGTGCTTACAAACCGAAATTTATCCAAAAATAACCAAAAATGTAGTATATCTGGATTTATAGGACCCGCTGTACTCGCTCTAGCCAACTGAAAATCAATAGGGTACATCTGTGAGACACCTTGAACAATATTCAATCATAAAATTGATCAATCGTAGACTCTCTGGAGGCTGTATCGTGCTAACAAACTGAAAATTCTTCGAAAAAGAACAAAAATTTGGTACTTCAAGTACCATAGCACCCGTTGTACTGGCTTTAGTGAGCTGAATATCAATAGGGTTAATATTTGAGACCCTCTGAGTAATATCCAATCATGAAATTGGTCACTTGTATATACTCCGGAGGCTGTATCGTGCTAACAAACTGAAACTTCTCCAAAATGACAAAAATATCGTACTTAAAATACTGTAGTACCTGTTGTATTCGCTCTGGTGAACTGAAAATCAATAGGGTTCATCTGTGACATGTCCTTAACAATATTCGATCATAAAATTGATGACTTATTGCACTCCGGAGGCTGTATCGTGCTAACAAGACATGTAAGAAAAAGTGGCCGACGACAACGACGACGACGACGACGACGACGACGACGACGACATACACACAGGATTTTTTTTCTAAAAACCATTTTTTCGTATTGTTGTTAATGGAAAACGTAAGAATAACTCAAAAAATTTTTTTTGGGTAAACCAATACTTTTCTCGCATATTAGATAGGTTGGACGGAAAAGTAATAATTTCTTGTGGGTCTTCGATAGTCCCTACAATCAGAATTACCCGCTGTATTTTATGACTTCTCTGCTTCATATCTTCAATTTTCGAGTACAAGTAGGTGCAACCAGGAATAATGAGCTTTGCGAATCTCTAATAGTAAATTTCAAGATACTCTTCTTCCCTGTTGCATCTTTGACTGGTTTTTTCCCTGTGGGCTTGAGGTAGGCATGTAAAAACCAAAACACCAATGCGAGTTTCCCTTCTGTAAATAGTGAAAAGGTTAAAATTAAGTTTTTGGTGAAAATGTTAAATTTAGCCTTTTGTCAAAATTATGTTGTTGACTTGTAGAGGATGGGCCAAATTGGACACTTTTAAAGGGAAAGTCCTGTTTTCAAACTAGATAGATGAGAACTGATGGCTGTGTCAGAGGGTCAATTTTTATGAAAAACTTAATGGTGAAAACCGCATATCGATATCTATTATCGTTCTGACAAACACAGCAATGCAGCATCTCGCCCACTTGTCCTTCGGAAATTTTAAAAGTAGATATACCCACCTACATATAGCCTGGAATTGAAAAATTCATGTTACAGGTATAAGTAGTTATTATCTTTGTGATTTTTCGAGAATGAATTACTAAACTCCTATGTTTCATAGCTGAAAAAACTCAGAGCCGATTTTCGTTGAACTTGGCAGTTTTGTTTGTAATAATACAAGAAACCTACCTTCTGAAGTGATTTCACATAATTAAGAATAGGAAAAAATACGGTTCCGTAAAATCATTAAAAATTGGGCACAGCTTGATAAATTCATGCGCGAAATTAAAATTTTCAATGGGTTATACAGCTGCATATTGTTGAGACCGCCTCACGAACAGTGACAGTGATTTTCAGCTCACCAGGGCCAGTACAATGGATCGTATGAGTCCAGATAAACTACATTTTTGGATAAATTTCGGTTTGTTCACGCAAACAGCTTTCTGAGTGTATACACGTGACTAATTTCATGATTGCATATTGTTCAGATTCTCTCGCAGATTAACCCTATTGATTCTCAGCACAACAGAACCAGTACAGCATTTCCTATAAATCCGGATATACCACATTTTGGGAGAAATTTCAATTCGTGATCACTATACAGCCTTCTGAGTGTATAACAATGACCAATGTTATGATTAGATATTGTTCAGGGTGTCTCACAGAAGAACTCTATTTATTTTCAACTCACCAGAGTCAGTACAACGGGTCCTAGCAATCCAAATATACAACATTTTTGGTAATTTTTTGAGAAATTTCGGTTTATTAAAACGATACAGCCTCCGGGGTGTATAAGTGCGGAAAGTTAGTTTTCATATTTAAACCCGTTTATTTTGCGCTGTCTTACTCACATACCACTTTTGTAAATATTTTTTTAGACATACTTCATACATGAGTAGATGACCCATAGCCCTATTATCTTTCTGTTCCTAAGAAACTAAATATCCTGCGCGTTCATGAACGATTCAACAGTCCATGTTTCGCTGATATACGTAACTGTAGATAAACTAGTTTTATGTTATAGTAACACTCTGTACTATCTATCTCCTTTCTCCGTGGAAAAGTATTCTCCATTCCAGTGTATATTGTCATTATCATGATCATTTTGTCATTAGTTTCATATGCTTGTCCTAGATCTCTGTTATTAAGACCAAATTTAAACGTTACTTGTTCTAGTGTCTTCCAATCCAACTTAATGTTATATAATTTATTGGCTCTTGATATTCCGATCGCTTCTGTATCATCCAAACATATCTTCATTCGATGTCCTCATATTTTCTTACTTGTTCACTTTATTGCTTCATCAACAATCAACGACGTAGACAGCAGTCAACTCAGAATCTATTTTCCGATATGGTTGTTTTGTGCTGTGTAGGTACTTCTTATCACTACACATTATTGAGTAGTGAAATGAGTATGTGACTTATTCAATCAACCTTAAACCAGTCCTGTCGTTAGCGAAGTTAAAAGTGTTCCAAACATTACGCGAAGCTTAAAACAATTGCTCAAGGCGACTTGATATCCAATTTCCGCTTAATGGCCCGTTTACTGGGAGACACTTTGTGCCGAGAGTCGCGATTAGTTGCAGTCAAAATATTTTGAGGAACTCGTCGATTGTTGTTCCCGTTATTCTTCTGGGATTAGTATAATTCAGCCAAGTAGTGGGTTACGTTATTCGAGTTAATTCTGGGTCGTAATATCCTTTGACGACTGTTGTTTACGTACTTCGATTAGTTTTACGAGGTGTGGGGTTAAGAGACAAGCATTTCCGGTTTAAACGAGTATTACTACCATAAATAAAATAATAATTATCTATCCAAAAATGTGAAAAAACTTCCAATTTTCCATTATAAATTTGTAACTATTGCTAATTGAGATGATTTCCATTTATATGGACAGACAAAGTGTACAGATCCCGCTCAAATTAATGTCTTCGCGGTGATAGTTATAATAGCTATATTTATATGTTAGTCTGGTTCAATTCGTCTATTCGTCGTTTCAAAGTAGTTGATAGCACAAATCGCCTATCATAAACGGAAAACGGAGGTCGGGTGTCTCAAAAATGTTTATCTCTTATTTATGTTTCACAATGTATATAGACTAAGAAGAAAGAAATTGTCACCAGGCCACCGTTTTCACTGCCTATATGGGTTATATGAAGCCTGCGTCCCTTTCCAGACGGAAGTCTTAATCCTGTTGACTAACCCTCCATGACAGCTTGTCGGAAATGCAGTATATTTTTATCTTGCCAGTCTTTCGATACGGTGTGTCCTTCATTTAGCCAGGTTTCATCCAAATAGAAAATATTCTTACATTCGTTGCGATATTTTCGGATTGAACTAAAGTATTCTCGTATCCAGCAGAGAAGCAGACAATATCCGGCCTATCAATAAGAAAAGATTTTCTGTTCTGTGTTTCCGAAAGTACGTTCCATTCCACTCTAGTTCTTGATAGTTGTGGCAGGTTTTCGTCATTGTGGGCGGCTTGCACAATCTTATCCAAAATTGGTATTTCTTTCGCGAAATACATACCATGCACTATTCTACGTACACTGTTTTTGACATCATCGTCAATTTCTAATGGTTTTTTTCCCCGGGTGAGGAATAGGTTCACCGAGGTTCCGGCATTTTCTCTCACGTAAAAATATATAAATCATTGATTCTCCTACCCCTATCATATTGGCACAGTTCGTAATTATGTCACGAACAGAACTTGAGGGGTTTTGGTGCACAAAAGCATCATGACCGTTCAGGAATAATGTTTTTTTCCGCAAAGAATATGCACTTTTGCTAACTCGTTGAATAGGAATTGGAGAAAAACTTGAACTTGAAGCCATCTTAATTAAACGAACAGACGTTACTTGCTAGTTGCCAAATACTAACTACTTCAAGTTTTATCATATACAGGTAGTTAGATTTAAATATTAACAGGAAATTGGGTTGTACCTGCATAGGTTACGAGGCAGGTACACGGAAAAAAGGAATGTTTGATTATAGTATTGTTAGAACTTTTCCTATTATATTAAATATTTTTACTAATTTTTTCATATTTTTGTACAACGTGGCAACCTCGCATTTATAGCGAGGTCGTCTCAAACAGTGAGTGTAATATAAGCTTTTAAGTTGGAAGCACGTGGTTGTTTTCCATCCAAAATTTTAACGTAATAATTATATTACAGTCCATCCATTTTATGAATAATATTAACTACCGAATTTAACAATAAAACCAATTATAATACCAACATAATTTTGGTCATTGGACACGGATTTAGCCAGTAGTTTTCATTCAAAACAAAGTGAAGTAGTCCAGTTCAACCATTGCGAAAAATTAGTGATATTCGCGCCAAAAGCGAATTGTTTACTGCCAAGTCCTGCAACCATTTGCATCGTGAACATAGAAATAAAAAACCAGTAGACCAGTGAAGTACTCCAATTAGTTGACGTTCATACGAATAGTAAAATACCGGTGAGTTTGTTCCATATTACCTATTTCCATTTATACAGCTATTGTCCTCTATGTAATTAGTTAAAATGGCAGCTAGCCTTGAAAGAGTGAGAGGTTCTTTAAAGCAAAGGGTCACAAATTTAGGAAAATATGTAGACACTATTAAAGCGGCTCTGCCGCTACAGAAACCCGAAATAGGCGAGATTGAAATCAAAATAAAAAATTTTGAAACGGTTTATGAAGAATGTCAAAGTGTTCAATCACAGTTAGAGTCATCATGCGATGAATTAGAATTATTAGCACACTATGAATATCGCGAACATTTTGAAAATAAATACGATTCATATATATATATATATATATATATATATATATATATATATATTATATATATATATATATATATATAGATATATATATATATATATACTCGTATATATATATATATATATATATATATAGGTTATTTGAATCAATTTTCTAAAGATAATGCTTACTCTAATAACCAGCAACCAGCCAATGATTATAAATAATCCAAATACAAATTTAAACAACATATTAATTCCAAAAATGAAAATTAATGTTTTTAAGGGAGAATCGGAACATTGGCTTGAATTTAAAACTACCTTTGTTTCAGTAGTACACTCTAGTGATCTACCAGATGTTCACAAATTCCAATTATTAAGACGAAGCGTTGATGGCTATGCCAAAAGAATAGTTGATCAAATTGAATTTTCCGAAAATTATTACGAAAAAGCTTGGAAAACACTCTGTGATCGGTTTGATAATAAAAAGATTTTGATAAATAGACACATAAAAAACATATTTTTGCTTGATTCCATTACAAAAGAATCTCCTAAGCAATTACGAGAATTATTAGATTTCGTATCTGAAAGTGTGACATCCATAGAAGCATTAAAAGTTTCAAGAGATAATCTATGTGAATTAATTCTTATTTACGTAATCGCAGGTAAACTAGATAAATCCAGTTATAGAGATTGGAAAGAATGTAAAACAAAAAATGAACTTCCTACACTTGATGCATTTTTTGATATATTAATTAAATTTCGAATTTACACCTATGTAGCTTGTGCCGACATAACAAAAATGTATCGGCAAATTCTTATGCACAATGTGCATCGTCCACTTCAGTGTATTCTGTGGCGAAAATCTGAATCTGAACCAATTGAAGTATTTCATTTAAACACAGTGACTTATGGCACCAAAAGTGCTCCATATTTAGCAATAAAATGCTTAAAACAATTAGCAAAAGACTCGAATATCCCCAAATCAGTTTCTAAAATGATTCTGGAGGACTTCTATGTAGATGATTTATTAACGGGTTCTAATGATTTGGAAGACTTATCCCATAATGCTAAGATTTTGTATGATCATCTAGCTTCATCTCATTTTATATTGAGAAAATGGATATCCAATGACTCCCAAGTATTATCCAAGCTAAATGTCGATAACAAAATTGCTCTAGGTATTCTCACCCTAGGTGAGAAGGAGTGTTGTTCAATACTAGGTATTCAGTGGTACAGCAATGAAGATACACTAAGGTTGAAATTATTTTCTTCATCTGTCACGGTTCCGCCTTCAAAAAGACGGGTTTTATCGGAAATTGCTCAAATTTATGATGCATTGGGCATAGTCAGCCCTGTAGTTATCCTTGCTAAAATTTTCATATCACATTTATGGTCCTTGCAATTGTCATGAGATGAACCATTACCTGAATCATCCTTGGCACAATGGAATGGTATAAAACAACAAATAAATGATCTAAAATTCTTGGAAATCCCTAGGAGTGTGTGTGGAAAAGATTTTAAGATTCTAGATATTCATTGTTTTTGTGACGCGACATCTAACGCCTATGCAGCCTGCGTCTACATACGTAGTAAAAATACTCGTGAAAAAATACAAGTTAAACTCTTATGTTCAAAAACTGAGGTCGCTCCAATTAAGACATTATCGATACCACGATTAGAACTATATGCCTCCTTATTAGGTGCCCAATTAGTAAATCAAATACATGATACAATTAATAGTGATATGACAGTATTTTATTGGTCGGATTTTCAAGTCGTTCTTCATTGGTTAAAAACCGAACCAAATTTGTTAGAAACCTTTGTCGCCAATAGAATATCAAAACTCCAAACGCTATCGAATGTTGATAATTGGAATTATGTCAAATCCATTGAGAACCCTGCCGATGTAGCCTCAAGAGGCATAACTTCTAAAAAACTTTGTGCGACATTTGGTGGAATGGTCCATCATTTCTATATAATACTGACAGTTCATCTTGGGCAACCTTATTTTGGCCAGATACTTGTTTAAAAAATTCAGATGTACCAGAAATGAAAAAGAAATCCAATGTTGTGCTTAAAACTTTAAATAATTCCAATTTAATTACAGAATTTGTTGGAAGATTCTCAAATTTATTTAAAATGCGAAGGGTATTTGCATACGTTAATAGATTTATTTACAATTTAAAAAATGAAACTAACAGAATAACTGGAAGGTCATTACAGTTTCATGAACTTAATAGCTCTTTTAAATTGTTAATAAAATTAGTTCAGCAAGAAAAATTCAGCAATGAATATCATAAATTGATAAATAACAAAGATATTGATAAAAAATCCAAACTTTTTTATTTTAGCCCTTTTATTCATGATAGTCAATTAATTCGTGTAGGAGGAAGATTAAAATATTGTGATTTACCAATAGACAAACGACAGCATATTCTTTTGCCACAAGGGCATCCATTCACTTTGTTAATTTTTGACCACTATCATAAAAACTTACACCCAGGACTACAATTACTATTATCCCTTGTTCGACAACATTATTGGCCGATAAAAGGTAAAATATTAGCAAAACAATCTGTAAGAAAATGTATTACCTGTTTTCGTCACAACCCCCCTGACAATAAGGTACAAATTGGCCCGTTGCCTAATGAAAGAATTATTCCCGCATTTCCGTTCCAACATGTTGGAATAGATTACGCCGGGCCATTTTTAATAACCGATAGAAAAGGCCGAGGTTGTAAAATTTCAAAATGTTATATATGTGTGTTTGTTTGTTTTGTCACCAAGGCTGTTCATCTTGAACTATTATCTGACATGACTACAGAATGTTTCCTCGCATCATTTAATCGTTTTATTTCTAGACGACGAATTCCTAGTAACGTATACTCAGACAATGGTAGTACATTTAGGGGTGCTAAAAATCACTTATCAGACTTTTCCAAAATTTTAAATACTAATGAACCTAAACTTGAAGAATTTGCTTCAAACCGTAATATAGTTTGGAAATTCTCTCCAACATACAGCCCAAACTTTGGCGGTCTATGGGAGGCTGCTGTTAAGCAAATGAAATTCCACTTAAAGCGTACTATGTTAAATGTTCATCTAACTTATGAAGAATGGTTAACTCTTCTTAACCAGGTTGAAGCCATTTTAAATTCTCGTCCTCTTTTCGCTCTATCAAATGATCCTAACGACCTCGACCCAATTACTCCATCTCACTTCCTCATCCATAGAAACCTGAGCTCACTCCCAGATACTGACCTAACAAACCATCCAACAAACAGACTCTCACGGTATAATCACATTCAACAGCTATATCAACGTTTTTGGAAACTATTTCAATGGAATACATTAGCCAACTACACCAATCGTATAAATGGAATAATACCATCTCTGAAATTACAGAAGGAAAATTGGTACTCATCCGTGATTCAAAACTACCACCATGTAAATGGAAGCTTGGAAGAATAATTAAACTTTATTTTGGTAAAGACAATATTGTGCGCGTAGCTGAATTGAAAACGCATAACGGAGTAGTGACTAGATCAACCAGACATCTTTATCCATTGCCACTCGAAACTATTTGAAGATCTCTTCAAATCCCGGGGGCAATGTTAGAACTTTTACTATTATATTAAATATTTTTACTAATTTTTTCATATTTTTGTACAACGTGGCAACTTCGCATTTATAGCGAGGTCGTCTCGAACAGTGAGTGTAATATAAGCTTTTAAGTTGGAAGCACGTGGTTGTTTTCCATCCAAAATTTTAACCTAACAATTATACTACAGTCCATCCATTTTATGAATAATGTTAACTACCAAAGTTAACAATAAAACCAATTAAAATACCAACAAGTATAACAAAATAACTGCGGGAGATTTTGTAAAGCTTTCTATATACCTGAAAAAAACTTATATAGACAATACCAAATGAAACATTTTACTGTATTTCCATCTTTTGTCATGTATAATGAAATCACAAACTACTGAAATTTGAGAACATCAATGGGCAGTAGCATGTGAAGATATTTAGAGAGATATTTTAGTTATACGAATTGTAGAATTAAAACAATATCACAAATTTTTTTTCTTCATTCCAGCGGGCATATTTTTGAACCAAACAATATATTTTTCCAATTGAAAAATATATTTTTTCACTTGAGTAACTCACACTCATCATTCAAGTATAATTTTAAATCAACTCCTTATTATACATTTGTTTCAAATTGCGATATTGTTGATTCAATATTACGGAATATGAAATTAAATGAATATTTGAACAAAATCAATAATAATTTTCTCATTTTAACAGTCTGGTATTTAACTGTCTCGACCCTTACTTGGTGGAATCTACTCATATTAGTGTTTTAAATGAAACTCACGGTTTCTAGTTAAATCCACAATATAATAAAAATTGTTGAAAATTCTAAAAAATTGACAATTCTGACGATGATATTGATTTATCGAAACCATTGTCAATTTTTTAGAATTTTCAACAACTTTTATTATATTGTGGAATTAACCAGAAACCGTGAGTTTCATTTAAAACACTAGTCTGGTATTTAACCGAACAACATGTATTCTAAAATTCAAATAAATATTTGTTTCATTTGAGTATTTAATATTCTTGAATATACAAAATTGTTTATTTGCTTCGATGGTGGAATACATTCTCAGATGAAAGTGAAATTATTCTTGCATCAAATAAACCGAAATAATTGAATAGACGAAATATATCAATTGACATCATATATTTTCTTGTATCAAACAAATATATTATTCTTAGGATCCAAATAAAATAACGTTTTCTTTTAAATGATAGGTTTGTTTCTCCATATTGGAACAAAAAATTTGTTGGACAGAAATATATTATGTTTGTTTCATTACTTTCTTTTTTTCTGTGTAGTTCCGTCGCGCCTATGGTTTACAACCATTTTATTGTCCGAACCCCCAATTCGTGCTATCAACTCCATAGGTAAAGACTTTAGACTATCCATTCACAAACTGAGTATTGAGTACACAGTTTTACGTACGTCTCATATCAACGGAGCACATAGAATAGGACGAATGTGCAGATTAAGTGAGAGATTTTATACCAATCAGTAAGTGTACTGTAGTTTTCTTCTTCTCTATAAATGTTGATGTGCTATATTCTGCATTAATGCTTCGCTATTTATGTCAGTCAGGGAAAACTTTCTATAATCATGAATAATGAGCTTCCTAGATCGTAGTGTCGTTACATTGAACAATTTTGGAAAAAAACCTACCATTTTTTATTGAAATTTACTGTCTCTACCCCTACTTTGTGGAATTTACTCATATTACTGTTTAAAATGAAACTAACTGTTTCTAGATAACTGCACAATATATTGATAGAATGTTAAACATTCTAAGAAATTTGACAATTGTTCAGATACTAAATATCATCGTCAGAATTAGATTTAGTATCGAAACAGTTAGTGTCCTTTTAAACCGTAATACCATTTTTTTAGTCTGGATTTGACTCACCACGGGTTTTAAAATGTTTTCAAAAGTAGCTAGCTACTGGTCCCATGACTTTACTATCAACCTACTTACTACATTCATCAGGTAACTGTTCTGTAACTTTTAGCCTCATGTCCCGTAACTGTTGATAATAGTTGCGATTGTCAATCCTAAAACCTTCCTCTCTCAAACTTCAAACTTTAGGAATCGGTAAAAAAATTTCAGTAAAAACCAATGATTCAAGAGCAACTTTGTTCTTCATACAACAAGTAAGTATTGCACTTCAAAGAGGAAACGCTTAATCTTTTCTCGGTATGTTTCCCCGTTCTAAGCCACTAGAAGAACTTTTTATGAAACCTAATCATTAGAAACCTAATTCTTCTACCACTTTCAAACTTTCTCACATTACCGACCCTAAAACATGTGATCTTTCCTTTCTTCGAAATTCTTATTTAACATCTTCATTCTCTTCTTCAGAATGTGAGCCTTCTGATAATACATGCTTTGACAATGTTATAAATTATGCCTCCAACAAGCTTTTGGGCCTCAGTGTACTAAAAAATATAGATAACCACCAGGCAGATGATGTCCCATTCATAGGAATACTGAAGAATATGACTATGCTAGAGAATGATGCGATTCCTATCCGCAAAAAATTATCTTTGACCAAAACAAAATATAAAACTGGTTTACCCCCAATAGAGTTGGAGACATCAAATAAAAACGTAAACGACCAAATGGAAGTTATTTATACTAACAGTATGGCATACTCTAACAATACTAATATAGACAATTTGTATGATGAAGATGATAACGGAAATAACACATCAGTAGCCGATTTGAGTAAAAATTTCAATGACAAACTCTCCAGAACAGTAAAAAATGGTACTAAACTCGCCAATAAGACAACTGAGGTTAGATCCAAAATATCTGATGTGACCAATAGAGTGAAACCAATAAGTACAAAATCAATATCAACCAGAGTTAAAAAATCGAGTAGTAATTTTTCGGTGACGAAAAAAAATGTCATTGTCTCCAACAAGTGTCAAAACCCCGATGTTTTGCAGTCAAATTCAAAATTGAAAGAGAATGAAGACGTAGAAAAAAAATAACGGTTCAGGAGTCGATAGGGTCGTAGTAACTGAGGAATCAATAAACATCAATTCCCTTTCTAAAAAGAATCCTACAGTTCACAACTTCTCTTCATACATTTCATTTTCGATTAAAGATGTTCAGAAAGGGAATGGAACTAATCAAGAACGAAACACGTCTAAAAATGATGTAGATAACAAGGAATATATCAACAAAGTGAACCAGACCAATGATCTTTCGACATCAACCAAACTTTCCAAATCCGTAATATCTACATCCAATTCAATAGCAAACAATATTATTTAACATTATTTCAAATTCCTTATCACGCCGATCAAGTGAGAAAGGCAATTATAGAATCCGAGATTATTCGTACAATGATAGTAGTTGCGAAAGAGCTCTTAACAATATATCCACAATCAGATCTAGAAAGGGTATTCCTCAAGAATCTTTGGGTCTCAAAGGCCTCAAAAATATTGGTAACACATGTTTCATGAATAGTATTATCCAATGTCTATCAAACACAAGGTGGCTATTAGAATATCTAAAGAAAGACGCATACATAAGAGATATTAACATAAACATATCTAGCATGAAAGGAGCACTAATTGAAGCATGTGCTAAAGTTATTCAAAAGCTTTGGTCTGAAGACGGTTCAGACAGAGTGGTTAATAAAGTATCATGATGCACAGGAGTTTCTTCGTTAGCTATTAGCAGGACTTCACGAAGATGTCAACAAGGTATTTGAAAAACCAAAGCCCATATTAACAGAAATTGATGACAAACTTAGTGACATCGAGAAAGCACAAGAATCTTGGTTGAGATATCCGAGAATGGACAACTCCAAGATTGTGGATAACTTTGTCGGTCAATTAAAATCAACAATCAAGTGCACACACTGTGGTCACTGATCAGTTATCTACGATCCCTTTTGGGATTTATCCCTTTCGATACCCCAAAGAACAGGTCAATGACGACTTTCACAATGTTTAGATTCGTTTACAAGAAAAGAAACACTCGACGATGATGAGAAATCAACATGTTCGAAATGTAAGGAACGAAGACGATGCCCTAAATCATTCTCAATTCATAAATTTCCAAAAATATTGGTTATTCACCTTAAGCTCTTTCCACAAACAGGAAGAGTTAGTGGAAAACTTAATGTTGCAATATATTTTCCAATAAAAGGGCTTGATATGAGCCATTACGCGGCTGATGATGTGGCACCTTGTATGTACAACCTTTACGCTATATCAAATCACTGTGGAACCACTTATAATCGTCACTACACAGCATTTTGCCGACATCCCTACCCGGGACAGTGGCACGAATATAACTGATTCAAGGGTGCTATTAATATCGTGGAAATCTTTAGTCAGTGTAGAAGCATATGTTCTCTTCTATGAACAACATGACACAAAGTCCCACCTTGAAGTTTAATAATTTTTTTTATTAGTTTTTAAATTGTATATTTCCATTGTGAACCAATGCCTTATTTGGTTTTCTCTGCAAAATTTATTTATATATTCATATATACATTGTATTGTTATTAAAGATTTTTGTTTAGTAGTAATTCTTTTTTTGACAAATCAACGTGTTATTTCCAACTAGAATTCGCAGAAAAATTTCCGATTACGTTATCTATGGTCACAATTTGAAAACATTTATCAATATCAAAAAGAGACAATGACATTTTCCAATTGTCCTTTTGATGAATCTTACAATAACGATGGTTGAGGATCAATTTTTCTTGATAGTCTAATGTAATGATATGTCTTTTATTCATACAGTTTGTATTTAGATGGGTAACAATGCAAAAAGTTTTTCTAAATATAGGAGACCATCGAATGTTGAAAGAAGGACGCAACAATAATGCATGAAATTCATATCTTATTTACGATTACAGTATACTCTATATCTTAATTCAAAAGGCAGGCCCACATGAAATAAGCTAAATACAATCTTGAGACAATAACAATTTGAAATTGTATTTTCACCACCCCTGGTATATATCGTTAACTTTTTTTGGGATGGATGATCTCCAGAAAACATCAAACAAAAAATAATCTTCGCCTGAATGAATTTTCCTTGAATTGCCTGCCTTTAACCATATTTTTGAATGTATTAATCGCAGGTTTTTTCTACTTAACAACTTCAGTCTCAACCATTTAATGAATATTTGAAAGCCGGCGGTTTTTATTCCTGGATATCCCAGATCTCTTTCATGCGGTTTGGTAGACTGGAAAAGGTGGCAGGTTTGACTACATGCATACTTCATTTCTATATATACTTATACTTTCGGATTTTCTTATGTTCACCGAGATTTTATTTGAAATATGCTAGTGCTGCCCGTTTTCAAAGAAACAACCTCATTAAAAATAAAACGCATAAATGTTGGAGAAAAGTGAGCAGAGGATTTTCTACGTCCCTAGTATCGTTTAGATGTACCGCTCCGTGTTGAAAAGGGCCTTTCTCTTATACTCTGTTTATAAGTTGTATACAGATTTTTGAAAATTCATTCATCCACATTCGGTAGGAATCTCATAATGAGATAGATATAGTAAAGTATTTAATCTATATCCGTCTCGAAGTTAGAAGCGAAATTATGGAACCATTTAATGACCAGTGGTTCTAGGATAAGAATGAAGAATCGGAGCATGTTTTCCATATTTTTGGAGGTGATTCAGGGGAATTGGGGTTCTTACATTTTTTCCGAGGACGAAAAGCAACGAAACATGATTGTTTATCGATAAATATATTTCTACGAAAAGGCGAATTGAGGCAGGTAATATTATTCAGATCCCTGACTAGCCAAATTTCAAATGAGCACTGACCTGAAGTTCTGGAATCGGGATGAACACCTTTGGACCCAGGAATACTCCTTCGAAGTTCCAACACATATAATGAGGAGAAATATTGATTATTCTAGCAAGAAATTTGGATATAAACGTTTGTAAGTATTAGTAGTATTGTATTTAACAGTCATTCATAAGTTTAGGCATGTTAATTGGGAATTTTCATGTAATTTCGGGAACACTTTTACACCAGCCTCTTGTTATCTCCACGGAACTCCCAACTACTAACGCTTCCCTGCCGATTCTCAATTTTTTTCAACCAACAAGTATTTTGTTTGTCAGGTCACTATTTAAAAAAAATTGTTTCTTTCTTCGTTGATTGAAATTCGTTCTATCACTTTTTATAAACCAATCACATATTGTCTTGAGCAGTCGGATTATGTTTACATTTATTTCACTTACAAAAAAGTTTTATACATGTACCAATGTAAATTCCACTTGGCATTATAAGTTTTTATTTAGAGTTCCTTGAATTTTTATCAAACAAATGATTTATAGTTGGTTATATACATAATTACCTTTTAATAGCCCAATATCTTATTTTGTTTTTGACAATTTATTACTGTGACAATTATACTTATTTATGAACATAAATTATTTTATGTAACCTCTCTACATTCTTTGCTTTAAATTATTTACACTAATTCTATACTGTCTTATCAAATATTTCTTTAAATTCATTAACAAATTATTATTTATTGACTCTAAATTTATTCTAGTTTGCGATATATGATTTTTCTCTATGTCATTATTAACTTATCTATGAAACTTATTCTCCTAAATATGTATATGCTTTATAACTTAACTACTTAAACTGATAATAATTATGAATTGACTATACTAAGATTTGTTTTATTTCAGATGAACAGCTGACTACGTTATAGCAAGTAATCATTCATCATCTTGAACAGCTTTATTTTTCTCCACTACATTTGTTAGGCAATTTATAATTTTGTACAGTTATTAAGGTAATTTCTTTATTCATTAAATTGTTGTAAACTAATTATTTAATATATCTTTAATTTATATGCTTTTTATTATGAATGGTGTTTTCTTTTTATAATGTTTTCTTAAATTACATCATTTCAATCCATTTTCATATAAGCAAAATATTCCTACACAACTGAATTCTCTTAATATATATGATATCTGGTTCATTATATTTATATATATATATATATATATATATATATATATATATATTATAATTATCAATATATGAATAATATAATTAAAATTGTATTTTGCTCCACGTTGCAGGGACAAATTTGTTATAATTATAAATTTTGTAAGTATACAATTTATTTTTTTAAATTCAATTTAGATAAATAATCGATAAATAGTGATACTATTTAGTTAAAAGTTATAGGACGCCAGATTACCATGAATAGACAAGTAAAATTTAATATAATTATTCAGACCTTATTAAAATTACAATAAAAAAAATGTGTAAATATATTTGCTCCTGCTCTATACAAAATCTCTTATTTTCAGGGAGTCGGTTCTTGAAAGAATTGCAGTTAATAAATTATATCTTTTGTTTTTATTTTTTTTTAATTCAAATTTGTTACAATTTTACAATTATATATTTATGTTTTAAATTTTAATTAAAGAAACACCATGTATGCTAATTTCTTTAGTTTAACTAAAATTTATTCTATTCAATATTTTTACTGATTCAATCTCAATTTTTATAGTGAAATCACTTAACTTTTTTTATACAGGATCTTTGTTTTGGACTATTTTTTTCAATACTAAGGTTACCTTATAGAAGAAATATGTTAAAATTACAATTAACAAAAAAAACTCAATGTCATATGATCCAAGAAATAAAAAAACTACACAATTACGAAACTTCTATAAAATTAACTAGACCTTTCTCAAATTATACTCCTCTTTCGTCAAAATCTTCTGAATATATTTTATTTGTGTATATTAACTGTGTTACGCTACTCTCATGTATTTCTTCACCAACCTTCCATCATTCCAAAATATTGTATCTCACTTATCCATATGATGTTTTATTTTTAAATTATTTATTAGATTCTCAAATTATTCTCCTATTGCTCAAAATCTTCTAAATATGTTTTATTTATGTATTATAACTCTCTTATATTAATCTCAGGTATTTCTTCATCACCCTTCCATCATTGAAAAATATTTCATCTCAGTTTTGAATATATTGTTTTATTTTCGAATTATATTCGTTATATTACTCGTATTGACTTTAATGTTGTTAATTTTCAATCGTATCCAATCTATTTTATATTTTAATTCTCTTTTCCAAAATTTTTTTCTTGTCATAAAAATTCTGTCAAGTACCTAGCTTTACCTAGCTTCCCCTCTCAACAAACTCCCATCCTCACTTCACTACTTAATCTTTAAAGGATTGTTTGCATAAATTTCGATTTTAATAAATGTCATGTACTGTCCTTTGAAACATCATAAATATTCTCACATAATTCTATAAATTATACTTTCAGCCCCCACACGTTAGATCCATCTATCGACAAATAATACGCTACACACCACATTCACTACTGACATTCATAATAAAACATACCACAAAATTCGACGATACAATTAAAATATAAAAATATGTAAAGGATATTGTTAAAAATCTTTCAGAAGTAGTTTGTGCAGGTAATAAAAACTATAAATTAGTAGACAAGAAATGACAGAGCAAATGCGGCACATACAAGAAGTATGAATGAACTTGTTAATAAAAATGTAGAAAATAATGGACAAAACATCTCAATATTGGATTTTATTAAATGGAAATTAATTGATAAAATACTAATAACACAATTGCATTGAATAAACCATTTTCTTTTCAAATGATAATAACACAATTCTTATTTCTGATTCCCGAAGATTTGTGTCAGACGTTAGCGCGAGCTCCAAAGCTTCGTGTAGGACCAACACTAACAAATTTCTCATTACAATCAGAAATATTGTGTTTCACGAATACAACTTCCTTTTAAGTAATTAAATATAAAATGTTTTATCAACACATGTCACTACCATGGTGAAACAACCTGTATATATATATATATATATATATATATATATATATCAATAAGCTTCAAATGTTGTTTTTCTATTAATTTCAGAACAACACATGAGCTTTTATTTCGTCACCCTTATAATACCATATTATAATACAACATTAATATAGCTAATAAAATAAGCATAATGGAGAAATTAAGATTTCACTTTGTTGTAAAAGCAAATTCTGAGGAGCCAAAAAGTAATATAATCTGCAGAACCTCTATCACAGATATTGATGGACATATATTTTTGATACCAGAACACTATCAACCTATTAAACTACATGATGTGATTCAGACAACTCAAACTTATCAGAAAGTGAAAGATACATTACGGCCAAGACATGAGAAAAGAGAAGTATGGGTGAACATTACACCGGAAGTTAGTAAAGTATGTATGGATGAAGATGGTAATATGCAGTTCAAGGGGTATTTACCGGAAGAGATTTCACTAGAAGCAAAAAAAGAGATTCATACATCAAGAATTTCAGAAGAGGCTTTAACCAAGATTCTAGAAAACTTTGCTGAGAAAAAGAACGAATGAAAACAGAAAAAGATGAAAAAAATAACAGAAAATTTAGTGTTAGAAAAATTCAATAATAAAACTATGAATGCGTTACAATGGCTGAATACTTTTGAAGCGAAGTGCCTAGATATAAATGAAGATATTGAGAAGGTTGAAGCTCTTAGAATGTTTCTAGATACTTCATGTCAAGACTGGTATAGCCATGCTCATGAAACATACCATAAATTCCGAATGGTAAATTTGGAAAAACAGTTTTTGTGAAACGTATGCTGATAAAGGTTGGTCACCGATCAGATATGCTGTTTGAATTTAGACAAGGCTCATTATTAGAATATGCCAAAAAAAAAGAAAGACTTATCAGTGGATAAATCGACATTGATTAATCTCATCGCTACAGGGCTACCAAATTTTATTATGGATAAAAAACAGTGAGGATTTAAAAGAAAATGAAGATTTATTCAATAATATTAGAGGTCGGGAACATTTAGTTAACAAAAAAAATTAGGGAAAAAATTTTCATTTGAATGTAAGATAAAAGAAAAGGAACAAAAACGTCCATGTAAAATTTGTGAAAAAGAAAACAAAGGAAAGCGCTATCACCCTGAATCCTTATGCTGGTATAAAAATAGCAATAACGAAAAATTGAAGCGAGATCAGGTTAGAAGTGTTAATAAATCGGAATTAGAAACTGAATTAAATATTATTGATCCAAAAAACTTACTCCATTGATCAAAATTAAAGTAGTCAAATGATACTTTGAAAACTGAAGGAATTTATGATTCAGGTTTGAATATATCCTTAATTAACTCCAAATTACTTTCCTTAAAGAAAACTACAGTTACTGATTCTGAGAATACTGCAAGGTTAAAAACGATTAATGGCGTGAAGAAATCAGTGGGAATAGTCACCTTAGAGATAAAAATTTTTGAAATGGAGAAATTTATGAATTTTTTTGTTATAGATGAAGAAAATGTTGACTATAATTTGTTAATAGGATTGGATTGCATAAAAGAATTTCATTTGATTCAATATGACAAATTAGAAATAACAGAAAATTTTCATATTTCTAATGAAAGAAAAGAAATCGAAGAAATAAATACAATTCATATTACTAGCTTCATAGGTAATGAAATAGAAAAAAAAATGAATCACAAAAAAAATACTGATGATTAACGAGATGTTATTATAAATGGTAATGATTGTGAATATACAATTAACTTTAATGTAATTGAAGCAGAAAACTACAATATTATAGTAGATCGTTTAGATGAGAGAAAACAATTGTTGATAGATAGATTGATTAACAAATATAAATCAATTTATGCGAAAGATAAATATGATATAGGGACTGTAAAGGGCTATAATGCTAATATTCATTTGTCTACAGATAAAACCTGTTGTAAAAGACCATATAAATGTACTATTGATGACATGAAATAAATCGAACATCAAGTATCAAAATTATTAGAGAATAAATCCTTTTGCGGCCCCGGTAACATTGGCGTATAAAAAAGAGGATGGAAAAAAATCCCGACTATGTATAGATTTTCGTGATTTGAATAGAATCATAATTCATCAGTTACAACCATTTCCGCTGATTGAGGATTTGATGGTTAAAACAAGAAATTGTAAATTTTTTACATCAGATATAAATTCTGCCTCTTGGTCCATCGCCATGATAATTGAAGATAAACATAAAACTGCATTTATAACTCAGGAGGGTCATTTTCAGTGGACCTATTTACCATTTGGTTTAAAAACTGCAATATTTCAAAGAATACTTAATAGCATAATTAGAGAATATAAACTGTCAGAATTTACTGTGAATTATATCGACGACATTTTGTTATTTTCAGAAATATTTGAGAAACATATTGAGCATTTAACTTTGTTGTTAGAGGCAATTTCAAAGGAAAGTTTAAAATTGGAATTTTCAAAATGTAATTTTGCTCAAGTATTTAGGTCACAGTATTCAGAATGGTACAATTACTCCAACAATGGCTATAAAGGAATTTCCTACCCCAAAGACACAAAAAAAATATTCGACAGTTTTTAGGAAAAATTAATTTTTATGCAAAATATATCCCAAATATCTCAGTAATATTAGATCCATCACACAATTTATTAAGAAAATGACAAGCATTCATCTGATCCCCAGAATGTCAAAAATCTTCCGAAAAAATAAAAGATCTTCTTTGTGAAAAACCTATCTTCAATCCAGATCTACTAATACACATTTATACGGACGCTAGTATACAGGGTATAGGTGCAATCCTAAAACAAAACACAACAAAATGGAGATGAAAGGCCCCGCACAAATTGTTCTAAAAAGCTAAAGGATTCTCAAAAAAGAAAAAAAGGCTATATGTTTAGAACGTTTAGCCATTAGAGAAGAGGTAGAATATTGACATTGGCTTTTGGGGAAAAAATGTATAGTCTTCTCGGACCATAAACCACTAGAAAAAATGAATATTAAAGCTAGAACAGACGAGGAATAAGGAGACCTCACATGTTATCTATCCCAATTTAATTTCGAAATCAAATCCTGGAAAATTTAACATAGAAGCTGATAGTTTAAGTCGGAATCCAGCATTAGAACCAAACGAAGACCATGTAGAATGTTTCAAAGTCGCGAATTATATTGAATTAAAAGATATTGAAGATGACCAAGGGAAAAACAATGAAATTGAAAAAGATATAAATAAATTAATTTTTAAAGATAATATATACTATAAGAAAATAGGGAAAAAAGGAAAAATTGTACTTACAGAGGAAATTAGTAAAAGAATGATTGAAAATTTACATTACCTTTACTGTCATATAGGAATACAGCAGATGGAAGAAGAAATAAAACCATTTTACTTAGCAAAAAATATAACAAAAATGTGTGATTATTGTAAAATTTGTATTTGAAATAAAACAAGAGAAAAATTTAAATTTGGATTAATGTCTCATTTAGGTCCGACAACTTACCCATTTGATATAGTGTCAATAGACACAATTGGTGGATTTGGTGGCAGACGGTCTAGAAAGACATATTTACACCTTCTAGTGGACCATTTCACAAGATATGCTTATATCTTAACATCAAAAGCACAAAATTCTATAGATCTTATAAACCTTATTGGAAACGTAACAAATGAGCATAAAATTGGTATGATTTTAACCGACCAATATCTGGGTATCAATACAAAGAACTTTAAAACTTTCCTAAATGAAAAAAACATATCCATTATTTTTAAAGCGGTAATTGCACCGTTTGAATGAAAGGTTAAATCAGACCTTAGTTAATAAAATTAGATGCAAGATAAATGAAGGGAAAAACAAACTAGTATGGACTACTATTGCGCAGGAATGTACAAAAAGATATAATGAAACAGAACATACCGTGACTGGTTTTTCGCCTAAATATTTGTTGGAAGGAAAAGAAACCATTATTTTACCATATGAATTAAAACATAAAATTGTCACATTCCATCACAGTGACTAATGTTCTCAAAAATTTTTTAGATAAACTTAGTCAATATAGAGAAATTTCAGGTTTGTGCCTGCTATCATATATTGTTAATATTAATTGACCTTATACGATAATTATCATTCTTATCCTCATAATTATAACCAAAAAAAATGAAGCCACGATTTTTCAGCTGCAATTATAACGTCGAACTAATGAAACATCGACCTTAGTGAACTATATTTTTGATATACGGATAGCCATTGCTACTTAATCAAATTTTATCTCAATCTATCCAATTAAAAGGATATTTGAAAATATGATTCAACTGTTTTCGTTCGATTAAAGAGCTCACATTAATTATAGTCTTTGAATTATAGCTACTCTTTAATTGAATCCGACAATTGATTCATTTAGATCAAATAGTGCCAATGTATTTATTTGGTTCTTTAGTCAGCTAAAGATCCATTTGCTGATACGATTTTTCAACTCAACTCCACAATACATATATACATAGATAGTTACTGGCAATTAATCTTTCAAACATCTCATTAACGTGGATTGTTCTTTTTGTCTCTAAGATGGCGTAAACGTATTTTACACTCACGCGAAGTTTGAACATTATCTGTCATTTCGTTTATTTACTATACCTATTCAATTGTGTTTTGCAATTCTGACAGAGAATTAAATTATCGTAATGTCTTAAATTTTGCACTGAACATCGAATTTTTTTTCGGGAAACGGAAAATGTTACATAAAGGTCAAAAACTAAACAAACCCCATAAAAAGCCCCACATTCTCCCGATATAGCTCTGGACGCTATTTTCTCCTTTCCAAAACTCAAGTTAACAAACAGTTTTCAGTTGATAGTGGATATAAAAGAAAAGTCATGACAAGTACTGAATGGACCTAAAGCATGTTTCGATGAAAGTATCCAAATGTTGAAGTAAATGTGTTATTTTTAAACGGGGCCTAGTTTGAAGACGCAACCAACTCAAAGACCTTTAACTTCATTTTGTTTGGCAGATAAAGGTAAATAAATAGCCACTATTTTCTCCCATTGACTCTCCCATACCAGAGCATCGGGAAAACATTTTTATCTTCGATATTTATACACTGCGATTTCTTTGAATATTGTCAATGAAGAAATTACAAACCTAAAGCCAATGCTTCGTAATTGTATTTTGAGGATTCGATATGCGTTTACCAAACTATTAAAGTTATGAAAATTTCAGTCTTCATTCGAAATATAAGAACAATTAATTTTTTTAGATTGAATCCGAATCCTTTGACCTTACAAATAAAAAACTTATCAATTGAGTTGAGCAAAGGATGTCACAATCTTAATTATCAGAAGACCCCTCTAAGATGGGTCGCCACAAGGGCCGGTCCCTTGTGTTATTACCTCGTTTTATGTTATTTATGATTGGCAAGATCTGATATGAGTAGAAGGTTGTGTAGTTTGAATAGGGCACAACATTCGGGCGACACTGGCGACACAATTAACAGGGGAATATTTATTACTATCACGTGTTCTATGATAGTAAATCTTCGAGATATGGTATTGCAGGAATGTTAATCACATGCTGGTCTTTGGAAATGATTTAATAATTCTGAAACCGGAAATTTGTATAGAACCATCATAGATTATGAAATAAAATTAAGTTGTTGGAAAATATTATTTTGAGAAACTCCTTTTTTCTGTCATGAAAGGCATTCAATATTTATTATAGGTAACGTGATTAGAAAGTTGGATAGAAATAGGATTGATATTTGAACTGTGAATGAATTCTTAAAAACTGTAGAGATTATGTGAAGGTGGACGTAAATTGGTGTGAAACTTTTATTGAAGTCAACTCTTTTGAAGATCCTATCAATCTCTATTCTTTCAATGACAAGTAGCATTTCAAACTCATTTTTTTTCTGCAGATTCTTACATTTGTGTCAATCTATTCAAATTTAAACGTAACGTGAACTGAATCAAAATCACAATTCGATAACTGCATTGATTAAAATACACAATGATAACTAGCAGTAAAAAATATATTTTTAAAAACAATAATAAATTCCATTGAATCCCAAGATATAAAGATAAATGACTGTAATAGAAAAAAATAGATAGCATCAGTATATTAATCACAGAAGCATTATGTTGATAACACAATTTAATTATGAAGAGAACAACAAACCAAAAATTATTCCCGTATTAAATGTTTTTTTTAATCCCCTTAACCCTAGTGAATTAATTGTGCATCGTCAATAATAAACATGTATCGTTCTGATCCCTTGTAGCCTGGTATAATCTTATCATAATCATGTAAACTGCACTGCATCGCCGTTGATCTATTAATTCTGAAAAATGGTTTGAATGACCCATGTTTTGAAGTTACTATCATTTTCAAATGTTGGACATCATTTGCACGGTTTTATGAGGCTGAAAATTTTACAGTTCTCGTACAATAGTTTTTTCATAGAAACGAATGCTCTTATACTCAACTGTATCTCTCTTATCTTTATATTTGGATATACTTTCCCAAATTTGATGGTACGCCTTGTTGGACACTCAGATTAACACATGAAATGAATATGTTTGTTTAGACTTGTTGATGCCTCAAACATCAAGTCACATTCCAAGCTCACTTGCGGAAACTTCCACTGGTTTGCCATATTTACAAAATCTCTTTACTTGCAGGAAAAATTAAATTAGATATTTAATTGAAAATTTGTCAAAAAATTATGCAAATAAAAAAATCATACTAATTTTTGCATTTAAGTCGCTGCTTTTAGTAATAATTATAAATAAGTGAATTTTATTTAATAAAGGCGTATTCTTATACATATAAATTTTAAACTAGTATTTGTTATAACTAAAAGAGGTAACATTGCTCAAAATTGCAGTACCTGCTTCAGCTATCTGGCGTAATGTATTCAGGAGTTTTGTCCTTGTTTAATTACCATATAACAAGGGATGCAAATATTGTCAGAGTGAAATTTCGATTGAGATGTAGTATTTGTAGTAAATAATGTCAAACGTGTTTTGCTTATTATGAATAGCGAGTTAGTTCTTTCGTTTTTATGTGTTTTTTAAGACTTTTAGTAACTTTTATGTTAACTTATATAACGTTTTTGCATTGTCATGGTTCCTCAGTGCCAAGTTTGTCTGAAAAACAACCGAAATCACGAAGGTCGTGTATCCACAATGCTATCCCCACTTTTGATAACTGATTCATTATTTTATTACTGGCTTTTAGAATTGTTGGCCTCAATAATAAACGTGTTTGTGAATGAATAGCCCTCTCTAAAGTAGGTCATTCCGGGAGAGATGGCACGGCGGGTGAGATGGCGCAGTTCCATATCTCCCCTCCTACTGCCAAGCCGACTTCTGAGTCAAACTTAGAAGTTCCTTGCGTACGGTTGCTGTGTTTATTGTGCCGCGCTGTTGTAAAATTCCATCCACGAAGGTGAATAAAACAATTTTGTATTTAAATATGCTCCATATTTTTTTAACATTTTTACAAATTATTTATTTTTACACCTTGATACATTGTATTATCAGTAGGGAGCACGTGTCTGCGCCATCTCACCCACTGATGTTCGGTTAGTTGACGCGAGCCATCTCTCATGAGATCAAAATTTTCGGTTTTTAATTTTTCTTTATTACTTTTGTAGATGCCGACCACCTATAAACGTGAGGTAAGCTGCGCCAGAGCTACGTGGAGTGAAGAAGACTTATAAATAGCTATTAAAGCTGTAAATTTGGGAGTTAATGCAGCAGCCAGACAACTTAAGGTGCCTTGTACTACACTGCGGAGAAAAATAAGAACAGGAGTTACAAAAAATAAGCGCTTGGGGAAGAAAATGAAAGAAAAATCGTTGCGCATATTAAAAAGATGCAAAAAAGGGTTTTGCCCCAACAAGAACTATGGTGCGTATTATGACTTATCAACTAGCTGAACAATTAGGCATTAAGCACACTTTCAACAGAAGAAACGAAAAAGCTGGCTTTGACTGGGTTATATCATTTTTGCGACGCAATCCTGATGTGGCTGTTCGGAAATCAGAAGGTGTTTCATTTTCTCGAGCACGCGGTATGAATAAAGAAGATGCTGCTAACTATTTTAAGTTACTGGGTAATATTTTAGAAAAACATGACCTGTTCAATAAGCCTGGACATCTGTATAACATGGACGAAACCAGCTTACAGTTAAACAACAGACCAGAGCATGTTACAGCGGAAAAAGGCTCCAAAAAAATGTAGCTGCAGTGACTTCAGGCGAAAAAGGGGAAACTGTTACGGTAATATCCTGCTGTAATGCGGAGAGTGTATTCATACCCCCTACCTGCATTTTAAAGGGTAAAAATATGAAAAAAGAATATGAAGATGGTATGCCTCCTGGAGCCAAAATTTATATGTCAAAAAAATCGGCGTACATAAATACAACACTTTTTCTTAAGTGGTTGTAGTCGGAATTTGTTCCTCGCAAGCCTCAAGGTCCAGTGGCTCTTATTTTGGATGGCCATGCCTCCCACTGTTCTTCCGTAGAAGTTTTAGAATATGCAGAAGCGAACGAAGTCATAATTCTCTGTTTTCCCAGCCATACCACACAATTTTTGCTGCCTGCAATTTATTCTTGAGAACTAATCCAACAAGAGCAATCAACAGACTCGGCAAATTGTTAGCTGAAGCGTGGGAAAAAGCTGCTACAGTGAAAAATGCAGTTTCAGCTTTTAGATTTACAGGCATCGCTCCATTTAACCCGAACGCAATTCCAGAATATGCCTTTCTCAATAATGAACAAGCTCAGGATGACATTAATCTTGAAATTGTTCACACCGAGAATGATACTGATTCCAAGGTAACGAAGCGTAATGCTGAAACTTGTTTACTGTAAGCTAACTACCTCATTTTTTTCATTATATTTGTGATGTTTTTTTAAAAGTATGAAGTTAATGTTTATTTTCTGTTACTTATCTGTATTTTCTTGTTAGTTATAAATAAACATATTTTTTTATAGTAGGTAAGCCGCATTTTAATCACTTTATTCCTTGTGCTCATGAAAAGGCATATTTCTAAGTAAAAAAAAATATTTCAAGTTCTTTACATTGTTTATGTCTAATTGTTAAAGTATTGTTGCACAATTTCATTTCGCACTTGTTCACCTCTGGCGTGCCAGTTTTGAATTCCTAAGACATTTCTTACATCATCATTCGGTTGATCATCATCCAAATCTATAACTTAATCCTCAGGCAAATCGTCTCTATAGAATCGTTCAATGTTATGTAAAACTCCACAACTATAAATTATTTTTCCTGATTTCACTGGTTCATAATTTGAAACACGATGTTTCAGTAAACATCGAAATCTTGACTTAACACCCCATTCACTTTTTAAACAAAAAGCCCTAACAAAGTGATAATTATAAGCACTTTCAGGAGTACGCTCAGGAGGGGTTTTCAAAAGGAGTTAAAATTAAAGGTTTTAAGGGGTATTCAGAGTTACCAATGAGAAATGAATCGTCTCTTTGAACATAGAGATTCTCCATAATAACTTTGACATTCGAAGCTTGCCAAATTGCCGAGTCGTGAGTAGATCCTGGGAAACGAGCGTTCAAATTTAGAATGTTATAATCACACTGTCCACTATTATTTGACAATTTATACTATAGTATTCTCTTCTACAGTAATATGGAAACGCTGGATATTCTTCCAGAGGAGATATGATTGCTATGTGAGTGCTGTCTATAGTACCCAAGCATCGAGGAAAATTAAATCTTTCCATGAAGCCATTCTTCACCATATTCCTCTTGTTTATAGAATTAGGGAATTGGATCCAGTTCGGCAAGAGATGATTACAGATTGCATTTGTAACTTCATCAATAGAACGACTTATGCTTGGTTGGCTAGATGCAAAATAATATACTTTTCCAGTAATCAACTGATGCGTGAAAATGTAAAGTTGATTGAATTTTTAAATGGACTGGTAAACTAGTGCTTCTTTCTCCTTGATACATATGGGGAGAAAGCATGTCAATGATAATCCTTGCTACATTTTTATTGAAACAAAATATGTTCTTGAATTGAGTACCTGGTAATTCGAATAGGTCATTCATGTCTCGTGATATTCGGTGTTGTAGTCTGAGTTCCGCCCTGTAAAATAATGTAGTAGTGAATTATCAAGGAGGTATGAAATTTATGTAGGTAAAATTAACTGTCTCAACCCTTACTTCGGGAATCTACTGATATTAGTATTTTAAATGAAACTCACTGTTTCTATCTAATTCTACAATATAACGAAAAATGATGAAAATTCTAAAAAATTGACAATTGCTTCGATAACTAAATATCATCGTCAGAATGACACAAGTTACATTCCATTTGATGCCTACCTGAAGTTTAGTAGTTATTTTTGCTACACCAAGAAGTGACCTAACTTGTGATTGACTTAATATATGTTAATAGAAAAAAGAAGAAGATGTGATATTACAAATATTGTAGCTTAGATATTATTAGCCCTATGGTGATATCCTGGATATCATTGTTCCAATTAAGATCAGTATAACTGTGCAATGATATAGAAAATCAAGAAAACCATAACTGCTGATCTTTACAATTATCACTTAAGAAGACAGTTTATTAGTGGAGAACTCCCTAGATTTATCTGTTAATTGACGACTTCATATTGTGGGTTTCTTAAATGTCTTCTAATTTTCAATTCTTCAAAGAAAATCCAGCTCTTGTTTATTATCACAAATATGTAGTACTTCTAGTTCTGTGTTAGGTATCAATGAATAATTGGTGTCGAGTAGATGTTTTGCGTAGTGGGATTTATCTGATTGTTTTAATCTGTGTGCTCGTAAGTGTTCACTGTATCGGATTTCAAAATTTCTAAGGGTCTGACCCAAATAGACAGCATTACTTTCTGGACATTTGAGTTTATATATACCTGATTTCTTTAATAGTGGTATTTTTGTTTTTACATTAAACAATTTTGTACTTACGTTACTTTCTGTTTTAAAAGAAATTGCTGTATTCGTTGCTAAAGATATTATCTTTGAAATATTATTAGAAATATTTCCTGCATATGTGATGGTTTTGTAAGTTTTTATTTCTTCAGTTTTTTTAGGAAATTTCAGATGTAATGCAATTTTTTTCTCTTTTTTATTAATTAGCTCATTTATCATATGTAATGGATAACCGTTGGATGTTGCTATTTGTCTAATTGTTTTAATCTCTCTATCAAAATTACATTTGTTCATAGGAACTGAAAATGCTCTATGTATCATTGAATTATATGCCGCTAGTTTATGTGACATGGGGTGATTGGCACTATATATGGAATTGTCACATCAGTGTGTGTTGGTTTTCAGTAAATTGAATAATCAAGTACATTATTAACTCTTTGAATTTGTAAATCAAGAAAATTGGTTGAGCTATTTCTTCAATTTCTTATGTGAATATGTCATCTACATATCATTACCAAAATAAGATTTTTTGAAATATTACTTTCAAAGATATTTCTTTCTAAACCGTCCATAACATTTGTCAAAATGGGTGATATAGGGCATCCCATTGGTAAACCTTCATTTTGAATACATATCTTATTGTCAAAAGTGAAATAATTTTGATCAATACATACATCAAATAAATTTAGTATATCTGATATTACTCCCGAATTAATATTTTTATCTTCTAGTAATTTTCTTACAAGTATTAGACATTCATTAGGAGGAATTTTAGTGAACATATTAGTAACATCAAATGAAATAAGCTTATAGTTATCTTGCAAGTTGATTGTTTTTAATTTTTTGATCAGTTCTATTGAATTTCTAATTGAATATTTAGATACATATCCGTAACTATTAAGTATATTGTGAAGCCTATTTGCCAATATATTATTAGGAGTATTATTATAAGAAACTACATGTCTGATTGGTTGCGTTATTTTATGTAATTTAACGATTCCATATAATTGTGGACAATGAGGATTCTTATAAATGATAAACCTCTTCTCGTAATCACTTAAAAGATATTTTGAATTATTAACAATATCCCTTACATTATTAGAAAACTTTTTTGTTGGGTCTGCTCTAAGAACTTTGACATCGCTAGATTCTATAAAGTTATATATCTTTGAATTATAATCTTCAGATGTCAATATGACAGTTGTGTTCCCCTTGTCAGATTTTGTAACTGTTAGGTTATTATCTTCTACTAATAAACTGTCTTCTTAAGTGTTAATGGTAAAAATCAGCAGATATAGTTTTCCTGGTTTTCTATATCATTGCACAGTTATATTGATCTTAATTGAAACAATGATATCCAGGATATCACCCTAGGGCTAATAATATCTAAGCTTCAATATTTGTAATGTCACATCGTCTTCTTCTTTCTATTCACATATATTAAGTCAATCACAAGTTAGGTCAGTTCTTGGTCTAGCCAAAAATAACTACTAAACATCAGGTAGGCATCAAATGGCTTCTGTCATTCTGACGATGATATTTAGTTATCGAAACAATTGTCAATTTTTTACTATTTTCAACATTTTTTATCATATTGTGGAATTAGATAGAAACAGTGAGTTTCATTTAAAGCACTTTTATGTAGGTAATTACCTTTCTTCATTTGCAATAATTTCTTCTACAAAACCCTCACCAACCACATCATAATAATCCATGTACTGTTAAAACTTAAATAAGACTTTTTAGCATGCTTTTAAAAATAAAGGATTTAAAGGATCATTGAAAATGATTCCTCTAAAATTTTAACAGACGATTTATCACCGAGTACGAAAACAGTTTTATCGGCCGTTAAATTATTAAAGGCGTCTAAAATTTAACAGATACAGATACAGAATAGACCCTTAACTCACTATAATATAGGGAAGCATGATCTTCTTGAGGTGAACAAACCTCCCAACAGATTGGTGCAACATGTACCAAGTCGAATTGGCAGAAGGGGTACAATGAAATGGACATCCAGGTTATATACTATGTCCCCTTTTGTTATGGGTATGTAAATCATTAAGAGTTCTTCAAACTTTTCTTCTGATATGTAATGAATACAAGATGACAAAATGTCTTTACTTCAACAATAATTTTTCCTTTTAATGCAAAATAGTCACATCACAGAATCATTTAGGAGTACAGGCGATTTGTATTTTAGAAATTCCGTATAACTCTTCATAATAATAATTTCTTAGTACAGATAGGTGGATGCTGACAATGTTCAGTTGAATTTAATCGATACTGAGTTTGTGGTTTTTTAATGACTGATTTTTGAACTTTATCAAACTCATAAAAAATAAATTGATTTTTTTCAATAATAGAGGCAATAAAGTCAACCAGAGAGGGAGTCTTAGCCGTCGCCGTTGACTAATAATCCACCCGAACTCATCTTTTTGTTCAATTAACTGATCCCGAAGAGGCATAAGCGAAAAATCTCATCTCTTGCGGTTCGAAGGACAACAATAAAAGTGAATATGTTTCTGAAATAGAATAATAATTCTTGGAGACCGTTGGAAATCGCCGATAAGAGCTTGCTAATGTTTATTTTTTTTTTTGTTTGTGTTGACCCCATTTTATTTATCGTAACGACGTTAACTTGAATAGCGTGCCAAATGTTTGCCAAATAGCCGAATTCAACGATAAGATATAAGGGGCAGTATATTTAAAAAAATGTGGAGGAACGATTTGGGAGAGTTTTTTCGCTTGATGGAAAAATTAATATATTACCACAATGTTTAGACTCATACTAACGACAATGTGTAATTATTTTCAAGCTTATTATCATATACTTTATTTATACACCTATATAATGGTTACATTTATTAAGAGGGTTTACAATAATAATCCCTGATAATTACCATAAGAGATTCAGCAGATAAAATTTATTGTAAGTAATTTTTATTTTCGAAAGAAAGAAATTACAATTGAAAATCAAATATACATAAATAATCACAGAAGCTCTAATAGGAAACAACCTGAATTTGTGTGTAATACTTTTATGTGTAAGGCTAAGTTTAATCTATACATAAGTTCTAAAATGTAATATTTAAAATAAACGTAACATTTGAAATCGATAGTCTAAATTCAAATCTAGAGTAGAAATAATAATAACTGTAATTTAGAGGCAACAACTATATTTTAAAGATTATTTATTATATTTCTAAATATCTGTCGCTCTTTACTAAAAACCCATTCTTGAATTTTTATTGTAAATACATGTAATTTTGTTATTTCAGAGAATGTGGAATTAAGTTGTATAATTTTGGCCCTATGTAATCAAAAAATGGCTGTTTAATATTTTTTAACATTCGGGTATTTTTACAATATGTTGGTCCCTATTTCGCGTATTGTATCGATGTTCAATTTCTTCTAATTATATTTTGTTGTTAAAGATAGCCACAAGTATTCGTTGACAATGAAGCTGCCCCATATCAAGAATTTTGCTGATATCAAACAGCCGATCGCTAGAGAAGGTGCGCTTTTTACCATGGATTATTTTCAGTATCCACTTATGTGGAATATGAATTTTTCTAGATGGTTGTCATACATACCTCACCAGCCCAGGATGCCATAGGATAACTGTGACGGAACGAGTGCAAAATACACTGATTTTCGATGGTTGTCATACATACCTCACCAGCCCAGAATGCCATAGGATAACTGTGACGGAACGAGTGCAAAATACACTGATTTTAGATGAGGTATGTCTAAAAGTTCCTTTAGAAATTTAAACCGACTAATGAGACCTCTTAATTTCTTTTCAATAATATTGTAATGTTTTTCTTATTTATTTAAACAGTGAACGGGTGAGATAAACTTTAAACACACGGTATGGCTACTTACGAATTTATTTAAACACTAAACTACTCACTAACACTTTATTTATATACACTTAACTATTCTAACTATTCACTTACATTTAATTTATATACACACAAACTTGATTATTAATTTATATCAACACTTCACTGTTCGCTATTTCGGTGTATTCTTGTTTATTTCAGGACATCACATATAAACTAAACTCTCTAGCTGGTCGGTCCTTTATATATTAGTGCCTTTTTGACTAGATAATTCTAGATTAGGGCTTACACGAAAACAAACGCCTTTCAGGATATTTCTCGAATGCCGGCTCAATCCTGAACAGACCTTCTCAGAATTCGGCAGGCTCGCAATTTTTTTAACTCCGTTAACATAAGGTTACAGGACCGTACTTAGTATTTACTTCGGTGTGCAAGTTCGTAACATTCCTAATGGAACTTTTGTGTAGCCGAGACTGGATGTTTGAATCGGAAACTGGCCCCATTTCTACACTTTCCGATCTTATGGAAATAACAGGGCACCGTCTTTATCGGATACTGATAACGGGGGTTAAGCTGTAAATTAATATCTGAACATCGGTATCTTGGAAGATCACCTCTACCATGTTCCTGATGACTCGCCAGTCCAACTGGTTACTTACTATCTTAGGCATAGCCAGTTTCTTCACGCTATTCCAATACATAGTCTCGGAGGTTTCGAAGTGCTTCCCTCACATTGCGGTAGGTAGATCGATCTTGAAATTCATTTTTAGTTACCACGTAGAAGACGAACCGTGAATTGTGTTTCAATCTCAGTGTCTTGCCAGGGCCTGGAATCTGGTCTACAAGTTATTGTAATTCCCCGAAATTCTTTCGAAAGACGGTTGCCAACCCTCTTGTGTTCTTGATACGGGCGGGGATGTTGTATGCCATTGAATAATCTTCCGGAACAGTGAACAAATCTTGTCGTTGTTCTGAAGTGACTCCATATCTAGCTTTCCCTGTACCTCCATACGCGCCCATAAATTCATCGAAGGTAGGGTCAGACACATCTCGAATATGGTTTACTCCTTTCTCTATGTCATGGTCTCCTTTGAATGGCGCTAGTCGATTTTGGTGAACTACTTTTGGTTTTCCGTTGGGGATCTTGCTAATGCGATATATAACATCATTGATCCTTTCCTTGATTAAGAATGGACCTTCCCAAGATTTTTGTAATTTTGGAGAAAACCCTTTTCTCCTCGTCGGATTGTGTAACCATACTTTGTCCTCTTCTTTAAAGCCGCCTACTGTTGCCTGCGTGTCATACCGACTTTTCATTCTGTCGCTGGCAAATTGAAGATTTGTTCGAACTAATTCATGAATATCGTCCAGCCTTCTTCTCAATTGGATCACGTAGTCTTCTCCTGTTAGATCTTCTCCAGGCCGACAGCCAAATTCCAGGTGACAAGGAAGCCTCATTTCACGTCCAAACAAGATTTTTCAGGTGTTTCACCCGTGGACTCATTGACGGTAGATCGATAAGCCAATGCGAATAGGGAAAGATACTGGTCCCAATGTCTCTGATGGCTGGAAACCACTTTGGATAGGTATTTTCCAATAGTTCTCTTCATTATCTCGACCATTTCATCTGACTGTGGATGTAATGCTGTTGTTCTGGTCTTCTTAATTCCCAGCTTGTCACAAACCTCCTGAAATAGATGGCTTTCGAAAGTTCTTCCCTGGTCTCTATGGACTTCCAAGGGCACTCCATATCGGCTGATAAATTCTTTCACCAATACATCCGCGAGGGTTGTGGCCTCTTGGTTCGGGATAGCGTTAATTTCCACCCACTTTGTAAGATAATTAATTACCTCCAGTATGTATTTGCCACTATTTCCTGTCGTCGGAAATGGTCCATCGATATCTAAAGCAATCCTCTCGAAAGGGCTTCCAACAATGTACTATTTCATGGGCGCCTTTATCTTGCGATGTGGTCCATTACTCGTAGCACAAGTCGTACATTTTTTACATCAGTCCTTCATATCATCTGAGCTGTTTATCCAATAAAACCTCTCACGGATTCGCTGGAGGGTTTTCTTCACTTCCAGATGACCTCCCGATGGACTATCATGTAACTTCTTCAGTACATCAGTTACTCTTGTTCTCGGGATAACTAGTTGTCTCCTTAACTCGAAACCATTATCGTTTCTAAAGACTCTTTTCAATAGCCCTTCTTCCAGGACAAGGGAGTCCCACTGAGCCCAATACGCCTTGAGTGTCGTTGAAAATATTGACACTTCTTGCCAGGTAAGTCGCCGATTGTCTTCCTTCCACTGTCGAATCTTCTTTAGGTGAGGATTATCCTCCTGATCTTCTCTGATCCTGGCGTGTGACCATTCTTCGCTAACTACAGTAGGTCTTGAAACTGCAGCTTCCCTAGATTCCGCCTAGTTGCAGTGGAAATGAACTTTCTGAGAAGGGAAACCCTGCAAACAAGATATAAACACCAAGATAAAAGGTATTGGCAGTTTTGCCCAAGTCAAGGTCCCAACATTCGACGTAAAGACATCGTAGACCAGCTATGTAGAATCGTTTGAAGCAGCCGCTAGAGCGAATAATTGGTCCCATAAGGAGAAAGCAGAGAACTTACCCTTCGCGCTTCGGTGAGATGCCTTAGATGCGCTTCAGACGATACTCATTGAGAAAACGAATGACTCCGAGCAGCTGAAGAAGAAGTTGAAGATGCGATATGGATGCGAACATCTATAGCCCTTGTACCAATTCCAGCTGAAGAACCTAAGCAGTAACGTGATCACGATCTGTAGAGGACACGTTTAGCTCAAACCAAAATATTGTTCGATGCATTGGCTGCTGCCCTTGAAGCAATCTCGAAGATTTCTGAACACAACAAAGTTCGGACCCTTTCTATGTGGAATCTAGTCGTATTACTTTCTTAAATTAAATTAACTGTATCTGAATAATTCCACAATATATTGAAAAAATGGTAAAAATTCTTAAATATAGACAATTGTATCGATCTTACTACCATCGTCAGAATGATAGAAATTAGATTTCATGTGATACATACCTGATGTTTAATATTTATTTTTGGCTAGACTAAGGAGTTACTTACCTTGTGATTGGCTTAATGTACCTATATATATATATATATATATATATATATATATATATATATATATATATATATATATATTGGAATATTTTTATCAACCTCAAAATATAGAAACATAGAATTAATATCAGATTAAAAGGAACCATACTATTGTAGTAGTTATAATTTTGAATTTTCTTTCAAAAAGGACTAATTCTGCCACATAAATAGTAAATATGGAAGACTCTTATACATTCACTTAAAATTACTGATCGAAAACGATATGACTGTGGAATACATACCTGATATTTACCAAATCCACGAACATTTACAAGTCATATTATGTTCAATATCATCAAACCCATTTATTAAGACTTTTAATATATGTGGATAGTCCAAGTGTATGAACAGAAATATGGTAAAACCATCGATTCATAATTAATGTTTCCTAACCAAAATTTTGATTTCTAAAATAAACTTTAACACTACGCAAGTAAAGCTGCTACAAAGGATCAGCTAATTAGATACCGTGTTCTTGTGAACAGAAGCGGTTTGTTCGACTATGGCGTTCGGCCATGAAAGTTTTAATCAACGTTTGTAAAATATAATGAACTATGTATTTTGTCTATAATTTTGGTATGCGTATTTTCATATTTTTTATTATAATGATAAATGATTCATTTTATTTATAATGATTACCGCTTTTATTTATGAAATTCTCTTTCATATTTATATAATTTACTGGTTTTTTCTTATATTCGTATATGTTTTATTATTTGTTCCGAGTTTATTCATTTCATATTGTTAATAAAGTTTGTCTATGTTGTGTTCGATCTCTCTGAGTTATTTCTTCCCAACAGTAGATGTCAATTGTTATCAATTAGTGGCAGAAAAGGAAACTACACAGCCCACGTGATGTTAAGAGTCTCAGCACACATACGAGAGGAGATAGAAAAGTAATGTCTTCTGAAAGTGAAACAAATAAAAGAATATGAGTTGTATTAAAAATAAAAGGAAGACATAAAACAACGTGATTCAATTTTAAATCAATTTTAAGAATGATGAAACCAAATAAATTTATATTTATAATAACAACTTAGACAATTAATTAATAACAATTAAATAATAAAAATAATTAGAAAACAAAATTTAAATTAAAATTAATTAATATATAACTCAATTATTCATAATTTTTATTTAATAGTATTTAATTAAGAATTGACAAAAATTATTTTTTATAAACTTGATAGTTTGGGTGGGTTTTGTGACAATTGAAATTTTTGTTCATTTACTGATCATGAACGCATTCATATTCATATTTTCTAAATTTCTATTCACTCTAAACTAATCTTCACTCTAAATTTCCTTCTGCTGTACTGTCCAGAAACTATTGACAAGCACTTCTCAAATTTTACACGCAATGTCTGGATATCTTCCCCAGATATATATTCTTTACCTGGATATACTATTATCTTCTATCTTCTTAAACACCTTCTTCATAAATTCTAACGTTTACACTATCCAAATAAATCTTTCTTTTTTCCATGACCAATTTTCTATTACTGTTTGTCATCTAGTTCCTGCTTCCAGAGGGAACTTCCTATTGAGAAGGGGGCAATGTTAACGACTTCGGTGTAGTTCTAGTAGCCGACCCTGTCTCATAGAACATTATAGAATGTTTACATTTTGGCGAATGCGCAACATTTTCAGGAAGGACATGTGTTTTGGTTGTTGTTATTTGGAATCGAATTCTAGAAACCGATTTTTCTGAAAAGGAATTTTGGTATATAAGGTAAGTGAGTACCTGGGGCCAGAGATCAAGTTTAATCTTGTAGTAATTAGACCGGATTATAAAATAGTATTGAAGTGACTAAATATACAATGTGTAAATAAACTGGAGTAAGTAAATATACCGTGTGTATGAATTTATCCCACCCATCAGGATAAATTATGTAAATAATTAATAGAAACATTACAGTATTTTTCAGTAGTACCTACTAAAAATGCGTGGCACTATTTATAAGCTCAAATTTAAAATTCGCGAAAATGACCCCACAATTTTCTTTTGTCCGTTACGGATGGAATGTGCAATTATTTAAAAAAAACACAGGGAATATTTGTGTGAATCAATGTTAGTTAAAAGCTTTTCACTCTCGACTGATCGCATCTATAAACATACACAGAACAAATTTATTTTTAGATTTACTTTTACTGGTGAAAACGCGATATACAGCGAATAGGTCTAGACTCGTGAAAAATAACAATTCGTACGGTAGTGACTGTACAACCGAAAATCAGAGACAGTTGTAAATAGTTTTTATCTAATAACCACCAACTGGAAAATATGAGATATAAACGTTATTATTAGGAATAGGCTAGTTATTTAAACGTTATAATATATATTTTTTTGTATTTATTATCTTATATATTAAAAAAATATATGAAAACTGAAGTCAGTGTCTGGCCGTTCTATCCCGCGAATTTCCTTCATTTTTTGTAAATTAAAGGTATTCGGACACAGATATGTCATCAATCATTGAAATTTACTCAACTCCCACCTTACTCAAGTTATACTCAAACGCGATTCTTCCCTGTACATTTCTTATGGGACACATTCATTCAAGCAATTCGAATTCTCATACCTCCTCTTCTAATGAATGTATCTTGATCGTTTCACTCTAAGAACACTCAATGGATCAAGCTTTTTCTTTTGAGCTATTAACTATTCAAATTCGTTGAGTTTGAGGTAAGTTATGCGTGCACAATCAACTTTACTTTCAATTTTTACCAAATATTGCGGCCGACGCACAGCTAATATTGTCCGGAAGGAAGTACTGTATAATGATTTTAGGTAATAATTACACCCTCTCATACATAGTCTATCCCAATGCTGTGGAGCAGCACGGGTCCTTTAGTTATTTATTTGAAAAGGTACAGTAACAAAAATGGAAAGTAGTTCATTTTAAATATACGATTAAGTCCACAGCTATATAAGGAAGTATTTCGATTCCATAAATATGTATTAGCATAAATAATTTAATTTTATGCTGCTGGTTTATGTGACATGGGATGATTGGAATTATATAGAATAGTTACATCAGTGTGTGTTTGTTTTCTGTAAATAGAATAAACTAGTACATTATCAACTCTTTGAATTTTTAAATCGAGAAAATTGATTGAGTTATTTTCTTCAACTTCTAATGTAAATTTAATTTTTGGGTGTAAGTTATTTATATTCTTGAACAATACAAGTAATTGTCGTTCACTACCTATGAAAAACGATAATATGTCATGTACATATCCATATCAAAAAAAGATATTTTTTTAAATGTTACATTAAAATATTTTTCTTTCAAAAATGTTCATAAAAATGTTTACCAAAATTGGTGATATAAGGCTTTCCATTGGTAAACCTTCATTTCGAACATAACCTTAGTGTTAGACATTCCTTAGGAGGAATTTTAGTGAACATATTGCTAACATCAAATGAAATAAGTTTAGAGTTTCCTTGTAATTTGAATGTTTTTAATTTTTTAAATAGTTCTATTCAATTTTTAATTGAGTATTCAGTATTAGGTATATTTTCAAGTTTATTAGCTAATCTATTATAGTTTATTTACGATAAAAAGACGATGATGTCCTTTTTAGTTACTCTCCTGCTTATCAGAATAAATATTAATTTACCAACCGTGAATACAATTTATTCTCAACAGCCAGGGCAATTTACAGCTAACGGGTAGGCAAAACTTCCAGACGTTGTCAAATCAACTGGTTAATTTTCCCAGTTTGTTTTGACGTTTATTGACATTCGATTATCGTCTAATATTTACAAGTTTTTTTGGTGCTTTTCAATTCATTGCTTCTTTAAGATTAAAAAAACAGTTATTTTCACAACTAATTATTCAGGCAAATCTGCAGTGTGTGGTTAATAAAATGCCGAAGCAGCTGAACAGAAAATATTTTGAACGAGAATGCCGAAATGGGGCCCCGCTTCTCCCGCTTACTGCTGTAAGATACGTAAGTAATAGTATTCGCTATTTGTATTCATCATTATCAATAATATTGTTACATATTTAAATGTGAATGATTAAATGTTTTTAATGTTAGGTTAGGTTAATTAAACTTGATAATATATTATTATTTCATAAATTGAAGTAATTATATTGTAGAGTTGCGAAAGCTTTACAACTTAGCGTTAGCACTGTTAACCGTATTGCCGCCAAGCATAATAGAGGTGAAGAGCCTAAAATCCCACCTATAAAGAGAACGCATAAAACATATTGTTGAAATTGATAACTTTGACCAAAATGCTTCCCGAAATGTTATATACGAAATGTATGTAGGTATATTGAAGATGATCCTCGTCGTGGTTTCATGGAGTTGCCACATATTGCATTAAAACGTGTACATTTTCTACATGAATATGTCCAGATAAAAAGGGAAGGTTTATATCAATTTGTGTTTTTGGATGAGACCTGGATATTCAAAGATGATACTGTTGAACGTTCTTGGCAAGATTCTAATCACAGAAGCGTGAAAAAAACCAAAATTGGTGGTCCAAGGTAATTGAATAATAAAATTTAGCATTTAATGTATGATGTACTAACATTCCTGCCATTTTAAGACCTTTTCGAATATTTACTAGTCACACTATTTCATTTAAATCTATATAATTATTAAAAGTTGTTTTGAGCTATGCAGTCTATCTAGGAAAACTAGTAGTGATTTGTTATTTCCTTATTGTAGGTATATTTCCACCCACTTTGTGAAATAATCCATTACAACCAGTATATATTTGCTACCATTTTCTGTCGTCGGAAATGGTCCAGCGATATCTAAAGCAGTCCTTTCGAAGGGGCTTCCAACATTATATTGTTTCATAGGTGCTTTTCTCTTGCGATGTGGTCCATTACTCGTAGCACAAGTCGTACATTTCTTACACCAGTCCTTCACATCGTCGGAGCTGTACATCCAATAAAATCTTTCACGGACTCGCTGAAGGGTTTTCTTCACTCCCAGATGACCTCCCGATGGACTGTCGTGTAACTTCTTCAGTACCTCAGCTACTCTTGTTCTCGGAATAACTAGCTGTCTCCTCATTTCGGAACCATCATCGTTTTCAAGGACTCTTTTCAACAGCACTTTTTCCAGGACAAGAGAGTCCCATTGAGCCAAATACGCCTTGAGTTTTGGTGAGAGTTTTGACACTTCTTGCCAGGTAGATCGCCGATTTTCTTTCTTCCATTGCCGGATCAGCTTCAGGTGAGGATCATTCTCCTGATCTTCTCTGATCCTGGTGGGTGACCATTCCTCGTTGACAACAGTAGTTCGTGAAACTGCAGCTTCCCTAGATTACACCTTGTTGCAGTGGGAGAAGTCTGTTGAGCACGGCCGTCTGGACAGGGAGTCGGCATTTCGGTGACTCACACCAGCTCAATGTTCGATGTTGAAGTCGTACTCTTGAAGTCGTTCAATCCATCCAGCGTTTTGGCCCTCGGGATTCTTGAACTGCATCAACCACTTGAGTGATGCATGATCAGTCCGGATTAAAAACTTCCTACCATAGAGATACTGGTAAAAGTGTTCCACGGACTTCACTACTGCCAAAAGTTCTCTTCTTGTGACGCAATAGTTTCGTTCTGGTTTGGAGAGGACTTTACTGAAGTATCCCAGCACTCTTTCTTGCCCTCCTTGGATCTGTGAGAGCACTCCACCAATTCCTACGTTGCTTGCGTCAGTGTCAAGAATAAAGTCTCCCTCTAGTAATGGATATCCTAATATCGGCGCCGAGGTTAAATGCCTCTTCAAGGTTTCAAAAGCCGTTTGACAGTCTTCGTCCCACTGGAAAAGTCTTGTTTCTTCTGTAAGTCGCGTTAGAGGCTTGGCAATATCTCCAAACTTCCTGATAAATCTTCTATAATACGTGCAAAGTCCAAGGAATCTCCTAATTTGATGTTTGTCGGTTGGTTGCGGCCATTGCTGGATGGAAGCAATTTTCTCTGGATCCACCGCCACTCCTTCATTGCTCACTATATGACCTAGACAGTTGACTCGGTTTTGGGACAGCTGACATTTCTTCGGGTTTAACATGAGCTGGACAGCTTGTAGTCGTTTGAATACGTCTTCCAAATTCTTCAGATGTTCGTCAAATGTCTTCCCCAGTACTACGATGTCGTCCAAATAGACCAGGCATGTCTTCCGAGACAACCCTCTCAAGGCATTTTCCATAAGTCTTTCAAATGTCGCAGACGCATTACAGAGCCCGAATGGCATGACGTTGAATAGCCATAATCCAGATCCGGTGGTAAAAGCAGTCTTCTCTTGTTCTTCTGGGTCCATTTCCACTTGCCAATAACCAGACTTCAGGTCCAAGGTGGAAAACAGTTTGCTGCCGGCCAACGTGTCTAGCGTATCGTCAATTCGGAACAGAGGATAGCTGTCTTTCTTCGTCACGTTGTTAAGCTGGCGATAATCTACGCAGAATCTCGTAGTTCCATCCTTTTTCTTGACGAGCACTACTGGAGACATCCATGGACTAGTAGATGGTTCTATCACTTTTTCTTCTGCCATCTCTCGAATTATTCTTTCAGCTTCCTCTCTCTCCGCTCGTGGAAGTCTTCGAGCTGATTGTCTAATTGGCTTAGCATTACCAGTATCGATTTTGTGTTTGACGGCTGATGTTCTGCCAGTCTTTCCTCCTTTTGGTACAAATAAGTCTCGATACTGCAAGAGAAATTCTCTCATTCTCTTTTTTTCAGCTCGATCCAAATATTGACCAGCTACTGATAACATTTGTTCGAATCTGGCATTAGAATTTTCAGTGGTCGTTGTTTTGCGAACCATAGACGTCACTGGTACGCAGGATCAAATCTTGGTTTCCTTCTTGATTGTAATTGGGTAATCGTTCACGTTTATCACACTTACTGGGATCTCTTTCGCCGACGTGACCAATCCTTTCCCAATTAGTACTCATTTGCCAACTTCTTCTTCGGTTTGGTTCCTTGGCTCCATCATAACCGGTGTACCTTCCTCCATGCCGTGCTACTATCATGGTTTCGCTCCGTGCAGGTAGAACGGTATCTTCCTGTACAGCTGCCAACACCGCGTTGCCTTCATATGGATGCAGGAACACCTCCTGGGAACCCACTTTAATGGTTCTGTTTCTAAAGTCTAATTGGAAACCATGTACATTCATTACGTCCATTCCCAGAATCACGTCTTCTTCAATGTCAGCTACGATTACCGTATGCGTGAACTTTTCTGCGCCAATTCCCAATTGGATTTGTGTCTCACCGTGAACGTTGGCGCTTTTACCTGTGGCGGTCCGCAGTCGCAGTCTCGTTGTTAAAAGCTTCTTCTTGGAGTTTATTAGTTCTGGTCGTATAATGGTTCTAGTTGCTCCAGTGTCAACCAGCAGAGCATATTTCTTGCCATTTACTTCGCCATCCACATAAACACTGTCGTTGCGACATCTGAGAGAAGCTATCAGTATGAGAGGGTCTTTGGAACGATCATGGGTCAGTGCTGCCCCCTCGTAGCCGACCCGTTCTAGTTTTCCTGTGACTGGGGTTCTTCGTTTGCAGGAGTCTTGGGGCGCTTACATGAACTACGTACATGCCCTAGCTCGCCACAATTCCAGCATCTGATTTTTCTGGGTTTCTTGTCCATCATACCTTTTATGAAACTGACGAACTGGTCAAATCTGTTTTCGCCACCTTCTTCTTGGATGGTCCTAATTTTGTTATATACTGAAGCCTTCGTTGCTGCTTCATATTCAAGAGCAGCTGTTAATGCGTCGACTAATGTTCTCGGATGGGCTAAACGAAGTGTCCTCTGCATATCGGGGTCACGTAAGCCATCAATAAAGGCCTGAATGGCCAGACATTCCATCATGTTCTCTGGTGCTGACGGATAAGCAAATCGAACTAGTCGGGCGATGTCCACTCCATATTTTTGGAGGGATTCATCACGTTTCTGCCTTCGGTTCTTCAGCTGAGATTGGTACAAATGTTCTAGATGTTCATGACCATATCGCATGTCCAACCTCTTCTTCAGCTGCTTGAAGTCGTCCGTTTCTTCTAAAGGTATCGTCTGAAGTACATCTAAGGCATCTCCGCGAAGCGCGATGGTTAAATTCACTGCCTTCTCTCTATCGGACCAAATATTCACTCTAGCGGCTGCTTCAAATTGTGTCACATAATTGATCCACGACATTTTACCATCGAACGTTGGGGCCTTGACTCGGGTAAAACTGCCAATGTCTTCAAACTTAGATAGTGTTTCTGGCTTGCAAGGTTTCGTTTGCTCGGTCTTATTTTCTTCCTCTGGCGTGCCTCACGTTCTTGAGTCGGCAATCTTTTCCTCTAACTCCTTGATTTTCTCGTCTATCGTAGTAATCTTATTCTCGATTTTCTCGTCCATCGTTGACATCTTATTCTCGATTTCAGATTATTGAGACGAATTTTCATTTTCAACGTCAGCGGCAATGTCGTTTTTCATTAATAAGATATCGGCAGATATATCATTCTTCAAAGTAGAAATTTTCTCGTCCATATTAACAGAAATGTCGATCTTCATAGCAGAGATATCGTTATTTATTGCAGAAATCTTCCCGTCCATGTTCTCTTCCATGGCAGAAATTTTCTCGTCCATGTTAGCAGAAATATTAGCAGAAATTGACGAGATTAAGGTGGGAGCCTCGTCATTAAATAAAACTGTTTCTGGATCAAAGCCGTAATTTTCCAGTGCCAATTTAAGTCTTTCTACTAATTCGCTTTTCTTACCGGACGTTTCCAACTCACGATCTTCCAATTCTGCTCTTAGCTCCGCCACTTTGAGGTCTCATAGTCTCTTGGCCATTTTTACGTTGCAATTTATTTATATTATCCCACTTCTGACACCAATGTAATGTTTTTCTTATTTATTTAAACAATAAACGGGTGGGATAAACTTCAAACACACGGTATAGCTACTTACTAATTTATTTAAACACTAAACTAATCACTAATACTTAATTTATATATACAGTATATTCACTTAAACTAGTTTATATAAACAGTTCTGTAATTCACTTATTTATTTGTTTATCTCACGATGTCAAATTATCAACTAACTAACTCTTCCTGATCAGTCCCCTTATATATTAAAACCATTTTTACTAGTAAATTCCGGACTGCGGCTTACACACACAAATAACTTTTCTGGCATTTTCTAGATAAGTCTGGTCACAAAAACAATGTTTAGATTAAAACACTGCGTATCCGCCATAATTTTAATTGTCATACCTGGCTTAGACAGAGTTGGTTTTAGGGACTATACCAGGGTGCTGTTTCGTAACATTAATATTAAATGCCATAATAAAACACATCAAGCACAAAAAGTTATAAAATATGCTCAACGAGGCTGGTTTGAAGGAGAAAATAGTTTAAAATAAAAGACTCCTTAAACACCTACATAAGATATGTACATTCTGAACTAACGTTTCAACTGCAGTCTTCTAATAATGTGAGACAGACAGTTGATAATTCAAATGATCTTTCAAGTGATTATGGAAAGAAATGCGTTGTATTTGAAAATTGCTTTTAAAATGTATTATTTTGCAAGTTTTAGTGAGGTGAAAATGAAACACGTGGTTATTATTGCAGCTATATTTTCACTCTGTTCTATTCCCTAACCTAACCTTTCTTTATGGTTTTCTTCGCCACATTGTCTGACAACTTTCCTAGCTAAACTGCGTCCACTCAAAGGCCAAAATTTTTCTCTTACGCGATACAATAAATGTTGGGGGCCTAAATGAAACATTTTCAAATGTTCATGTTTGAAAATAAGTGAAGATAAATGATGTTTAGGAGACAGCAATGCAGGATGTTTTCTTTCAAAGCTTACCTGGGCATTTTGGATCCGACCTCCGACTCTAAGTATACCCTTAGCATCAAGGAAGGGAGCCAGAGACAAAATTCTTGAATTTGTTGGTAAGGTTTTGGATTTTGCAAGAAGAGAAATTTCTTCTCCAAAGGATTCCCTCTGAGCAATTTTAATCAAATGCTCAGTAGCTAATTGAAGTTCCGCGCTTGAAAGTGGCTCCGATACTCTATCATCCCTTGGGAATCTCAGACACTTGACAAATCTGAGACACCATGCTGTTACTCGTAACAATCTTTGAAATGAAGAAAAGTTGTGTATCGGAAATGGATCTAACAGCTTCACTAAAGAATAAGTATATTTCTGCTTTTTTAGCTCGGGAAGATCTCCCTTAAAATGGAGTGAAGATTTTGGCCAAAATTCTTTCTCATTACTAAGCCAACTTGGACCGTGCCACCACTGTCCTAGCTCAACCAAGTCTTTAGGACTTACTCCCCTGGAAAGGTGGTCAGCTGGATTATCTGCACTTCGAACGTGATACCAATCTTCAATAGACGTCAAGGTTCGTATTTGAGACACCCGATTCTGAACAAAGGTTTGGAGAAGATGAGGATCGGTTTTGATCCATGCCAAACATATACTTGAATCACTCCACAAAAAGGTTTTTGAAAAGGATAACTTCATAGAGGCTGTTATTTTGGAATATAACTGTGCAAGAAGCAAGGCCGCACACAACTCTAGTCTTGGAACCGTTAAAGATTTCAAAGGAGCCACACGACTTTTTGCAAACAACAAGTGAACTTTAATGTGACCATGCTGATTAACACTGCGAATATAAACACAAGCACCGTATGCCTCTGTGGATGCGTCGGCAAACCCATGTAGTTGTATGTCAAAGGTATTTGAAAACAAGATAAGTCTGGGAACCTTTAGATCATTTAGGCCTTGTAATTGATTTCGGAAATTTTTCCATGTTGTATGTATCTCTAGTGGTAAGGATTCGTCCCAACTACATTTTAGAGACCACAGTTTTTGCAGAAGTATTTTGCCCAAAACTACACAAGGTCCCACCAATCCCAGAGGATCAAAAATCTGTGAGATATCTGATAGAACACTTCTTTTATTGATACATCTTGTCGGAAATTCAGGGACGTGATAGGACAATATATCTGTCGAACAGGACCACAACAAACCGAGAGTTTTAGTCTTATCATCATCACCTATTTTAAGAATCGTGAGAGGGTCAGCTGCTTGCACATGTTGTAAAACACGAGAACTGTTTGACGCCCACTTCTGTAGTTTGAAACCACCCGCACCCAAAATAGTCACAAGTTCGTCGCAAATTTGTATCACCTTGTCCTCAGAGTTACTTCCAGTAAGAAGATCGTCCATGTAGAAATCTCTAACAATGATATCTGAACATTCCGGATACGAGTCTTTATGATCAAAGGCAATTTGATGAAGACAACGCACTGCAAGCCAGGGTGACGAAGCCTGGCCAAAGGACACAGTGTTTAAAGTATATTCTTGAGCTTTCTCTTCTGGGTTTGGTCTCCACAGGATTCTTTGCAATGATCGTTGAGCCGGGTCGACCCAAATTTGGCGAAACATCTTTACTATGTCCGCACAAAGAACAATAGGATGCTGTCTGAACCGCATTAGAATTGAAATCAGGTCATCCTGAATAGTTGGACCAGTGTATTGAAGATGATTCAAAGAGAAACCAGAATCGGATTGTGAAGAGGCATCAAATACTACTCTGAGTCGTGTTGTTTTATTGTTTTCATTGAAAACCCCATGATGAGGCATATAATAATAAATTGGACTGTTGTCTCCCAAGGGAATTGGTGTCATATGACCTACCTCAAGGTAGTCGTTCATGAATTCCGAGTAAAGTTTTGCAAGATTGGGATTTTTTGAGAGTTTGTATTCCAACGACTTCAGACGATACAAAGCTACATTCTTAGATTCACCTAAAAGTGATGGTGGTTTCTGCAACGGAATTTGAACAATGAATCGGCCATCAGAAGCCTTCCTTGTTGTGGTTTGGAAAATCCTTTCACATTCCTCATCATCACTTGAAACTAAAGGAGTTCTTGGACAGGGTTCTTCAATCTCCCAAAAAAGTTTTAATTGGTTTTGAAGTTCAGTACCAGAATTATCAACTGAAGAGAATTTGCAAATTGTTTGTGTAGAAGGATAAGATGGAGTGGGACCAGAGATGACCCAACCTAAAACAGTTTTTTGGAGAATCGGATATCCCTCCTTGCTAAGTGGAACCTGACCAGCACATAGAAGACTGTAAAATATCCCAGCACCCAAGAGGACATCAATTTTCTCTATTTTGTTGAAATTTGGATCAGCTAATTTGAGATGAGATGGAATTTCTAATTGAGAAATGTCGATGAAACGGTTTGGAAGACATTCATTTATAACTGGTAAAATAAGAAAGGGTAATGTAGCTTGAAAATTAGTTCGTAATGATTTGAACGTAGCTTTGCACATTTGACTTAAGGTTGATGAGCATTGATTTATTCCTATGACCGCAATATCTGTAGAAGCTTTTTCCAGACCCAAAATGTTACAGCATTCCTCACTCAAAAAGTTTGATTGTGATGCACAATCCAAAAGTGCTCGAAATGTGTGAGGCTTACCTGACTTGTCAAATATCTCCACCAATGCCGTAGACAAAAAAACATAAGTGTCCATTGAAACCTTAGAAAAGGAACAAACAGTACTATCGCTTCCTGGGGTATCGCCTTCGCTACTCGTTTGATTTTTGTTTGCTGAATTGAATGAACTGTACCCTGCATCATTAATTGAATTTGCTTCCGCAGTTTTAGAATTGAAATGTAATAATGTGTTATGTTTCCTGTTACATTGTTTGCATGTACCGGCCAGACAAAATTTTTGCAAATGATTACCCCTTAAACAGTTGAGACAAAGCTTGAGTGCCTTGACCCTTGCAATTCTTTCGTTTACCGAAAGTTTTAAAAATTTTGCACAATTTTGAATGAAATGTGCATCTTTGCAAAATGTACAAATATTTCTTTTGTTCTGAACATCATTTCTATTTGAATTGGATGAAGGAGAAGTCTGACAAACTGTATTTGCAATTGAAATTTTGGATTTATTTCCCTTTTGTTCGGTGGAAAGTGCGACCGTTTCTAAAAAGTCAGCTTTTTGCTGAAGAAATAGTTTAAATTCATTGAAATTCGGTAATGTTGACTGATTTGTCGGACTGGCAGAATTTCTTGATAATTTTATCCTTTTTTCCTCCCATTCCCTTGCAGTTCTCTTGTCTAATTTGGATGTTAAAAAGTAAATTAAAAGAGTGTCCCAATGCTCCGTGGGTTGCCCCAAGGTATTTAAAGATCTTAAATGCCTCGAAACTAAGTCAATTAATCGCCTGAGCTCAGTTGAAGATTCCTGAGCCATAATAGGAATCTCAAAAATAGCCTTTAAATGATTATAAACCAAAACACTTTCGTTATTGTAACGTTCTAAGAGAGCCGCCCATCCGACAATGTAATTTGCAGCTGAAAATTCTAATGAACGAATTATTTGCGCCGCTCCACCCTCTAATGACGAACGTAAATAATGGAATTTCTGAATATCGTCCAGAGAAGTATTATTATTTATCAATGAATCGAAAGTATCTCTGTATTCTAACCAACAACTGTACTCACCCGAGAATACCGGCAGCTTAATCTCCGGAAATTTCAAATTATGATGAAAACTATTGTTTGCCGAAACCGAAACAGGATTATTATTGATCCCACTACTGCTTTGCTGAACTAAAACCTTATTGATTTTTTCATAATAGTCATTCAAAAATGATTTGCAAGTGCTTGACAAATTGAAATATTCATTTTCGAAGTCCATACGCTCAGAATAACAATGGGATAAATCATCATCCTCAAAGTCATTCTCAATTTGTGTTTGTATATTATCGAATTCACTTAATATATTTTCAAAGTTTGCAAAACGTGTTTCTAACTCTACGATCTTTTTCTTATCAATGTTTAAATAATCTGAATCAGTTCCATCCTTTTTGATTGCACTAAGAAAACCATTTAGAAATGTCTTAAAATTTGTTTGTCTTTGTTTAATTGAACCTCTCATTTTTTGCAAAGATGGAGCCATTTTATTGAAATGCGATTAAGGATTATTGGAATTGAAGAATAAGGAAAAAATGTTTGTATGAAATAAGAAATTGAACGGGCTTACTTGATTTCTGTTTCCAATGTAGTAATATATATCCTTGATAATTCGAACTTTTTGTTACACTTTGTGTCGGGTTACGAAAGTATGTACTTAAAACAACTGTCCAGTTCGTTTATCGACGGCACTTACTGTTCTCTGTTGCACTCGATTTCGTAATAACTTTGCCGGTCAACTGAAACACACTTGTTTCCGATGTTTTAATGACTTTATTGCACTAATTTTACTTATATTGCTGAAGTTCTTGCACACCTTCTGTTAATTTACATCCGGTTTCACGAAGGACCAATTTTGTATTTGAAAATTGCTTTTAAAATGTATTATTTTGCAAGTTTTAGTGAGGTGAAAATGAAACACGTGGTTATTATTGCAGCTATATTTTCACTCTGTTCTATTCCCTAACCTAACCTTTCTTTATGGTTTTCTTCGCCGTTCGGACGTCAAGTCTAACAGTGTTGCCGGGTTTCCTTTTAATAATTCCGTTAGGCTACAACATGCGTCATAACTAAAAATCCTCAATTTCCACAATTATATGGAACCGTTAAATTACATAAAATATCGAAAAAGAATAGTCCTGTAGTTTTTTATATTAACACTCCTAATAATAGATTAGCTAATAAACTTCACAATATACTCAATTAATTACGGGTTTATATATACACAATTAAAAATTCAATATACGTAATGAAAATATTACAAACTCACAAGAAATCTCAAACTTATTTCATTTGATGTTACCAATACTAAAATTTCTCCTAAAGAATGTCTAACACTTGCAAGAAAATTACTACAAGAGAAAAAATATTTATCCAAGAGGAATATCAGATATAATTAATTTATTGATGTATGTATTACTCAGAATCATTTCACTTTTGATAGTAAGTTATATATTCAAATTGAAGGTTTACCAATGGGAAGCCATATATCACCAATTTGGGCAAACATTTTTATGGACAGTTTAGAAAAAAAAAATCTTTGAATGTAACATTTCAAAAAATATCTTATATTGGTATAGATATGTAGATGACATATTAGCTTATTTTATATGTAGAGAACGACAATTGGATGAATTTTTCAACCATATAAATAATTGCCCCCAAAAATTAAATTTACATAGAAGTTGAAAAAAATAACTCAATAAATTTTTTGATTTAAAAATTCAAAGAGTTAATAATATAGTTGATTATTCAATTTACAGGAAACCAACACACACTGATGTGAGTATTCCATATAATTCCAGTTATCCTATGTTACATAAATTATCAGCATATAATCCAATAACACATAGAGCATTTTCAGTTCCCACGAACAGATATAATTTTGATAGAGAAATGAATACAATTAAACAAATAGCAACATCCAACGGATATCCATTATACATAATGAATAAATCACTTAATATAAAAGTGGAATCTCAATAAATATTTCCAAAACAAACTAAAGGAATAAAAAATTACAAAACCTTTATATATGCTGGAAATATTTCAAACACAATATCTTAATCATCAAATACAACAATGCAGGAAATAATGTGAGTTCCAAATTCTTAAACGTAAAACCAAAAATATCACCATTAAAGAAGTCTCGTATATATAAACCTCAGTGTCCAGATTGTAATACTGTCTATTTGGGTCAAACCCCTAGAAATTTTGAAATTAGATACAGTGAATACTTACGAGGATACAGATTAAAACAACCAGAGAAATCCAATTACGAAAAACGTCTGCTTCACACCAAACATACCTTGACACCTAACACAGAACTAGCAGTACTACATATTTGTGATTAGAAACAAGAACTATATTTCCTTGAAGAGTTAGAAATTAGAAGACACTTAAGATACTCATAATATGAAGTCGTCAATGTAATGTATGTAAGCTTTATTATTAGTAATATCACTTCTTGGTCTAGCCAAAACTAATTATTAAACATCAGGTAAGCATCACAGGAAATGAAACTTCTGTCATTCTGACAATGATAGTAATATCGAAACCATTCTCAATTTCTTTGAATATTTACCATTTTTTCAGTTAGTTTCATTTAAAAAGTAGTATAAATATATTTCACATGTTAAGATTCTAAACAGTTAATTTATTATTGAATCTTGATCTGATTTTAATATAATTAAGTATAGGTAGAGAGAAAGTATTCTGGAAATTATTTGCAAACGAGAGAAATGAATGCTCTTGTTAACCTCTAATAGGATTTGGCATTTTCAGTGTACGAATAAATCATAAGTACTCGACAAACCGGACAAGTAGACAGAACCTTTATTTAACGACAAATATACAGAACGAATAGGTTACATTTATTACAAAATTATTGTTGGGAGTTTGCGAATGGATGTGACTGTATTGTATTTACAAGTATAGCGATAAACATTTCCGCTTCATCCAGTTTATAGATAATTTTATCGTGATGCTCCCCGTTATTTTTGTAGTTCGTTTGTGAATTTGTTTACGCTAAACAAAAAATTGATTGAAGGTATTTCAATGTCATACTTTAAAATCATATTAGTTTTTTGGTTTCAATAACTACAAGTAAATTAAAATGGAAGGAAGTTATTGAAAAGTTAGCAGCATAGCGTACGCAATTTTTTTCATACCCACAGTGACTAGTTAAACTCAGATTTTCAACGTTTAAAATCTCAAAAACTGTATAAAGTAGGGCTAACATATGGTATGTTCCGGAATTCCTTTGAAGGAAACAACTTTTTGTACTGTTCTACAAACTTTATTAAAATTTATTTTGCAGAGCGCTTTCGGCCTAATATCATCTTCTTTGCGGTCACTACAAAGATATCAATTATAATAATTTAATATTATGTACCTATACGTTCTTGTCAATTTACAAGACTAGGGTATCCAAACATTGTACGGTGTTTGAAAAACCAACTACGTTGTTTTCACATTTAAAATTGGAATTAAAATTATTATTTTTAAACTACACATTTATCCACTTTGCCAAGTCGTTTCCCAAACATTTTTCGAAAAAAACTATTAATGTTTTAGATCGACGTGACGTTCCATCAAGTGGGTTCCGAATTGTCGGAGCATAGACAAACATCGTTGGTGTAATTTTGTCACCCGCATGGTGAGTTCGTCACTCTAACCGGCTGGACATCCACGATCTACCAAACATAATAATTCTGGAGACAGACTAGATATCCATCCAGTGAGGGTAGCGACCTCTAACATTGAAATATGAAACATGATTGAAGAATAAAATTTGATAATTGGATGTGATTTGAAATTTTCCTGTCGATGAGTGAATTTAGTTGAGATTAAAAAGTGAGTTCGTTGCCTTGATCGGCTGGACATCCTACATCTACTAAAAATAATAAATCTGGAGATGCATATATAAAATTATTGAATACCAGATTATTACTTCTCCGCACAACCTATCTAATATGCGAGAAAAGTATTGGTTTACCTCCAACCAAGTTGTAATTTAGAAATATTTTTATGAGTTATTTTCACGTTTTCCATCAAAAACAACACGAAAGAACGGTCTTTAAAAAAAATCCTGTGTGTATGTCGTTGTCGTCGGCCACTTTTTCTTACATGTCTTGTTAGCACGATACAGCTTCCGGAGTGCAATAAGTCACCAATTTCATGAATGAATATTGTTAAGGACATATCACAGATGAACCCTATTGATTTTGAGCTCACCAGAGCCTGTACAATGGGTGCTATGGTACTTGAAGTACGACATTTTGTCATTTTTTGAGAAATTTCAGTTTGTTAGCACGATACAGCCCCCGGAGTCCAACAAGTCACCAATTTTATGATTGAATATTATTCATGTACAGTACTTTAAGTATGATATTTTTGTTATTTTTGGAGAAGTTTCAGTTTGTTAGCACTATACAGCCTCCGGAGTATATACAAGTGACCAATTTTATGATTGGATATTATTCAGAGCGTCTCATAAATGAACCCTATTGAAATTCAGCTCACTAAAGCCAGTACAACAGGTGCTATGGTGCTTGAAGTACCAAATTTTTGTCATTTTAGGAGAATTTTCAGTTTGTTAGCACGATACAGCCTCCAGAGAGTACACTATTGATCAATTTTATGATTGAATATTGTTCAAGGTGTCTCACTGATGTAACCTATTGATTTTCAGTTGACTAGAGCGAGTACAGCGGGTCCTATAAATCCAGATATAGTACATTTTAAGTTATTTTTGGAGAAATTTCGGTTTGTTAGCACGATACATCCCCCAAAGTGTATACAAGTCACAATTTTATGATAGAATATTGTTCAGGATCACATATGCGGAAAAGTAAGTTTTAATATTTAAAACCGTTTATTTTTTCTTGTTTTCCAAAAAAACCTTGAACAGGTCAATGCTTCATTCTAACAAAGGCGCTTTAAAATGATCGTCTCATAATTGTGGCAAACAGCTCCAATAGAAAGAATGCAAGTTCTTGTCTATTCAATATGCCGAATTTTCGACTGTTCATTTCCATCATCTTTAGAACAACTCTATTAATATGCACGTGTTTAACCAATTGTTCGTACAACACTTTTTAAATTCTAGGAATTACTTTGAAATATGTAATTACAAAAAATTACAGATTACAACATTATAATGTACAAAGAAACGAATATAATTCAGTAAAGATTGGGTGAAATAGTTTTGATTCAAAAGATTTTCTTAATGACTCTTTAAAAATCAAAACAACAAAAGTGAAAAATTTTGATCTAAAAATTATGCTGTAATACATTTTTAATATAACTTTAAAAACTTTTTTAAAGTTACTCTTTTATTTTTTATTCTCAATTAAATTTTTAATACAACTTTAGAAACTTTTTTAAAATAAAAGTGTCCGCTTTCTTTTATAATATTTTTAAAATTTATTAAAGAAAAATAATTGAATCAAAACTATTTGATACTTGTAGATATCTTTATTTCCTACATATCATATAATCTTTACTAAATTATATTTGCTTGTTTGTAAATTATATTGTTCTAACTTTATTTATTTATTAGATGTTTTGAAGTAATTTTGAGAGGTTTAAAATCCTACGATTAATTATTGATAAACCAATATGTATATAATGAAATTGACTGTCTCGACCCTTAGTTCGTGGAATATGCTCATATTAGTGTTTTTAAATGAAACTCAAGGTCTCTAGTTAATTCCACAATATAATACAAGTTATTGAAAATCCTAAAAAATTGACAATTGTTTCGATAAATCAATATCATCGTCAGAATGACAGAAGTTACATTTCATTTTATGCCTACCTGATGTTCAGTAGTTATTTTTGGCTAGACCAAGAAGTAACCTAACTTGTGATTGGCTTAATATATGTTTATAGAAAAAAGAAGAAGATGTGATATTACAAATATTGAAGCTTAGATATTATTAGCCCTATGGTGATATCCTGGATATCATTTTTCCAATTAAGATCAGTATAACTGTGCAATGATATAGAAAACCAGGAAAACTATATCTGCTGATCTTTACAATTATCACTTAAGAAGACAGTTTATTAGTGGAGAATTCCCTAGATTTAACTGTTCATTAACAACTTCATATTGTGGGTTTCTTAAATGTCTTCTTATTTCCAGTTCTTCAAGGAAATCCAGTTCTTGTTTCTTTTCACAAATATGCAGTACTTCTAGTTCTGTGTAAGGTGTCAATGAATGATTGGTGTCAAGTAGATGTTTTGCGTAGTGGGATTTATCTGGTTGTTTCAATCTGTATGCTCGTAAGTGCTCACTGTATCGTATTTCAAAATTCCTAAGGGTCTGACCCAAATAGACAGCATTACATTCTGGACATTTGAGTTTATATATACCTGACTTCTTTAATAGTGGTATTTTTGTTTTTACATTCAACAATTTTGTACTAACGTTACTCTCTGTTTTACAAAAAAATTGTTGTATTCGTTGCTGAAGATATTATCTTAGAAATATTTTCAGAAATATTTCCTGCATATGTGATGGTTTTATAAGTTTTAATTCCATCAGCTTGTTTAGGATATATTAGTTGTAATGCCACTTTTTTCTCTTTTTTACTAATTAGCTTATTTATCATATCTAATGGATAACCGTTAGATGTTTCTATTTGTCTAATTATATTAATCTCTCTATCAAAGTTACATTTGTTCATAGGAACTGAAAACGCTCTATGTATCATTGAATTATATGCTGCTAGTCTGTGAGACACAGGGTGGTTAGAATTGAATGGAATTGTTACATCAGTTTGTGTTGGTTTTCGGTAAATTGAATAATCAAGTACATTATTAACTCTTTGAATTTTTAAATCAAGAAAATTGATTGAGCTATTTTCTTCAATTTCTAATGTAAATTTAATTTTTGGGTGTAAATTATTGATGTGGTTGAAAAATACATCTAATTGTCGTTCACTACCCATAAGACAAGCTAATATGTCATCTACATATCTATACCAAAATAAAATATTTTTCGAAATATTACTTTCAAAGATCTTTCTTTCTAAATTGTCCATAAAAATGTTTGCTAAAATAGGTGATATAGGGCTTCCCATTGGTAAACCTTCATTTTAAATATATATCTTATTGTCAAAAGTGAAATAATTCTGATTAATGCATACATCAAATAAATTAAGTATATCTGATATTATTCCTGGATTAAACATCAAACAAAAAATGACATTTCAGTTTTAAACGCAATAAAAAAGAAGATTGAGAATAATAACCACAGTTACAAAATCTGATAACAACAAAAAATGACATTTCAGTTTTAAACGCAATAAAAAAGAAGATTGAGAATAATAACCACAGTTACAAAATCTGATAAGGGGAACGCTACTGTCATTTTGACGACTGAAAATTACAATTCCAAAGTATATAACTTTATAGAATCCAGCGATGTAGAAGTTCTTAAAGCAGACCCAACAAAGAAGTTTCCTAATAATGTAAGGGATATTGTTAATAATTCAAATTATCTTTTAAATGATTACGAAAAGAGGTCTATCATACATAGGAATCCTCATTGTCCACAATTATATGGAACAGTTCAATTACATAAAATAACGAAACCAATTAGACCTGTAGTCTCTTATGTTAATGCTCCTAATAATATGTTGGCAAATAAGCTCAACAATATACTCAATACTTACGGATATGAATCTCAGTACTCAATTAGAAATTCAATAGAACTAATCAAAAAGTTGAAAGCAATCCACTTACAAGATAACTATAAACTCATATCGTTCGATGTAACTAACATGTTCCTCCTAAAGAATGTCTAATACTTGTAAGAAAATTACTAGAAGATAAAAATATTAATCCAGGAATAATATCAGATATACTTAATTTATTTGATGTTTGCATTAATCAGAATTATTTCACTTTTGACAATAAGATATATATTCAAAATGAAGGTTTACCAATGGGAAGCCCTATATCACCTATTTTAGCAAACATTTTTATGGACAATTTAGGAAGAAAGATCTTTGAAAGTAATATTTCGAAAAATATTTTATTTTGGTATAGATATGTAGATGACATATTAGCTTGTTTTATGGGTAGTGAACGACAATTAGATGTATTTTTCAACCACATCAATAATTTACACCCGAAAATTAAATTTACATTAGAAATTGAAGATAATAACTTAATCAATTTTCTTGATTAAAAAGTTCAATGAGTTAATAATGTACTTGATTATTCAATTTACCGAAAACCAACACAAACTGATGTAACAATTCCATTCAATTCTAACCACCCTGTGTCTCACAGACTAGCAGCATATAATTCAATGATACATAGAGCCTTTTCAGTTCCTATGAACAAATGTAATTTTGATAGAGAGATTAATACAATTAGACAAATAGCAACATCTAACGGTTATCCATTAGATATGATAAATGAGCTAATTAGTACAAAAGAGAAAAAAAGTGGCATTACAACTAATATATCCTAAACAAGCTGATGAAATTAAAACTTATAAAACCATCACATATGCAGGAAATATTTCTAAAAATATTTCAAAGATAATATCTTCAGCAACGAATATAACAATTTTTTTTTTAAAACAGTAAGTAACGTTAGTACAAAATTGTTAAATGTAAAAACAAAAATACCACTATTAAAGAAGTCAGGTATATATAAACTCAAATGTCCAGAATGTAATGCTGTCTATTTGGGTCAGACCCTTAGGAATTTTGAAATACGATACAGTGAGCACTTACGAGCATACAGATTAAAACAACCAGATAAATCCCACTACGCAAAACTTCTACTTGACACCAATCATTCATTGACACCTAACACAGAACTAGAAGTACTGCATATTTGTGAAAAGAAACAAGAACTGGATTTAAGACAAGACATTTAAGAAACCCACAATATGAAGTTGTCAATGAACAGTTAAATCTAGGGAATTCTCCATTAATAAACTGTCTTCTTAAGTGATAATTGTAAAGATCAGCAGATATAGTTTTCCTGGTTTTCTATATCATTGCACAGTTATACTGATCTTAATTGGAAAAATGATATCCAGGATATCACCATAGGGCTAATAATATCTAAGCTTCAATATTTGTAATATCACATCTTCTTCTTTTTTCTATAAACATATAATAAGCCAATTACAAGTTAGGTTACTTCTTGGTCTAGCCAAAAATAACTACTGAACATCAGGTAGGCATAAAATGAAATGTAACTTCTGTCATTCTGACGATGATATTGATTTATCGAAACAATTGTCAATTTTTTAGAATTTTCAATAACTTGTATTATATTGTGGAATTAACTAGAGACCTTGAGTTTCATTTAAAAACACTAATATGTATATACATTTTTTCCTTTGTTTTTAGCAGTTGTCCTGAAGGTGACTAAATAAAAAAGTCGAAATGTTGACATTTGGAATAAACTACATCTTGTATTTTTTCTATTGAACCTGCTTCACACTAACCTCAATCGCCAATTCTCACAGTACTAAAAATGTTAATTTTTTTATTTAAAATTATTTTATTTCAAATTTCAAACAGTTTCTTTTATTTCTTAAGTATGTCCATGGAATTAAATTAATTTCAAAATAAAGTCCTTAACCAAAAATAAATTAGTTTTTTAAATCTTAGTTGTAATTTAAAATACCAAAATCTATAACTATAAACTAATAATTAAGAACTAACAACAAATTAATAGCAAAATGGAAATACAGTCAAAATGTCATGGAAATTCCTAATTTAATTTTACTTATCAGGTAACTTTTTTAGAGTTTAAATTGGTGCAAACGAAAAAATTTGAGTATAAAACATATTTTAAAATATAAGCAACTGCAAAGAGAAAAAACCTATTAAAATAGTCAAAAAACATTTTCATTTGTATGTAAGGCTCTTAAACAAAGTATACATTATTAAATGAAAGAATGGAGATGGGTCCATCGTAGTAGTTTTCTTATCCTTGTATATGTCACATAAATTTTATAAAAGAACATATTGTGATTCATTATCATATTTTCATTTTAGTAAAGTGTTGTTTTGGTTTATTTCAGGGAAAAATTGAAGATATTTGTATTACCGAATAATTCAAAATTATTAAAAAATATACAGCCAAAAATGAGTTTGGTATTCAACAAGTATGAGAGCGATCGAACAAAAGCCTAAAAAAACCACCAAAAATTTTGAATTTTAAAATATTTAAATGTCTATTTTGGTAATTGTCGTGTTATACTGGTAAAGGACAGTAAAAATTTACAAATTGTTCAAACTGAAACAACCACCAATTTTATTCCCTAACTAAAACTTTTCAATTATTCAAAATTTTTAGTTTCACTGGGAAATAAATAGAAAATTTCCCATATTAAATCAAAAACATTATTTCCGAATTCTTAAATAGTGCATTGTCCTCTTAAACAGGATGTTTCCCAATAATGCAGACAAAATTTAGAAGGTGATTTTTGGGCTCAAATGAATGGTCCTTTCCTATATAAACTATTATAATTATTTTGCCCAAAGGAAGTATGCCCTTTCAAAATGAGAGAAAATCAGAAAATTCAAATCGGCATAAATCCAGTATTGTTTTCCACACTATTGTTTTATCCAGCACTCTGTCGTGTGGAGAAGTATATATTGCGGTCGTTAATTGTGCCCCCACCCTCATAATTTCTGATAGAAATAAGATATATCAATGAAACACAAACTAGATTAAACTAGAGGAAATTATACTACGACTAGTAATAGTGGCAAGCACCTGACTTCAAGTTTGTGATAGAGAGCGTTACGACTTTCAAAATTAGTATTGGATGCACAACATACCTCATTTGAAATATAATCTGATTATTTTTACGGCAATAAAATCTTAATTATGATTTTTAATTGGTTTTAGTGACATATCTTGAAGTAAATGTGGACACAATTGGTGAGATACCACATAAAACATCGACTACTGCCCGTCGGGGTGGTGAAAACAGCCAAATAAGGCTACAGTTGATCAGCCAGGAAAATATGGACGTCGTACCCACGGTTCTTGGTAATGAAACGTGTGGAAGGAGATTTCTCTAAAGTTAGCCCCTTCCTAATAAAAAAAGTACTAGATGGAACAATAGGAAAAGTAGAGAGTTGAAAGAAAATCCGGGATGGTCTATTAGTTGAAACTGGATCAACCACTCAAATAAAAAATTTACTCTGTTCGTTAACAGAAATTACAAGAAATATTCATGAAATTAACTGTCTCGACCCTTACTTCGTGGAATCTACTCATATTAGTGTTTTAAATGAAACTCACGGCTTCTAGTTAATACCAAAATATAATAAAAAAAATTGAAAATTGTAAAAATTGACAATTGTTTCGATAATATTGATTTATCGAAACAATCGTCAATTTTTAGAATTTTCAACAATTTTTATTATATTGTGGTATTAACTAGAAACCGTGAGTTCCATTTAAAAATCTTGATAATCAAGGTGTGATTGAAGTTAAAAGAATTACACTGAAGAAAGAAGACAAGATAGAGGAAACAGCATCACTTATACTGACATTCAACAAAGAAACTATTCCAAAGAGAATAATAGCAGGTATACATTTTCTTACCGTTAGGAATTATATTCATGCCCCACTCGGGTGTTTTAAATGCCAGAATTTTGGCCATACCTCTACAAGATGCGATGAAGAAGAAATGTGCGTATGTAGCAAACCCCCCACATCAAGGCTCTCCATGCACAGAACCTCTAGTTTGCATCAACTGTAACGGACAACACTCTGCTAGATCGAGAAACTGTCCCGTATATAAACAAGAAGCTGCAATACAAAAAATTAAAGTGGAAGATCGTATTCCATACGCAGAAGCAAGAAGAAGAGTAACAGAGAACTTACCCAAACAAATGAATCATACATGTAACTTGTAACAGAAATAACTACAATCTGTACCGATATAGTTAGAGATACATTCCAACAAATGAGGAACCTGATGTCTCCACCCATTCAGGGTTATATCCCGCCCAAGGCTGCAAAAGTAACTACCAACTCAGTGCCAGATTTTAGTGATACATCGACGGTATCTATGACACCGGCTGAAAAAAGAACACGTACTCCAAATGTATCTGCCGAAGATATATCAGCGGTGGAGAAATCAGATTCTGACGTAAGGATTCACTGAAAAAGCTCACAAAAACCAAAACCAAGGCGAGGTCGTGAAAAGGGTAAGACCAAGAAGTCTGCCACGGCTACACCTACCTAGTATCATTATTTTTTGATTTCTGATAAAGTTTGCGATAAGAACATATACATGTATATATAATTTATTTATATCATTATATTTCTATGTACTAAAAGTGAATGTCCAAATATTTACAAACCAATCCTAATGGATAATGGAATGAAAACCACTATCCTGAGCTAAGAGATATAGTGAATAGAAAATCACCATTTTATGTATATGTATACAAGAAACTCACCTGAAACAACAGGACATTTTCAAAGGTTATACGTCATCAAAGAAAACATGCCCAACAGACAAATTCTACTCCAGTCTAGGCTTTAAATCATTGCAGTTCAAGTGGATTTTCCGATCAAGCTATCGATCTGTAACATCTACCTACCAGATGGTAACTGGGACACTGATGATGTTCAAGAAGTAATCGATCAACTACCAACTCCAGTCCTGATTGTGGGCGACTTCAATGCCCACAATCCTCTGTGGTGCTCTGAAAGATTGGACAGAAGGAGAAGACTAATTGAAAACCTTCTCAACGATAACGACTTGATTCTTTTAAATACCGGTGAAGGCACTTACCTGAACCAAAGATCAAATAACCGATCCGCTCTCGATTTAGCATTCTGCTGCCCTACAATTGCTCTAGCATGTCAGTGGAAATGCCTCGGCGACCATTTGACAGATCCTTTTCCAACATCTATCGGATTTGTGGGTCGAACCGAAACACATGCCATTCCGAAACGATGAAAGCTCGATAATGCAAATTGGGCATTATTCAAGGAGAACCTGGGAAATTTTGAATTGCCATCTACAGGAGTCATTGAAGCCACAAGAATAGTCACCGATATCAGCCGCCCTGGCAGCAGTGCCTCGAACAAAGGGCGTTAAAGGAAAAAAAATGGTTCCATGGTGGAAAGAAGAAACTGTTTTTTTGATAAAAGAAAAAAATAAAGCATTCAACAAATTCAAAAGATCACCCACACAAGAGTATATGATCGCCTTCAAACAGGCACGAGACAAGGCTAGGCGAAACATTCGCGATAGTAAAAGACAATCGTGGGAAAATTATGTCTTTACTATAACATCTGAGACACCGGTGTCACAGGTGTGAAAGAAAATTCGTGCCATTATAGGAAAAAAAATATCAGATGTCACCCAAATTCTCATAGTAAATGGACAAACGATTACAAATAAAGAAGAAATCGCAGAAAAAAATGCTCAGGAATTCGAAACTGCCAGTAGCACACTTATTCTGAACCACGAGTTTCAACACCATAGGGAATATTCAGAGAGTATGGGAATATGGGATCAACCGAACCTTCCAAACTATCCACCATACCATGCTGAGGAATACGACTTGTTTCGAATACGACCGACAATAACACGCCCAGCAGGTATCCGTCTCAAAGAGGATCTTGACTACATGCAATATTTCTTTCCAAATGTTCTCAGTTTCAGTCCACCAGAAATACCTCTTTTGAAGATCCTCCCATTACATACAATTATGGACATTGGGATACACAGAGAAGGAGACGTTAATCGAACAATTGTTAGAGCAGAATTCAACAGAAATGTCGACAGATACCCAGGAGACCAAGTTATATTCACAGATGGATCAAAAACTCTGGGAGGCTGTGGCCTGGCATTCACTACGCTGGGAATATCCTATTCATGGGCATTGCCCAGGGAAACCAGCGTGAATACTGCGGAGCTATACGCCATTATGCAAGCCCTACGATATGTTGAATTTCGAAATAAATTGCAGTACATAATCTGTAGTGACTCCAAGTGTTCGATTGAGGTCTTGAGTAATCCATTCAGCAAAGATCCGCTGGTCCAAATTATTTTGCTGATACTGCTTCAAACTAACGGTAAACTCACAACGTTCATTTGGATCCCAAGTCACCACGGAATTGAAGGGAATGAGCGGGCAGATCGAGCAGCTAGGGCAGCTGCGCAAGCAGATAGAATAGAAAATATACCTGTGAGACCAGACAACATAAAACTACATTTGAAACATAAGTTCTTGGAGGTATTGAAACAAAAACCTCTTACTCTCAGGGTAAAAATTATTTAAATAATTGAAAGTAATAAAAGAGAGTAGGTTCTTTCCAAACTGACAAAGAGATTGGAGATAACGGAGCCAGTTCTCAGGGCTCTGTTATCTGAAGGAAGTTTAATTAAAGAAAAAAAATGTGAAAAAGAAAGAGAAAGAGAGAGAGAGAAAAACTAAAAAAACAGTAAAGTTACATCAATAGTAAGGGCGCCACTAACTTTGTTCCTAAACAAAATTAGAAAGAAATCAACCTCCTTAATCAGTCAACTCTTACCTGCTGTGCTCTGCTAGTTTTTAGACAATACTTATGCAAAAAAAAAATGTACTGAAGGCTATTTCACAGGTCTTTCTGTATAATAAATAAAACAACAGACTACTAATATGAATGAATATAATGAATGAAAAAATATTTAAACGTGTTACATAGTTTGACAATAATAGGTTAGTAAAAGTGTGTATGTGAGAAAAAAAAGAAAGTATAAATAAAAACTAAGACAAGCTGTACAAATATGAATGGTGAAGCCATACAATATAATTTTACTTATCTTGAAGTAGCAAGTCGAAGTCGATTCTCCATAAAATCTTCCTAGGTTAAATAATTCTCAGTATAATACATAGTTGAGTATCTAGATCATGAATTGGCTCTTATGGAAACACCATTTCTTGTGAGTCAATGCAAATTGCCGACAAATCTTCACCTTAGTTCTTCCGTCACACCAAGTGTGTTACAGATAGACCTTTTTTTAATTAACACGATAATTAGATATCTGTCCAGTGACATATATGAAACTCTACTTATCATTTTTTTACAGATATACAATCTAATTCAATGATTTGTCCTGGACAAAAACCTTTATCAATTTACGAAAATATTACACAAAAAAAATAAAACCTACCAGTAATCCCTGCGAATTTGTTCTTAGAACAAGTTTTTTTAATAACCATACAGAATATTTAAAACTTTTATCAGGATTTCTGCGACTACCATTCTCTATTACAATCTCTCGTATAGTGCCGCATTCCGAATTTCTATTCAGGATTTTTTTCTGTGAGATATCTATACAGTTTATTCCACCAACATTTAAATAGTTGTTTAAAACATTGGCAAGGAAGGACGTGTGGTCTATTCCACCAATACATTTAACATGCATCGCTGAATTATTTATTTAAAACTCTATTAGAAATGTTAACTGCTAAGTGAACGTTTCATACCCCTAACAGCCAAGAAAAAAAATTTTCAAAAAAAATTTTTTGTTATATAATTAAACTATTGAGACCAAAAAAAAACGAGGGAAGAAAATTTAAAATAGAAACTTTAAAATATGAGAATCACGTATGAGTAAAAAGGAAAATCCTTACTATTTTAAAAAAAAACATTGATGAAGTCAATATTAATATATATATACATACATATTTTGTACATATTTATACACCCCCAATAAAGTTCATCCCCATATTGAGACTAACATAAACTTTAAGCTTCTGTGTTATTAAGTACTTATTCAAAGGAACAGTCTACCCAATTAGTAACTGCTCTTACTTATCAACATAGAACCCCAAATCGAATATGAAAAAAATATACATTAGGAAAACCAAAAACCCAGATATGCATTTTCAGGGACTTAAGTACTGATACAAGGGAACAGTCTACCCGTTTAGTAACTGAACTTACTCAAACCCTTAAAATACAGCATAACAAAAGAAAATTTTAGACAAAAAAAAATGAAAGATAAAAAACACACCCTCATACATGTTCTGCACTGTCTGCATCCGATATCCACCGTCAGGTCAGATGCTGAGAATCCCCATGGCTCAATCTAGAAACAGAAGGTGTGCCAAGTTGTAAGTGATCACACAAGACCGAAATTGCGCAAACTTAGCAGCAAAGAGAGCCTCGTATTCCGATTCAACTGCTTCCACATTGCCCCATAACAACTTCAAACACCCCACACCGCAATGTAGCTCGAACGAAGACACTACACAACGTCCAGTTAAGAGTACTGCACACTCAATGATATTCTAGCATATCATTAACGCTAAAATAATAACCTGAAGGGTTATTAAATGATACCAAAAAGACAAAGTCGGGAAGAAACATAAAAAGATATAGAAAAAGATTAAAAGTTGGAAATTTATTAAGATGGTCCAACATTAACCACCCATTATATGAAAGACAAGTTAGGTATTTGTCACGAACCTTATTCACTGAGTGCATATTTGTTCTGAAGGTAAGGAATATAGGAAAAGACATTTGCCCAGGAGTGATATTTCAGGGTTGCCCCTCGTTATCCGTAGACCGAACTGCAAGCAACACTGGTGAGAATAAACTCACAAGAATACTACCCCAGATAAATTCTTTAAATCAAAAATAAAAGTTAAAATAAAAAGATAATAGGAAGAGAAAAGAATAACATAATATGGCTCAGATAAATAGGTCGATAAAACTCATAACTAATTGTCGTATCCTATAACTAATGAAAGGAAAGAAAAGAAAAAAAATAAAAAAACTTACTATTCTCATTGAGAATATAGACGTCACAATCAGGTAAAGGAACATCAAAAACACTTCGCAATATTCACAAGAGGGAAGAAGTAAACTTTAAAGAAAATACAAATACTGTCACAAGGGAATGGACGATGATTCCTGCACTAACATATTTAACAACACCAAGTCATTATCTAATGGTGAGGTAACCAACTCCAAACTTATTCGTATCTACTTTTCGATATTGTGAATCATTAAGGTAAAGATATTGTGTTTTTAATGCCTAGAATAATATTATAATCTAGTGTATATGAGTCATAGTCAGGTAAAGAAATATCAAAAAGATATTTTGATGTTTCTATGTAGATAATAATAAGAATTCATAAGAATCCTAAATAGCAAACAGAGAGAAAGTAAATTAGAGGAAATACAAATACTGTCACAAAGGAATGGACGATTATTCCAGCACTAACATATTTAACAACCATATGTCATATTCTTTAGGTGAGGCAATAAACTCCAAACTTATTTGTTCTATCCTCTCAAATTCCCTTACTATAAGATAAAGAAAATATGTTTTCTTGACAGATAGAAATTTTAATTTCTACGGTAGGATATATCAAGATAATTATAGATATTATTGAATAGAGAAAATAACTATTTGTTAGATAGAGATAAGCGTTTAAGCCACGAACACTGAAAATTAAATTCCTTACAATGAACTGGAATTATTTGGAATCTAACTAGAAAAGATAAAGGTACAAATTTTAAGATAAAATTAAACCAACTATTAAGTAACATAGATAGATCATTTCTGTGTTGCTGTGCCAAAAGAGGTAAGAGTCAAATTTGCTATAACTATTATAGCAAGCTAGGATATATACTATACAATAGATGTCTGGTGGGACAATATTTAAATGTACAGAAGATGCACGATTTATGTCTGCTGCGACACAAGATAAGATAAGGTAAAGATAAATTTTCGACACGAGATAAAATAAGGTAAAGATAAAGCTCTGTGTGTCATTCTCTCTAACACACAAAAACCCTAGGTAAGATAAATTATTTCAGTTTGTGTCATTTGACACAATTCAACTGAAAACGGTAAGATAAGATAATATTTTTCAGTATGTGTAACTACACATTTCGACTGAAAAGATAAGTCTACAAATTAGAAATATAATATGGAACATTCAAATTTTAGTGATACTAATTACCGTTCCAACATCACATAACTCTAATTCAGTAAACAAAAATAATATTAATTTCTTAATACTTTCTAATTTCAAAAATATAATCTACAAGATAAACCTAGGTTACCAACAAATTAATTTAGCCAAGAGATTATTTTTAACTCTCAGCACAACACAGAAAAATCTACGGTAAAATTACTTTCCCTTTTTTTTGAAGATAAGGTAAAAATGTGTTCATCTAACAAATGTTCATTCACTATCCGAAGATACTGAGTCAGGATTATTTTCAACATCGGTAAAGTCACTTGATTCATCAGTAGATAAGTTATATTCTTTTAGATCTTTAATATGCCATCGTCCTATATTTTTGCCATTACTATCTTTAAGTTCATAAATCAAGGGAGATATAACACGGTTAACAGTACAATGTATATATTTAGGCATAAATTTTGCAGAAATAAATTGAGCTTTATCAGATTTCTGATAATTCTTTTTCCAAACATGATCACCTACATGAAATTTAATATCGCGCTTACGAAGATTATAACGGTTACTCGATTTTATGTAAGCCTTGTGTAATTTTTTTCTAACATCTTCGAAAATTTTTGGCATTTCTTGAGTATCCTGTAAACGGTGTGTTTTATCAGCAATTGCAGGCTGATTATTTGCATTTTCTGCAATATTCCCGAAGAATGACCCTGATACAGGTACGTTTCTAGCAAACACAAGAAAAGATGGTGGAAATTCTGTGACTTCATGTTTAGACAAACGAATTGCCTGAGCTATTTTCTGTAATTCTACATCCCAAGTTCTATGATCAGAAAAACAATATGAACGTATTGCAGTAACAATAGATTTATTCACACGCTCAGTATGATTGGCTTGAGGAGTGTAATTTGCAGTGTACCAAATACTTTGGACATTGTACTTAGACATCAAACTTTTAAACAACTGACTAGTGAACTGTTTACCATTGTCTACAGCTACTATTTGAGGAACTCCAAAAATTAGAAAAACATTATTTTCAATAAATTTCACAATCGCAGAAGAGGTAGCTTGTTTTAAAGGTTGAATTAAAACAAATTTAGAGAAGAAATCAACAATGACCAATGCACACGTATTTCCCTGGCGAGATCTAGGATATGGGCCTATTAAATCACAGGAAATTAACTGGAAAGGAAACCCTATGTTACGATATTTACCCATGAGACCAGCTTGTGGCAAATTTGTGGGCTTACAGGCAGCACAAACTTTACAGCGCCTCACATATTTTTGTACACTCTGTCTCATTCTGGGCCAATAATATAACTCTGAGATTCTCTCTAATGTTTTGAAAACACCGAAATGAGCTGCAGTAGGATCATCATGAAATTTCGATAACAATTCAAGTCTGTTTTTCGTTGGAACTACAATTTTCCAGTCAGTTAAATTGCAAATATTGGCATACTTGTTAAAGACATGCTTATATAGGATATTATTTTTCACCTTGAAACTAGGATAACTATCCGAATCGGATTGAACCTTATTTATCATAATTTTATACCAATTATCAGGTTTTAGTATAGATAAATCTAATACATTTATTTCCGGCACCCTTGATAGAAAATCTGCAGGTACGGTACCCGTTGCTCTACGATGGACTATCGAAAAATTGTATTGTGAAAGTTGTAGAATCCACCTAGCTAATCGTGGTGATGGTTTCTTCATGTTATTTAACCAAACAAGAGAAGAGTGATCGGTGATGACAGTAAAATGTCGTCCCAGAAGATAATAACGAAAATGATCAATAGATAATAGGACTGCAAGGGCTTCTTTTTCAGTAGTTGTGTATTTCTTTTGACATTTATTCAATTTTTTACTATAATAAGCTACTGGATGTTCCAACCCATCTTCCAACTGAAAAAGCACACTTCCAATACCTACATCACTTGCATCACACATTAGATAAAATGATTTGTCAAAATCAGGACTACAAAGTACAGGAGCGGTAGTTAAGACAGTTTTTATATCATCGAAAGCTTTTTGAGCTTCCGGTGTCCAACTTATTGGTTGATTTTTTTTTCTATTAGATAAAAGATCAGAAATGGGAGCAGATAAAGTAGAAAAATTATTTAAAAAACGACGATAATATGAAACAACACCTAAAAATCTACGCACCTCTGTAGTTGTCCTCGGTACAGGATAGTTAGTAATAGCTTTAGTTTTTTCACCGTCAATACTTAACCCGTTTTCATCCAAGGTATAACCTAAATAGCGCAGAGAAGGACTACAAAAATGACATTTATCAATATTTACCGTTAAATTAGCCTCTTTTAATTTCTCATAAACTTTAGACAAAATTTCAACATGTTTATCAAACTGTGATGTACAAACAATTATATCATCAAGATAATAAAAACAATATGGTTCTAAAGATGGACCTATTACCATATCCATTAATCGTGACATGGTAGCTGGACTTGAGATTAAACCAAATGGTGTACTTGTAAATTGAAATAGTCCTCTAGAACGTATTGCGAAAGCTGTTTTTGGACGAGACGACTTTTCTAAAGGTATTTGATAGAAAGCATGTTTTAAATCGATACTAGAAATATATCGCGTATCCCTTAGTTGACTAAGAATTACCTCGATATCTGGAATCATATACGAATCTGCTTTAGTTTGCTTGTTTAAAAATCTAGCATCAAAAAGTAACCTTATACTACCATCAGGTTTATGAGTTAAACAGATAGGAGAACAATAAGGAGATGTACTTGGTTCAATAACCCCTAATTTTAATAATGTATCTATCTCATTATTCACATGAACTTCCATAGCTTGAGGCAATGGATACTGTTTTATTTTAAATGGAGGAGAATTTCCTGTGTCGATAAAATGCTCTAAGATATGTGTCCTACCAATTTTATCCTTGGGGCTAATGCTTTTAAATTTTTCGATAACAACATCAAGTTTAATTTTTTCATCATTTGTTAAAGTTGTGAAGTCCTTAACAGTATTGATGACATTTAAAGATAAGGCATTTAAATTCATAGTAAATTTAGAAAAATCTATTTTAATATTGAATGTCTTTAAAAAATCCATTCCTAAGATAACTGTTTGAGTAACTGAAGGTAAAAGATATAATTTTAAAATCCGAGATAACTTATCCACTGTGACATAAGTTTCTACAAAACCACCAACATCATGGTATGTACCATCAGCAGTCGAAACTTGAAACTGTTCGGTAATAGAAATAGGTATAGATAAATTCTTAAGAAACTCAAGACCTAGAGAACCCAAAACACTCAGATTACTTCCTGTATCAATCAAACAAGAGAATGTCTTCCCAAAAATAATAATATCCACATAAGGCCTGTTATCATTATCTTTTCGATATAACAAGTCTAAAAAGTAATTACTAGATAATTGAGTATTTATAGAATTCTGAAATTTATTTACTTCGCTTGGTTTGTAAAACGATCTTACTATATTTAACCAAGCTAACCAATCATTTTTATTGAAATAAGATAAGTTAGTTTTATTTGAATTTTTAGATAGATTAGGTAAGGAATAAATTTCACTTATTGGTTGCTGGTTGAAGGCGTTATTTCGGAAACTGTTCTTGACTTTGATTGTTTTTTTGAATTTTTTTGCTTTGGATGTGTGGATCCTGAAGGATTTTGAGGAGCGGTAAGTGTCACCAAAGCATTGACCTGACCGCTTGGTTCGTTTTTTGAACAATTTGGACATTTAGATTTTATAAATCCAGGATTTCCACATCCATAACAGAATACTTTTAAAGCGTATTTACATTGCGGATAAAAATGATTCTGTTCACCACAATTCCAGCAAACTTTATGTGAACTTACTGTAGACACTGTAGATAGATGCCTTGAATTATTATGATTCCTAGACCGATAAGATGAGGTAAAAGTATTATTTAACTGTGGTTCTAGATATATTTTAGGTTTGCTCGAACTAATACTTGAATTCTGAGAATTCTGTGAGTAGGTAAAAGATTCTTCCAACTTTTTACATTTATCGGTTAACTCTTCGATACTGGTAATATCTAATAAAGCTAGCGGTTGAACATAGTTAGAAAGCAAATTTCTCTTAATGATTCTAATTTTTGATGATTCATCCTGTTTTATTTCTAATCGATTAAATAGACTACACATAGAATTTATATATAAGGTAACTTTTTCATTAATATTTTGTTTTCTATTTTTAATTTCATCCAATAAATCTTCCTGATAATTATATGGGAGAAAATCTGACTTTAATTTAGAAACTAACTCTGACCAATTTTGAAATTGACTTCTATTATTTAAATACCAATAAAATGCCTGATCATTGAAGAGATCTGCAGCGCTAGAAAATAATTCGTTATCTGTTACCCCTCGAGAAATCTTTAAACACTCTACACGTTCTAAAAATCCTGCCAAAGATTCATTTTGTGCAATTCCTGAGAAATGTATTCCCCATTTATATATAGGTACTGGCTTAGAGAAAGTAAAGCTTTGGTTCTGACCCACAGGAGTTGATTGAGCCTGAATAGTTCCCGGTAATCTACCATCAAGTTCACCCTCTAACAACAAAATCTGAGTAGCAAACTGTTTTTTCTTTAATTCTTCCTCATCATTATTACATGACAAACGAGACACCCGATTATTTGCATGAGCTAATCTACATGTTAATCTGAGATATTCATTGTCCCTATCTGATCCTACAAATTCTGAAATTTTTCTGCTCAAATCAGATAAAGTTAACTCTATACCGTTTATTTCACTATCAAAATTCAATTGACTATTCTCATATAAAATAGAACTGCGACCGGATGCTTCTTGAGCTAAAATACCCCTCAACAATTTTCTACGCTCCGCTACTGTCGGTAATACTTCAACATTTCTATATGCCAATTCGTGTTCCAGCTCATGAGATAATAAATATTCGACCTTCGATTTATAAGGCAAAGACATTTTTGTAATTAAATTCAATACAGTTTTCTTGGTAATTAAAGTTAAGTTAAAATTTTATACTCTAATGATAGAAAAAAAATTTTGAAACAAATACTCAACAACATTAATTTACAATTTGAAGGTCACTGAAAGGTAACAAATGAATTGATATAAAAACTGGGTAATATATGAATCGTTAAGCTTCACACCAGTTATAAATATAATATAACATATATCATATAATATTTCAAACAACGAAAAAGATGTATATATTTATTACACAGGACCTGTTTTATAAAAGCAGAAAGCATAAAATATAATTAAAAGTTAAACAGTGAACATTATATCAAAGATATTTCCCCCCTAATAGCAGGGAAAAAAAATTTTCAAGTATTAAAATTTTTTACCAAAAAGAAATAGCAGATAACAACATGTAAGAGTTAATACACGTTGGAGCGCCAATGAAACAAAAACCTCTTACTCTCAGGGTAAAAATTATTTAAATAATTGAAAGTAATAAAAGAGAGTAGGTTCTTTCCAAACTGACAAAGAGATTGGAGATAACGGAGCCAGTTCTCAGGGCTCTGTTATCTGAAGGAAGTTTAATTAAAGAAAAAAAATGTGAAAAAGAAAGAGAAAGAGAGAGAGAGAAAAACTAAAAAAAACAGTAAAGTTACATCAATAGTAAGGGCGCCACTAACTTTGTTCCTAAACAAAATTAGAAAGAAATCAACCTCCTTAATCAGTCAACTCTTACCTGCTGTGCTCTGCTAGTTTTTAGACAATACTTATGCAAAAAAAAATGTACTGAAGGCTATTTCACAGGTCTTTCTGTATAATAAATAAAACAACAGACTACTAATATGAATGAATATAATGAATGAAAAAATATTTAAACGTGTTACATAGTTTGACAATAATAGGTTAGTAAAAGTGTGTATGTGAGAAAAAAAAGAAAGTATAAATAAAAACTAAGACAAGCTGTACAAATATGAATGGTGAAGCCATACAATATAATTTTACTTATCATGAAGTAGCAAGTCGAAGTCGATTCTCCATAAAATCTTCCTAGGTTAAATAATTCTCAGTATAATACATAGTTGAGTATCTAGATCATGAATTGGCTCTTATGGAAACACCATTTCTTGTGAGTCAATGCAAATTGCCGACAAATCTTCACCTTAGTTCTTCCGTCGGGTGATTTTAGTTAAATTTACCGAAATAGTTAAATTATTCCAGGCGGTATCGCTACAAGAACACCAAGTGTGTTACAGATAGACCTTTTTTTAATTAACACGATAATTAGATATCTGTCCAGTGACATATATGAAACTCTACTTATCATTTTTTTACAGATATACAATCTAATTTAATGATTTGTCCTGGACAAAAACCTTTATCAATTTACGAAAATATTACACAAAAAAAATAAAACCTACCAGTAATCCCTGCGAATTTGTTCTTAGAACAAGTTTTTTTAATAACCATACAGAATATTTAAAACTTTTATCAGGATTTCTGCGACTACCATTCTCTATTACAATCTCTCGTATAGTGCCGCATTCCGAATTTCTATTCAGGATTTTTTTCTGTGAGATATCTATACAGTTTATTCCACCAACATTTAAATAGTTGTTTAAAACATTGGCAAGGAAGGACGTGTGGTCTATTCCACCAATACATTTAACATGCATCGCTGAATTATTTATTTAAAACTCTATTAGAAATGTTAACTGCTAAGTGAACGTTTCAGTATGGCAAAATGAGTGGAATAGAACAGATGCCAAACATCGAGACATCAAAACAAAGGTCACCCCTTGGACGCTAATACCTCACCAATGTAGACGAAATCAGGCTGTGATAACCAGACTACGAATCAGACATACCCGCCTCACAAAGGTATCCATGCTAGCGGGAGACAGACAACCTAGATGCGACTACTGTCGATCCAGGTTGACAGTGAAACATATTATCATAGAAGGCCCTCAATATGATGTAATAAGATAAAAACTTGCCTTATCGAATGATATTCAAACGTGCCTGAAAGACGAATGAAATACATTGAAAAAGGTTTTGAAGTTCTTAAAAGAAACAGGAATATACTCCACACTGTAACATGCATTCTTTCATGTGGTTACATATGCGTATAAGGCTATTGACCTCAGAAGTCGATGCCTTGAAAAAAAAATATTTTATGATTTAATAATAAATTTCTTGAAGTAGTTCACTGTCACTATCTAAATTTAAAAAAGCAATTCCCAAAATTCTACGGCAAAAAGAGTGATCTTTGTGCCATTTTTCTCTCTCACACACATATTCCATATCTCATTTTACCGAAGTCAGTTCACATTTGAGATACATGACTGAATTTGTTGTTCTGTGTATAGTAAAAAGTTTATATTGTTAAGAAGCTATGGTGCAATTGGGGATCAAATTGGAGGAGTATCTTCTGGAGGTTTGCGATAAGTACTCCACACACTTTAATTCTCTAAGCACTTCTTTTAGGAACATTTGGATATTTTTGGACGCGATTTTATTTGATAAAATTGGGTGGTTATTGATAAATTATTGATTTATTAAGAGTATTTCTGGCAACAAATCAAACGCATATCAGAAGATATGGATATAGTAAAATGATGGCATAGATAGTAACTATTTAACTGACAATGTACATATGAAAAAAGTGCTTAATTTTCCCTCCTATGATCCAATGAATAGAATAATACCCGTAATTAAAAGCTCAATATCCATTTTCCAGCAAGCACTTCCTCTTGAAGACTAAATGACGATATTCTGCAAGTGATAATTCACGTTCGGAGTTACTGTATTAACTTTTGGATGCCGCTGTTTATTCAAGACGTTGGTTTCCAATTTCCGTTCTCTCAGTAGACAACCCTCGATAAATAATGGCGTTTCGACAATTTCCCGAATTTAAATCATTCGTTGTATACGCCGACTAAAAAGAAATCTTGCACTTTGGGCGTTTGGCCAACTTGAAATGTTTTGTGTTATGGTTTATGAGTGTGATTTGTACCGCAATTTTTAAATGTCCACTTCGACATCAATTATGTTGTTGTGACATCCATTAGGGCGCAGTAGTAATAGTGGTCAATCCAAATTTGTCGTCACACTCTTTATTGTATTGTACTACAATATACTACAAACAATTTTGGATGTACTAAAGTAGCTTTCGTTTTTATCTCATGGTTTGTTAATGGTCAAACGGGCATAACAATTTCTACTACAAATATAGAAGTGTTACTACAATTACCTACATACTTTGTTGTGAGTGTGAGCTGTAAGTGAGATTTTTTTTATCAAGTTGGGTTGCAGGTTCTTGCAGCTCCTGAAGTCGCTACTGCGTTCATTGAGCCTCATCAGTGAGTAATTGAGGGAATAGCCTGTCAGTTTTTGTATTAAAAGGGTAACATATGATTTTTTTACTGTATGCGTTCCGTACTTTTTGTGTAAAAGATGGAATATGTGGAAAAGTGTATGTGGCACGAACGCCACAGTAAGTTGAGCTTTTCCAGGTTAAGATAAGACGAATGGAAACTCAACAGTTAATAGTGTGATTTATATGAAAGAACATAATTGTTAGTCCATCGTAAACGACCATAAAAACGATAAAATAATGATTGATAAAATATCATTCAAAAATGATATTTTAACAAAACTGTATTTGCATCAACGATTTTTTATAATAAACCAGTTGAATAGCGTCTACTGAAAATAACCTTTTTCTAACGGGTTAATTTGTGAAATATCTAAAATATAATCACAATTTCACATGTTCAAGTTCCTTTATTAAACAAGGAAATTGAACAAAATCTTAGCGAGTCATTAGATAAACGCGCAGTCTGTTTATTATATATTGACTTAAAGTACCTTTAAACAGGAACTAAACTTTAACGCCCAATAAAGAGATAGCAAGTTTTTGATTATCAATTTCAGAATTATTCAGATCGTTAAGCACTTTCAATGACTCAATTTATTTTCTTTAACTAAAAGTTGTACGTTCGTCGATTGATATCAACAAAGACCCTATTTTAGACTTCAGATTAGTTGAAAGGAAAACCATTTTCAGAAACCTAACATGTCATATACGTTACACAGTTTTGCTGAAGCGTGTGATACACGCTGAAATGATTTATCAATGTTATTAGTCCCGTCGACCGTTGCTGGTGGCCAAGACATGACGTTATGTCACTTTCCCAACATGGAATTTCGGTGCAATTATGTTTTTGTTACAAAAATAATGTTCTCTAAATACGGGGTGTGACTGGGTGTTAAAAATAGTTATTTGTAAAACAAGTGTCACAATGCGTTTTGTAATAGTATGAGTGCAACACGAGTACTACAAAAAGTCATTTCGACACAAGTTTTATAATTCGCATTTATTGAATTTGTTCAATCAAATAGAATTACAGTATCCCTGTTTTTAAACTAATTGATGGAGTGATTTGAATTTAAATTGGCAATTCTGTAGATTCGGATCACGGCCGGTTTTACTCAGCGCTTTTGACTTTTGACATTTATTGTGATCGAACAATAGTGTAAATTGTGAACAACCTTCCATTTAAGCAAATGGAGGATGATTATTTGTTTGAAAAAGAGCTTCTTCATATATTCTTACATCCTATTTATATTATATCGTGAACAAAATAATTTCTGTAGTATATCTTCCGATAGGTATCTCGTAATTTACCCTGAAACTCGAACGTTATGTATACCTATGTATTGATCCTATAAAATAAACAATTGATAAATCATATTAGTGGTGTTTTAAATGAAACTCACTGTTTCTAGCTTATTCGACCATATAACAAAAATTGTTGAAAATTCTAAAAAATTGACAATTGTTTCGATAAATCAATATCATCGTCAGAATGACAGAAGTTACATTTCATTTGATGCCTACCTGATGTTTAGTAGTTATTTTTGGCTAGACCAAGAAGTGGGCTAACTTGTATTGACTTAGTATATGTTAATAGAAAAAAGAAGAAGATGTGATATTACAAATATTGAAGCTTATATATTATTAGCCCTATGGTGATATCCTGGATATCATTTTTCCAATTAAGATCAGTATAACTGTGCAATGATATAGAAAACCAGGAAAACTTTATCTGCTGATCATTACAATTATCACTTGAGAAGACAGTTTATTACTGGAGAACACCCTAGATTTATCTGTTCATTGACAACTTCATATTGTGGGTCTTCTAATTTCCAATTCTTCAAGGAAATCCAGTTCTTGTTTCTTTTCACAAATATGTAGCACTTCTTGTTCTGTGTTAGGTGTCAATGAATGATTGGTGTCAAGTAGATGTTTTGCGTAGTGGGATTTATCTGGTTCTTTTAATCTGTATGCTCCTAAGTGTTCACTGTACCGGATTTCAAAATTTCTAAGGGTCTGACCCAAATAGACAGCATTACATCCTGGACATTTGAGTTTATATATACCTGATTTCTATAATTTTGGTATTTTTGTTTTTACATTTAACAATTTTCTACTAACGTTACTTTCGGTTTTAAAAGAAATTGTTGTATTCGTTGCTAAAGATATTATCTCTGAAATATTATTAGAAATTTTTCCTGCATATGTGATGGTTTTATAAGTTTTTATTTCATCAGTTTGTTCAGGAAATATTAGATGTAATGCCACTTTTTCCTCTGTTTAATTAATTAGCTTATTTATCATATGTAATGGATAACCGTTGGATGCTGCTATTTGTCTAATTGTAATAATCTCTCTATTAAAATTACATTTGTTAATGGGAACTGAAAAAGCTCTATGTAAATGTAGATTAATTTAGAAATTGGAGAAAATAGCTCAATCCATTTTCTTGAATTAAAAATTCAAAGAGTTAATAATGTACTTGATTATTCAATTTACCGAAAAGCAACACACACTGATGTAACAATTCCGTATTGTTCCAATCACCCCATGTCACATAAGCGGCATATAATTCAATGATACATACAGCTTTTTCAGTTTCCATGAACATATATAATTTTGATAGACAGATTAATACAATTAGACAAATAGCAATATCCAACGGCTATCCATTACATATGATAAATAAACTAATTAATGAAAAAGAGGAAAACGTGGCATTACAACTAATATTTCTTAAACAAACTGATGAAATAAAAACTTATAAAACCATCACATATGGAAATATTTCTAATAATATTTCGAAGATAATATCTTTAGCAACAAATACAACAATTTCTTTTGAAGCAGAAAGTAACGTTAGTACAACATTTTTAAATGTAAAACCAAAAATACCAAAACTAAAGAAATCAGGTATATATAAACTCAAATGTCCAGAATGTAATGCTGTCTATTTGGGTCAGACCCTTAGAAATTTTGAAATCCGATACAGTGAACACTTACGAGCATACAGATTAAAACAACCAGATAAATCCCACTACGCAAAACATCTACTTGACACCAATCATTCATTGACACCTAACACAGAACTAGAAGTGCTACATATTTGTGAAAAGAAACAAGAACTGGATATCCTTGAAGAATTGGAAATTAGAAGACATTTAAGAAACCCACAATATGAAGTTGTCAATGAACAGATAAATCTAGGGAGTTCTCCACTAATAAACTTTCTTCTTAAGTGATCATTGTAATGATCAGCAGATATAGTTTTCCTGGTTTTCTATATCATTGCACAGTTATACTGATCTTAATTGGAAAAATGATATCCAGGATATCACCATAGGGCTAATAATATCTAAGCTTCAATATTTGTAATATCACACATTCTTCTTTTCTCTATTAACATATATTGAGTCAATCACAAGTTAGGTCACTTCTTGGTATAGCCAAAAATAACTACTAAACATCAGGTAGGCATCAAATGAAATGTAACTTCTGTCATTCTGACGATGATATTGATTTATCGAAACAATTGTCAATGTTTTAGAATTTTCAACAATTTCTATTATATTGTGGAATTAGCTAGAAACAGTGAGTTTCATTTAAAACAGTAATATGAGTAGATTCCACGAAGGAAGGGTCGAGACAGTTAATTTAATTTAATTGATAAATCAATGATGAATAAACGTTAGCGTACTTTATTTATTAAAATTTTCAATATATAATTTACATTTTAATCTATTAATTTCCTAGCTAGAACCACGTTAGACCATTTCATAATTTGTTTAAAATTAAGGTTAAATGCTAATGTCAAATAAAAATACATACAATAACCAACTGTACCACACTAAAAATTACTAAAAAAGTGTGACACTTGTATTCGCGATTTATAAAAAATAGTTTCACGATTCAACTTAAAATGATTTAGCAATGCAATAATTATTTTATACCACTACAAATGCCACGAATCAAACTCCATGAGATATAAATGGATTCGGCTCTAATTATATTCCGTTATGGAACAATTTTTGTGTATGAAAATGCACGTCTGTACATGTTAGCAATTGACTATTCTGTTGGGAAGTAGCGATCAATTAGGGCAACAACCCTTATACACATTTAATTGAAAGGTCAACTGAACAGCTCAAGTGATTGAAAACATTTGATTTCAACTCGAATCACTCGAATCATTCCAATTTATTTCATCTCTAATTGAAACGCGTATTCCAACTTTTGGATGCTACCACAATATTTTCAGTATGCTAAATCCCCCAAAGGGTAAATACTTCTTGTATTTGTGGTTTAACGAATTTCAGAACAAGTATCGATATTTTCTGACAGTGAATAACATTAAAAATACTGAGTGAGAGTTACTCAGAATTGAACATGTGTTGTGAAGTTTCTATACAATTTTTATTTGTATGTCAATTTCGAGTTTCGCAATCATTGACAAAATATAGATAGAAATTCACTTTAATTTTCCCTGCACACTATATTTTAAAACAGATTTTTGTATTGTCCCCCAATACCAAGTAGAATTAGACGGACAAATATAATTTGACAGATCTGGACTTGCAACATATTATACTGCTACACGTTTCAAAGACAATGAATAACAAAACAAATACAAAAGAAGTTATCAGGATACAATCCTAAACCATTTGCAAAAACTAGTAATTCAATGAACATAACTACGACGAAGTGATGAGAAGGTCGCAAACATCCCTCCAGATTGAAATTGACGTACGTGAATATAAGAAGAACTACTGAGCTATTAGTTGAAAACTACCCACCACCTATTGTTACGAGTACGTACAGGAAAAAAAACAGGTTGTGTGCCTTGTCCGCCACTTAGTTAAAATGAAATCAATATATAGTATCGTGAGTATTTCTGTATATTATTTCATTTTGGATTGGACTCCTCTCTGGGTTCCAAAAATACTTCGTATATTACCAAATAATATTTTACGACTATCTCATAATATTCTTGAGATATTGAACATTATAATTTTGAAGGAAGTTGCACAGCACAATGAGATGGAAGTAAGTTCTGAAAATGACATTTATTCAATGAAATCATCAAAGTGGTTTGAGGCCAGTCCAAATAATCATACCAAATGGATAACAGAAATTTGCATATCAATTAATGATCTTTATTTATCAGTTTACAGCGAAATTGAACAAAATTTTAATGAAATTATATTTTTTGTGATATTAGATATTCGTATGTTATCAAGCAGTTGTTTCATAGAAAATTCATTAATTAAATCTATAACTTTTTTTAAATGAAACTAACAGTTTTTATATATTTTATTTTATATTCCACGATATATTGAAAAAATGGGAAAAATTCTAAAAAATTTGATAATAAGTGTTTTAAATGAAACTTACTGTTTCTAGTTAACTGCACAATATATTGAAAAAATGTTAAAAATTCTAAAAAATTGACAATTGTTTCGATATTACTTAAATATCATCGTCAGAATGACAGAAGCTACATTTCATTTGATACCTATCTGATGTTTAATTATTTTTGGCTAATCCAAGAACGGACCTACCTTGTGATTGAGTTAATATAGATTAATAGAAAAAAGAAGATATGATATTATAAATATTGATGCTTAGATATTATTAGCCCTATGGGGATATCGTGGATATCTTTTTCCCAATTAAGATCAATATATAGAAATGCAATGCAATGATATAGAAATGCAATGATATAGAAAACCAGGACGACTTCATATTGTGAGTTTCTTAAGTGTCTTCTAAGTTCCAATTATGTTGTGAATATGGACTAAAATAGTTCATGTCTATGGTTCTACCTATGTTAGTAAATCTGTTAGTAAAGAAGAAGTAGTGTATGTATGTAAAAAATGGCGATTTAGCGAGTCGAGATATTATGTTGTTTAAAAGATATATATAATAAAAGATATAAAGAAGGTGCCGGTTATATTAATATAATTATTTTTGAAAAAGAGACTTCTGAGTATGAAATTGAATGAAAACGAATGTCCTATAAAATGGAACTGAAAGCTGCAGACGTTAAGTTAGAAGATCAAGATTTAATATGTAATATATTATTGAGTTTACCCACTTCTTATGGTACATTTGTTACTGTTATTGAAAATTTGTCTGATGTAACTTATGAAACTGTCAAATTCAAATTATTAGCAGAAGTTGAGAAACGAAAAATGAGTAATGAAAAAGATGATATAGTGAAAACACCTACAGCATTCACATCACAGCGAGGTTGCTTTAAATTTGGTCAAATGGGTCATTACAAAAGAGACTGTCCTCAAAAACGTGGTGGAGAACAAGGGTCTGGAAACCAAAACTTCAATCGAATGATATAATCAGATGATGGATTCAACAGAGGGAATTACAGAGGTAATCGATCAAGGTTCAGAAGAAACAGAGGCACAAATAGAAGATTTATAGGGAGAAGTAGATTTAAATGTAATTATCATAGTAATCAAGTAGAAATTCCTAGAAATAACAAGATTTTGGACACAAGGTGGGTTTTTGCTTATAAAAGTTTAGAGAAGGTAGAAAAAGATAAGTATAAAGCAAGGTTGGTGGTAAGAGGATTTTTACAAGAAAAAAATATTGATTATAATATTTATTCACCCATAGCAAAAATGTCAACCATTCGTTTACTTTTAATAGTTGGAAATCAGTTGAAATTTTATTTTACACAATTGGATGTAAAAAGTGCTTTTTTAAACGGTATTATTGATGATGATGTCTTTATTTATCCTCCAGAAGGTGTTCAGTGTAATCCAAATAAGGTATTTAAACTAAAAAAATCACTGTACGGTCTGAAACAATCTAGTAGATGTTGGAATAGGAAAATTAACTCTTATTTATTGGATATTGGTTTTGAAAGATCTAATAATGATTATTGTTTATATGTCATGAATAAAACAGATTCTAAAGTTTACTTATTGTTGTATGTAGATGACATAATTTTATCAGGACCGGACTTGGTTTTGATAAATAGAATAAAGATCCAACTGATGACAGATTTCAAAATGGTAGATAAAGGAGAACTGGGATAGGAAATTAAATACGATAGACACAAAGGTATATTGAGAATAAATCAGGAACATTATATTTCTAAACTTATTAAAGGATTCAAAATGGAAGATTGTAAATGTTTACTTATTCCAATAGAACCAAAATTGTATATTGAAGCATGTAAAAATGTAGAAGATATTACGAGTAAGCCATATCGTGAACGTTTTTAGTAGGTTGCAAGACAAGGCTTCTGGTTATGCTTGGAACAATTTAAAAACAATAGTTAGATATCTTAAGGGTACACAAAATTTTGGATTAGAATATATTCGTAAAAAAAATAGTTTTCAATTAATGTGTTTTGTAGATTCAGACTGGGGAGGCGACCCGAGTGATCGCAAGTCTGTGTCTGGATTTGTTTTTAAACTTTCTAACAATACCTTGATGTGGGCTACTCGAAAGCAACACTGTATTTCCTTATCTAGCTCAGAGGCTGAACTAATTGCTCTCTGTAATGCAGTTTCAAAAGGTTTATGGTTTATTAAACTTTTGCAAGATTTTAAAATTGATGTAAAACCTATGTTGATATATGAGGACAATCAAGGATGTATATCCATATTGAACAACCCTGCAAATAACAGAAGGGTGAAGCATATTGACATTAAATATAATTTTGTTTCAGAATATATGAATAATAATGTCATAAAAATTTTGTATATCCCAACTGATAAGCAATTAGCAGATATACTAACAAAAGGTTTGAAGCATGTTTCTTTTGTTAAATTTAGAGATGATTTAGGTGTTCAGAATTTAGAGTAGAAGGTTTTTGAGCATTTTAGTGAGGAGGGGTGTTGTGAATATGCACTAAAATAGTTTATGTCTATGGTTCTACTTATGTTATGTTATATTTACCGAGTCGAGATATTATGTTGTTTAAAAGACATATATATATATATATATATATATATATATATATATATATATATAATAAAAGATATAAAGAAGGTGACGGTTTTATTTTCAAAACATCAAATTCTTCAAGGAAATCCAGTTCTTGTTTCTTATCACAAATATGTAGTACTTCTAGTTCTGTGTTAGGTGTCAATGAATGATTGGTGTCAAGTAGATGTCTGGCGTAGTGGGATTTATCTGGTTGTTTTAATCTGTATGCTCGTAATTGTTCACTGTATCGTATTTCAAAATTTCTAACGTGTCAGCACGATGAAGCACCAGAAATTTAAGAAACAAGAACAAAAGCTACAGAAACATGAAGTCACACAACATAATATTCAATACTATAAACATCATGAAACTGTAAGTAATTACATACTAACACACTTTGCACCAAAATTTGAAAACCTTTCAGACACTAATTTTACAGATAGTAAAATAGAATTTTTAAATAACGGTTTAAAATACAGCATACCACAAAAATTTACGAAAAATACTAAAAAGGTAATGGCTACATAGTCAGAAATAGCTTTGAAATCTAATTAAAATAATTTTCTTTATGAGAAACTCAAAATTTCCAAATTAATGAAAAATATTGAACCTTCAAAAGTTAAACGTCAAAAAAAATGACATTACAGTTTTAAATTCAATAAAAAAGAAAGTAGAAGATAATAACAGTTACAAAACCTGACAAGGGCAACGCCACTGTCATATTGACAACTAATGATTATAATTCAAAGATATATAATTTCATAGAATCTAGGGATGTAAGGTTTCTTAGAGTAGACCCAACAAAAAAATTTTCTAATAATGCTAGAGATATTGTTAATAATTCAAATTATCTTTTCAGGGATTACGAAAATAGGACCATCATAAATAAGGATCCTCCTTCTCCACAATTATATGGAACCGTTAAATTACATAATATAACGAAACCAATTAGACCTGTAGTTTCTTATATTAATACTCCTGATAATATATTGGCAAAGAAACTTAACAATATACTCAATAGTTACGGATATATATCTGAGTATTCAATTAGAAGTTCAATGGAACTGATCAAAAATCAAAAGCATTCAACTTGCAAGCTTATTTCATTGATGTTACCAATATGTTCACTAAAACTTCTCCTAAAAAATGTCTATTACCTGTAACAAAGTTACTAGAAGATGAAAATATTAATCCAGGAATAGTATCAGATATACTTAATTTATATGATATATGTATTAATCAGAATTATTTCACTTTTGATAATAAGATATGTATTCAAGGTTTACCAATTCCCTATATGGCCAATCTTGGCAAACATTTTTATGAACAGTTTAGAAAGAAAAATATTTGAAAGTAATATTTCAAAAAATGTTTTATTTTGGTAGATGACAAATTAGCTTGTTTTATGGGTAGAGAACAACAATTAGGAATATTTTCCAACCACATTAATAATTTACACCCAAAAATTAAATTTACATTAGAAGTTGAAGAAAATAGTTCAATCAATTTTCTTGATTTAAAAATTCAAAGAGTTAATGATGTATTTGATTATTCGATTCACCGAAAACCAACACACACTGATGTGACTATTCCATACAGTTCTAATCATCCCATGTCACATAAACTAGCGGCATGTAATTCAATGATATATAGAGCAATTTCAGTTACTATGAACAAATGTAATTTTGATAGAGAGATTAACACAATTGAACAAATAGCAACATTCAACGGTTACCCATTACATATGATAAATAAACTAATTAATAAAAAAGAGAAAAAAGTGGCATTACAACTAATATTTCCTAAACAAACTAAAGAAATAAAACCTTATAAAACCATTACATATGCAGGAAGTATTTCTGATAAGATTTCAAAGATAATATTTTTAGCAACGAATACAACGATTTCTTTTAAAACAGAAACTAACATATGTACAAAATTGTTAAATGTAAAAACAAACATATCACCATTAATGAAATCTGGTATATAAAAACTTAGATGTCCAGAATGTAATGCTGTCTATTTGGGTCAGATCCTTAGAAATTTTGAAATCCGATACAGTGAACACTTACGAGGATACATATTAAATCAACCAGATTAATCCTACTACGCCAGACATCTACTTGGCACCAATCGTCCATTGACACCTAACACAGAACTAGAAGTACTACATATTTGTTATAAGAAACAAGATCTGGATTTTCTTGAAGAATTGGAAATTAGAAAACACTTAAGAAACCTACAATATGAAGTCATCAATGAACAGATCAATCTAGGGAGTTCTCCACTTTTAAACTGTCTTCTCAAGTGATAATTGTAAAGATCAGCAGATATAGTTTTCCTGGTTTTCTATATCATTGCACAGTTATACTGATCTTAATTGTGAAAAATGATATGCAGGATATCCTCATAGGGCTAGTAATATCTAAGCTTCAATATTTGTAGTATCGTATCTTCTTTCTTCTATTAACATGTATTAAGTCAAACACAAGCTAGGTCACTTCTTGGTCTAACTAAAAATAATTAAACATCAGATAGGCATCAAATGATATGTAACTTCTCTCATTCTGACGATGATATTTAGGTAATATCGAAACAATTGTCAATTTTTTAGAATTTTTAACATTGTTTCAATGTATTGTGGAGGTAACTAGGAGAAGTAAGTTTCATTCAAAACACTAATGTGAGTAGATTCCACAAAGTAAGGGTCAGTTAATTTGATAATTGTCTCGATATAGATCATCGTCTGACGATGATAGCAATGTCCAAACAATAGTGAATTTTTACCATTTTTTCGATATATTGTGGAATTATCTAGAAACAGTTAATTTCATTTGAAAAAGTAATATGAGTAGATTCCACAGATTGAGGTCGAAATAGTAAATTTCATTAAATCTGTAATATTTTGTAATTATTATAACGTGCTTAGTTTAAATTATATTTAATTCTTTCACTAGAAAAGAGAGAATCTTCCAATATATGTTTGAGAGTTGTAAATTCCTTAAAGGCAAAACACATTGGCTGTGAATAGTCAAAGTACGACCCAAGGTTTCGTTCTTGTAGGAAATGATTTTCAGAAATCGTGTATCCTCAGAAATTAAGACTTAGCCGATATCTAGGTCACCAGTTGAAATATTTTTTTTCGTTATAAGTAATATTATTTTCTGAAGATAATGCTGTCAAGTGGTCTGAAATTATATTGCTAGTGAAAACTGACGTTTTCAATTGGTTCACGATTGTTTGGGAAGAACAACAAAAGTTAGGTTTACAACTGGATGATTTGACGAAGCTTGTTGCAAGTGCATGAAAGAATATACTCTACATATTTTTTGTACATATTTTTAAGTGGTTAATTTTGTTTTAAATGAAGATTTTAAAAGGATAAACTCTTTGAGAGCCACTGGTAAGATTCAATATATCAGCGCAACTGTGGTTTCGTTGTTATTTTGAGTATGAATATGAATTAATTACCAGTCATTCTACCAATGAAGTTTTACGAATTTTAAAATGGGCGTTCCTATTATTCTCATCGATTTCTCATCATTTCGCAGGAACATAGCGTGTTACCTAAGGATATTGGTAGTATGTGTCAGTTGGTAGATTCGTCACGCGATGTAAAAGTCAAAATATACGGAGTAACCACTATTTTCTTGCAAGGAGAGGAACCGGAAATTAATATTCGCCCACACCTTTCGCTTTAATAACTTCGTTTCGGTTCTTTGGCTTCTTAACGTTCTTCTTCTAACAGCAATCATCCTGTCAAACCGGTAACCAATCAGAAAATTTACAAAATTATTTGCATGGGAAACCGAAGTCGCACCGCAGTTGTTTCTTCCGGGCGATTCATACCCCTATACAAGGGTGATCCACAAAGTAGTCTTAGTATATTTTTTACAACTGTATAAGGTTATCAAAGAACAAGTACATTATACGTCAATTTTGATATCAATCGCAATCAGACAATCACGTCGCTGTTAGCACTTTGTCGAGAAAATGAAATTGAGAAATACTGGCGGATGTAAAAATTTGAGGAACTATTACAATTACAGATTTCTGAAATTCAAATGTCCAAGAAATGTCAAGAGTGACTGCTCGTCACTCACGCCATGTCACGTCTCGACTTTGTTTTCTCGCCATTTTTCTCTCTCTCTATCTCTCTTTCTCTCATGATGCGCTTGACGGCAGACACTCTTATACACGAACTTTCTTTCTTTACCTTACCCCGCAATTCTATTTTTTTGATTACTTGAAAATTATATCATCTACGGGCAAATTATGCATACATTTGCCATATAATTTATATATGATCAGCATCAATGAAAATTTTCCACGCATTTATTAAAAAGATATTATTTGATAAGGGGTCAGTTTGAATACATTGAATTAAAAGGTACCTTGAAACATGAACTAAACTTTAACGCTGAATAAAGCGATAGAAAATTCTTGATTATCAATTTCAGAATCGTTCAAACGATAAGCACTTCCAATGATTCCGTTTATTATCTTTAACTAAACGTTGTCCCTTCGTCCATTGATATCAACAATAGAAAGAAAATATTACAGGGTAAAAGACAGATGCAGCGGTCTTTGTTTTCATAGGACACTATAAATTATAATAACGTATGGGCGTTCAGTATTGGAAATTAATGGACTGCTGTATTTCTTCTCAAATCTTTTAAGCTTCATGAAATTAGAAAATCCGAAAGGACATTGTCCTCTCTTGATTATTATCGCTTATTAGAGCAATCCTCTAGTGTCTTTGCAGGTCGTTAAACTCCCGAAGCAATCAATTATATGTTCTTTGTTCAGCCTGTTCCAATATCCACTCTAGTATATGAATGTTATTCTCAAAGAATTCTCCAAGGCATTTAGCCCAAAATCATTTTCTCCCTTCTGAATAACGGAACAGAGATGAATTTTAACGGCAACAGTATAGTCAAATGAACCGATTTTTGAGATTTACGATTAGTTAATCCTCTATAATCGCATTTACGGCTTAACAAAAATGATTTATTAGATTGGTAGAAGAGATGATATACAGAATGACTCTTTTGAAAAGAATAATTTCATTTATTCATATGAATTTCTTTCAAAAACTGGAAGATCAGTTTCGACTACAACTGAACTCTATATTTTATCCAGTTCATTACCGAGATTAGTTTATACTATCCTCACTTTGAACCATAATTGAACAATAAAAACTCAAACTAACGTCAAACATGACGCCAATTGCTAACAATTTTTCAGTAGTTAAATTCACAGCACTCCTCATTTCATTAGTACCTATATATTTTCGTCAGACTTACCACAAAGAATCACAGTTGAGTTAAGAATTGCTCACCTGAAACAAAAAAATACCTAGTTAGTATAAGATATTATTTAAAGGGTTACCATAGTATTCGTATTTTTGTGACCAGAGACATGTAATCTGTCAGCAGAAATAGCTAATTGACCAGCAACTCATATCTAGTAAAAATTTCTAAATTAAACAACAATTTATGTCATTCAGGACGGCTGTAAATTTTTTTAAGCAGTAATGAGTGACTGATGTACAATAAAGCTTTGGTAGGTACCCCCAGAGTACGCAAAAGTTTAATTTTGTGTAGCATATAAAAGTATTATTTTGTTACTCATGTTTTAAATAATATTCGTACCGATCAAATACAACTGCAGACATGGTTTTTCTTCTGATCAATCGCGAAATCTTGCTGTCCTATTAGTTATTTTGCGGACTGGCTGCTTATAACGCAAACTCATATTATTGTAAGCTGTCTATTTATGATTTAATTACTGACCATTGTCATGGTTATTTGCGGAACAAGGGTAGGTGCTTGATTTTTCTATGCTTTGTATGCTGACCAAATGATCTGAATCCGGTTTTATGTGGTTAACCACAAGTTTTATAACGGCCAAACATTGAATTATTTCTCAGTATATATTTTACAGTTCTTTAAAAATATACGGTAATTCAGTATCTGCCAGAAAAAATAGTAGAATATAAAAACAAGATATTGTATATCAAGGGTGAAATAAGTAAAATTCTACCCGAGTAGAAAGATTTGTTGTACGAGTCTAGAATTTTGAATTCCACCCGTATTTCAAATAGAAAGTAATACAATATATATTGAACTGCTAACTCCTTAATGTCTGAAGGAGTTGCGGTGAAATCATAACTGCTGTCAGTATCAAACGCTAAAAAGGAATGAAGCCATGTAAAAGCTATTATTGAAATAAGATTATATAACTTTACATACTTTTTATGAAGTATCAATCAATTTTGATCCAAAATTAAAAAAATAGATAGTAACTAAACAATTCCCTGATACCTATACCATACTGGTGTGTTGCAGCTTCTATTATTTCAATAATTTAGTAGTAAACATTTATTCAAATTTGTATTTAGTTTGTGTAAGTGTACCAACAACGTTATCAACTTTGAGGAAAACCAGTAAGTTATGTTTTTCTTCCCCATAATTTGATGATATATACAAATCCATACAGAAACACAATCAGATAGGATAGTTTTTAATTATCTTATCGCTTGGGCAGCCGGTTTTAATAGCCGGACTGTTCAATAGCGAACAGGACCGCATTTAAATAAATGTCCATTAATATACTATCAACCACAATGAACGTAGAAACGATTGAGACTTCTGACTACAGAAGTACTAAAACGATCACTCATCCCATCTCTCAACCTACCTACTCACAAGCAGCGTCTAAGAAATTTTACCCATCAAAAGCACTGGCCCTCATATTTCCATCTTTAGACGGTGTGAAATTAGAAAAAATAATTATTAATCGACTCGTTTTGTTCCTGGAATCCAACTCCTTACTAATCAGGGAACACAACGGTTTTAGGAAAGGACGCTCTACAATTGATAATATAATTGACTAAGAATCCGACATTCACGATGCATTCCTTGACAAGCAAATCTTCTAGCCGTATTTTTTGACATCAAACGTGCATATGATTCAGCTTGGAAGCACAACATTTTATTAAAATAAGACGATTGGGGAATAAATGGGAATTTGCTTGCATTTATTGAAAACTATTAACATAAACGATCCTTTCGTGTAAAATTGAACGGGCATTTTTCGAATAACAAACAACTAGAAAATGGCACCCCTCAAGGGTCGATAATAAGCGTAACACTTTTTTTAATCGCAATGAACGATATTTTAAATAATCTTGGAAAGCCATTGAAAGGGAAATTATACGCAGATAATATAGTTTTATATATTAAGGGCAAAAGCATAAACTACATGACGTCTGTCATGCAGCAACATATTCGACATCTTGAAACCTGGTCTTAGTCTGCAGGATTCCAATTCTCCACAGAGAAAACCAAATACATCATTTTTTCCAAAAATACATTTTTGTTTAACCCTATACAATAATTTAAATTCTTGTGATCATATAAAAGATCTTTGTATGATTTCGGGTTAAAAGCTGACTTGGACAACTCACATTAACGACCTAATTTGTACAACTCACAAAAGTTCCAATCTGCTCAAAATACTATAAAATAGGAATTGAGGCGCTGATTCAACGTCTTTAATACGTATATATCGTTCACTAATTAGATCACATCTTGATTACGGATGCGTAGCCTAGTCGTAAGCGAAAAAAACAGTACTGAATCTTTTAAATCCAGTCCAGAATACTGCGGTCAGAATTTGCATGGGTGCATTTCGTTCAAGCCCCTCCGACGAATTTACCTTAGCCTTCCTTATGCGATCAGTATATCTGCAAATCCCAATGACAACACCTTCTCCAATCGTTATTCGGCTGACTATAAATAGAGGAAAAGAACAGATCCACCACTTTATGAACGAATTAACAGATCCCTCAACCTTCTAAATATATCTATTCCTCCTACGATTCCTCAATTCATTCCTCCCCTCCTCCATGGATAATAAAACTACCAATATGTGATACACCGTAGACAAGTTTTGATAAGAACGAAACAAACCATGCCCTAACTAGAGGGAAATATCATGAGAAAATATCTCATTTCCAACAATATACCCATATCTACACTGATGCCTCCAAAACGGATACTGGAGTTGGAGCCACACTTGTTAATCCAAATGCAATTATCCAACTTAGACTACCTCATATTACAGTCCATGCTAATAGAGAAAATTTAAAACACTTGCTTATAGTAACGGATTCATTGAACTCAATTGAAAGTTTGCGCCAGACATATCCATTAAATCCAATACTGATACAAATTAAGCAGAAACTATTCCAGCTATACAATTCAGGAGCAGTTATACAGTTTTTATGGGTGCCTTCACACACAGGAATAGAGGGAAATGAGCGAGCCGATGCAGCAGCCAAAACTGCAATTCAGGATCCTAATGCCACCGAAGTCACGAGAGCTACGATGTCAGACATCAAAATACATATTAAGGCATCGGTTAACAACGCTTGGCAACATCAGCGGTCACAATCTTACGATAAACTCAGAGGAGCGAAAAGAACAGTTAAACCGTGGAGGAGCGTTCCAGAAAATAGGAAAGAACAAGTTATCTTGACCCGTCTTCGAATAGGTCACACTCGATTTTCCCATGAACACTTAATGTCAAAATCCGAACAATCCCGCTGTGCTGTGTGTCAATGCCCTTTAACGTCAAACATGTATTAATAGACTGTCCAAAGTTGTCACTGCAATGAGTGTCATTCAACATCCCACCTACTATGTACCATTTGCTCGGAGAAGAATTCAATATGGAAAACTTGGTAGCTGATTTACGATCTATTCAGATTCCCAAAATTTGAACGATTAATATTATAATCGTTTGTGTTGTTATACCTGTAGTAGTATTTAATATTTATTATTGTAACATTTGGTAGCGCTAATAACCTAAAAGGTTGATGCGCTCTACTTTTCTTAAATAAAAAAAAATTAAATAATTGTGCCAATCGACATTTTTGACAGTTTTTCTTTTCTTGAAAAGTGCCACTTATGCTGCTCTGGCTCTAACAATTATTATTCAACGACCATATTAATCATTTTACGTTCACTTTAGAGGGTTTTTTATGCATTTTGAGATTTCTGCACAACTTTTAATCTGCAAAGTACAGCAGGTGTAGAAAACGGAACCCGCCTATTTTCTCTTTCTGTCCAATAAACTGTGACATTTACAGGGCGCCAAGTATTCATTCCATACCAAGGTCGAGAATGAATATTTTCACCCTAGGGCTAGAATTGAGCTATTCCATAGTCCAAAACTACGTCGGAATATAGAAATTCTATTATAGTCGTAGAGAAAATCATATTCGTTTCTTAATATTTGTTATTTATCTCCACTGTGACGCAACACGAGCTTCATTGTCCGAGTAAAATATTTTGTTTTTGATTATGCTACAAATGTACTGTAATAAAGTGTCGCTAGAACCGGTGAGTGAAGAGATAATTGGAAGCCTTGAATTCACCACTATAACCATCAAAACATATTTCTCTTTTTTAGTACGTCTCATTTAGTTAGAGACCTTAGTATGTCCCCTCGGTGATAGTGAGACTGATTTTTTTAAGTACCTTATATAAAATGATGAAATAGCAATACATTAATATTAAGAATTATTACCAACTTCTGACGAACAGTTCTCGAAGTTGAATGGAACTTTTCTTTTGTTAAAGTTTGTTCTTTCCATTCCTGTATATAAAAATTATGGGAATATTATTGTAAATGCTACGTTAGCATTTTCAATTATTTCTGTTAATCCTCCTCATGATCAGATATCGACCGCTTCACATTCGCTGCCTCACATTACTCTCCCCTGAGCTTTCAATCAGTTGACCACAAATGTTCCCATAATAGCTCATGTTTTCTCTGTGATCCTGAAAATGGCTTTCTTATAAATAATGTCGCTCAGAACTGCCTACACTGAAATTGCTAGAATCAATTAAGGATATCGTTGTCACCATTAAGGATGCCATTTTTTATTTAAGTTTTATGAGTTTCAGGATTATTTAGGGGATTCTTTGGCAACTAGCGTGATAATTTCAGACGATCATTCATATATAGTAATAGTCGGACAAGGATAATATGTCGAAACCGAATATGTAATTAACAAAAAGTGGGGCAATCGAAGTTCGGATAATACAATGAGATCGAAAAATGAACTGTGAAAATGAGAGGAAAAGTATGATGTCAACTAACATGAATATGAATACATTGATATAATCATATGCCTTAATCAATTAAAAATAGTTCTGCTATCATTAAAAAAATGCCTCTGTCCACAAAATAGCTATTTGTGTATTAAGAACGGAAAGTGATACTTTGCCGCTTGAGGCAGAGAGTTGCCCGCGCGACGAGTAGCGGTGCGCGGGCAATCTGCCGAAAGTGGCACTTTCTGCTCGAATTGCACACAAGATTTTTTCTACGATCACCTTATTTTTAGACAAATAATTTGAAAAAAACATGAAAAAGCCTTTTACTGCGTCCCAAAGCTCTTCGTGTTCTAAATAAATCTGTACCACGAATTTCCACGTACCATAGTTCTCATGCCCTTTTAGATGCTCGATCAGCGGAAGTTGGCTCATTATATCACTTATTAACACAAAAATTCAACGAATTACAAATTCCAGAAGCTTCAATGGTGTCTCACGCGTGTCCTGTGTCCATAACCTCTTGCAATTTGATGTTTTGAGTCAAGGTTTCGAGAAGAAAAATAATTTAATCTATCAAAAAAGCATCTATCGTAAAAGCAACTAGTCGCAATTTATAACTTACAAAAGTCTTAAACGACATTAAGATGACATTTACAAGGTTAAACGAATTGAGGTTCGAAAAATATTGTGAGTAATTAGTTATACACTTTGAATATTTTCAAATATTAACTACAACTATAACATAGGTGTTTTGGATGTGTTTATAAAATAGAAAATAATAATTAAAATGACGTCTGAATCGGTCTAATCTGTAAGGTCTTATAACACTGCGCCGTCGTGCTCGAAAAATCGCGCGTGTTTGAAAGACCAGTTATCCACGAATACTTTACGCTACTTTTTTTATTGGCGCACTTTGACTTACTACAAAAAAATGGAAGTCCGTCCTCGATGCCCAGCAAAGTTTCATTTCATAAAAGTCCGTCCTCGATGCCCAGCCAAGTTTCATTTCATAAAAGTGCATCCCCCATGCCCAGCCAAGTTTCGTAAAAGTCCATCCTAAGTAGTATTTATTTTTATTAAAAATGTATATGGATTGATTCCCTCGGGGATTAAATGGTTCCCACCCGCGGGATTAAATGGGTCAATTTAGTCGTTTGGTGTATAATGTGCTTTTAATATACCTATTATTTACTAACTTTTTTTAGTTTATTGTAAATGGAAACATGTGAGCGGAAAAGTACGCTCTAGAGCGAAAATAATGTCAAATTATGACAGATCACGGAAAACATCAACTTTGCGGTTAGATTTGAGTGTGTAAAAGCTTACTTTGGATAGTGATCGTAGAAAAAGATACTTGTTGTATCTAGTGATTCAAAAATTTAAGTAACAAAATTATATAAACATAGATCACCGGAATTTGATCACTTGAAAAGTCCGCTTAGAAATTAGGGACAATTTTTTATGCAAATTTAGCACAACTGCCTCTACGAGAATCTGTCGTTCAGTTTGTTCGCAGAGCTCAATGTTTTTGGGAGATATTTAGCGTGTTTTGCGATTATACGAAAGAATAACATTATCAAACAGAGAATCTGATTTGAATTTTAGATTTGGTGAAATATTTGCTTCGTTCAGGCCGATCATCTAAGTCCAACTGAACCCATCATTGAGTTAATTATGATTGAAAACAGTCGTTAAAGTCTGAGGAAGACAGTTGCTGAAATTTCTGTGCTTCAGGAACCAATTAATGATATTTTGAACGATTTTTTGGGCATCAAGATAATGCAGTCTTCTTTCTCATTAAGCTATCTTTTTGAATGCATTTCTGGTAATGAACTCAACAAATATCGATTTACTACCGTATCCTCTTGTAATCGACAATAACGAGACGGGTGGATAACTACAAGAGGTTCTCCAATAACAGTGACGAACTACGAGACCTTATGAGGGTGAACAACAGAGCGGAAAGAAGTACCAACAGGACAAGAAAACCAGAAGTCAAAAGAGAAGCGAACAGACTCAAAGAAGACGTCAAGATGCAGTTGAAGCAACACTGATCCAAAGACTGAGAACAGGCTAGAAGAATTGGACCTGGACTCACCAGCACGATGGAAGCCAGCCATAATCCTGGAACAAGACAAAAGAGAGACCACAATAACACACGGAGTCAACGGACTAGCCCACACAGACGAGGAAAAAGCAGAAGCCTTTAGAAGAATCATGGAACGCCAGTTCACCCCGAACGAGCACCCAGACGAGGACTTCTCAGACCGAGTCGAAGAAGAAGTCCAATACCAAGATGACTACCACGGAAACCTAGGCTACACCAACCCTGAGGATGTAGACTAGCAGACACAAGAGGAAGGCATCAGGGAGAAATGGCATCACCAATAACGCCCTGAACGACCTACTAAGAAAAGGAATGGCATTCCTGACAGCCATATTAAAGACCAAGCACTTTTCAGACGAATGGAGAGAAGCGGAGACCATCATCATGAGGAAGAGCGAAAGGACCCGAAGTTCTTCTAGAACTACAGGCCTCTCCATCTGGTCACCACGATGAGCAAGTTAGCCAAGAGGGTCATTTTAGAGAAACTTCAAGAGGAAACAGAAGGCATCGGGATCCTGCCAGAAGAACAGGTGGGATTCAGGAAACAACAAAGATCCGACCAAGTCCTGAAGATAGTTGAATACGCCACCCAACGATTGAACGGAAACCAAGCTACGGGAGCCATCTTCTTGGATGTCAGCAAAGCCGTTAACCATGTCTGGTACGAAGACATGATATATGAGAGAAGCCGGATACTCCAGAGCCCTCAAGAAGCTGCTGCACAGTTACCTACAGAACAGAAGATTTCGGATCAAGCTCAACAAGGCCGAATCCAAACTGGGATGGATGGAAGCAGGAGTACCACAGGGTGCAGTCCTTTCTACGGTGCTCCACAACATCTACACGACGTACAGACAACACCATGACGGCCATCTATGCAGACAGCACCACCATCGCAACCAGAAGCACCCAGCCAGCGATGGTAATGAGAAGATTACAAGAAACCGTGGAACGAATCGACGATTAGTGTACCATGTGGAAGATCAGTCTCAACGCAGAGAAGATCTAAGCCGTGTTGTTCAGGAAGATGAGTAAAAGAGTTGAAGACATCGTGGACATACTGGGAGAAGAAGTCAGCTGGAGCACCAAAGCGAAGTACCTGGGTGTCATCCTAGATCATCGACTGACGCTCAAGGACGACGTCGCCTACTTGGTTGACAAAACGAAGAAGGTAAGAGGACGAATGGGAGGAGGAGGAAAAATATTCAAGCTGGAACTGAAGACCAAGCTCCGACTTATCAGGGCCATCCTCATCTCAATCATGCTGTGCGCATGTACAGCGTGGTGACACACAACAGATACCACTGATGGAAGTTCCAAGTCCAGCAAAACACCAGCCTGAGGCGTGCAGTGAACGCCCCTTGGTACATCAGGAACCAGCAGGTCTACCGTAAGTTGGACAAGACAAGATCCAGGACATCATGAAAGAGACAGCTAGGAGAAGATTCGAATAGCTGAAGATCCATCCCAACATCCAGATGAGGGACCTAACGTACTACACCTGAGAAGACTATGCATCCACGGCCGAAAAAACAGCTGGATCTCGTTCAACAATGAAGTACAAGAAGCACAGAACAATGAATGAAGAGGAACCACCTATTAGAGGGTCTGCTCATCCCCAGAAAGATGAGCAGGATCTCGAGTAGGGACAGCTTTAGCAAGTGAATCCACACTTTAAGGTCGTTCTTTGACGTAGTATGCCAAGAAAAATTTGCCCCTTCTAGTGGCCGCGAAACACACAAACCAAACGCAATCAACGAGAACAATATGCCAAAAAGGAGAAAAGTGCATTCCACCACCCTGAAAAAAATAAAATTTTGGCCAAACACTTTCACAAAAACCCAGGGAAGTAGAATGGAGGAGTCATCAACAGCGACGACTGAGCTCCCCATCGGATGAGATGGGAGGTGGTGGAGTGCTCTTTCCGGAATGCATCGTTCTTTGAAGAATGCTTTCTGACAGGAAGGGTTTAGACAGGGACTCAAATCTAGTCAGTATCAAGTATTCAATGCTTATTAGAAAATGCGTATTCCAAATTTCCAATCAAATTAAGTTAAGTTCGTTATTTCTAAAATTGTTACCGGGTGTTGTACAAGGGCAATGATTTGTTGTGTAAATTAAACTGAGAATTTTTTTTTATTGAGTTTTTTTCAACGTCAACGTATCTGAAATCCATGATTAGGAAACTAGTCAACAAAAAGATACAGTCTATTTTGTCCGACTAGTAAAATAGAAGACTATGGGAATGTACTAAGTCCTCTCAACATCCGCACAATGAATACAAATAAACATGAATTGAGAATAAACATCCATTAATTGTATGAATAATCAAATAAAAAATTTTCCCCTAATTCCTTCCTTTTCTCATACTTATCTTCATAGAATGTAAGTAAGAATCTAGAGTATCTCAATTGGATACATTTAATACGAAGTAAATACCTTCAACAAAGTAAAAATAGTAATAGTAAAAAGCGAAGTAAGCTCGCATACTGATCTTTTTGAGTTTTAGATTGAAATCCTTAAATTAAAAAAGGTTTTCATGATAATGGAGAAATGTTACCTACTATCACACTTTTCAAACCTATTCGTCTTAAAATTGGTCGGCCTTATTTTTTCTAAATGGTTATGAAATTTCATATCAAATTATCTGAAATACATGGAAATCTGAGGTGATGGTAAAACATTGTGGTCATTTAATGATACATAATTTATTTGACCATATTATTGGACAATAAAATCAACGTGTGATAATTCCAAAAAGACATTATCAAAAGAAAAGACATTGTTAGATTCGTGTGAATAATAATTTCAATATGGATAGCGGCCAGCGAACTGATAAGAACAAGTGACTGCGTTAGCTTTAATACTTCCTATAAATAGAGAAGTTCAACACTTTGAGGAATGATTCATTATTATTATTTTTAATAGTACAAACGTATGTATTCTGTATCAATAACCTGTGTTAGTAGTTTATTATTATATGTTATCCCAGTGAGTTTCAAACGATGTTATTTATTCAACCCTAAAGAATGGTTCACGAGGTAAGTGTTTCTCAAAGATAAATGGTTCTATGGTTAAATATGTCTATACGAGGGACACTTGCTAAGTAACCAACACAAACGCCTATAAACCTTACCTTATTAGTCAAAGGTTCATATTCGTTGAAAATTTTTGAATCCGCGATTACGGAGCTTTTAGGATTTGTAGCTATCGGACTATAACAATTATGCATTGGTTTGATTATAAAATTGATATATTTTTGTTTTTCGTTTTCAATGATAATATGCATACGTCCATCAATTGAAATATTTAGTTTGTGATGCATAACTTCCGCATATCATAATTGCGTGTATATTATATACTTAATCGCTTTTTATCTAGTCTCATTTAGCAACTTTTCGCAGTATGGTCCAAGTTTTTCAACATGATTCTTGTAGTTTAGAAAAAGAGTATATTAAACAATATTTTTCAAACACCAGAATCACTGCAGTTATCAGTTCATTGAATATGTATAATATAATATTCCGCCGTTTTCCACAGATATAAAATAATAATTTCTGTTGAAGTCAATCAAGTCGGGAATACAAACGGCACGTGACCATTCGATAATATAAACCTACCCCATCGTTTAACAAAGCATGCTCCACAATACGATGTGTTTAATACATTGCCTGTCAACTGTAGATACGGATCTAATCGCTTCAAATCGTATTTACTGTTTAGTTTTGGTTCACGTGAATGTCCATGCCACTAGTTCAGATAGATATCTTTGTTTTGTGTTCCATAATGAAATTATAATTGTTAATTTCATAGTTTGCTGAATTGGTTCTCTATAGTTTTTTAGAAATTCACTTAATAATAAAAATACGTAATGATAGCGGTGAATGAATAATTTGCAGGTCATATATAAGCGAATTATGCACGCGTGCTGTTGACCTGGTTGTAATAATGTAAAGTACAATCGAGATTGTGTGATTATGGAAATGTCGAATGAAGTGGTATGCCTAATACGCGTTGAATTCACAAGTAATTATGTATGGAAGGAAATTTTATGTTAAAAATGATGTTAACTGATAATAATTTCTTTCTACCTAGTTAAATGAAAACAGCACAATCCGTCTTTCATTTAATCGAATACCTCTACAATATCCCATATACTGAACATATTTTTATTGTGCCAGAAACTAAAACAAAGTTTATATACCAATCATTTCACAATCACTCAAATTGCAAGGATATCTTTTTACGAAGACCTGGACTAATGGAGAATATTGTTTTCAAATACTTCACAATATTGCAAATTGTGCAGTGTCTTGGTGGTAGATTATTCGTCGTTTGGGGTAGCTTGAAGTCTAGCGATGATTTTTTCGAGACATTTGGATTATGGTTGATTTTATCTTTTTTATTGGCTTAGAACAGTGGAGCTGGTGTTTATTTACAAGTCGCTGAAAATACTGTATACTTATCTATTACTTCGTCGGTGGGAGTGTTTGACATTTTCATCTTAATGTTTCAAGTTATTTCAGACCACTGCTCACAATCAAGGAAATTAGAACCTTTCCGGTCTGAAGGATAACAGTGTCAATCAATAAAGTACAAAATTTATATTCGGCTCATTCGTTGCACCAGTAAATAACCTTAAAGGTAATCAACTGATTAACTTAGGGGAAGGTTGCCAATATCGTACCGGCTCCTGAATCGTACCTCCGAATTTTCTCCTAAATGGTAAATCTCAGCGCCATCCCGGTAATTGCCTACCAAACCACTTCACTAACAACCAATAACAAAACAACAGTAGTTGTCTAGAAGCTCGCATCAGCAGCAACATCGGTGAAAGAAAATTTATAGTGTTTTGGATGTTACATTTTCACTTTAAATCTAAGTATCCTCTTATTTTGCTATCAAGAAAGTAATATCCTGTGATATGTCGTTTAATAATAACCAGAGGATGAGCGAGAACGCACACCTCCAAGTCAAAAGCACCGTCGAGGTAAAAGAGTCTTCGCTGCTGAGGCAAAGAGAAGGATGAAAGCGAGGCAGCTGGCTGGATTCTCTACAGACACCACCAGAGCCACTCGCCACTCCCTATCTAAACCTAGCACCAGCGGCCTAAAATACAAGGGCAGCGATGACAGTTCCTCCTCCAAAAGAGGCCCGGAACGCGTCGCCTCCCACGAAAAGGAGCACACCCGCTCCAATACCTCGGAGGAAAACTTTACCCGAGGAAAAAGGATACGGATGTACGCAAATACTAAGAGCTATACCGAAGCAGCTACCAGTCATCTACGGGTAGTTATCATAGACAAGGCCGATCCATACGGTAAAATAACTACCGATAATGGAGACCTTGTCAAAAGACAACTAATGGAGGCTTTGGACAAAACCCTTATGCCCGCCTCCGGAAGTCAGAAAAAGCCACCTACCTTTAGGTCATGGTCGCACTCTGGCGAAATAATCAGAGTACCTGCGATAATGACGAAACGTTAGAGTGGCTTAGGAAGACGGTTTCACAACTGAAACCATGGAAGGAGGCTAAGCTCGACGTGGAACACGTCGACAACCTCCCCTTGCTGACGAAAGCCACCCTCTGGGTCCCTAGCGAAGCTCACGCTGACCTGGGTGACAAAGAGGATGTGCTGCGCCGGCTGGAGAAGCAAACCCCAGACCTTCGGGTGGATGCATGGTTTTCCTTCCACCACGAAGCGAAGGTCAATCCCAAAGGACACCTTTTCGTCTTTGGTATAAGAAACGAGGATATGGGAGTCCTAAAAAACGATCAATGAGGATGAGCTATGCGTTCAACTCATTAATTGTAAAAACAAAGATATCTGACCCGGAACGGAGGAGATCGAGTACGGATCCCCCTCTCCCATTCGAGGAAACCCAAGGAGCTGTTGCTACTGCGGAGACTGTCGAGCCATCCTCCAAGATGGCGATCGACAGTCTCCTGGAGGAACTAACAGCTCTAAGCCAAGATACAGGCGACGTCAACCCATCTCCAAGTGAGGAAGTGGAGATGGCCTTAAAAGTAATCATAAACCATCTCACCACCATCAAGCAGAGATGGACAATGAAAAGGTAAGATTTATTCAGTGTAACCTTCAACACAAAAAAGTGGCTTTGGCAACTTTATCCCGCCACTTGGATGTGATGGAGGATACAATAGCACTCCAAGAACCCTGGATAAGAAAAACTAAAATCATGGGTAAATAATCCAAAAGGTTTAATTTTCAGCTTCCCAAGTAATCAGCAACCTAGGACGGCCATATATGTCCCTAGGAATTTTCAGACCTACCCACTACCGCATTTTTCGTCCTCCGACCTAACGGTAGTGAAGGTTAAATATGCACAGAAAGGTCAAAAGAAAGTGGTAATACTGGCATCCGCAGACTTCCCCTCAGACGCAGCTAAACCACCACCAACTAAGGAGCTGGAGGACCTTGTGGAACACTGTCTCATCCAAAAGCTTAAACTGGTAATAGCCTGCGATTCAAACTCTCACAGTGTAAGCTGGGGCAGCAAAGATGTTAACACTAGAGGTAAGTCTTTTTATGCTTACATAGCTAACAAGAATCTCTGTATTCTAGATAGAGGTACTGAGCCAACTTTTATTAACTTTCGTAGTCAAACGCGAATAGATATTACCCTATCTACTATAAACACTTCGAATATAATCTCCGGCTGGCATTTATCTGACGATGTTTCAATATCGGACCACCGCTGAATGAAATTCGAAAAAAACTAGCGCTCACAACCTCTACAATGACTCGCGACTCCAGGAAAATGGATAGGACAAAATATGTCCACTGTTTGAAAGGGGATCTGCGAGGAGTCGAGGATGTACTGCCCAACAATAAAGGAGATTCGGAAATTTATTCTAAAACCATCCAAAACTCCATAATTAATGCCTATAAGATGTCTTGCCCACTCAGGCTGGTCGATCTTCATGAATCCTCCACACCGTGGTGGTGCCATGAGATTGACCAGCTCAGGGGGACGGCCAGGAAATCCTTTAATAAGGCTAAAAGAACCAGACTCGATGAGGATTGGAACTTATACAAGTCTCACCTCAAGGAGTATGAAAAAGTCATAAGACAAAATCAAAGAGAAGCATGGAGAATCAATTGCGAGGAAATCTAGGATTTCCCCCAAGCAGCTAGACTCCAAAAAGCCCTCTCAAAAGATCCCCACCGTCATATCGGTATACTAACCAGAGAGGATGGCACAAAAACTGCCAACCTGAAGGAAAGCCTTCAATTATTGATGTCAACTCACTTCCCGGACTCCAAAATGACAAATTCGGCAGCCTGTGGGGATAATGAGAATCATCACCCGACGGACGACGACTGGCGTATATCACGACAGATCGTCGACTCGGACAGACTGAGGTGGGCCATCTCAGGCTTCTCCCCCTACAAATCCCGGGGAACAGACGGCATTTATCCAGCCCTACTTCAGTGGGGGCTGGGTGACCTAAAGCCGCACCTGGTAGGAATCCTCAGATCCTTACTGGCACTAAGGTATATTCCAAAAGTTGGAGAGAAGTCAAAGTCGTGTTAATACCAAAACCAGGAAGAATGAATGGACCATTCCATCCCAAAAGCATATCGACCCATTAGCCTCACATCGTTTTCAATGGAGAGGCTGTGCGAACGATACATAAGAAATGTCGTGATAGCACGAAATCCACTGCATCCAAATCAACATGCATACACTCCAGGGAAATCCACCGATTCGGCTCTTCATCTCGTAGCGGGCCGCATCGAGAGACTGTTGGAAAATAAGGAGTCCACCCTGGGTGTATTCATAGACATGGAAGGAGCATTTGATAGTACCACTTTTCCTAAAATAACAAATGCACTTTCCAACAAAAATATCCCCCAAACCATAAATGGCTGGATATATAACATGCTCTCAAAAAGAGCAATAAAAATCAGTGTGGATGATGTAACCATCAGAGGCTTGGTTGTAAAAGGTTGTCCACAGGGAGGGGTGCTCTCGCCACTACTGTGGAACATGGTCTTAGACTCCTTGGTCAGCCACCTCAACGAAAGCAACTTCTACACAATAGCATACGCAGATGACTTAGTGATTCTGCCAACAGGAAGATTCGAGGAGACACATTGCTCTGTGTCGTAGAACCATCGGCCGCACCTGGGGAATGTCACCTAGGGTTGCTGCCTGGATCTACACTGCCATCATCAGACCTATGCTAACGTACGGCGCGATTGCCTGGGGAGCTAAAGCAAACCAGCTGACAGTCGTCCGTAAACTGGATCAAATCCAAAGAACAGCATGCCTCAACACTACAGGAGGCATGAGAACTACACCAACAAGAGCTATGTAGGTAATCCTCGGTCTCACACCCCTTGAGATCAAGGAGGTTGTTTTGATGACCATTACACGTCTACGAACTACCGGTATACAACCTGATGTAGGATCCGGTAAACTGAGACGTAACTTGTGGCATGAGACCCTCAGAGAGGTCCCACTGCTACAGGCCCTACAAGGTAATCTTTAAAAACAACAAACAAGACCCAACGGAAAAAGACGCAATCCGCATCTTCACAGATGGGTCTAAATCAAATGTGGGCTCAGGATGTGGAATTTTCTCCAGACCCCTGAATTTAAACATAAAATGGACAATGGGCTGCAATGCAAGTGTTGCTCAAACAGAGCTCACAGCTATCTGCATCGCTGCAAAAGAGATTACCAAAAGGAAAGCCACAGGTAATAACGTATACATACTTACGGACAGTAGACAAACACTACTAGCCCTGAACAGACCACATATTACATCAGGCCTAGTACTAGAATGTCACATGGCCTTAATCAAGGCCTGTAACAACAACACGGTCACTTTAGGCTGGATTAAGGGCCATGAGAAATCGAAAGGAAACCGTATTGCAGACTCGCTAGCCAGGATGGCAGCCTCCCAAAAACGTTTGGGACCTGGCACTTTCATTGGTCTATCGGCGTCAGCGACGGCCGACCTATTAAAGGAACACTCCCTCAATAAGTTTAAGGGTAGCTGGGATGACCCAGAATGCTGCAGGCTTGCCAAGGAACTGCTACAATATCGGACAGCAAAGTAGCCAAAAAATACGTGACTCTGAACAGGCGGAACCTACGAACAGCAACGGGTATTCTGACTGGTCAATGCCACCTACGAAAACACCTCCACAGACTGGGTCTCTCTGACACCCCACTTTGTAGAGGATGTGAGCAAGAAGATGAGACTGTCGAGCACATTCTTTGTGAATGTCAGACACTCTCTCATCTTAGGTTTCATGTATTCGGCGAGCACAGGCTAACACACGCCAGTATGAGGAAACTTAATTCAGGCGACGTTATCGCCTACTTCGGAGAAGTAAGCTGGATGACGAGCTAGAATGAAGTTTTGAACCTCAGAAGGATGCACAATGGGCCAATTGTGGCCTAAGTGCTGCTGGGTCTACCCACCCTTCCAACTTTTACAGATTACAGATGTCGTTTAATAGAACATAGTTTTGGCTGCTTAAAAGTGTGCTTGTTGTGTTTATTGTCGAAAGGTTAGGATAAAAATCTCAGGTTAGAAAAATATATGTATCAGTTTCCTATATCGTACCTCTTTCATGTTACCTAAATCGTACCGGTACGATATAGGCGCCTGCCTCTTATAGAACAAAATTTTATTCTGCCATTAAATTGTAGACTTGTAAGTTATTTAGAAAAAAATATAGGGTTTCGGTTCTTTGTCTACTCGGAAAAATCTTACCTTAATAATTGTGGAAAATATTTTATTCGTAGATTGAGCGAACAGAAAAAAAGAAAATATTTCACATGGACAGAACGGGAAATGCAGGCTGCCATTACTGCTTTTCGAACACAGGAACTGGGTTTTAATGAATGTTGTGGAAGATACAAAATTCCAAAGCCAACTTTCCGAAGGCACCTCTTCAAGCCAAACAAAAAAAGGCTGCGGAGCTGTGTTCGACGAAAAAATGGTGACCGATTTAAAAAAACATATAATTGCAATGGAGGGACATATGTTTCGATTACCATCAACGGAGGTACGACAACTAGTCTATCAGCTTGCTGTGAAAAATAAAATTGAACAAAATTTTAATCAAGCATCAAGCCGACAAGAAATGGGATTATGGTTTTTTTTAAAAAAGAAACCCTGACCTATCTTTACGAAAGCCAGAAGCCACATCAATGGCTAGAGTTAGGGGCTTCAATAGAAAAATGTGTACGACTTTTTCGACCTGTATGAAAACATCGTGGAAAAGAATAAGCTTGATGAAACTAAAATTTTCAACTGCGATGAGTCAGGCTTCGGAACTGTGCAGAAAAGGAACAAAAAAGTAGTAGCAAAAAAGGGGCAAAGGCAAGTTGGCTGTGGTGAGCGAGAAACAAATACAACCATTTTATGTTGCGCCAGTGCTGCTGATTTGTTCGTTCCTCCGATGATAATTTTTAAAAGAATTAGAATGCACGATGCACTAAAAAATGGAGCGCCGCCAGGAAGTATTATCAGAACATCTGAGAGTGATTATATTACATCAGAACTCTTCGTAGAATTTCTGCAGCCCTTCATAGATACCGTCAATCCAGCTGTCGATAACAAAGTCCTGTTGCTTCTTGACGGCCACACAACGCATGCAAAAAACATAGAAGTAATTGATTTGGCTAAGGCAAATGACGTGATATTGTTGCACCTCCCAGGCCATACCACCCACCATCTGCAACCCCTCGACGTTGGGTTTTTTGAGCCAATGGAGGTTTACTACCAACAAGCTGCGGAGACCTGGCTGAAAATGCTTCCTTCCGCCGTAATCACACAGTTTCAAGTCTCAGAACTACTATGCCAAGCTTACACAAGAGCATCAAATATTATGGGGTTCTTTCGAGGAACAGGAATATGGCGTATGAATAGGTTTGTCTTCAAAGATTCTGACTTCATAGCTGCATATGCCCTAACTGCACCAGAATTTCGAGAAGAAATAGAAAATGTCAGTGACAATATCATAGTGGATAAAAACAAAGAGAAACAAACTTCTGAGCCTCTAATTACAGAAGAAAATAATAACAATTCCCAGACATCTGACGAAGATGATGACATCCCACCAATAAACTTCACAAAACAAAAGCAGTAAAGTTACAGTGGAAATTGACGAAGAACCTAATCAGGAAAAGTAATATTTTTCGCCCGAAATTCTAAAGCCTTTGCCGAAAATATCGAATCAACAGAAGAAATCAAGAGCAGCACAGAAAGCAGTTGAGCTCACGTCCACCCCCTACAAAGAAGATCTGAGAGCTAAAAATGAAAAGATGAAATTGAAGTTTTCGGAGTCAAAAAGAAGTTAGTGACGGAAAACAAGTCTGAGGCAAATGTGAAAAAGGTTAAAAAAAAGCCATGGCCAAGTACCTGGACCTTCGACATCAAACAAGGAAATTGAGATAAATTTGGATGAATGGTACTGCTTTATATGTGACGAAAGAGTGGTTGAAGAGATGATTCAGTGCTCCACAGCCGAAAAAAACAAAAAAATTCATATTTGTGATAAATGCTTGTAAACTTAGATTTTAAGAACAAAACAAATTATTATCTGTTTATTTTTTACATGTTAAGATAATAAAAATTTATAAATAAAAACGTATCGTATTTTCTATTAACTTTTTTCATACCGAAATAGCATGATACGATTTAGGATATAGAGGTACGATTTAGGATATGGGGGGTACGTTCTAGGAGACTAGTTCCCTAAATAGTACCGTTTTTTAAATAATAATTAATAGTGTTTTCGATGAACTTCTTTATTTGGGTGTTAGATATTTATTGTAGAAAGGTTAGTAGTTTTTTTAAAAGAAAAAGTAGAGTTTCTTTTCAGAAAATGGCTGAATTATTTGAATTTTTGCAAAAATGGTACTATATAGCCAACTTTACCCTACTAATTAGAACAATATCTATGTAGGTGTGGTATCGTGGTGTAAATTCACACGTTCCCTTTTCACAAATCCGGTCTTGGTTAGCAATCGTCTTTAGCTACTTACTCACTACGTTGCAAGATTTCCGACTAAATAACATCAACATATTCAACATCTCTTCCACTTTCGATCGATTTTATCGTAAATTTTTTGATTTTGTGTCAATACACCATTTCGGAACATGCTGAATGAATTTCTAGTCAAGCTTGTGAAACCATGTAGTTATTTATGCAAGTTTTCAGGTTTTGCAGATAAGTTAGGTCTTCCGGTGTTAGTCTAACGACAACATGTTCTATACCTAAACTTTCCTTTGAAATGGTACGAGTTGTTTCATAAGACATATATATATATATATATATATATATATATATATATATATATATATATGTATATATTTGAAGCGAGGCACATGTTCCACGACATCTCAACCGCATTAGAGCGCACTGTCACACACATTTTTACAGTGTGACAGATCTACTCTATATAAGAAAAGAGGAAAGCTGTGTCAACATAGCAACATCACGAGTTAGTTCCCGTATAGAGAATACATTCAATGGGAACAAGAAGAATTGCCCGATTAGAGTCAGATTAAATGCCTTCCGTTATTCCGACTAATAAACTCGACATTTCACCAGCTATTATAAGCGTATTTTTCAGGAGAAAAAAGTCTATGTTAAAACTTCAGACAGAGTATAAGAAGAATGGCATCAATCAAACAAGTAGAAAGTAATGATCATGATGTCCGGAACACAAGATCCGGCAGAAGATGAAACTCACAAATAGACTATAGTGCCTCCCAGGTCGTCAGTCTGCGAAACCCCTGTAAAGTCAATGAAAACATAACATCAAAAAAGGATCAAAATGTAGTAAAATCTCTAACCCATAAGATAGTAGAAAACAATAAAATCAGAAATCACAGAATCGGCACCTGGAATGTAGAAGTTTTTTTATGGAATGAAAACTAGATAATACCGTCAGAGAAATGCACAGACTAAATATCAACATCCTGGGTTTAAGCGGAATCCGATGGCTTGAAAGGGGAAAATTTCAAAAGAATAAAACAACATTGTACTACTCAGGCAGTGACAAAAGAAACCATCCTAATGGAGTCGGTATCTTATTAGGCAATAAAACAAGTCAAGCTGTAATAAGCATTATTCCACTCTCAGATAGAGCCATATTCAACAGACTAAATGCCCAACCTACAAACATAAATATAATCCAGTGCTATGCTCCAACCGCAGAAAAACCTGATCGAGAGGTGGAAACATTTTATAAAGAAATAAAGGAACTGCTAGGATACACCAAAAACCACGAAACTACTATAATAATGGGCGACTTCAACGCGAACGTTGGCAACATTGAAGCAGATAAAATCGTCGATAAGTACGGCCTAGGTGAACGCAGTAGTAGTGGAGACAGACTAGTACAATTTTGTCAAGAAGAGGAATTTGTGATTGCTAATACATTGTTCAAACTACCAGAAAGACGTTTGTATACTTGGCAATCTCCGCAGCACCGCCCAGATAGCATCGTTCGCAACCAGATCGACTTTGTTCGAATCAAAACTAGTTTTAAGAACGGAATAAATGGCATTAAGGCATACCCTGGGGCAGACATAGGCTCATCTGAATGTGAAATTTAAAGAGCTAAGAACAAAAAAACTATAGACATGAAAAAACTTAGGGACAAAAATACACAGACAAAGGCAAAAGAACGAATAAATGAAGAATTTGCAACAATAAAGTCTACCACAACATCAGATACGAATACAGAAAATACCTGGGATCGAATTAAACATGCAATTGTAAAAGTAGAACAAGAAGGAGTAGGATTTGCCAGCCCAAAGACCAAGAAAGAATGGATGATGGACAATCCGAGAGTACAAAAACATCGAAAAATACAAACAAATAAATAGAGAAAGAAGAAATAAAATCCGAATAGCAAAAGAAAAGTGGATGAATGAAATGATAACAGAAGAGCAAGAATTATTAAAAGTATGGCAAACAAATATACGGAAAACATTCGTTAGCGATACGCCACGAATATACGACAGGAATAATGAATGTGAACAGGCTCCAAAAATTCTAAAATCAGAGTTAGTGAAAGCACTTAAACCGAGTAAAAACGGAAAAGCAACGGGTCCGGACGAAGTCCACATAGAAATGATAACATTGTTGGAAGAAGAAAATTTGTTGCCACTGTTACAGTTACTACAGAAAGTGCATGAACAGGTAATATTCCAAAAGACTGGCACACCTCCGTATTTATTCCCCTTCCTAAAAAATCAAAAGAAAAGAAATGTGACGAGTTCAGACTGGTAAGCTTGATGAGCCAAGTGCTTAAGATCCTACTTAAAAATATATAAGCTAGAATCTACCACAAATGTGAAGCTGATCCAAGCGATACTCAATTTGTATTTCGTGAAGGTCTAGGAACAAGGGAAGCGCTAGCCAGCTTATTAATGCTCCTCCAGAAATGTCGTGACATGAGGAAAGATGTCTATGCCTGTTTCATAGACTACGAGAAAGCCTTCGATCGAGTTGATCACACTGTCCTTCTGACATTACTACCGAAAAAAGGCTTAGACAAACAAGACATCGAGTTTATTAGAACTCTTTATTGGAACCAATAAGTTAAGGTTAGATATGGACAAACGACATCGGAACCGGTGTGTATAGAAAAGGGGGTACGACAGGGTTGTGTTTTGTAGCAAATACTGTTCATTATGTACAGACAATCCAGAAGCCTTTCAATGCCTAATCAACAAAGTTGTAGAAGTGGGGGATCAACTAGGCATGAAAATTGATGTAACAAAACCAAAAGCAATGTCCATAACCAGATGACCGAACTAAACATAAACATCTATGATACTGTAATAGAGGAAGTTGAGAAATTTGTATATCTTGGTAGCTGCATAAGAACAAATGTAGACCCTGACGTCAAAGTAAGATCACGTAAAGAGCAAGCCAGAGCCGTATTGCTAAAGTTGAAAAACCTATTGTGCAACGCAACCTTAAACTTAAGATACCGTTTTGTAAAAGCATACGTGCACCCAGTTCTCCTGTATGGAGCAGAAACATGGTCATTAAAAGTAGATACCATGAGCAGGGGGGGTGGACTCGAGGCTTTTGAAATGTGGATCTACCATAGACTACTAAAAATAACATGGACTCAACATATACCTAACGATGAAGTGCTTAGACTTATGGGAACGGAAAGAGAATTACTTACAATAAAACTATGAAAAATCGCTTATCTGCGCCATATATACCGTAATAACAAGTATGCTATAATGAAATTAATAATAGAAGGGAATCGAAGAAAAACGTGGTCCTGGTCGCAGACAACATTCGTGGTTAGAAAACATACGCTACTGGACTGGTATGAACACATTAACTTTAATTCGTACCACTCAGAACCGAAATTGTCGCCAACCTTCATTAAATGGACATGGCACCTGAAGAAGAAGATGTTCAGACACCCGAAACCTAGGTAGGCACTAGTCAACCAATGTGCAGCAACCACACTAATCTCTTCGTAACCCAAGGACAGTCACTTTTAACTACGGCAATAGTAAAGTTAGATTAGCTGAGCTTCAAGTGAGTTTCTCTTCTTAGAGACGTATTAGGAATGGTTGGTTAGATGAAGTCGTAGATATTAAAGCAAGGAACCTAAAGTCCATCAATACTACTGAGTTTTGGGCATAATTATTTGAATATGGAACCCAGCAAATTAAAAGCCGTTATAGAGTTTGTTGGATCTAAATTGAAATTCCTTACTAAATAGCATATTTAGTAAAATGCTAAACAAAGGTCAGGTCAAAATTTTTGAATAATATGCTGGAAATGGTAATAACTAATTTACGATAATACGATATATCTGGCTGCATTGAAATACTTAATAAATTCAAATAACATTTTTTTCGCGTTAAATTTCTTTTCAATATTAGTTAATCAAATAAATAACCGTGAATGAATAGAATTTATATGGTTACATTCTAAGACCAATGTTCGTTCATAAGTCATTTAATTGTAGATAAGATAATATATGATTCTATTTATAAACATAATTGGTTATTTATTCTCATGGTTTATTGGCACTAAAATAAAGAACATTAGACGTCTACTGAACTTCAGAATATATCTGCTCCAAACCTGGAGTTGAAGTATATTATTTATAGTTCCTTTCCTAATTAGAAAAAAACTGCACGCATTGATGCTTAGTGATATGCGCTATACTGTACTGAAGTCGATGCAAAATTATGAGGACGATGAATACGACCAAAAGCAATAGATTGTAATAAGATTTTCTTAGTTTTTCGAAGAAAAATTGTGAAGTTTGACTTGATAAATTTTTTTCAGTTTCTATGTGCAAAATAACCTATTTTACCGACAGATCTATTATTGTTTACATCTGTTACTGTTTTTTAAACACATGTTTGTAGCTGACAGATAAAGAAATCGTAACTCCAGTTTTTACCAATATTCAAACTTCTCTCATTTAATTCCCTATTATGGTGAAGAATCGTATTTCACGTATTGCTGGTTGCCAATTGTCTCAGTTTAGAAAGTCTAGTGAGGTAAAGAAATCTATCCCCACAAACATCTGTTTTATTTTAGCGGTTATGATTACGAAGCGGCAAAGAATAATAAGTCCACGTCAACATTGTTAATTTATTGTTTTTCCGACTTAGAAACATGGAAAGTACTAAAAGTATTAATATTTTGAGGGGAATTTTTGGTAGAAGAGTGTGTTTAATTATGGAAAAGGTGCAAATGACAAATAAGAGGGAGGTGAGTAATCATAAAATATTTCTCAATAAAGTTAGGTTATGTCTATATTTTCAATAATTTGAATATAAACTATTATTTAAAAGGAAGCCATATTACTTTATTAAGTTGTTTTACATATTTCTGCATGAACCTAAAGTAGTGCTGCACATAATAGTAGTTTTAACTCAATGTTAGATGTAGATTTGACGGGGACTCGATCTTTTGCCTCGTACAAATTAGATTGTTATTCTAAACCTCTATATCAGTGTGCTACTATTGTATACTATTCCAGATAATATCGATAAACTTCAATTTTAAAATATCCATAATTTGATAACTATCTTCTTTTCCAGTTCAACCGGCCACATCAAGGAGCCCTGCTCTTGAATATACCGAGGATAGTGATGATAGTTCCAAGGATCCAAGCTACCATCCAAGTAACGTAACAATAGTGAGGGGGAGGAGGATTTTCAAGATGAAAATTTCATTGTTGAGCTACAAGAGAAACAACACGAAGGAGCACAGTTTGCGCATGAAGAAAAAAACCAGGAAGGACAAGTTAAAGCTGAGATAATGGATTTAGAAAAAGAGAAGTTAAGAAAACGTACTAAACATATAGAAACCTTACTTCTTCGAATGAAACTCTAAGTAATTCCACAAAATATTGAAAAAATGGTAAGAATTCAAAAAAATTGAGAATTGTTTCGATATTACTATTGTTATCGTCTGAATTTCGAATAAAATTATTACTTACTTTATTTCTTACATCTTCTTTGATTTTAGAATAATTAAACAACTTGTTAATTTGTATTTCAATAAATCCCAGAAGACAATAAAAATAACATTGCATATTCATTTCCTGTAGGTAATTGAGGTTCGTTTTAATTTTATCTTAATCTTGTTGTAGCCTGATGTGAACTGCTGTTCTCGGATTAATTAATGTTTTGGACACTCCGTATAGTTAATAAATCTAAAAATGCTTCGGTGATCGGTAAAACTCGTGTCACTTCTGAACGGCTGGTATTAATCTACGACTCACCGATGTATCGAAATTGCTTCTGCTACAAGAATGGTCTTGCCTGTTCACAACATGTATTATTAGTAAAGCGGCAATAAGGAAGGAGAATTTAGTACGTACTTCTTTTGTTTCTCCATTGTAGTCGACGACTACATGTTTACAAACTGGAATAATTTCAAGCCTAGATTTTAATAGTTTTTATTAACGGACATTCGGATATTTCGAATTTTAAATCTTTGGATACTGTTTGTCTGATTTATTGATGCGTATTTTTTTGGAAACGACGAGTTTAGAGAACATAAAGGGTTCGGTGCTTTGTGCGAGTTATTTTCTTGGTTTAATTTTCGTTTTCTCTAATCAGGAGATAGAATTTGCACAAATTGTTTGGAAATCCGATTATTTTGCATTGGAACCACGATTCACTGAGATCGAATCAACTTTCGTTCAACACATGCAAGAATCCGCCATTTTGTAAGCCCATTGGTGGACGCTTCTCATTGATGGTTTCACGTGGCTAGATATTGGAATTGTGAGAACACTCATTGATGCATTGATGGTTTTATTTCCTACTTCTACGTTTTATTTTCCCTTCTACGTTTGTGATTTATTTTGGACACTTTTGGTTATCTGGATTGGATTTTGTCCCAGATTTCACACCTGATTCGACCTGCTATAGTGCTATATACTATCAGAGAATATTCCCAGCCGAGACGATTCCCGAAGATTTACCAGATTTCTACTCCCGATTGTGACCTTGGGGGCGTTTTGGTTGGAACCCAGAACGTGCCATCCAGCTAAGTATAACAGAGAACTTAGTTTTGCTGAATCACCTGTTAATCAAGACTTATGTTATCGTTTTATGATTCTCATTATCCCTCGCGATTAATGATTCTCTATTAGTTATATCTAGTAATTTTAATTAGTTTATCAGTAATATTGAACATTTGCAGCTTGTTTCAGGCCGTAATCCCATATCAAAGCATTGATAAGTGTGGTACTCATCATGTTTTAGATCATTATTCGGCTTGTGATATTTATAGGTACATGATACAAGTAAAGCCGGTATTATCATACTACCCTATAACTCGATCACCTCCTAAATCGATTATTCTTATATTTTATACGATATTTTGGTTTGGGTAATAGATATTTAACTTATTTTTTGGATGTTTACATGTAACAGGAGCTTCGTATTCCTGATTTCCTTAGTAACACTAAACCATTTGCTTGTACTAGCTGGACTATTTATTTATACTTTATTTGTGTAAACATATTTTTCCTCGTTTTGGCTACTTGGTAAACGTTTTTTTTACGATCGCCTGCAGCATTATAGTTTCTACAATTCGGTGGCGCCTATTCACGGACTTAACTTATATATAACCTATATATAACCTTATATAAACAAGGAAACATTAATACAAATGACCCTATATTATTCCCTAAGGTATAGTTCTCAATTATTTTTCTCCAGATATAGTTTAATCCCTGTAATTCTTTTATTTAGCTTGGGTAACCATCGGCGATAACGCCTTAAATAAGTAGTGATTATGTATTACCTTTTTTTACTCCAGTATTTCTCAAAAAAAACTAGGTAGATATTTTTTGGTGACTATAGATAACGGGTATACAATACTATTCGGCTAGTTTATCTCGGTATACCGTGGAAATGATATTTTAGTAATAACTTGTAGTATTTGATAATTTGGTTACCTTATATTCTCTTTTAATATCACTAGTAGTAATCGATTCTTTGGGTAAATGTTAATTACATAGCGGTTAATATATCCAGTGATGGTGGCTAATAACCTATCGCGCTCTACCTATTTGTGAGTTTGAGTATAAAAATTATTGTTTTTTGGTCATTATTATATTTCTCGATTCCGACATTTTCGTAGTGAAAATCAAGAAAACAGTTCTTTTAATTGATTTTTTTACGGAAAGATTTCTAATTTAAACTTGGTGTATTTCTCTTAAGAGTTCAATAGTTATTGAATAAAAATGCTTCAAATACAGTTAATAATTTGGTCAAAGGGATAATGTTATTGGGACCCTAAATTGCAAATTACAGAATATGAAAAAAAATTAGATGAATTGCGTGTTCTTATGTCTTACTTTAGTGACTCTTCAAGCCAAGTTAAAAAAATTGAAACAAAGTTTGCTCATTTAATGGGTAGAATTGGTAGAATATCAGAAGATGGTGACAGTATTTCAGAAGATAGATCAAAATTACTAATTTCTTTATCAGAACTTGTTCCTGATTAGCAGAATAAAGTTAAGCTTTTCGAGGATAAGGGTAGTAATTCCGTCCCTAGTGATCTTTATATTGGTACACAGTCCCCTAGCCCGACCTTAACCAATAGCAACGAAAATACTTCTAGGATACATCAAATAAGTATGCTAAGTCAGCAACTAAGCATTGTTAAATCGTTCTTGTATATAAATGGGATTAAAAATTTTCGAGTAATTCCCTACATCGATTCATGTCCTTTTTTAAGAAACATTCCCAGTATGCCTAATCTCAAATTCATTATTCCAAAGGCAATCAATTATCTGTCCATTTTAAGAACGGATACATATCATGCAATCCAATTCCTTGTGATCTGCCTATTGGGTTACGAGACTCCAAGTATCTCCGACAGAATAGACTGTACCTATTTAATATCCCAAAACTATCGAAGTTACTATTTTTTTTTCACAAAAATCGTATAAAGTAATAGATTTCTTATATGACTAGAGCAACAGTAACGAGGAAACAGGTGAACCAAGTTACTTTTACTAAAGAACATTAGATAAGTTTTGAGTATACGATTTTATCTGTAGTCAAGTGAACGTATTCATATATTCTTGTTTACTCAACATAATAATACTGTAAGGTCCATCAATTATTTTACCAATAATCCGTTTGAAATAACGACAACTGCACAATCATTGAATAAAAAAGAATTTTGGATAAGCCGTAACTACCATGAACGCATCGATCTTAATGAACCACCTGAAAAACCTGTCTATCATTATTTCCAAAACACCCGGTATGGCACGTGCACATCGGACCCATTTCGCACCTGCTTTTATCCACGAGCTTCTATACAGTATGGTGCCACTAACACGAATAGTGCGCGGCGTTCGACAATTCTCACAATACTTTACTCACAGTAATTCAGTGATTGACGATTAAAATTTGACATATGGTGCGTGAAAAGTTCTTCAAGAGATACTGGTTGATGTTGATATCTTTTGACCACCACAAGCTACTTGTGACATTACCACAGCTAAATCGGAAGCTACTGTTGAAGTTATTTCTATATATTTACCTCCTTTGCTACCTAATGAGATATCGTTCATTTTCAATTTATCGTTTATTTCGCATATTGAACAATTGGGATTCAGATTCAGTACATTTCACTCAATTGTTAAGGTTTAGGAGAACCATATTATCACACAATTTTTGAACAACTGAATTGTGATAACCTTTCGATGGGTTGATATAATACACAAGAATTCCATCTAATCAGTAAAATTTTATCTTGTGACGACGTTTCCCGCAGTACTTTATGATCGCTGCCGCTCTGAAGCTCAAATTAAAAATACCTGAAAAACAAAAACTGTAGGTATCACTCCAAAACTACCAATGTCAAGCGATACACAATAAGTCCACAGAAGAAAATCAACAAAGACATTGACACCGAATGGTAAAAAATGAAAATAAATGTTCCTTGTAGAAAGATCCTAACCTAAGACAAAAAGAAGAAATAGAAGAAATTTCAGATATGTTGAACGCGAAAAGAAACAATCAATTTAATAATAATTATATTAGAATGAAGAATCAACAAAAAAAAATAAGTTTGAGGTGAACACAAGACAAAATTCATGGTAATCTTAAAGAAAACCACTATAAAAATTAGCTCAACTGTAGATTGCAGGAATGTCGAAAGAATAGCATAACTACATAAATACCTTCAGATAATATGAATTACGATAAAGTACGAGGCTTCACTATATTAAACTGACTTCTCCCGTTGGCCGGTCCTTTATATATTAGTGCCATTTTTACTAGATAATTCTAGATTGCGGCTTACACAAAAACAAATGGCTCTCTGGAATTTTCTGAATAATATTGGTGACAAAAACAATATCTAGATAAGATAGTAACAAAAAACCGTACACAGCTCTAAGAAATCCCTGCGCATCCGCCATTTTAGCGCAATATCAACTTTCATACATGGCTTAGACAGAGTCGGATTCAGGGACTACACCAGTGTGCTGTTTCGTAACATCACCCCCTCCTTGAATGGATGTTCCTCCTGGAATTTTTGTGTAGCCGAGACTGGATGTTTGAATCGGCAACTGGCCCCATTTCTACACTTTCCGATCTTATGGAAATAACAGGGCATCGTCTTCATCGGATACTGATAACGGGGGTTGTAGCTGCAAATTAATATTTGGACACCGGTATCTTGGAAGATCACCTCTACCATGTTCCTGATGACTCGCCAATCCTACTGGTTACTCACTATCTTGGGCATAGCCAGTTTCTTCTCACTGGATTTCAACACATGCTCTCGGATGATTCGAAGTGCTTACCACACATCGCGGTACGTAGATCGATCTCGTAATTATTTTTTAGTTACCACGTAGAAGTCGTACCGCGAATTATGTTTCAGTTTCAGTGTCTTGCCAGGGGCTGGAATCTGGTCTTCAAGGTTTTCTGATTGTCCGAACTTCTTTCGAAAGACGGTTGCTAGCCCTCGTGCGTTCTTAATACGGGCGAGGATATTGTATGCCAGTTACTAATCTTCCGGAAGAGTGAACAAATCTGGTCGTTGTTCTGACGTGACTCCATATCTAGCTTTCCCAGTACCTACATACGCGACTATAAATTCATCGAAGGTAGAATCAGACACGTATCGAATATGGTTTACTCCTTTCTATAGGTCATGGTCTCCTTCGAATGGCGCTAGTCGGTTTTGGTGAACTACTTTTGATTTTCCGTTGGGGATCTTGCTTATGCGATATATAACATCATTGATCCTTTTTTTGATTAAGTATGGACCTTCCCAGGATTTTTGTAATTTTGTAGAAAATCCTTTTCTTCTCGTCGGGTTGTGTAACCATACTTTGTCCCCTTATTTAAAACCGCCTACTGTGGCTTGCGTGTCGTAACGACTTTTCATTCTGTCGCTGGCAACTTGAAGATTTGTTCGAACTAATTCATGAATATCATCCAGCCTTCTCAATTCGATCACGTACTCTTCTCCTGCTAGATCTTTACCAGGCCGACAGCCAAATTCCAGGTCACAAGGAAGCCTCATTCCACGCCCAAGCAGGAATTTCGCAATTGTTTCACTCGTGGACTCATTGACGGCAGATCGATAAGCCAATGCGAATAGGGAAAGATACTGATCCCAATCTCTCTGATGGCTGGAAACTACTTTGGACAGGTATTTTCCAATAGTCCTGTTCATTCTCTTGTCCTGGTCTTCTTTATTCCCAGATTGTCGCAAATCTCCTGCAATAGATGGTTTTCGAAATTTCTTCCCTGGCCACAGTGGACTTCCAACAGCACTCCATATCGGCTGATAAATTCTTTCACCAATACATCTGCGACAGTTGTGGCCTCTTGATTTGAGATCACGTAAATTTCCATCCACTTTGTAAAATAATCCAATAGAACCAGGATGTATTTACTACCATTTTCTGTAGTCGGAAATGGTCCAGCGATGTCCAAAGCAATCCTTTCCAAAGGGCTTCCAACATTATACTGTTTCATAGGTACCTTTCTCTTGCGATGTGATCCATCACTCGTAGCACAAGTCGTACATCTCTTGCACCAGTCCTTCACATCGTCGGAGCTGTTCATGCAATAAAACCTCTCACGGACCCGTTGAACGGGTTTCTTCACTTCCAGAGGACCTTCCGATAAAGTGTCGTGTAACTTCTTCAGTACCTCAGCTTCTCTTCCATCTCGGAACGATCATCGTTTTCAAGGACTCTTTTCAACAACCCTTCTTCCAGGACAAGGGAGTCCCACTGATCCCAATATGCTTTGATTGTCGGTGAAAATCTTGACACTTCTTGCCATGTAGGTCGCCGATTTCCTTCCTTCCATTGCCGAATCTTGTTTAGGTAAGTATCATTCTCCTGATCTCTTCTGATCCTGGTGGGTGACCATTCTTCATTGACTACAGTAATTCTTGAAACTGCAAGTTCCTTATATTTCGACTGGTTGCAGTGAGAATAGTCAACAGGGCAAGACCGTCTAGACAGAGAGTCGGCTTTTCGGTCATTCACATCAGCTGGATGTTCACCCCTGTCTGATTTCCCCTGTGACTGGAGTTCTTGTGTTGAAGGAATCTTGGGGAGCTTAGACGGACTGCGTACGTGCTTTAGCTTGCTACACTTCCGGCATTTGCTCTTCTTCGGTTTCTTGTCTGCCATACCTTTCAACAAGTTGATAATCTGGCCAAGTCTGTTATCGTCACCTTATTCCTGTATGGTCCTACCTTTGGTATCTTCCTAAGCATTCGTTGCTGCTTCATATTCAAGAGCAGCTGTCAATGCGTCGACTAATGTTTTCGGATGGTCTAAGCGAAGCGTCCTCTGCATATCGGGGTCACGTTAGCCATCAATAAAGGCCTGGATGCCCAGACATTGCATCATGTTCTCTGATACTGACGGATAAGCAAATCGAACTAGTTGGGCAATATCCACTTCATACTCTTGAAGGGATTCATCACGTTTCTGCCTTCGGTTCTTCAGCTGGGATTGGTACAAATATTCTAGATGTTCATGATCATATCGCTTGTCCAACCTCTTCTTCAGTTGCTCGAAGTCATTCGTTTCTTCCAAAGGTATCGTCTGAAGTACATCTAAGGCATCTCCCCCAAGCGCGATGGTTGAGTTCACTGCCTTCTCCTTACCGGACCAATTATTCACTCTAGCGGCTGCTTCAAACTGTTTCACATAATTGGTCCACGACATTTTTCCATCGAACGTTGGGGCCTTGACTCGGGTAAAACTACGAATGTCTTCTAACTTGTGTTTCTGGCTTGCAAGTCTTTGTTTGCTCGGTCTTATTTTCTTCCGCTGGTGTGACTTGAGTTCTTATATCTGTCATCTTTCTCTCCTTCTCTCCTTGATTTTCTCGTCCATCGTTGTCATCTTATTCTCGATTTTCGTGTCCATCGTTGACATCTTATTGTTGATTTCAGATTTTAGAGACAAAATTTCAATTTCAACGTCAGCGGCAATGTCGTTGGTTGAAGCTTCGTCATAAAATAAAACCGTTTCTGGACCTAAGCCGTCATTTTACAGTGCCACTTTAAGTCTTTCCACTAATTCACGTTTCTTACCGGACGTTTTCAACTCACGATCTTCCAGATCTGTTCTTAGTTCCGTCAACTTCACGTCGCATAGTATCTTGGCCATTTTTACGTAGCAATTTATTTATATTACCCCAAACCTGATACCAATGTAATGTATTTCTTATTTATTTAAACGTTTTTATCACGTGTGGGATATATTTATACACATACACGTTATGTCTACTAACTTGATTTATTTATTCACTACACTATTTACTAATGCATATTATATACACAGTATATTTACTTACATTAATTTATAAAAACTCTTAACTACTTAGACTATTTACTGGTTCACGAGACCACTTTATAAAACTGACTTCTCCCGCTGGTCGGTCCTTTATATATTAGTAACTTTTTAACTGGATAATTCTATATTGCGACTTACACAAAAACAATCGGCTCTCTGAAATTTTCTAGATAAGACTGGTCACAAAAACAATGTCTAGATAAGATAGTAAAAAAAAAATCGTAAATAGTTCTAAGAAATCCCAGCGCCTCCGTCAACATTTTAACTTTCATAAATAGCTTAGACAGAGTAGGATTCAGGGACTGTTTCGTAACAATAGTATAATGTGAAAAAAGTATCACAATGACTCATTTTGTAGTACGAGTGCGGATTGCACAAAGCGTAATACCAAAAGTCATTGTGACGAGTTTTACATACTATTCTTTATAATGAACGTGCAAAAATGTTTTTAGTAAAAATAATATTGCAATTTTGGATGTTTGTGCATGTTTATGTATGTTAGTAACCCTCACATATCACATTTGACAGATTTTTTAATTTTAAATTTGAATGTTCATTAAGTTCAGAATTTATGAATATGGAACTAAACAGCCAATTATCATGCACTCCACCAGAATTTCGCAATATTGCTGATAAAGCAGTTAGTGATTTAGTACCTGAAAAATCTAAACAAAAATATGAGAAGGAATATGAACGGTTTTTAAAGTGGTGTGTAGAAAACAATCTGAGAAATTACACAGAAAGCTATAAATGTCAGTCTGTCAGCCATATGTTAAACAGTGCATCCGACTGTGTGAAGAGTTACCAAAAATGATACTGAAATGGTTATTTTGTGAAACGGTTAAACAGTTTTCGATGTCATAAAATAAATTTTGTATACGTGAATTATAAAAAAAGCTTTTTGAGTGTGTTTCACCTTGTAAGAGATCGTCGTTGCCGTGAATCCAACTGCGGATACGGAAGCAATCGGCATTGCAAATGAGAATCGCATCTGGTCGCTCGGTATAGAAGTTTTCGGTGAATTATTACCGGTGAGAAATTCGGAATTGTCCTTTTTTCAGTCTTCACCGACTATTGACGGTTCCTCTTTATCATTTCCAATGCCATCGTTCGTATTTGTGCAAAGTTTGATTTCAAGTGGTGCGCCGTTTATTAAAAAGTCATAATGAGGAGTATAATCGATTTTACCGAAAGGTAACTCGAGTTTGATCATATTCTGCTCTATATTTCATCAAACAGCATTTTATGAATTATTACATAATATATTCTATGTAAACCAATTAGTCTGGTTCATAAGTCCCATTTTCCTCAGAAGCTAAACCGGACCACCGAAAATTATGATTTTGGTCGCATTCGATTCGGAATGGCATCTAGAACATTCTATCGAAGTTGCAAGAGGGGCTGAAAAAAATGCGAAAGTTATATACAATAAAGTAAAATAAAAAAGGGTTTGGTTTTTTTGAAATATTTCAAAAACTATTTGGGATAATCGAAATTTGGAAATAGATTCTTAAAAAGCAGGAAATTTCCTAAAAAAAGTCCTGCCTCCCGGAACTGTACCAACAATCCTTATAATTTTAATTTAGCGGCGAAAATAACGATAAAAACGCGTGGTTCGGCTGCCGCGCGCATCGCCCCAATCTGACACATGAACTAAAACAATTATTTTAACTGATTAAATATTAATTTTAAGAAATAAAAAAATTTGGGTTCTAAGTAGACATATGAATAAACAATAATCCGTAAAAAAATTTTTAATCACAATTTTTTATTGATTATGCTTTTGTTAATTAGTTAATTTCCACCATTTTATTGTTAACATAAAAACGCTGATTATTTCAAAACAAGAAATCTAGAATTTTTTTTGATTTTTGGAGCTAATCTTAAAAGGGTTTAGAAGAGATCCCCGTTGGAAAAACTAAAAAATTTTGATTTTTCACTTTTTTATTAACAATGAAAAGCATTAAGAAATTAATATTATAAATGAAGCCATCAGGTTTATTGTTGTTATTTTGTTTTATTATTGATGAAAGCCATTTGACAATATTTCATTTTTAACTAACATTATTTAAATAATTGTTATAAACAAATGCATTGTTTATAATATTCTTGAAAACGTTTTTTTTGGAATTTCATCCTTGATGAAAATCATTCGTTTAAAAAAAATCATTTCTTAAAAAATTTTTTTATTAACAAAAAACGCTCTTGTTAATTAACAATTTTTTTGTTATTAAATAATAATATTAAGGAACCATTTTTTTTGAAAAAAGCATTATTTATTATGTTTTTTCGTATTATAAAAAATTTTTTCTATTAATTTTTTATTTGTTTTTTAAACAAATAATTTGTTATAAACAAATGCATTCATACGAAATATTTTTTTGAATACTAAAAAATATTACACAAAAACAACCATATATAATTTTTTATATGAATTTTTTTAAATTAGTTCATTGTACGTGTACTAAAGATTGCTCCAACAGATGCGGATGTAGAAAGGCTGGGCTTCCATGCTCGTGTCTCTGCAAGAATTGTAAAGGTGACAGTTGTTTAAACAGTGAACGGCAAACGATTGACGATGACATTGATGACATTAATGATGATCAAGTTCGTATCGGTTCACAAAATGTTAATGGAGACGATTTTAATAATGATGAAGATAGCTCTACAGATTCTTCGGCATTTCCTCAACATTATGCTGAAGCGCTATTAGGAGATGTAGTTGAACCACAAGAAGAAGAACAAGAAATCATTGAAGAAGTAGAGACTTATGACTCACCACCACCGAAACGATCCAAAAGGTTATCAACAAAGACTAAAAAATTAAAAAAAATCAAAAATGTTTAAAACTGTGAAATAAATAAATTTTTGTAAACTATACACCTTGTAAAAATCACTTTTATTTCATTAGATCCTTACAATAAGAAAATAACATAACGAAATTTTTTTTTCAAATATTAATATTCATAAATTTTTAAATAATAAAGTTAAAGCTTGGTTTCAACGATCAATTTGTTCATTTATTAACGAAGAACAAAAAAGTCTTGAAATGTTCTTATCATATTTTCATTAGTTTATTTCGATATAGATATTTGAATTGAAAAGTAAAAAAAGTAAAATTCGGGAGAATTTAATAAATAACAATAAAAAAAGTTAATAAACAATTGAGTTAAGGGTTCATTCCAGAGCTCAATTTGTTTAATAATTAATAACGAACAAAAAAGTCTTGAAGTGTTTTGTCGTATCTTTAATAGTTTATTTTAATAACCATACATAAAAACAAAAAGAAAACTACAAGTCCAAAAGTACAATATATTTAAAAATTATATAAAAAAAATTTCATATAAAAAATTATATATGTATGGTTGTTTTTGTAATATTTTTTAGTATTTAAAAAAATATTTCCTATAAATGCATTTGTTTATAACAAATTATTTGTTTGATAAACAAATGAAAAATTATTAAAAAAATTATTTTTTCATATACGAAAGAACATAATGAATAATGATTTAAAAAAATGGATCCTTAATATTAATATTTAGTAACAAAAGAAATTGTTAATTAACAAGTGCGTTTTTTGTTGATAAAAATTTTTTTTCAAAAAACGATTTTTATTAAGAATCTTTATTTACATCAAAGATGAAATTCCAAAAAAAAAGTTTTCAAAAATCTTATAATCAATGCATTTGTTTATAACAGTTATTCAAATAATGTATTAACAATCATTGGAAAAAAAATTTCCTGATGGCTTTATTTATATAAATAATTTTTTAATGCTTTTCATTGTTACTAAAAAAGTGAAAAATCAAAATTTTTGAATTTTTCCAAACCCTTTTAAGATTAGCTTAAAAAAATCAAGAAAAATTCTAGTTTTCTTGTTTTGAAATAATCAGCGTTTTTATGTTAACAATAAAATGGTGGAGATTAACTAATTAACAAAAGCATAATTAATAAGAAAATTGTGATAAAATTTTTTTTACGGATTATTGTTTATTCATATGTCTACTTAGAACCCAAATTTTTTTATTTCTTAATATTAATATTTAATCAGTTAAAATAATTGTTTTAATTCATGTGTCAGATTGGGGCGATGCGCGCGACAGCCGAACCACGCGTTTTTATCGTTACTTTCGCCGCTAAATTAAAATTATAAGGATTGTCGGTACAGTTCCGGGAGGTAGGACTTTTTTTAGGAAGTTTTCTGCTCTTTAAGAATACTTTTTCAAATTACGATTATCTCAAATAGTTTTTTAAATATTTCAAAAAAACCAAACCCTTATTTTTTATTTCTATTTATTGTTTATAACTATTGCATTTTTTTCAGCTCCTCTTGCAACTTTGGTAGAATTTTCTAGATGCCATTCCGAATCGAATGAGACCAAAATCATAATTTTCGGTGGTCCGGTTTAGCTTCTGAGGAAAATGGGACTTGTGATACAGACTAAATGACGAATTTCATTGTACTCTAATATACTTAGCTAAGCATTAAGAGTTTCAGATAATTTGCTTCAATAGTGGAGTTAACATGGGTTCGTCAAGCTGCCCCTCCCCGGTTAGATTTTTTTTACCAAAATGCTAGCACACATAAAGGGCACCTAGCACAACCTAGCACAACAATTTTTATAGCTAGTACACCAACAGCTCACAATAAAAATGCTTTTGAATTCGGGTGGGGCCAGGTTAACGCTACCCCCCCCCCCGGCTGGAATTTTTGCGCCAAAATGCTAGCACAGATGAAGGACACCTAGCACACCATTTTTTAAAGCTAGCACACGAACAGCTTACAATAAAAATGCTTTTGAATTCGGGTGGGGCCAGGTTAACGCTAGACCCCCCCCCCGGTTGGAATTTTTTCGCCAAAATGCTAGCACTGATGAAGGACACCTAGCACAACCTAGCACACCATTTTTTATAGCTAGCACATTAACAGCTTACAATAAAAATGCTTGTCAATTCGGGTGGGGCCAGGTTAACGCTAACCCAATGTCCATGGGTCAAATTGAAAGTACAAGAGTTTTATTCCGTCCTTTCAGTTCTTCAAGACCCAGTGTAACAACCCGCCGATCTCGGCAAATAACACAGGTCAAACTGAACCAATCGATGTAACACAGTCGCACAATTCGACCTCAATGTCATAATAAAGGACTCAAAAAACCCAAGTACACCAAAATCGTAGACGGATTGGAGCAATGGACTATAACTCACATTCGTATTCTTAGCAAGTCCTTCCATTACCCATATTGTAAGAAAGCATAAAAAAATTAGTCAACTTTCTTCAGTCCGCCAACTTTGGTGATTCGCCATGTTGAATTTAGAATGACGTCACATACATAATCATGGATTGGCATGCAAAGTAGAACTTCAGCTCAATCGGTTGAAGATATTTCCTTCAAAACTGAGTTGCAAGATTGCAACCGAACAAACATACATTGCCAGTTACATACTAAAAACTTTGAAAAATACATAGTAGTGTTGGTATCTGATGATATGCCACAGAAATATTTGAAGCTCTGATTAACCGGCTCTGAGAATTAAAAGATGCACGTCCTAAGTAAACTTGGGAATTTAAAAAAAATCTGATCGTGAAATGCAATATTTATGTTATCATTAGGTTTGTTCCAACCGACATAAATACCGTTTTATTACCGTACAATCTCAGTCACGCAACAAATTTGATGTAAATTACACAGACTTATTATATTCACTAATCAGCAGGTCAACTGGGTTTGTATCGTAATTGTACGGTTTTTGTGTTAGTTGGAACAGACCTATTACAATGGTTAATTATCTATCAAGTTCGGCAATAAATATCCTGGCAAATTTAAATATAAAGCTTGAGTGTTTCTTTTAAATAAGGACTACAGTGAAACACGATCAGTCCAAAACATGTATTCTCAATATATTGGAACATTTTTAGGGATCTCAGCCGCCCCTTCCCAGATTGCACAACTTTGTCCAAAGGACATATCCAACGGCTTCGCTTTTTTGTACATTTATTTATCCAATGTCTGTACGCAAACGTTTGTCGTTGCCTTTTTTATAGTGTGACGTAATTTGCAACTTATTTGTGCACGGATTGTTTCTTATTCCGTGACTAAACGGTTCAATTTAATTATTTTGTTTTATTAAAATTACTATGATTTTGACCAAATTATTTTTAAAAGTGAAGGTTTTTTGTATTCTTTCGTTTTTTAGCATTAATTGAAAATAAATAGATAATTATTAATCAAATAATAGTTAATTATTGATTAAACAAATACCCTGCTAGATGGGAAAATATAGATATCACGCACAATCCGGCAACAGCTGACAACAATAATGCTGTTTAGGGGCCATTTTTCAAAGGAAAATGATGTTTAGGGACAAATACATGCAACATCTTCATTCATTCGTGTAAGCATAGTGTTATTTTGCAGACATCCTCCACCCCCTGAATTAAAAAGCGTTGTTGATGTATTAGCTATAAAAAAATTTGTGCTAGGTATTATTTATTTGTGCTAGCATTTTGGCGAAAAAATTCCAACAGCAAGGGGGCGAGCGTTAACCTGGCCCCACATGAATTCCGAAGCATTTTTATTGTAAGCTGTTGGTGTGCTAGCTATAAGAAATGGTGTGCTAGGTTGTGCTAGGTGTCCTTTATCTGTGCTAGCATTTTTGCGAAAAAATTTCAACTGGGGGGGGGGCTAGCGTTAACCTGGCCCCACCCGAATTCAAAAGTATTTTTATTGTAAGCTGTTGGTGTGCTAGCTATAAAAAATGGTGTGCTAGGTTGTACTAGGTGTCCTTTATCTGTGCTAGCATTTTGGTGCAAAAATTTCAGCCGGGGGGGGGGGCTAGCGTTAACCTGGCCCCACCCGAATTCAAAAGCATTTTTATTGTGAGTTGTTGGTGTGCTAGCTATAAAAATAGTTCTGCTAGGTTGTGCTAGGTGCCCTTTATGTGTGCTAGCATGTTGGTAAAAAAATCTAACCGGGGGGGGGGGGCAGCTTGACGGACCTAGTTAACATGCACTGATTCTGATTCATTTATTATATTATGCTTTGTTCTGTCCAGTCGTTTATTTGGTATGCAGCTGTTTGTAATTTTCTGTAGCTCCCTAGTCAGTAGCTATAGTATCATTTTCTAAACTCTAAAGTAAGTGAATAATTTTTATACGGTGGGTAAAGGACCAGACTTCAGACACTTCTTTGTGGTACACCTACCTTGACTCGTTTTAGTTTGGAGAATGCTTCTTCTTCTTCTTTTATTTTGATGTGTCTGTCAGAGATGTATGACTATAGGATCTCAGTATATTGACTTGGGAGATATTTAGTTGGCTTAAAGTTTATGTTAACTCTCAACAAAGTTCAAGTTATTTCTAAAAAAGCTGTAAAACCAACCAACTTTCCTCTCATGTCTGTCATTCTGTGTACTTGATTTGTCGCAAAATGTATGTTTTTAAATCCATATGTATAGCTAGCGATGGAATCTCTGGCAAATAAATTTATTTCATCCTTTATAAAAGGAATTTTTTTATAGTTTTGCTATTACTGGATGAAAGAGTATCTTCATGAGGGGGGCTTTCCTGGCTTCGGGACCAAAATGTCTTCTACGATTTTTCATAATTTATGTAGGTACGTATCTTAATCTTTGGGTAACATTAATTGATTGTCCAGTACGACTATGGTTTTGCTTGGATGTTATTTCACTATTTATCCTGTTATCACATCGTAAGTAGGAGCTACTTATAGACTGATATTTTACTTAATTTGTATGCTTACAGCTGCCGGTTATGTGAGCTATATAATTCCACTTTCATGAAATGGTTTATCGATTGTAATGTCGTAAGTAGTCAAGGGGTAAGACATAAAGGGCTGTTTGAATAGATCTATTTTAATAAATAGAATAATTTATTCACAAATTAAGTTAAAGGGATCTTCTTAATCAAAAACTCAAAATCTACTCATATATACAGTTATTTACAAATCATCATCCGATTTTATATCTTCGGCGTGTTTTCAGTTCCCAGCCGTTCCCTTGTCGAACCATTGTCCAGCTTTGTTTAGTGATTACTGATTACTTCTTTATAATAATAATTTATTGCTTCAGAAACATGAGTTTACAGCAAGGGTGTATGTGTACAAATTAAACAATATGCTATACACTAACAAACAATTTAACAATAATAATCTATGACATTAAAATACATCTTAAAAGACAATTACTCATTGATAATAAATGACCGTAATCTTATAATATTCCACACATATTCACAAATTTGCCTGGCTTCAGCAAGTGTGATATTTTGCAGAGTTTTGATTAATGCTTCCAAACTCTGCAAACAAGAAATAATTTGTTTGATGATGACGTGAATTGGAAAATCAAAAAGAAGATGCTGGAATGTTTCTTTTTCATTTCGATTACATGCGTAGCATTCAATATCGGGATCTAAATAACACGTAGTTTCATTTAAGATGAACTTAATTTTAAAAGTATTTGCCGTACGTAACTGAGCAAGTGTGCGGCGGGTGAACTGAATGGGCAATTTTACAAGTAAATACAAACTTAGACTCCTGGAAACCGTGAACAAACTATATAGATATGAATGGGAATACCTAGAAACCAAAGACAAGTCAAATTCATACAACTGTGTATAATACGTCTCAAGTAATTTTTTTCTATTCCTATTCCTAATGTATAATAGCTCAAGTTGTTCCACATTTCTATCTGATTTATTTCAATAAAAAAATTGTTTCATTTGTACCGCCTAATTAAACTTGGAATCAGTACTACCGGATGTACAAATTTGTTGTCTAAAGCCAAGAGCAGGATATCTAGTATCATCCATGGCCAGACTCTTGAGCAACCAATTGAGAGATAATTTGAAGATTGTATATTCAAGTTTTACTCTTCCCACCTCTAAATGTACTATGGCGTCAGGTGTTCTGATATAAACAAGGAGAACTCTTTTGATACACTGTACGTGGACTCATTCTAGTACATCCAAATAACTGAGACCCCAAACATGTGACAAGTTGAACATAACACTCAAAGCCAATGTCTCAAACAACCTAATTCTTGGATACCAGGTTTCCGTCTTCGCTTTAACCATAATTGGCAATATAGTTCCAACGGCTTGCTTTCCATTGTTTGCAGTAACCACTGACATTTCATGAAATACACCAGAAGATGACATTGTTACACCTAGGTAATTATATTTATTCATAACTTCAATGGGTTGATTGTTATAGTGGAATTTAAATTTAGATTTTTGAAATCCCCCTTTTGAAAATTGCATAACTTTGGTCTTTTGTATATTAATTGTTAGGTTATTTTTTGCCGCATACTTCTCCAATATTTACAATTTTCTAACAACATAAATTTCAGAATGTGCAAGAATAAAAACATCATCCGCATATAGTAATGCCAGAACTCCGTTCAGATGATCAATATTTACACCCCGAGCTCCACTTTCGTAGAAAATTGATTCAATATCAGCAATGAATAAAGTAAATAGAAGTCAAAGTGGCAGTTTACCCTGTAGAACACCCATTGTTACATTATATTTTCTAGTAAATCCACAGGAGGCTTTCACTTGAATTATTGCTTGAGAGTATAATGTTATTATACCGCGAAGTATTTTTGCTGATATTCCAACCTTAAATAATTTAGTCCATAATAACTTATGGTCTGTTGAGTCGAATGCTCTTTTAAAATCAACAAAAATAGCAAATATATTGCGTTTTTGATGTCTGATATGTAGCTGAATCACAAAATTCAAAGTGTAAACACTACCAATACAGCCACGATATTCCCGAAAACCGGATTGGTATTCAGGCAAAAGTCTACAGTCATCAACCCAGGAGGACAACCTATGTAGAATAATGCTGGTGAATAATTTGAGTCCACAGTTTGCCAAAGCTAAGCCTCTGTAGTTTTCGGGCTTATTAACTGGCCCGCCTTTATGCAGCATGGTGAGTAAAATATTAGCCCAGCTTATAGGAATAAGAGAAGTGTCAAATATGGTATTGATTAATGACGTCAAGTATATAACCCAATTGTGTGGTAGATTCTTGTAAAACTCGTAGCAAATGCCATCTGATCCTGAAGACATTATTTCTAGTTTTACCAATTACAGCATATACTTCCTCTTGAGGCATAGTTGAGTCAAGATATGGATGATTAATATCTTGAAAACAATTCCAGAGAACTAATTTAGGCGGATATAAATCTTCCTAAAAATTCTGCCAGCTTTCAACAGATAAAGATTTGGATGTAAAACTGCCTCTAATCTGCCTAACCGTTGCCCATAATTCCCTTGAATTACATATATTTGAGAATTTTTCAATGATATCATTCTCATATCCTCTTCTCTTCAACTCAATTATATTTTTATAACCACATTTTAGTTTTATGTAAAAATCTTTCAATTCATCCTCAAATTATTTTGCTTGCAGTTTTTAAGTGCATTATTCATAGATTCCTTAGCTTGGATACAAGATTCATCAAACCATGGTTCATTTTTTCGGATTCTAGTAGTATTCAGTAGAATTCTTGTTTTGTCTCTAAACCCTATATTATGAGCAGTTTTAGTAATAGCTGCACATAGGTAATTATAAGACTTGTCTGGGTCGGCGATAAAAAATACTCAACTAGAGTGTTGCATATTTTTGACGAATACATTCGTGAAGAATTTAAGTTAACAGAACCAGAAACTTCTACGGAGTTGTGATGTTTGAAAACGAAAGTTATAGGGAAATGATTCGACAGAAAATCATTATCATTGACGAAAAAATCATTCACTTTTGTAAGGAATACGTTGTTTACCCACACCATATCCACAACACTGCTGCCTTGTGTACTCATGTACGTAAATTGACCAGGTCGGTCCAAAGAAGTTCTGCCGTTTAATACAGAAAATGAATTGTTTTCCATAAAATCAATAAGTTGCATCCTATCCAAATTACTGTCCAAACTCAACATTTCACCAAATGAATTAGTACCTTCAAAAATTTCAGAAACATTACAACATTATCCGATTCTACAGTTGAAGTCGCCAGCAATTACAATCAATATATCATTATATTTCTCCTCTATTTCTGTCAACAGAATCTGGAAAGCATCAAGTATGTGACTTAATTCTAGAGACGGTTTAAAGTAAACACCACACACAATAAACATAAAATAATGAACAGAGAACAAACAAATGCATAAACCACCGCTTGGCCTACCAAACGACTTTTCTTTAGTTGCTGATGAAGTTATATACTTATAATCACATAAACAATTAGGTATGGGTATGGTAATTTTATCGCTAGTTAACCAAGTTTCACTAACAAACAATATATCAAATGTTACGGATTCATCACATAAATTGGAGATATTTTGTTGGCCATGACAATTCCAGAACATTAGGTGAAGTTTTTTGAAGAAGCTGGTTGGACATTACTAATCTTAGTAGTTCTTATTAGGTGATTCGTCTTCCTCACGTTGTCTTTTGTGTGTTTCAGGAACAATGGTAGGTTTTCTCCTTTAGCTTTCCTACTATTAATTTCTTGGTGAATTTTAGAAAATTCTTCTCGTTGATTTGCCGTATAGTCATTTTTTATTTTTATAAGTGAGTATTTTCTAATTGATAGCTTATACTTATTCTTCAAGATAGTAACTGCTTCTTGACGGAAAGAAAACTCAATCTTCAAAGGACGAGGTCTCAAGTTGCTTATTTTGCCTATTCTAGTGATATTAACAGACTTCAGAGTATTTGTTGAAAAAAGGTCAGTTAAAATATCGGACGTTATCTTTTGAATATCAACTGATTCATCGACACCGTGCATAATCATGTTTCCCTCTCTTGTATTCCTGGAAGTAAGTTCTGCATAAATCGAGCTTTCAGATGTAGTATCTAGTCTTTTCTCCAGGTCCTCTATTTTTATTTTCAACTGTTCATTCTCTATCGTTAGATGAGTCACAATAACCATACATTCATCAATCTTCTTGTTCTGCCCAGCAAAGAGTGACCTAATTTCATTCTGTTAATGATGACAGCTGCTCCATTAACAACTGAAACTGTAATTCTTGCATCGGAGTTGCACTACCAGACTGACTGTCCATAATTATTAGTAAATATTGTGAAGCTTACTTTATTTTTATTTACTTTTAAATGATTCTGATTTTCATCGGTTAATTATCAGAGAAAACTTGCTAGAATTCACTAACCTCCGTTGTTTGACTGTTGTTAGCTGGCTATTTTATAAAATTTTCTTCTTAAAATGTGTTTACCCCAGTGGAATTTGTACACTGTTACTTTTACTCATGTAAAAGTATTTCTTTAAACTATTTATTTATACACGAGAAATCGTATATTTTCGTGGAACCATCTTTTATGTAGTTACTTCACTTACAGGTACCACACACACCCCCTTCACTTCTTGATTCCATTTCGATCGTTGCCTCTCGATAATATTATGAATCTCCCGTATATTACTTTTGGTTTCATCGGTTAATTTTCAAAATGCGTTTGGTTGAAGTAAATACGTGATGACAATATTACACTTCTTAATATTGACAGAAATAAAGCCTGGAAGTTCGTTTTATTGTTGGTACTTAGTATCGCATCAGGGATATGGACGGTTGGCATTATTGGAGTTCAATACATACCGGAACGGTTTCGGCGTGATTAGATTCACTCCGGTTGCAATATACCCCTGAATGGTATCTGGACGGGTAGGGTTATTCCGGGTTCAATACACACCGGAGCGGTATCTGGTTTATTCCAGGTTCAGTATACACCGGAACGGGATTTATAAAGTTTCCTTCGGGTTCTATACACGAATTAGTTTTACTGGTTCAGCTCTCCTCTGTACCGCCGCTGGTGTTAGGCCTGAAATTCTAAGATGCATCCAAAATGTCTCGGGGTTATCACCTTTGGCAACTCTGCTGGTGTCACGGCGATAGTGCTGCCATCTAGATACGCATCCAATTGCGCCTACAATGATAGCTTGGTCGTACTTTGTAAGTTGCCTTTTGCCATTCGTGGATGTGTTATCGATTTTGGTAACAAAGGTTGTTGATGCCTATTTAAGCGACAGCGCAGTTACACCCTAATTATTTCCTGCGATTTTCATTTCGTGCCAATGTTTTAGCAATTGATTTGCAAATCGGCAAGAATTTTGTACTCCAGCTGTTTAGTATTCCATCTTTTGTCGGAGGATTTTGGATTTAGAAATTTTTTGCAGCTTTCCAGAGATATGTTAATAATAATATTGTTCGTTAGGTAATATTAAATTACAATCTTTCAAAAAACGTGACTAAAGTCGGTCATATTGTCGATTCACACAATCAGTTCTGACTTTCAACTACAATACATAGCCTACGGACAGGTTTCGGCCTTTGAGCCAAATCAACAAAGGGGCATATAAGAATGTAAGTAGCAACAAGTCGCTAATCAAATTATCACTACTTGCAAACAAAAATTTCGACCGTTATCAGAAGAAAAAAAAACCACTCTCCCACGTATATGCATTGACGAATATTGAATTGAATTTGAGATGTTACAATGGTCGGGTTTATTATTGTTGCGAAACAGCACACTGGTATATAGTCCTTGAATCCGACTCTGTCTAAGCCATGTATGAAGGTTAAAATTAGGGCGGATGCGCAGGGATTTCTTAGAATTGTTTACGATTGTGACTATCTTATCTAGACATTGTTTTTGTGACCTGTCTTATCTACAAAATGCCAGAAAGCCAATTGTTCTTGTAATCTAGAATTATCTAGTAAAAAAGGAACTAATATATAAGGGACCGACCCGGGAGAGTCAGTTAGTGGATAAAGTGATCTCGTGAAAAAAACAAGAATACACCGAAATAGCAAACAGTAAATAAAAGAATATAAATTAGTTAAGTGTTTATATACATTACTTTAAGTGAATATACTGTGCATATAATTAGTGAATAAATAAATTAAGTAAGTGAACCTACCGTGTGTTCAAAATTTATCCCACCCGTAATAAAAACCGTTTAAATAAATAAGAGAAACATTACATTATTTTAAATCTCTTGTAGTTATCTGACGCAGTACTGGCTGTTTATGCATCGGAGTAAAGACGAGATTATGGCATAATTTTACCTTTATTTTGATGTAGGGACGTTCTACTCATCCAACGCGTTAACTGGTTTCTCACAGCAATCATCTCACGCTACGTCGAGTGTGATTGAGTTGATTTTTTTTGCCAATCAAAACATATGGTGCACGCACTTAACTGAAACCGTTAGTTTACAAAGTAATTAATTTAAGAAACCCACCAAAAACTTTCTAGTTAGCTATATATTATTAAGAAGTTCCGCGCTAGGTAGGTATAGGTGCACAAACAAAGCCCCAGGTACTAATTGTTCTAATTTTAGTTTGAAAGGTTCTTTTCATCGAGACACCCGGTACACGCACTTTGATTTCCAAACTGTTGTTTACAAAGTGAGCCAGACTATAGAATGAATACTGAAAACGTAGTTTCTGGCCATTGTTCACTCTCCAACACGGTGTTGCCTTTATAGGATAACACGCAAACTTGGGAAATAGGAAGTGAGCGGAAAATATAACAATAGAATGGGAAACTTTCGTTTCGGGACGGGTTTAATGGGTGAAAAGTTTCCCTACTTATATACGAATTAGTTAGAAGTTAGTAATTTTAATGATCGCCAATTCTCCTACGTTACTTGAAATTAAATTATATCCTGAAGTTATACAAAGAAGTAATTGTTTTAGTCATTTGGTGACAGGGAGTTTACTGGATGACAGACACATATTTAGCGTATGATAAAGTCTTTGAGGTTATGAAAATATGATGAATCAGCTACTAATTACGAAACAACAGAGCATGTCTTAGTTCTCTAATTTGATTTATAGTTCTACGACCAATTCATACTCCTACTCAATGTCACATTTAATGAAATATCTATTAAATCAGAGGGCTGGTCCAATATAGGAGTATCAGATAAGCAAAAAGCAAATTTGCAGATAATTGGTAGGACAGAACTGCATTAAATTAGAATTCATGCATGAAAATACTTTATCCATGGTCATTTGAATATTAACAACTGTAAAGTATTTTTCGTTCCTATTTGTTCCCATCAAACTCGATGATTATTAGCGCCCAAGCGACCATATTAGTCATATTGATGCACAATATTAGTAAAATATGTTTGTTCCGAAATACATCATTGACCTTAAAATGTTCGTTCCTATTTAGTAGACTATTTTGAACCAAATTGTCAAAGTTACAACAACTTTTCAAATTCATTTTATTTTTTTTTACAATTTTTACAAGTTTCTGCAAGAAAATATAAATGTACGCGCACATTATAAGTAGAAATAAACAGCAAAATTAAAGAATTTCATAATATAGAGTAGCCGTTCACTAAATTTAACATATTTTGAAGCCTGATGTCAACACCAGTCAAGTAAATATGTCATCAATTAAGTTTCTGACGGAGACTTGACATCCGCAATGCTGATGTGAGTGCAGCCACTTTAGTATAATTAAACTCGAAACATCTTTTAGATAAACTTCATAGTACGCTCCCTACTTTGAGTTCGGAACCTGTTCCTATTCTTATAACAGAAGAATTTGTCAGTAGAGCAGTAAACTCTTTCAAAACAAGTTCTGCTGGTGGTTTAGATTCTTTAAGACCTTCACATCTACAAGATTTAATAAGTTACAGTGCTGGCCATTCAGGAAAAAATGGCTTATCATCTTTGTGTAAACTATGTAATTTTATTTTAAATGGCACAGTCAACATCAATATTCGTCCCATTTTATTCGAAGCGTCACTATACGCTTCAACTAAAAAAGCAGGAGGTATCAGACCAATTGCCATTGGTACAGTTTATCGTCGTTTAGAAGAGAAAATAATTTGTTCAAACTTCAGAGACAAATTAGGATATAAACTTCGTCCATTACAATTCGGTTTCGGGTCGAAAGGTGGATGTGAAGCAGTTGCACATGCAGCAAGACGTTTCGTCTTTAATCATCCGGACGTTAATAATAAAGTTTTTTTGAAAATTGATTATAAAAATGCTTTCAATGCAATTCATCCCGATCATTTATTAAAACTTGTAGCAGATATTCTACCTGAAATTTTTCCTTTCATCAATCAATGTTATCGCCACTCCTATTTTGCCTATCGATATACTAACTTATAAGCAACATTGACACAGAATTCAATGGTACCTTGATGATGGTTCTTTAGGTGGTACTACTAATTCCGTGTTCAAGCCTCTTGTCTATATTATAATCAATTCCAAGCATATTGGTCATGAACTCAATTTCAGCAAATACGAGTTATTTTTCTTAGAATCACCAACTAATCTAACCATTGATAAATTTAATTCTGTAGCACCAGGCATAACAATTACCAACAGACAAAATTTATTTCTATTAGGTGCTCCTTTATTAAATGAATCCTTTCAATCAGCTTTCAATGAAAAACTAACCTTTTTCAAAAAAATGTCATCTCGTTTATTCTGGTTACCGACACATATTGCTTATTACCTTCTCAAGAATTGCCTATTAATTCCAAAATTAACATATATCTTAAGATGTAGTCCGACCTGCTTACATACTGATACAATAATTAATTTTGACAATACTATTCGTCATTCATTAGAGTCATTAATTAACATAAAATTAGAGGACCTTTCTTGGAAACAAGCTTCACTACCTGTTTCATTTGGTGGTTTAGGAATTCGCTCCACCGTTTCAGTCGCTCTTTCTTCTTTTTTGTCGTCATCAAATAGTTCATTACATTCTGCCTATATTCTTCCACACACGAGACCCGTTATTATTGGAGGCAGAAAATATTTGGTCAATAAAGACTAACGAAGTTGTACCCGATAAATATAAATCTTTTAAAAAATCCTGGGATATACCTTTATTGAATATTGTAAAATAAAATTTGCTTCAGAAAACTATTAATTTACCAGACTAGGCTCGTTTGAATGCAGCTTTTTCAAAGGACTCAGGAGCATGATTGAAAGCTTTACCGTCGGTCCCATTAGGAACGCTTTTAGACGACGAAAGTTTCCGTATTTCCATTGGTCTCCGTTTAGGTTGTCAAATTTGTGTCAAACATCGCTGTCGTTGCGGAGCTGATGTTGATGAATATGGTAGACACGGTCTAAGCTACAAATTAAGTGCCTGCCGTTTTTCACGTCATTCTGCAGTAAATTACCTAATAAAACGAAGCCTGTAATCTGCAAAGATTCCCTGTTCGTTGGAACCGTTAGGTATTTGTCGCGACGACGGTAAACGTCCAGATGGTATGACCCTCATTCCTTGGCAACGCGGCAGATCCATTGTATGGGATATCACTTGCACTGACACTTGGGCTCGTCCCATGTCCGATCCACATCTACTTCCGCAGGCGCTGCAGCATTACATGGCGAAACTTTTAAAATCAATAAATACAAATAATTGGAGAACATTCACATTTTTATTCCTGTAGCAATTGAATCCTCTGGTGTTTTCGGTCATGAAGCTTTAAAATTCATCAAAGAAATGGGGAAAAATATCAGTAGAAACCAATGATTCCAGAGCAACTTTGTTCGTTATACAACAAATAAGTATTGCCATTCAAAGAGAAAACTCTTTTTTTTCAAGGTACGTTTCCCCGTTCTAAACCTCTAGAAGAACTTTTCACGAAACCTAATCAAAGGAAACCTAATTCTTCTACCACTTTCTCACATTACCGACTCTAAAACATGTGATCTTTCCTTTTTCCGAAATTCTTCTTTAACATGTTCATTCTCTTCTCATAATACATGTGTTAACAATTTTAATAATTATGCCTCCAAGAAGCTTTTGGACCTCAGTGGACTAAAAAATATAGATAACCACCAGCCATATGATCTCCCAATCATAGGAATACTGAAGAAGATGACAATGCTAGAGAATGATGCGATTCCTATGCGCAAGAAATTATCTTTGACCAAAACAAAATATAAAACTGGTTTACCTCCAATAGAGTTGAAAACATCAAAGAAAAAGGTAAACGACCAAATGGAAGGTATTTATACTAACAGTGTGGCATACTCTAATAATACTAAAACAGACAATTTGTTTGATGAAGATGATAACGGTAATCACTCATACATAAGAGATATTAACATAAACATATCTAGCATGAAAGGAGCACTAATTAAAGCATTTGCTAAAGTTATTAAAGTGGTTTGGTATGAAGACGGTTCAGACATAGTGGTTAATACAGTATCACTGAAAAGTCAAATTCAGCTAGTTACTTCCAGGTTCACGGGATACCCTCAACATGATGCACAAGAGTTTCTTCGTTACCTATGAGTAGGACTTCACGAATATGTCAACAGGGAATATGAAAAACCAAAGCCCATAGTAACAGAAATCGATGACAAACTTAGTGACATTGAGAAAGCACGAGAATCTTGGTTAAGATATCGGAGAATGGGCAACTCCAGATTGTGGATAACTTTGTCGGTCAATTAAAATCAGCAATCAAGTGCACAGACTGGGGTCACTGTTTAGTTACCTTCGATCCCTTTTGGTATTTATTCCTTTCCATACCCCAAAGAACAGGTCAATTACGACTTTCACAATGTTTAGATTCGTTTACACTTGACGGTGATGAGGAACCAACATGTTCGAAATGTAAGGAACGAAGACAATGCACTAAATTATTCTCAATTCATAAATTCCCGAATATATTGGTTATTCACCCGAAGCGCTTTTCGCCAACAGAAAGATTTAGGGGAAAACTTAATGTTGTAATAGATTTTCCAATAGAAGGGCTTGATATGAGCCATTACGCAGCTGATAATGTGGCACCCTGTAGGTACCACCTCTACGCTATATCAAATCACAGTGGAACCACTTACAATGGTCACTACACAGGGACAGTAGCACGAATATAACGATTCAAGGGTGCTATTAATATCGTGGAAATCTTTAGTCAGTGGAGAAGCATATGTTCTCTTCTATGAACAAGATGACACAAAGTCCCACATTTAAGTCTAATAATTTTTTTTTTAGTTTTTAAATTGTATATTTTCATTTTTAACCAATGTCTTATTAAGTTTTTTTATTTTAATATTTATTTATTGCATGATTATGTGTGCGTGGTTGACCCATGTTCCAATGTCAGTTCACAGTACTTTGATGTCGGTTTTGTTTTTTACGAAAGGCATAGCTAAATAATAGAGGTACGACAAGGGAGCAAAAATGAGCCTAATAAATATAAATTGACAATAGGAATGAGGGAACAAGAGACCAATAACAATGAAGATCCTTGTGATAGCCATGAAAGTTAGTGATTCGATAAAAGCTGAATCAAATTTCAAGTTCTCAGTGCGCTGTAGAAAAACTGAAAATTCCCAATAAACTTTTGAAACGCAATTCATGAATTTTTAAGTTAGAATTATCGCTTCTTTATGCATCTCTCTCTCTCTGTATTGATTTGTTTCGCAACGGTGGCATTAAGTATTAATAAACCGAACTAACTAAGTGACAACTTTTCTTTAATCATTTTAATTTATTTGTTACACAATACTCGTATATTATGCATCAGTTTATTCTAGTATACCCTAGTAGATTTTATAATATTATCGCGTATTTTGCAATTCCAATATTAAAACAATTAAATGTGCATTTGAACAAATATTCCAACAAAACATATAGATGTATTCATTGATTTTTATTTTAGTTTATTTTTGCGTATTGTGATTATTGAAAATTATCAATTAGGCGCGTTATTACTTGGTGTGAATTTTTTATCACATTCACAAAATATCAATATTCAACTGCCATGGCTAGTTACTATTTGATGATTTAGACAAAGTTTACAGAATAAAGTAACAGTTGCCTCATTTCATGTTGGCACTTTCTTATTTCAAGAACCAAGCGTGCCGGGAACACCTGCAGATAACACAGAGCGAAGCCGGCCACTCGAAGGAACAATCGGTATTAAATAAATAAAAAAGGCTAGTGATATCGACAGTGTGCTTTTACAATACCAGGAGTGTTCAAAAGGTAGAAATCACATTAAAGTTAGCATTCTAGGTTTATTTTAAAATTATAATTATTAAAATACAATATTGTTTACAACAATATATTAAAAATGTTGCAGAATAGAGAGTTTAGAATTTTTTTGTTTATTCCGCAAGTTGTCATGTTTTGATTGGCAAAGTTTAAAGAAAAGTAAATTATAACTCTCGTATATAAAGATATAAAATAATCTAAGAGGAAACTTTCACATGGATGGTTGAAAGGAACTGTTTTAGTTTTTGTCCAACATTTTCACAATATGCCAACTCGCTAAATTTGCTAGTAAATATATCCTCTAATTCACAAACATAGTCTGTTATGTTTTTAAATGGAATTATTAGTCCTCTCGAATCGGATGTAGATTGAGTGCACGATTTTAGCTGACAGAATGTTGTTTCTTGCTTTCCCAACATATTAGATTTACTAAAATCCATACATATTTCACAACTATGCTGTACCCAACTTTTTCAAAAAGTATCCCGTTACATAAACAAGAGCATTGCCGTCTACGCTTTTCAGATCTCTGTAGTCAACTGAAAATACTTTAAGTGGGTTATAAATTGGTTTGGGTATACTTCACCACATTGTTACAAAAGTTTTGGATTAAGCTGTAATAACACCTCATTAATATGTTCCATACAGTTTGCGCCATCAGCTTGATCAAAATTTCGCAAAGCAAACAGTTTCTTGAATGATCGGCAAAACTGTATGGGGGCGGGATTTTTTACGTTTCGAATTTGCCCAAAAACATTTTCGAAGCAGTCCTGTTGGAGGTTTCTTGTAAACAAAAATTTATATCCTTTCGCTTCTAGAGAACTTGTAGAAATGTGTTTTGTTTGTTAGTTGACATAAAAGCTCCGTAGCTAGAGAGATTGTTTGAGTTTAACATATCAAAAAGAGGATCCATTTTTTCTATGAATTCTGCTGTACTCTTTGCATCCTGTGGAAGTTTGCATTGCTACGACCACGGATTGAATAAATACTTGTGCCCCTACTTTGACTTTCATTTTCTGAAAGTTATTTGGAAAAATGTGATAATTTGACAATCTTGGAGCAAGTCTATATTGTTATAGTTTTACAACACTATACATTTTTCTGAATAGCTTTTTTTTGTCACTCCCGAGTTTAATACGAATGTATGTTTGAAACCATTATTTCTTGTTGATTTAAGCAAGTGCGGTACATCGAACATCTAAACAAGTTCCTTATTATCAACCATAAAGCAAGGATTATCCTCTGTCAATTTCAGATTAGTTTTAACCATCTTATAAAAATTAGAACCATGATGAGATACTGCGGCTCTGGGGAGTAATTGTCTTTTAAAAATTGTTCAAAGTCGTCCAAATTAATTTCAGTTTCAAGTTTCTTCTTGGTTCCTGATAATTCTCTTTTAAGCGCCGTAACTTCATTTTTCATCGATACTTTCCTTGGCTCCTCAACGAAAGCTTTTGCGACGTTTGGCGAGACTCGTCTAGAAAAATAACATTGATTGCAAATTTCCACAATACCTAAATATATTAGTATAACAATAAAAAATACTCGAAATATTATCATACCCCTACTTATTCTGATAACTAGTCTTGTCTGGCTCTCCACATTCTTCCGCATACATGATATACATTTGTTTGATCTGTCACGTCCTTCATTTCAGTGTGTATATTTTTAGAAGCACATGATAAGAATAGAAATAGTTTGGTTTTTTAATTGATTTTTTGACAATAAACTAGATCGCAAACAATAAAGTATTTGCAAAAAACTAGTAAAAGTACCGGAAGTAAATTTTAGATATTTATTTATTCCCACTAACGATGATTAATCGGTACTTACTATTAGTCGTTTTGGATATCAACAATGTAGCAATTGCATTAGAAACGAGACGTTGTTTCTAAGGCGTTGTAAAAGTTCTATCTGTGAAATGTAAGCTGCAAATGTAAATGCGGTTAGAACATTCTTTTGGAGTGAGAAGCACATTTCGATGATCACCGATAAATCCTAATTATGCTTTCCAAAGTTGGCATCTGAAAACAGATTTGATTTTTGAACAGCTTGTATCTTTTAGAAATCACACAAGTCTATACAGCCGATTCTCTACCAACTGTGAAGTTTACAATACAAATCATTGTAAAACTGAACTACATTTTTTTTGTTACTTTTTACGGAAAATATATACCTATTTATGATATTAATATATAAAAAAAATCGCAGTTGAGAAGGAATCGTCCATACACGTTTATTCATACTTGGCTAAATCTTTGGGCACCGAAAAAACGATAAACCACTATTTCGTTTTGTTTTACAATTTTCCGCACAGCAGTAAACGGGTGGCATAATCACAAAGATTGATGTAAAGAGAAACTAAATTGAGTTAAATTTCGCTTTATTGCCATAGTGTTTTTAATTAGTTACTTCCTATTGTTCACCTGTAAGTACCCAAAATTTAAGATTTTTCTCGAAGAAAATAAGAAATTTACCATTAGTATAAACTTAAAATACGAAGTAAATATCAAGTCAAGGTTTTTTCCGTACCTAGGTCCTGGGATGGACAGGGTCAAACCTGCCCAATACGACCTAGTATAATTAATTAAACATATTCTAATATGCCACTGTTAATTCCCACGCAGACCACTTCTGACTACAGGAGCTCTGAAACTGATCAACTACCAACACATTCCAATACCAACAACACAATGATCAATAACATACCATTATATTCCTCTTCTCAAATCCTATCCAACCAAACAAAATCCTATTCTAACGCTGCGAAACAAACAAGATATCCTAATAAAGAACAAGCTATTATTTTTAACGCATTAGAAGGAATTCCTATTCAAGACTATTTAATTCCTTTGGGAACTGTTATACAACCAAAACATATCACACATATCTCTAAAATAACTAATAACAGAATCTGCGTATATTTAGCCGACAAAAATATAGTCAATAAATTCCTCGATGATATTGGAGAAATAACGGTAAATGGTGAAATACTCAAGGCCAGAAAACTTGTTACACCAGCAGAAAGGCTTGTATTATCGAATGTATGTCCTACCATACCGAATGAACTTTTAATAAATGAATTACAAAATATAGGTCTAAATCCAATTTCCCCTATGTCAGTACTAAGAATCAGTACAGCTCTTCCGGAATTTAGTCATATTCTTAGTTTTAGAAGACAAATTTTCGTTACGCCTCACAATATCCAAATTCCTGATTCTATAGTGATCAACCATGATAATACATCATACAGAGTATTTGTAGCACAAGACGGAATGACTTGTTTCAAATGTCGCCAGACAGGACATCTTGCAGCACAGTGCTCAGTTTCTATCTCAGCTAATTTAACTCAACAACAGACTGACACAACTCCTGCACCTACTACATTATCAACCAATAACGCCACAAACTGCACACCTTCTCCTATTATCGATATAATAAAACCCTCCACCATTGGAGCGATCAACAATCCCAACACACCAATTCCATCAGCAACCAATACTCCAAAAAGACCCGCATCTGAGAGCCCCACTATAGAAGAAACAAGCTCAGAATCAATTTTCCAAAAACCTAATCATCTTAAAAAAACAATAAAAAAAGTTAAGACAACCTCAGCAGTGGTACCAGCAATTCCTGTAAAAATTTTACTTCAACCAGCCAAAGCATTTATAACAAACAATTCTGAAGGACTGCCATTAAACTACGACCAACTTGTAGACCTATTTGAAAATACTCTTGGCTCTCATAATGCCCTGGAAGTAGTTAAGGACTACACAACTGACTATGGATCTCTAGTGATCATGTTAAATAAAATTTACCCTCTTCTTACAGAAAGACGAATTAAAAGCCGTATCACAAAACTTCAACAAAAAATATACAGACACCTAGGAGACGAAATCAATTATGAATCGATGGCTACAGAAAGTGACTCGTCCTCTCATGAATAGAACTCCACTATCATTTATTTATTATTATTTTTTTTCAATCCAATGCTATTTAAATCAATAATTCAGTGGAACCTGAATGGATACTACGAGAGTCTACCTATGCTACAAAAAATCTTATCAGAACACCTTCCTGACATTTTATGCCTTCAAGAGACACATTTTAAACTAGATCATTATCATTCACTAAAAAGTTATCAGTGCTTCTTTAGGAACAGAACAAATCGTCAACATGCCAGTGGCGGAGTTGCGATTTATGTATCGAACACATTAGAAGCAGAAATTATTCCGATTAATTCCAACCTGGAAGTCGTTGCCGCAAAAATTAGGAGCTCGCACCCAATACACATATGCAATATGTACCTACCGGCAGGTCCATTGGACATGCAAGATATTTGTGATGTTATTAATCAAATTCCAACACCAAGATTAATTTCAGGTGATTTTAACGGTCACCATATATTTTGGGGCTCCGATTCTAATGATAATCGAGGTCGAACAATTGCGAATGTTATTGACCATTTTAATTTTAATATATTAAATGATGGTACTAAAACTCGCTTCAATTCTGCAACAGGAGAATCATCCGCAATAGATCTATCCTTTTGTGATCCTACGGTCTCGTTATCGGTATCTTGGGAAGTAGATCCTTACTTATATGATAGTGATCATTACCCGATTATTATACGAAATACCAATTTCGAAACTAAAACTACTTCACCATCTTACATTTGGAGATTAAAGAATGCAAACTGGGATGCCTTTTCTGAAAATATTCAAAAGAAAATAGAAAACCTTACTACGACCGAGAATATTGATAAGGATTTAAGAAATCTTGAAAATATTATCATATCTGCCGCAGAATCTAGTATTGGTAGAACAAAGCTTGTTACAGGTAGAATTCCAGTTCCATGGTGGAGTAAAACATGCGAAGACGCCATAAAAACTAGTAAGCATGCTTTCAACGTTTACAAACGACACAAAACCACAGAAAACCTCGTTGAATTCAAACGACTAAGAGCAATTTCTAGACACATAATAAAAACTGCAAAAAAGGAATTATGGAGACAATTTGTATCTTCAATTAATAGATCCACTCCAATATCAGATGTATGGAGAAAAGTCAAGAAGATTTCTGGTAAAAGCTCCATTCAAAAAATAACATCTCTTGATCTCAATGGAATAATGGTTACAGACGACAAACATATTGCAGATATACTCTCTGATACATATGCTAGTCACTCCAACAACAATAATTATGATAACGCCTTTATTACCAAAAAAGTCTCACAGGAAGCAAATAATATTGAAATTTTAACATACTCGATCCATTAAATCATAATATAACTGAAAATGAATTAAATGAAGCACTAGAAGACTTAAAAGATACATGCGGAGGACCAGATGACATTCCTGTAGTATTCTTGAAGCACTTACCTCAAAATTCCAAAGATTACTTGTTACACCTATACAATAAAATCTGGACTAAACACCTCTTTCCAGAAAAATGGGGTGAAGCTATTGTCATACCAATACTAAAGCCTAGAAAACCTAAAACAATCGCTGCATCTTATAGACCTATCTCACTAACTTGTTCAATGTGCAAGCTACTCGAGAAAATAATTAACAAACGACTTTTATGGACACTTGAAAGCAGAAACCTTCTGATCCCGGAACAAAGTGGCTTCAGAAAACATAGATCAACTTTAGATAACATTGTTGAATTAGAAAGCTTTATTCATGAGGGTTTCGCATTGAACCAGACGTGCATGGCCATATTTTTCGATATTAACCGGGCATTCGACACGGTGTGGCGATATCATATATTGAAAACGTTAAGTGAATGGAACATACAAGGCCACTGCTTAGCTTTTATCAAAAACTTCCTCCAAAAAAGAACTTTTGTTGTCAGAGCAAATACACAGATATCTAAAAATAATTTACAAGAGAATGGGACACCGCAAGGCTCCGTAATAAGCCCAACATTATTTATTGTAGCCTTGAATAGCATCTTGGAGAATATAAAAGCACCCCTTAGAGCAAGAATATACGCTGACGATCTAGTTGTTTTCTTAAAAGGTACAAATATGACCACAATGAATAATTTTCTCCAAGATTTTCTTACAAACCTGGAAATCGACGAGTTGTTAGTATATTTTATCTCGAAGGAGCTTTTTATTGCGTCCTTCAAGCGGTTGACCATATCTCTGTGTGCCGACACGTTGCCATCGATTATGATTGGGGACATGATATACTGGTTTTGTTGGTGACGACTTTCGGGTTTTCTTTCTTTCTTTTTGTGTTTTGAGCTGTCTCTGCTTCTTCCTCTGAGGTTTAAACAGAATTTGTGAATTCTGTAAACTAGTTTTTTCCTTTTTCTTTGCATGTTTTCTGCTTTTTTAGTTGTTTCTTCATCGGAAGTGTCAGAGAGAGAGTCATATTTATTAGATATCTCTACTGTTATTGGTTTTTTCGTTTTGCTTTATTATATTGGTAAATGATGTGAAGCGTCTAGGTTTTTGGAAACCAAGGGAGAGATATCCATCTGATCATCCTTGGGGATGGTTATAATGGTATTGATGTCGTCTGGTTATGTAGTTGAAGTATTTGTTTTTTCATCATCATTTGACGTCCGGAATTTTTTTTGTTTTTTGGTACTACTTTTTCGTATTGAGAAGTGAATTTTTCGATATCGTAATTGGCCCTTTATGCTGCGGCTTCTTCGGTTTCCTGGGCCCACGATTTGTTGGCCAGTTTATGGATTTCAACCGAAACGATATTGTCGTTATTTATTTGTTACTCGTTTTCAGATGAATCCGCATGTGTTTGAGGTCCAATGGTGTCTTCCTTCATTGGGGAATTTGATTTATTTATGTTTTCAGGATTCTCTGACGTTGACGTATTTTTGATATTTCCGCCGCGGCAACTCGGGGCAGACAGTGAAGGGCTAATTGAGGTGATGTGCCCTATATTGATTACGTCAGTGGTGTCAAAGGAATTTTCCGTAATCTTCGTTTTGTTTCTTTCTATACACTTATTTTTATATTTTATACACTTTTTTCCAGTTCTTTGTGATCTGGACACTTTTTGTCTGTTTGTGGACACTTTTCCGTTGAATTGCTAGTGTTGCGAGTGTTTGTAATTTCTAGTGATTTGAACAATATATTTACATCGACAGTGTCTAGACAGTTTTTTTGTCATTTTTAACGTTTCCGTAGTGAGCGGAGATTTAGGAAGAGTTATAGTATTTGATTCTTTAGGAGTAAGGTTGTCTTCAATGTAAACTTATAACGAGAAAACCTACCAACCCTCTCAGTGCTCGTTATAGATATGCGGGTTGTCTCATGTGGTACAACCCGTGCTCGCCAGTCGACTAGCTTCGAGTCGAAGAATAGGTGGATTCTTCAAAAAATTATTAAGTTTACAAAAAGGGCGCCAGAGAAATTTTGGCAAGCACCCAAGACTTCTTTAATTAGCCCACAACTCCTCAGTGGGTTAACAACACTCACTACACACTCCAAAGGTTAAACTGAAAGGTAAGTTATCATTAGAAAATAAAAGTCAGCAAGTATCCCCTGATTGAAGTTTTAATTAGTCACTTTGAGCCAAAGGTCTCTTTTCAAATAATTATTACAATTTTACTACAACAATGTCCCAAATAATATCTGAACTCAGCTGAAGGCTGTAGATTCAGAATGTAGATAGGCTGAAGGCCGGAATCTACATAAATCCTAGAATTGCTAACAAAATTATAAGTTACCGCTTAAGTAAATAACTGACAAGCAGGTTCTATAAATGCTGAGCAGAGCTGAAGGCTTCAAACTCAGGGTGCAGAAGAGCTGAGGGCCCCAAACTACACCGATGACTCAATTCTATAATTATAGATAAACGACCAAATGGTTCATGTACAATATCTCAAAATACAATGATAATATATACCAAAAATTAACAATGTACAGTTACAAGGGTTCACACTTCCGCAATTTATACCAATAAGAATATAAACATAAATAAATGCATAAGCATAAAATTTAAATAGCAAACGAGCTTAGCGTTGCTAAAGAAAATATAACTCGTAATTATGTGCGGCGCAAAATTATATACATAAAATCGTCAGAATTTGAAAAATCCACTAAATAACGCAGTACCCAGGTACGTACCGTAGTATTCTAGCGTTCAGAGCCAACAGCCCAATATTTTACACTATAAGCAAAGATTACAAATTTTAAATACATGTGTAAAGCGAAACTATAGTAATTGCCGCAAAAAGAGAAACTTTACATAAAAAAAGCTGTGAAATGTGACGCATAAAGGTGAATTTACAAATGAATGCAGAATAAAAAGGAAAACTGTTCACTTATCCTTTTTCCGGACCCAGAACAGGGACTGATGTCGCTCCAGAATATTCCAGCTCTCCTGGAACTGGTCTCACTGACTGATTAATCTACAATCAGTGATTTATTATCCATATAAAAAACCCCCTTGATAATGAATCCTTCTAACCAACGCCGTCTACGGAAATTTACCACGAATTACGCAATTCCACTAATTTCTACTGGTATTGTCAGTCACCGGCCTTTTCTGGACCAGTAGCTTAACGGGTCAGAGCTGCCAGCTGTTGGTTTAAGCCCTATTTTCTTCCTCCACGTGAGGATTGTCAGGTTTTTCGTAAAATACTTTATGGCTTCCAGAGCACATGCAATATTTTTATGAAATTGACTGTCTCGACCCTTACTTCGTGGAATATGCTCATATTAGTGTTTTTATGTTGGAAGTGTGTGTTTACACGTTGACGGCAAATGAAGGACTGACCACTTCGCGCATACAGTGCTTTGGATTCTCTCCGTCAACAAGCTTGCCAATCGCTAAACCTGCGACAACTCGGCGAATTTTTCGCGTTACAAACTAGTTTAAAATTATTTTTATTTTTGAGTTCTCTAGTTTTGTGATTAATTCTATTCAATTTTTCTGTATATTTCGAAAGAGTAATAACATTGGATTGCCAAGTATTATCAGGTGATTGCCCTGGGTCACCGGTAACGTCGGTTTCCCAGTCACGTTTTTGTGTTATTATTGTTTTTTTATCAGTGCAAATTATTGACCGGCAATTCGGTTTTTTCTGTATTTTGAATTTAGACGTACCTTCGAGTTTTGATGTTCTGGGGGATGTTTTGATAGGCATTATATTGCTTATCGATAAATTCTCACTCTGAAAGATTTCAGGTTTATTAGCATTAAGTTTTTGAACTTTATTTCTGAGTCTACGCGTGTACTCAGTTGTGAAGGGGATAGTCCCCCTAGTAGAAATCAATGAGAAGACTCAGTTGATATCTTTGACAAACACTTCAACTTTTATTTAGATTCAAGTAAGAAATAAACGATCACTTAAAATTTCACAAAGGCAAATCTTTAAACAATGTTGCATGAAAGTAAGCATAGGAATGAATATTGAACTATAAGGTTCGGCATTCGGCATCGAGACTACCAATGGAAGTGAAACACCGCGTCGATTGAAAATGGAAATATGATAATAGTATCATTATTTACATTAATAATATGTGAAGGAAAAACTGTGATCTAATCCGATAAGAGATGTATAAATAATATATTCGTATTCCTCGTCGGCCACAGCTGTTCTTGTCCTTATATTTTGATTTATGCACAGTAACTGCGGTGATTCAAGATCGCGTAAGCGCTGTTGTTCCGCAGTTGGCAATAAATTATATTTTACTGTTAGAAAAATCGCAAAATGTGCGATTGTCGATGTCAAAATCAAAGGTATTGATATAAACAATCATCTTTCAAGTATGAATTTCTGTCTGAATAAAACAGCGGGAAAAAAATAAGAAAAGAGCAAAGGACTGTGGTGACATAACAGTTGCCAGTTCATAATTATTCATACTAGTGATTGCGTTTAATCGAAGGACCACCCCCAAATTGGGGAAAATAAGGAATCTATAATAACAATAAATTATAACGGTTTACTATAAAATATATTTCAATGAATGAATTCTTTAACAAATAGTTAAAAATAGTCACCAGCAAGGACACAAAAGATTTACAATAATGCAGGTAGGTATAATAGGAAAGGATAAGGCACTACTTAGTCATTACACAATTAATGTTGGCTATTTATTGAAAGGTGGTTACATTTAAATTCGAAATTGTCTTATGGGAAGATTTGGCAAAATTGACTTAAAACAAAGAGCAAAGAGGGAACTTCTGCCCGATGAAAATTTGAATTCATATTAATTTCTTGATTACTAAGTTCAAACACATCTTACCTTTTTCAAGATACATTTATCAAAACTGCGATAACTAACTATCATTAAACTTTTGGACTTTTGAGTATAGCCGCCTTTTTGGACGGGTAAGTAAACCAACCCGCCTACTCACACAATGACTTTTTCACAAGTGAAGTGAAGGAGAGCGAGGAAATATAAAATTAAAGGTGGGGGAAAATTTCGAATATGAGAATTAGCGGGAATTTTGTAAAGAGAGAGCGCGAAATATACTTAATTTGAATTTTGTTTGATAATCAACACATGATGTTAAATGAATTTTAACAATTTCATAAGATTGCATATTCGTTATTTTGTGCTTTCGATTTCATCATTCTTATTTTATTTCAATAATGGTATTTACGTACAGTGTATCTAATTGTTCTTCATAAACTGAAAAGCCAATGCATTGTTCTCCAAAAGATCTGGAAGTACGTTAAAATGCGTAATCTTTTATTTATAAATACCTGAAAATATAGCACTAATGAACCATAGAATATTTAAAACTTTTCTGTCCACTTAGTTCCGTTTTAAAAAATTTAATATTCTGTGGTATATAACAAAAATATTCACACATTTTTCACATTATTGATTTGTTTTTCACATAGCTCACAATTGAAATGAGCTTTGAATAAGGTGTTTTGGTCTACTTTACTTCATAAGGGCTGATAGGAAATTCCTTATAATGAAAAACTTCTTTTTTCATCGCTCTTCCGTAAGTGGACGAATAACATTAAACATGATTATTTACTAACCCAGGCTTAAGATAAAGTCATTCGTAATTAAAGAGTTTGTTATGTCCACTTTTTTGAGGATTGGAAGTTTCAAGCCAAAAATAACGACAACAAATTTAAAATGAGATGCAATTTCATACTTGGGACAGACTGGTAAATAATGTAGTTTATAGTTTTATCACTCAATGTAAATTTCTTAATTACTAGTCACAGCATACTACAATTTTTGAAAGTATTCAGGATATTTAATTAAATTGAATGTGTTTTGTGATGATGGATTTGTTTTGATAAAGAATAAAAGTAAACATAATATTTTTGGTAACAGACGTGCTATAGTGAATTCATTTTATTTTTATTGTTTCAGAAAGTGTTAAATAAGATGATAAATAATATGATTCAAATATTATGTTCAAAAATAATAATAATAGTACAAGATTGTGTTGTAATGATAATAAATTCAAAAAATTTATAAAGGCGATACTCAATAAATTAAAATATTTACAGGTACAGTACAGGTTTAGAAGTAAACAAATCAAAATGACAATAACATTAATAATTATGAAAAATTTAATGATATTATTTTATTGATAATTTAGTATTGTCGTATTATGTAGGTAGACTTTTGAGGGTTTTGTACCTTAGGTTAATTATATTGTTTTCATTTATTTACTAGTAGATGAAATAAGTGAGGAAACTATGAGAAGACGTGAACATTACGGAAAAATAACAATCCCTAGAAGCTCTATTACATGAGAATATCTACAACAAGGTGCTCATCACATAACATTACAAACAAGTAACAATCCCTAGATACACTATTGCACGGGAACATCTCCTACAAACTGCTCAACACATAACACCAAGGTGAGGGAAACTCCATTTATTCTATCGGTTACACCGATGATATAAAATCTTTATTTTAATTCATTCCGATACATTGTGACATTATCAAAATGGAACAAAACTGTCAAGCTTTAGCAATAGATACACATTAGCACACATGTATTCCTCAATACTAAGGTATGTATATGGTTTTATGAGAATATAATGTATAATTCTTTGTATTTATTAAAATCATGTGTTTCCTTTATATTCTTTGATAATTTACTGTACACTTTAATTACCGAATACAAATTGTTTTCTGATGTGTTGTTTATCAGTGGAGTAAATCTAATGTCATTGTTGGTTATTGTCAATTGATTTAGAAGTAAGTAAAAAGTCCGTTATTCTGATTTAACTCAGATTCCCAACACTTTTTAAATATTGGTTTTATAATATTTACTACTATTTTCGATTGAGGAGTAGGTATATTCTTGTCGCATGTAGAAAATAACGAATCCCTAAATGAACAATAAGGCGAATTAAAAGATGAAACTACAAAAATAATTGATATCCTAGACGTACTACTAATTTTATGATGATCCCAAAATAACTTGGCAAGAAAAAAATATATGTCTCCGCCAAATTTTTGGTATAAGGGTGCTCTGAATATCAGTCTTATAAATTTTTTTACTCGCCAAATAATTTTATGGGTCAGCTTAAAATTAATTGGAAAATAACTATAGTTTATTCCATAGAAGCAAGATCCTAAGCAAAATGCAGTTGCATACGGCTTTAATCTACATAATTCCTTAGTAATAGCCTTGTTTATATAAAACGCTGAGCGTAGCGTATATATAAACAAGGGTACTAGTTACGGGCAATTCTCCTTACCACAGTCGCAAACTCGAACAGTTGCCTACGAATGCCTGGAGAACAGAAAAAGTTCAAAATTGGCTGCACGAGAAAAATATATATTTTTATATTTCCTTACTAAAACTAGAATTATTAAAACTTGCCTAGCAACAGTTTCCCTGAATTTAATATATATTGTGTAGATGAAATGGTCCGAGCTCGGGATGTAGAAGTTTTGCGACTACCACCATATCATTGTGAGCTGAATCCCATTGAGCTCATTTAGGCTCGTGTGAAAGGTTTTGTTACGCGACAGAACATTACTTTCAAATTAGCAGATGTTAAACTACTTCTTCAGAGATCTATTGACGCAATAAGTGCTGAAAAATGGAAGAAATGCATAGAACATATAAATAAGTGAAAGAGGAAATATGGCATATGCATAATATTGTTGATAATACAATAAATCCTGTCTAAATTAGTGTTAGACAAAGCAGTAGCAAAAGCGATACTGATACTGCCTCATTAGATGATGGAGAATGAACTAACTGCAGGTTTTTATTATTATAATAATTATTACGTAAAAACTAAAATTTAGTATAAATACTTTATGAAAATACAATTATTAACGGTTTTCTGGATTAATCTATGTTCGTTGTTATTTTTAAATAATGTCAAAATTCGTATATATTGACATAAAAGATGCAATTAAATATTTTATTCACTCCGTTTATGAATATATATCAATTGCAAGGTTGGCAAATTAATTTTGGCAGTCGGAAGTTTGGCAACACCCGATGCGCCATAGCAAATATGTATGCGGATTGCAAGAGCTCACTTCGCTGGCAGGATTCGTAAGCTTTGCTTCGACAGTACAGTTCAGGGAAAAGTGTGGTTACCGGGGTTGTGCAATACTAACTTGTTATGGCGACTCCAGAAAGTAAAGTTGTTCATAAAAAGTTGAGTGAGCAGTGTCGTGAAATAATTATGAACGTTTTAAATTTCATAACCGACGAAACAAACAATGGCAAGTCAACAATTCCATTAACAAAGGTAATTTTTAGTTATTGCAATAAATTTTTTAATCCAAAGTAATTATTTAACAAATTTACACATGATAGTTAATTTTTTAAATCGATTTTTGTACATAAAATATTTATTGGTTAAACGATTCAAAAAAGTGACATCAGGGTGAGACAATAGTTATTTATGTATTGAGAGCGAACATGGAGTAATTATTGCTTGAGAGCGATAATTTCACTTTTAGCTCGCAATACATATAACATTTTCTTCTGCAATCACTTGAATATATATTATAAATAATTATTGATATATGTATACCTCTTATTTCAAGTACCTGTCAAATACTTTATGCTTACTTTTTTAAACTTTTACGAAACTTGGCTGGACATTGAGGACGGACTTTTATGAAATGAAACTTGGCTGGGCATCTAAGACGGACTTTCATTTTTTTGTAGTAATAATATAATAATATTATTATTTGAAACATTAAAAACTTAACAAAACAGCGATTCATTAGATTGTCAAAGATTTTCAGAGGACAAAACACTCCCTAGCCTGGTTGTTCTATGATCCCTACTGTCACTGTCCATACACTTTGTGTTTGTAGTATCGGTTGTTATGGGCAACGAGCTTTTTGCAATTTTTTACGCTTGCCGAGCGTAATTGACTCCCCTCAAGAAACGTCAACTTTTCGTTGTCAATGGCAAGCGAAAAAGCCTACTTTTCAATGTGATTGTAGAAAAAGTATTTAATGCACTCATGTGTCAATTTTATGCACCGTTATATCATCATGGCAAACAAATCGACACCATTTTTAATCCATTGATATCAACCTAAATGAGACATTTTTTGGTTTTTGCATGCCTGCGGCTCATGCGTCAATTTTTCCATTCGTGAAAAAAAGCACCACTTTATGCACTTGTTGCATGAAGAACTATTCTGTTTCTGTCTACAGGAGTATATAAAAGGGAATATGTGTATTTTGTGTAAGATACCGAATTAAATGTAATAGGTTTTTTAACTTATAATTATAATTATTATACTCATTTCATACCTATCTCTATTACGTTTCGGTTTTATTATTTGTATTCAACCATCTTCCGATTTCGGTTACAATTGCGGCTTTGTCATATTAAAATATGTTTGAACTAAAATCTAAAGATTGTTGGAAACAACTAATGAACTAAAACGTAGTATAGTATTTTTGAATTTAATACTTCTTTTAAGTGGCCGAAAAACACGACAAAAATTTTTATTTCAAAGAACGGTCACTGATATCCAATTTAACCATTTCCTCATTTTATTTGTATAAAAATACACATGAGTAAAACTTTTAATACAATATTTACATCGACTTATTCTATTGTCAGGTCATTGAACGAGTTTCTGCTGCTACGAAAGTTAGCCAAAGAACGCTTTCCCGCATTAAAAAAAAGCTCTGGCAAGAAGTATTGCTGACACGATGTGTCTACTAAAAAACAAAGAACGTTCAGTATCCGTATGGATCAATTCCACAAAACTGTGCTTAGAAGGTGCATAATAAATTATCACATATCCGAGAAAAAAGTACCCACGTTAAGTAATGTACACCAAACCTTTGCAGATAGTTATGGCTTCGCAGGAAGTCGCGAATCTCTGCGTGAACAAATACATTCTTTGGTTAGTGTTTTAAATGAAACTCAACGTTCCTAGCTAGTTCCACAATATAATGAAAAATGTTGAAAACTCTAAAGAATTGACAATTGTTTCGATAACTGAATATCATCGTCAGAATGACAGCAATTACATTTCATTTGATGCCTACCTGATGATTAGTAGTTATTTTTGGCTAGACCAAGAAGTGACCTACGTTGTGATTGACTTAATATATGTTAATAGAAAAAAGAAGAAGATGTGATATTACAAATATTGAAGCTTAGATATTATTAGCCCTATGGTGATATCCTGGATATAATTTTTCCAATTAATATCAGTATAACTGTGCAATGTAGTGGGATTTATATGGTTGTTTTAATCTGTATGCTCGTAAGTGCTCACTGTATCGTATTTCAAAATTTCAAAGGGTCTAACCTAAATAGACAGCATTACATTCTGGACATTTGAGTTTATATATACCTGATTTCTTTAATGATGGTATTTTTGTTTTAACATTTAATAATTTTGTACTTACGTTACTTTCTAATGTGACAATTCCATATAATTCCAATCACCCAATGTCACATAAGATAGCGGCATACAATTCAATGATACATAGAGCATTTTCAGTTCCTATCAACAAATGTAATTTTGATAGAGAGATTAATACAATTAGACAAATAGCAACATCCAACGGTTATCCACTACGTATGTTGAATAATCTAATTAATAAAGAAGAGGAAAAAGTGGCATTACAACTAATATTTCCTAAACAAACTGGAGGAATAAAAACTTATAAAACCATAACATATACAGGAAATATTCCTAATAATGTTTCAAAGATAATATCTTTTGCAACGAATACAACAGTTCCTTTTAAAACAGAAAGTAACGTAAGTACAAAATTGTTGAATGTTAAAACAAAAATACCAACATTAAAGAAATTAGGTATATATAAACTCTAATATCTAGAATGTAATGCTGTCTATTTGGGTCAGACCCTTAGAGATTTTCAAATTTGATACAGTGAACACTTACGAGCATACATATTAAAGCAACCAGATAAACATCTACTTGAAACCAACCATTCATTAACACCTACCACAGAACTAGAAGTACTCCATATTTGTGATAAGAAACAAGAACTGGATTTCCTTGAAGAGTTGGAAATTAGAAGACACTTAAGAAACCCACAATATGAAGTCGTCAATGAACAGATGAATCTAGGGAGTTCTCCACTATTAAACTGTCTTCTTAAGTGATAATTGTAATGATCAGCAGATATAGTCTTCCTGGTTTTCTATATCATTGCACAGTTATACTGATCCTTATTGGAAAAATGATATCCAGGATATCATCATAGGGCTAATAATATCTGAGCCTCAATATTTGTAATATCACATCTTCTTCTTTTTTCTATTAATATATATTAAGTCAATCACAAGGTAGATCACATCTTGGTCTAGCCAAAAATAACTACTAATCATCAGGTAGGCATCAAATGAAATGTAACTTCTGTCATTCTGACGATGATATTCAGTTATCGAAACAATTGTCAATTTTTTAGAATTTTCAAAATTTTTCATTATATTGTGGAATTAGCTAGAAAAGTTGAGTTTCATTTAAAACACTAATATGAGTAGATTCCACGAAGTAAGGGGCGAGACAGTTAATGTAATCACATTCTTCGGGTTTTCGTTAGACCAACATAAAAACAACAGAAGTTTGTTAATGGAACGTCACTAAATCAAACATTTGGGCATAATATATTTAAGAAAAATAGAAAAGTGCAGAGAACAGAACAAACCTATCATTTATATGGATGAAACATACATTCATTCATGTCACACGCACCTTAAAGGAAAGAGTAACGAAAGATTAGGATAATCCGTTTCAAAAGGTGATAGGCTCATCATTGTGCATGCAGGAAGTGAAAATGGTTTTGTACCTAATGCTGGTATTATGTGGAACTCCCAGTCAAAAATAGGAGATTATCATAATGAAATGGCGTACGAAAATTATGAGAAGTGGGTACTAGAAAAACTTATTCGAAACCTACCAAAAAAACGCTGTTGTGTTAATGGATAACGCCCCATATCACAATGTTCTTAATGAAAAATTAACTACGACGGCTTGGACTGAACAACAATTAAAGAACTGGCTTTAAAAAAGAAACAAATATTACAGTGAAAAAATGTTAAAACTGAATCTTTATAACATTGCAAATATGTACAAACCGCAATATAAAACTTATAAAATTGATGAATTTGTTCATTCGACATGGATTGCAAGTTTTAAGGCTACCCTCTTATCACCCGGACTTAAATCCGATCGAAAATGTTTGGGCGGCACTTAAAGAATATGTGGCCAAACGAAATGTTACCTCCGGTTTTACAAAGGTTAAAGTATTCTGTAATGAATTTTTTGACACATTATTGGAAAGTTAGATGGGACCATGGTAAAAAGGTTGTAAATGGATTTATGAACAATAAACCACTTTTAGATACTGTTGTAGATAATATTATTATTAATTTGGCTGAAGACGGAGATAACGGGGATGATGAAGTTAATATTGAAAGTGATTTTGAAGAATAATTTGTAGATGCACATCATTATTTTACTGTTGATTATCCCTGGACATCTAAAACATATTTTTCATTATAGTGTTTGTTTGTAGGTGGTATGACTGAATACATTAAACGCAACAAATGTAAATAGGTGTTATAAAATTGTAGATATTAGAGACGATTTCCACTAGTGTAATTTAATATTTGTATCACATCTGTACATAGTTCTAAGTAAGCAATAATTGACGGCACCCAGAACCAATATTTTTTTGTTTTGTCAGTCCTCAGTAAAAAGTGTGAAGGAATGTTCTAATTTCATAGTAAATATTTGCAAAAAACCCAAAAATTTACATATGAAATTAGAAATATCTACCACAAAAATGCTAAAATATTTTATTTATATTATTAGTATACTTATTAGACCATCTCTAAAGGCGATTTCCCTAATTTGTTTTTCAAATTTTACGTATAAACCCGAATTTTTACATTATTATCTACTACATATTATTAAGAATAACAATTTTAGAAAGCTTAACAGGTAGGTATGTCATTAACTATTACTACGAACAGATAGGAAAAATTGTTGGCCATTGTTAAATTTAGAAAGTCGTTTAACAATCCTTATCATACTGTACGCTTTATCTACAAAATCTACCTGATTCCCAATTTATATACAAATAAACGTCAATGACGAATATTATGAATAGAACACTTAAAAGACATCAATTTTAAGTAAAGGTGAAAGTTTATGTCTCTTGGAATCTATTTATTATCTACATCACATAAAATAATAAATTGTATGATTTTTGAAAAAGTAAATAACTATGTCTGTACAAAAAAAACCTACTTTCGTAGAAAAACCTAATGGTTGGTATTCCATTATTCATTCAATTAATATTAAAGAACACATTAATGCTATTTTGTTTTAAAAACTCGATTTCATATAGCATTATACATGTGCCACAATTCAATATTTTTTAATCCAAATTCAAAATATTGTGTTATCCTCGTACGTATTAGCAGCCTCACAACCTTTAAAACTTTGCATGCGGAATGTACGTTGCCTGCTCTTCCCGGTAACTGCGTTTACAATGTTGTCAAGTTGTATGGCTTTCTCGCGTATCGTCAACTGCCAAAATTAATTTGCCAACCTGTATAGTTTATCAGTTTTCGAGTACGACTATATCAGTCGACCAGCAAAATAGTAGTCCCTTATATTTTCATTCTATTACTTTATACTCATAATATGCATAATCCACATGTATAGGGTTAATTCGTAATATATTTTACTTTAGATAGATCTAGTGAGACATTTATTTAAAATTCATTTTCTTCGTTAAAAGACCGCAACATTTTTTATCGAAGTTGGTGTTTCTATGAAATATACTATAACATCACTATATTTAATTAAATTGTGACTTGAGTAATATTAAATGATTTGTTTATTTTCAAAGAATGTTGAGAATAACATCAAGTAACTGTATATTTCAACCGAAATCAAAATTTCTCAAGAGCCCCATGAAAAGGTTCGTATTCAGTCCACAACGGGTCTCTACTTTGTAAACACCAATTTGGAATAAAGTGCGTGTATATCCCAAACTCCGAAAGAATCTAACTCCTCGATGTGCGGTGACGCGGGCTTTTTACATGACAATAGGCGTAAGTATGCTCGTAGTTGTATTCATGTGGCATCTCCCGGCAATCATGCGGGATCCGTAGGGAACAACGAGTATTACGTCAGTAGTAATTCCCAGGGGAATGTTCTCGACAGCAGCGACGCGCAGCCACTGTCGTGCCATAAGGAGTCCGAGATATGTGACGAACTGTTCGTCGGATATGAACGATGGTAGGCGAGGTGTGAGGCGTAATGTGACTCCCGGGAAGAACAGCTGATTGCTCTACAACGACAACTAAATCATGGCTTCACTAGCTAGGCTCTCACAAAACATTGTTGCCGATTTCTACTAAAATGCTAAAGAATGAAGTCACAAATGATCAATCTTAAATTTATTATTACAACGTAAAAAATATTTTGAATAAACTCTTTATTCAGTTATTAGTGTAAGGCACTCTTTGTTTTTATTAATATTGTTATTTCATATTATAATATATATCTGAAAATAGAAACAAAAACAGTTAATTTTAGTAATAACAAATTGTAGCTTTGCATTTTAGGCCAAGCTACAGAGATTTGTTGTAAAAATTTTGTGTAAAAAATGAAAAAAACCAGCCACGCTATTATTTTGAGAATAGTTTCATATGATATAGTGGTATGTTTTTCATTCGAAACGAAACTATACAGAAGGTGCTGCTGTATCTAATATGCGCGAAACAGCTTCCAAGAGAAATGTAATGAATTTATTGTATCAAAATGTTGTCATTCAATACTTGCCCATATAGAGGAGGACTATACTGGCAATTTGTACAAAGTAAAGGCATTAGAATTTATTATATTCACGCATGGAATGGAATAATCTTTCCCAAAATTTCGATTATATTCATAGACAATTCTCAACAGAATAGTCACAAAAACGTTGGATGATTCGTGATTCAGAGATATCAAATTATTACCATATTTGATTCACTTATTCAGTTTATGCGTAAAATACAGTGGCTCCAAATTGGCATATGTGAGGATACGTTCTAAAGAACTTGAGTAGATTGGAAATATAAAAACTGAACAAAGATCACTGGTTTTCATAGAAAGTTGAATGATAAGTTACATAATGCGGGAAGAAATTAATTAATGGATACTGAACTTCTAGTGTTGACGTCGAGAAAGTACAAATCTTGTTTGGAAGAGTCCTAGTCAAAAACTCGTTTACTACCGTTATATATCCATGAATCATAGTTGCATGCATAAACAGTTCCCTACAACTTTATATTAATGTTGAACTGGAAAAAAGGAAAATTTTAGGAACGATTTTCTTGAACATGTGGTTCTTTAGGCCTGTTATGCATTTACAGAATACCATTTAACGTTGCGTACAAGATTTATAGGCCTGAAACAGCGGCAACAATGTATTTGACGTCGCCGTCGAAGTGAACATTCCTTACTGAGACTTCCGTCGAAAGTTGGCAGGAAGGGAGTCCTTCCGGGAATGATAAGTCCTATCTTGAGAGAGACAGAGAACGCACAAACATTATAGGCTTGATGCTAGGCTGAAAGCCGCGTTTGTTCTTGCTTAGAATGTTCATTGCCGAGAAATGTAACGGATTCAGACACGTTACGGAAACATGCAGTGCGTAAGGAACAATGTTAAGATTCAGCATGGGTTATTATAGTGGTTTAATTAGGACGTAGATTTGTATAACAATTATGTCTTTATACAAAGCACGCTTTAGTCATGTCATCTGTATACCAAGTTCAGCTACTTCCATTTAAAAATTATTGGGAATGAAGTTTTCATTATGAGTACGAAGCACATAACATAAGTTGTGTGAGCGTATGTTTGAAAAGAACTTCAATTTTTTCACAACATAAAAGTTTCACCATCAATGAATACATGGTAACACCATTTTTTCTCAACCAATCACAGTTCTCTCCAAAGAGAAACAGTCACAAAGAAATTATTCATCTAGTATTCAATTTAGTTACAAATAACTGGCAACCAATTTCTCTTATAAATGGTTCACTCCACTTAACTCAACATATTAAAAACATGAAATAATGATGATCTCTTACAAAATAGATAACATGAATTTATTACTTCCAACAAAATATCTGATTGCTATTTATATCTTTCGTTTACTTCCAATATTTCAAAATTTTATTTATTTGTGAATTGGCAGCAACTCAAAAAAATTTCCAGTGGGTCGTTGCACTTTTCGTATTCAGGAATATGAATAACTTACCAATTGCATTTCGTTTTGTTCACTATCTTTTTGCAAGTCAGTGGCTGTTCCAAAAAAAAACAGAGGAAAAGAATCTCTAATTAGTGTATCCAAAATATTGTAAGCAACTGTGTAAAATACGTTTATCGTACATTGTTTTTATAACAATATTTTCATATAGAGAGGATTAAATTCATTTTTCACTTAAGTTAAATGATAAGTTAGATATTGAGTGTGATAATTTCCAACTTACTGCTGATTTTGATGAAAAGTGACTGACTGAGAATAATGTATTCCCAATAAAATTCATCAATTCAGAGAGGAATGGGAGGATGATTCCGATAAACATTTGGTGTGAACAAATAAGTGCTATTTTGAATATGCGTTTCAAATTTTCGGCAAGGCAACGTTTAGCTTATATTAGAGAGTCAACAAGCATAATTGTCAGTAAGTAAGTAATGTTTGTTTCGAAAGAAAGAAATTACAATTAAAAATCAAATAAACATAAACTATGACACATAAATAATCACATAAGCTCTAATAAAAAACAATCTGAACTTGTGTGTGATGCGCTTATGTGTGTGGCTAAGTTTAATTTATACATAAGTTTTAAAATCTAATATTTAAAATAAACATAACATTTAATACTCATAATCTAAACTTAAATCTAGAGTAGAAAAAGTGACTGTAATTTAGAGATAAGTATATTTTACAGATTATTTAGTACATTTTTTAATATGTGTCGTACTTAACTAAAAATCCATTTCTTAATTTTCATTTCAAATATATGTAATTTTTTTAATTGTTTCAGAGAATGTGGAATGAAGTTGAAATACACTCCAGGATAGAAGATATTGGCAGTTTTGCCCGAGTCAAGGCCCCAACGGAAAGACGTCATGGACCAATTAGGTAAAACAGTTTGAAGCAGCCGCTAGAGTGAATAATGGGCCCGACAGGGAGAAGGCAGTAAACTTATTCATCGTGCTTCGGGAAGATGCCTTAGATGTACTTCAGACGATACCTCTGGCAGAAACGGATGACTTTGAGCAGCTGAAAAATTGGCTGGACATGTGATACGGTTACGAACATTTGCAGCAATCCCAGGTGAAGAACCGATGGCAGAAACGTGATGAAACCCTTCAAGACTACGGAGTGGATATTGCCCGACTATTTCGATTTGCTTAACCATCAGCACCAGAGAACATGATAGAATGTCTGGACATCCAGGCCTTTATTGATGGCTTGCGTGACCTCGATATGCAGAAGACGCTTCGTTCAGCCCATCCCAAAACATTGTTGACGCATTGACAGCTGCTCTTGAATATAAAGCAGCAACGAAGGCTTCGGGTTATAACAAAGTTAGGACAATCCGAGAAGGCGACGTTGACAGATTTGACCAGATCGTCAGTTTGATAAAAAGTATGATGGACAAGAAGCCGAGAAAGATCAGATGCTGGAATTGAGGCGAGGTAGGGCATGTACGCAGTTCGTGTAAGCGCCCCAGGACTGCATAAAAAGAACCCCAGTCACAGGAAAACTAGAACGGGTCGACTGCAAGGGGGCAGCACAGATCATGCCAAAGACCCTCTCATACTGATAGCTTCTTTCAGATGTCGCAAAGACAGTGTATATGTAGATGGCGAAGTGAACAGCAAGAAATATACTCTGCTGGTAGACAATGGAGCAACTAGAACCATTATACGACCAGAGATAATAAAGTCCAAGAAGAAGCTTCTACCAACGAGACTGGATCATCACCAGCTAAGCAACGTGACGAAGGCAGACAGCTATCATCTGCCTCGAATTGACGACACGTTAGATACTTTAGCCGGCAGCAAACTAATTTCCACCTTGGACCTGAAGTCTGGATATTGGCAAGTAATGGACCCAGAAGGTAAAGAGAAGACTGCTTTTACCACCGGATGTGGATTATGGCAATTCAACGTCATGCCATTCGGGCTCTGTAATGCGCTCACGACATTTGAAAGACTCATGGAAAATGTCTTGAGAGGGTTGTCTTAGAAGACATGCATGCCTGGTCTATTTGGACGACATGTCTGGTTTATTTGGACAGCATCGTCTTAGTGGGGAACACATTTGATGAACACCCGAAGAATTTGGAAGATGTATTCAAACGACTCCAAGCTGCCCTGCTCATGCTAAACCCAAAGGAATGTCAACTATTACAAAACCGAGTCAACTCTCTAGGTTATGTAGTGAGCAATGAAGAAGTGACGACGGTGGATCCAGAGAAATTTGCTTCCATTCAGCAATGGCTGCAACCAACCGACAAACATTAAATTAATAGTTTCGTTGGACTTTACATATACTATAGATTTATAAGGAAGTTTGGAGATATTGCCAAGCCCTACCTCGACTCACAGAAGAAACAAGAGTTTTCCATTGGGACGAAGACTGTCAAAAGGATTTTGAAACCTTGAAGAGGCATTCAAACACGGCGCTGATATTAGTATATCCATTACCAGAGGGAGACTTTATCCTTGACACTGACGCAAGCAACGTAGGAATTGGAGAAGTGCTCTCACAGATCCAAGGAGGGCAAGAAATAGTGCTGTGATATTTCAGTGAAGCCCTCTCCAAATCAGAACGAAACTATTGCGTCACAAGAAGATACCTTTTGGCGGTAGTGGAGTCCGTGGAACACGTTACCAGTATCTCTATGGAAGGAAGTTCTCAATCCAGATTGATCGCTCAGCACCCAACGGTTAATGCAGTTCAAGAATCCCGAGGGCAAGCTCTCTAAATGGATTGAACGACTTCAAGAGTACGATTTGAACATCGAATATCGAGCTGGTGTGAGTCACAGAAATTTCGACAACCTGTCCAGAGGGCCGTGCCCAACAGATTGCTCCCACTGCAACAAGACGGAATCTAGGGAAGATGCAGTTTCAAGAACTACTGTAGTCATCGGAGAATGGTCACTCACCAGGATCAGAGAAGATCAGGAGAATGACCCTCACCTAAAGAAGATTCTGCAATGGAGGGAAGAACATCGGCGACCTACCTGGCAAGAAGTGTCAAGATTTTCACGGACACTCAAAGCATATTGGGCTAAGTGGGACTCCCTTGTACTGGGAGAAGGGCTGTAGAATATATTCCTTGAGGACGATGATGTTTCCGACATGAAAAGACAGATAGTTACCCCAAAAGCGAGAGTGACAGGGGTACTGAGAAAGTTACACGACAGTCCATCGGGAGGTCATCTGGGAGTGAAGTAAACCCTTCAGCGGGTACGTGAAAGGTTTTATTGGATGAACAGATCCGACGATGTGAAAGACTGGTGTAAGAAATGTACGACTTGTGCTACGAGTAATTGAAAATCGCAAGAAAAGGCACCTATGAAACAGTATAATGTTGGAAGCCCTCTCGAAAGGATTGCTTCAGATATCGCTGGACCATTTCCGATGACAGAAAATGGTAGTGAATACATTCTGGTAGTAATGGATCATTTCACAAAGTGGATGGAAATTTTCGTGATCCAGAATCAAGAGGCCACAACTGTCGCGGATGTACTGGTGAAAGAATGTATCAGCCGATATGGTGTCCCACTGGAAGTCCACAGCGATCAAGGAAGAAATTTCGAGAGTCGGATATTGCAGGAAATTTGTGACAAGCTGGGAATGAAGAAGACCAGGACAACAGCGTTGCATCCTCAATCAGATGGAATGCTCGAAATAATGAACAGAGCCATTGGAAAATACCTGTGCAAAGCTGTTTCCAGCCACCAGAGAGATTGGGACCAGTATCTTTCCCTATTTGCGTTGGCTTATCGTTCTGCCATAAATGAGTCCACGGATGAAACACCTGCGAAAATTCTATTTAGACGTGAAATGAGACTTCCTTGTGACCTGATGTTTGGCTGTCGGCCTGGCGAAGATCTAGCAGGCGAAGACTACGTGATCCACTTGAGAAGAAGGATGGACGGTGTGCACGAATTGGTTCGAAATAAACTTCAAGTTGCCAGTGACAGAATGAAAAAACGATATGATACGCAGGCCACAGAAGGCAATTTCAAAGAAGTGGTCAAAGTATGGTTACACAACCCGGCAAGGAGAAGAGGATTTTCTCCAAAATTACAGAGATCATGGGAAGGTCCATACTTAATCAAGAAGAGGATCAACGACATCATCCATCGTATAAACAATATCCCCAATGGAAAACCGAGAGTAGTCCGCCAAAACCGACTATCGCCATTCTAGGGAGACCATGATAAAGAGGAACCATCTACAACAAGAGTCTAACCCAGCCTTCGATGAATTTATGGTAGCATACAGAGCTACCGGGAAAGCTAGATAAGGAGTCACTACCGAACACAGACAAGCTTTCGATATCATGTTCTGGAATCACACGTGGAGAAACTAGCAATGTTCAGGATAGAGAGCAACCAGTTGGATTGGCGAGTCATCTGGAATATGATAGAGGTGATCTACCAAAATACCGGTGTCCACATATTAATTTGCAGCTATACCCCTCGTTATCGGTACCCGTTGAAGACGGTGCCCTGTTATTTCTATACGACCGAAAAGTGCAGACATGGGTCCATTTGCCGATTTAAACATCAACTTCCGGCTATACAGAAGTTGCAGGAGGAACTTCTTTTTAAGGAGGGGGTAATGTTACGAAATCGGACACGGGTGAAGTGTCTGAATCCGATTCTGTCCAAGCTATGTATGAAAGTTTTTGACGAATGCGCAGGGATTTCTCCGAACTGTTTACCATTATTTTGTGTGACTAGTTTAATCTAGATAATTCCAGGGAGCCGATTGTTTTTTTGAGCCGCAATCTAGAAGGATCCGGAAAAGAAGGCGCTTGATATATAAGAGAGACTACCTACCAAGGGAGTCAGTTAATAATTTGATATCGTGAGATATCCAGTGAACAGGTAAATCTATAAATAAGTAGTAGTGAAATTATCATATAGATTAGTGTAAGTGTTTATAATGAGTTAGTGAATAGTTTAGTGAATAAATAAATTAAGTGAATAGACATACCGTGTGTATAAATTTATCCGATCCGTAGTAATAAAATTTTTTAAATAAATAAGAAAAATATTAAAATATATTTAGAGTAAATATAAAAGTTTCAGTCATTTCGTGTGTATCATTATTTATATTGAACATGCTGCAACTTAGTGATTTTATCTAATTTATTAAATTCTTAAAACTTATAATTTTTTTATACAGGTAGACTTTTTGCAGGTTGCTGATAATTTGAAAACTTTAATGTTGAAACTATTGGATTATGACCCGTTGGATCATACATAAGAATGAATGATTGTATTTTACTGAATGTAGAAGTTCCGTTTTTTATATCAAAGTGGCTCTGCAGGCCACACTCCGTCGCCTAGTTGTTTGGTTAATATACGAAACATAATCAAACGTATTTAATATTGATTTATATTCCTATACATAATTGGCATTTCCGAGTGATATATTAATATCACCAGTAACAATGTGGGATTTCAATTTACAATTCTCTAAATATCAGTGAAGAGAAAAATTTAAATTACCAGTGGAATAGCTGGGAGATCTGTAGATTGAACTTACAGTTATTTTTTCTTGTAAATTTGAAATTGTAAACTCGATAGCATTTGAGGGTCCTAATGGTATTAGTTTGTAATCATAGTTATAGATAGTGACTTTCAAGATACACAATTACCCCATCGTTTTGGTTGAAATTTCCATTGTTGTATGGATTCTGGGATGTTACATAAATCGAAATCATATACTATATTAGTTTCTGTGAATACGATTACATCGAATTCACAATTTAATTGAGTTAACAGTAATAAAATTTCATAATATTTTTTTTGAATTCTTATTATATTTTTATGAAATATTTTTAATTGCGTGATTTTTACAGATTATGCACTACCAAAATCTGTGAAACTATTTATTATTTTCGAGTTGATTGGTTCAATATCATAATTAGCAATATATGGATCCATTTTACAGATATATTTTATTAAAAGGGATAGATATAACTTTTAGTTATTACTAATATTACTATTACTACTAACGGATATAGGTCGTAGTCTTTCTCTAAGGAGAGTCGTTTTGGCGAAAACTGATTAAATGTATTTTTCTTAGTAAACTTTCGCAAGACTATTTTTTTGTATTCACTTCATAATGACTTACTTCATGATTTTCAATTTTATTCACCTGTTTTGGTTGATTAGGTACCTCTTCTTAAGCTACAGATTGTCACAGCAATGATTTCCCGTTCTTTTAGGGTAAGGTGGGCAAATACCGGTCAGTTGGACAATGCCGGTCAGACCTTAAAAATGATTATTACTAGGTTTGGCAACAATGCAATGTGGCCTCAAATATGCCAGCTGACCTACGATTTTGAACAGCCGATTGATATTCAGTTTGTGTTAAAACTTTGGTTAGTGCAGATCACCACGTGATTTCGGCAATTCTGATGTAAGATTTACGGTAAGTGAAATAAGGTTTGGAGATAAAATCCTTCTCTCTTTTCATAATAACTTAGTTCATACATGAAGGTTGACTTTTTTTCTTTAGTGTCCTATAAAAAGATAGAATAAAAAACATTTCTTTCTCATAAAAAAATGACCCATAAGAAAAATTGTTACAGGCGGGTAATGCCGGTCAACACAGGTGGGTACTACCGGTCAAGTGACCGGCATTACCCACTGTTTATGTTAATGGTTATTTCATTTTTAATTGTCTTTACAGATGTCTCGAAATGGAAAAACATTAACCGGTAAAGCAAAATGGACCAGAGATAATTTGAAGCAAGCGATAGAAGATATTCAAAATGGAACGAGTATAAGACAAGCTTCAAAAAAATACGCAATTCCATTTTCAACGCTACAAGGAAGGGTAAAAAATAAAAAAGACTCAGCACCTATAATGGGAAGAAAGCCTGTGTTTTCAACTGAACAGGAACTGGAAATTGCTAATCAAATTAAACACTTGGCGTCAATTTTTTACGGTGTTACCACAAAAGAACTAAAAAGGTTTGTTTTTGAGTTTGCTGAGAGAAACCATATTATACATAATTTTAACTCAACGCAAAGGCTGTCTGGAAAGACTGGCTGAGAAGTTTCATCAGACGCAATCCCACCATATCAGTGCGAAAAGCTGAGGCTACCAGTCTAAATCATCTGACTGGTTTCAACAAGGATGAAATAGCTAGATTTCATAAACTAGTGGAAGAAGTGATGTCAAAATATAACTTTTCCCCTAGCAAAATATATAACGCAGATGAAACGGGAATCACAACTATCCAGGATCCAGGAAAGATACTCGCAACCAAAGGACAACAAAGAGTTGGTGTGGTAACTAGCGGCGAAAGAGGCCGAAATATTACCGTCATGTGTGCTATGAATGCTGCAGGGGGATTTATTCCGCCCATGTTTATCTTCCCCAGAAAGAGACTAAGCCCACTCCTGGAAAAATATGGACCTGCAGAACCTCTTTATAAATGTTCACTGAATGGCTGGATCGATGAAAATATTTTTTGTGACTGGTTAACGCATTTTAGAAATCACGCTAAACCCACGAAAGACGAGCCGGTTTTATTAATTGTAGACAACCACTCCAGCTATATTTCTTTGAAGTCGTACAAGTTTTGCAAAGAAAATCATATTGTTATGGTATCAATTCCACCACACAGTTCACATAAAATACAGCCGTTAGATGTGGTGCAATTTATTTATGAAGACGCAGTTGATGAAAAGTATCACTTCTTATAATGTAGCGTCTTTATTCAATAAAGCTTATTCAACTGTGGCTACAATTAGCAAAGGAGAAGCTGGTTTCAGAAGCGTTGGTATCTATCCTCTTAACTGCAACGTTTTTAATGAACAAGACTTTTTGCCTTCAGAGTTATTGAATTGGGACGTCATTGCCATACAAGATAACGAAGCTGATATGTCTTTCAGCAATGATCCCCAAGCTGTAGCAAGCGATGATGCTCTACCAAAGACTTTTACAAATAAAGAGCAACACGAAATTCCTTCAACTTCTTCAGGATTTCTCTCTTTTCAACAAATTCTTCCCGTTCCCAAACTAGCAGAGAAAAAGAAGAGAGCAAGCAGGCCAAAACAGCACGCGAAAATACTTACAGCTACACCATTGAAGCAAGAGTTGGAAGAAAAGGAAGCCAAGAAACAGAGAAACGAAGAAATTAAAGGTACAACCTTCTAAAATGAATCTTGATGAAAAAAGGAATATTTTAAGAAATAAGAGAGAATCCCATTAGAGAAAATTATTTGATGAAAACTCATCAGATTCTGATGTTGATTTTCAATATGATGATAATGAAGATGTCGATGAAGATATATGTTTGATATGTAATGATTATGGAAAGAATAATGAGCAGTGGTACAGATGTACCCTATGCGGAAGATAGGCACATTCTGAATGCAGTGGATGGGACACACCTGTAGGATACACATGTGATGAATGTCAGCCTTTCACTTAGATAGTTAGATTGTTTTTATTTTCTTTTTATTTCAATAAACAATATTTGAATGAAATTGACTGTCTCGACCCTTACTTCGTGGAATATGCTCATATTATATCCAGGATATCACCATAGGGCTAATAATATCTAAGCTTCAATATTTGTAATATCACATCTTCTTCTTTTTTCTATAAACATATATTAAGCCAATCACAAGTTAGGTTACTTCTTGGTCTAGCCAAAATTAACTACTAAACATCAGGTAGGCATAAAATGAAATGTAACTTCTGTCATTCTGACGATGATATTGATTTATCGAAACAATTGTCAATTTTTTAGAATTTTCAATAACTTGTATTATATTGTGGAATTAACTAGAGACCTTGAGTTTCATTTAAAAACACTAAACAATATTTTGGTGAAAAATGCTTATTTGAAGTTTACTTAATTATATTTAAAGCATTTTTCTGCTTGACCGGTATTGCCCGCATAAGTGACCGGAATTCCCCTATCTGTATGACAATGCCAGTCAAATGCACATTTTTTTTTTGTTATCATAAAATTATAGAAAACATTTTGAAATATTTTCAGATAAAAAAAGTTTCTAAGTGCACTAGTGATTGCTATCTTAAAATTATTTGAAATTACGACTTTTTTTTACTTCGAAAAAAAATTTTTCTAAGTGACCGCCATTTGCCCACTTTACCCTACTTATCTACTAATTGAAGGTGTATGTGGTGCACTATTCGTTTTTGTTTCTTTCGAATTTAATTCCTCTCCTTCCAATTCTTTGGCAGAATATCCCTTGCTGTTGATAAAAAATTTGTGTCCTTTTATGAAGCAATAAAAGCTATGGTTCTGTCGAGCGTTCTCCAGAAATGATATGTTTCTTATTTTCTCTTCGTAAAATTTTAAGTAAGTTCATTTGAAATTAATTTTCGGGAACCCTTGAATATCTTGCAATTTTTAAGAACTTCAAGTTTTTTGAGGAACGTAACAAATTCAACCTTGACTGCTGGGGTTGATGCTATTTATAACGGGTATACATTATGTAAATCGGAAATACTGATGTTAACCCCTAATGACTTCTTCAGTCCTCGACAAACATATTCAGGAGAAAAATCGTCATTACCCAATGCATATATAATATAATTGTTATTTATGCCTCTTTATAGCACTTCTACTTTATTTGAAACCATGGTATTTTCTACTTCTAAATTATTAACCGTTGGTTTAAAGTCCTCCACTCATATATTTAATCTAACTGCACACGCTTCAATATCAGACTCTAATTCCACTCTGTTCTTCTCGACCGCTTCACGTAATTTTTGTATCTCAATTTCCATACTATGAACTTCGAAGTAGTCGATTGAACATGTATGGTCTGCTTTAATGTCTGTTTGGTGTTTTTGTATAAACCTAGTTCGATGATTTGAGGTTATTATGAGAATTTAATGAATGACGTTTTTTTGAGTAAATGCAGACGGAATCTTCATAAATTTTATTGCAGAATGTTTGTAATGTTTGTATATTTAATATATGAGTACATTCCAAATTTTAAAAATTGCAATTTACATTCTACTTTTTTTGGGGGAATCACATTCTCTTCGAAACACCAAACAATAACGGTAGCCACACACAGTCGACGAGTACAATTTTTTTTATACTGGGACTACTCAGAAACCCACTGAAATTAGCGTTTTTGTTGAAGTAATCCAAAATCGAAATATCAGGAACATTTTTCAGAACACAAACATTTTAAGTGAATTTCACACAAAATTTCTAAGTAGCCGAGATCTTATTGGCAAAATTAAGCTTGTAAGTCAGTTGATGCTACACCAATTATGCAATTTCACTTTAATCGAGCCACAATCCTAGAAGGTGAAACGGTGGAATTGGAGAAACTGGAAAACTCGGTCCCAAGGAACTACACCTTTTTATAATGAGCGCTGTGGAAGCTCAGCACATGCTTTAAATAATTCTTATTGTGAATTAAGAGTATTTTTTAAGTATGTGTAGTCTATTTACAACAAAATGTATGTTATTATATAAAACATGCTTCTTCCGTGTCTCAAACTCCCTCCTTGAACACTACAACATGAGCTGAATTGTAAGGTAGTGCGGACCAACATTGACATTGGTAAAACATTGACACAATTTGTAATCTATTAAAAAATGTGACTACATTGGTAGCCATACTATTTTCTCTTTCTGGTGCTCCGATAACCATCCGAAGGCTTTGTATAGACGTAATGTACATGCTCCGCAGCAGCCTGTGGATTTATATCGGTGGCTTTTAACAGCTGATGTTTAACGTGCTCCCAATATTTGCATAGAAAACATTGTGAATTTTGAGTCAACGGGCCCGAAGTTTTGGTGTTAAATGTAATTTAATATTACAAATCAGTTTTTGTATCAGCTAGTGATTTTGTAAAACTAAATATTTTTTTATGGAAATTAATCTAAGGTTATGTTTGACAGTGTCAATATTAGCCTCTGGTTCAACATTGACACTGACAATGTAATCCTTAGGCCAACTTTGACTCTCAAAATTTTTTATAGATGCGCGCACAAAGAAACCCAGACGCCCTAATATTCAAAAGTACAAGTCCTATTATCACGGGGCTATGCAAAAAGCTCTGTAAGCAGTTAGAAATGGTGACAGTTCTAAGGCAACCGCTCAACGTTATGGCATAAACCGGACTACTTTAATGAACCATTTTAAAGGATTTAAGTGCAACGCTGTTGGACGTCCAACAGTTTTAACCTATGAAGAAGAGGAAATGTTGATGCATACGTTAGTTAAGCTTGACGAATGGGGCTATGGGTTCGACCGACTAAAACTCCAAAGATGTGTGCAAGACTACGTGCAAAAACTTGATCGACCGAATTCGTTCCGCAATGGAATGGCAGGTATTGATTGGTGCATGATGTTTACAAAAAGATGGTCTAAAGAAAAAATAGACGAGTAGCTCAAAATATTTCCAGGGATAGAGCTGGAGCGGGGTCACGAGAGGTAATGGAGGATTGTTATAATAAATTGCAAGCGTTTCGGTTTGGATAATAAGCCACAGAGCATCTTTAACTGTTATGAGATTGGTCTACAAACCGATGCAGGTGTCCAGAAAGTGTTGTGCAAAGGGGGTAGCCGAAATCCAAATAAATTTGTCGGTAGCGTTACAAAAGCTACGTACACGGTCCTTATGTGTTGCAATGCTGTTGGAGATTTCTTACCAATGTTTATCAACTACAAAGGACTTCACATGTATTCCACTTGGTGCGTGGACGAACCGGGGAATTGTCGTTATAATTTTTCACCGTCTGGTTGGAGTCCCTTCAGTTTTCTGATTGGTTTACTAACTGTTTTATTCCTTGAACTTCAGATTAACAGGGTGCTAAGCTTCTTATTTTGGATGGGCATAACTCACATTTATCTTTGGACTTGGTAGAAACAGCCGCAAAACATTATTTCGAAATATTCTGTTTACCAGCTCACACGTTCCATTTAGTTCAGCCTCTGGATGTTGGCGTTTACAAATCGGTTAAGGCGTCTTCGGAAAATACTTCGAGAATTTTGTGAAGAATCGTGTTATAAAAATGTCGATAAAATTGTATTCCCTTCTTTAATGAAAAAATTGGCCAACACTCCAAGTTTATTCAGAAAAACGCGGTAGGTGGATTTGATGGATCGGACATTTATCCTTTGTCTTTAGGAAAAGTAACAAAAATATCTCAGATGGCACACATTGTTAAGGGTGAGATTTCTGCTCAGATGCCATCCACATCTTCTGGGGACTCAGGCGAAAATGGCCAATTGCCGTCGACATTTTCAACATAAGGAATAAAATAGCAGAACAGACAGTCCTTCTACACCAGAAGATATTAAAACAAGTTTAGCAAATTTAATTTTGTCAGTCCTAAGGACTGAAAACACAAAATAATCGACCGTTATGACCAAAAACGGAGTAAACAGAAAATTTGCTGAAAGCCTAACAGACAAATATGTTTTAAAAAGACTTCGTGAAAAGGAAGAAGAAAAGCAATCTAAAAAAAGCAAAATCAAAAGGAACCATTGGCAAACAAAAAATGAAAAGAAAGGCACAAGAATCATAAGAACCTGGCTCCTGTTCGTCAGAAAGTGAGGTAATTTATGATGATAACAGTGACAATGAGCCGGAAGATTTTGAAGATTTGATCACTGCAGAAAATGAACAAGTAGAGAATGAGAAAATGGGGTAATTGAGGCTAAAACAAAACACAGTCAAAGAAGTACCCATGCTGATATTCAAAACGTTAAACTTGAGAATTGGGTGGTCGTTAAATATCCTGGGAAAAAATATATCATTCGTTCCTACATTATATTATTCTTGTGTTATTGAGAATAAAAATACGATTTCATTAAAAAAAACAAGGTTTTTAGACTGCTTTGCCCAATAAGTCCTTAGTTTTGAGAAAAAAAGGAAAAATTGTTAGTTTCTAAGTACCTAAAAAGGCCATAAAACAAATTTATGTGTCAATGTTGCTTAACGATTTCCTAAGATTGACTTAGGCTTCAATTTATATGGGGTGTCAATGTTATACTTTCTATGGGGTAACATTGCCACCGGACAAGTTTTTAAAAAAAAATTTTTTCGGGTAAAGTAAAAACCAGAACATTACGTACATCATTGCCTAATATTACTTTATAGTATGCCTGTCTCAGAAAATTATTAGAGATTTGAAAAAAAATCAGATCTAATAAAAAAGAAATTATGAAGATATATCAATGTATGCACCTCTTACCTTACTTGAAAATTCGGTGATTTGGGTATTAACAGGACCGTTGCTAGGCCTTCGGCCGCCCGCGTGCTAGAATTAATTCGGCCGCCCGCTCTGAAAATAAACTTTAAAAAATGAAGTAAATATTGTAACTTGTAACGTTTTTATTAATAATAATAATTAAACATTAAATTATTTGTGCAAATTAGCACGTATAAAATACATTTAAACATATAATGCAAGTATGGAAGTAATATTAAATAAAAATAAAAAATAAACATAAAAAGAAATAAACGCTTAGGTCTAAATTGTCTATCATAATAAAACGTTATAAAAAAGGTACTTTTCTAGTTTTACTTTCCGCAAATTCTTGAATTGTGTCATTAATATTCAAACTGTCCAAAATATCATGTTCAATAGATATTAATGATAAATTTGTTAATCGTTCTTGCAACATGGTAGACCTTACATAATTTTTAATAATTTTTAATTTTGAAAAAGACCTTTCGCCGGTTGCAACTGAAACTGGTAAAGTTAACATTATTCTTAAAGCAACAAACAGATTAGGAAATGTTGCCATAAGGCTGTTCTCTAAAATAAATTGTAGAATATCCTCAGGTTCACGTTGTAAAGACTCCTTAAAATGTAAATTAAAAGCTTTAATTTCATTATATAAATCACTTCTGTCAATATCGGACTCGTTTAGGGATTCATCTCGAAGCTTTAAATCCATATCTTTACAGTTTTTCATTAAATCTTGGTCTGATATGTCACCGATTTTAAACAAAAAGCCAAAAATGTCACTATAACTTTGTAAACCATCAAACCTGTCACTTAAAGACGATAATATCTGATCAAGGACTTTAAAGAAAAAATTTATTTTAAAATGAATTTTGGGATCTCGCACTGCTTCGTCTTCATGCTCGTAATCAAATTGACGCGAGGTTCTACGACGACGCATGCTATGAACGGGCGGGAAATCCGTTTGTATTTCTAAATCATTTGCAAGTTCGGTAGCTCCTACATGTACATTCATATATCCCTCATCAGAACGCATTTTTGAAAAAAAATCTATTAGGTTTTCAAGATAATCTACGCAAACTTTTATATTTAATGAAGAACTTTGCATCATTTTACTTAACACATTTACTTTAAATAAGATATCATGCCATGTAATTACTGCGCATAAAATTTTATAATCGTGCAGTTTGAGTCCCAATGCTTGTGCTTTATGTCTAGTAGATGCATCGTATAATACTAAGTTTTCCGAAATTTCAAATAACGCATCATAGACATTGCCGATTTGATACCTTAATGGTTTTAATGCATCGATTCGGCTTGACCATCTTGTATCACTTAGTGGTTTTAAAGTTAATGTTGGCACGTGTCGTTTAAGAACATCCCACCTTTTGGTCGATGCAGAAAAAAATACGTATAAATCTTGGACTAAATCAAAGAAACTTGTTGTTTCATGAGACACATTAGCAGCATCATTGACAACTAAATTTAACGTATGCGCTGAACAAGGAACAAAAAATGCACGAGGATTTATGTCTAAAATTTTCTTTTGCAAGCCATTATGCTTACCTCTCATGTTTGCCCCATTGTCATAGCCCTGCCCACGCATATTATAAATGTTCAAGTTTAATTGAACAATTAAATTAGTTAAAAAATCGCTTAAGCCCTCGCCAGTACAATCAGTTATTGGACAAAATCCCACAAAATGCTCTCTTATTTCTACCTTTTTAGATTCATAATTTAGAAAAACAAATCGAAATATAATTGTTATTTGTTCAGTATGGCTCACGTCTGGAGTACAATCTAATATTACAGAGTAATATTTTGCGGCCCTGATCGAATTCAATATAAATGTTTTTATTCTCATGCCTATTAAAGTAATTATTTCATTTTGGATCGTATTACCCAAATAATGACTCATGTGAATTTGACTCTCCTGTGATTTTTGGACACGAGATACATGTTCACGCATTACAATATCAAATTGCGCTATCATCTCTACGGCTTTCAAAAAATTACCATTATTTGGTTCGTATAATTTGGAAGAAGACCCTCTAAGAGCTAAACACTGTCGCGATAAATATTGGATTATTGAAACAATTCTTTCCATAACATTAAACCAATATTTTTTTTCTGATTCTAAAAGTCTTAATTCCATTTGGTTGACGGTACTTTTTTGATTTAACATTTTAATTAATGATATCCACTGTTTAACGTTTTTGTTATGGCGAACACTTTGTTCGTGCCTTCCTAATATTTCTGATAGATGGTGCCAGTCAGAAAAGCCTATTTGGTTATTTAAATTGCCAATAAATGAAGTGCCAAAAATTTTGCAACAAAAACAAAATACTGCATCATGAGAAATTGAATAAACTAACCAATCTCTCTTAATTTTTTCACCATTTTTTAATGATTTATAATAATAATTTTCCGAAAACTTTCGTCCAGATTCACTAATGGGATATTTTAAGTTTTTAACTTGAATAGGTCCCCTTTTTACCAACATTTTTGCCATACTGCTAGTGATGTTTTCAGGCCACGTCCCTGGATCATCCGATACACTGATAATATTTACATCAATTTCATCTTCATGAGATAATTCAGCAGGCGGTTCGGCTTTTTGCGCGGTGGAAATCTCTGTTAAATTGACTTTATTAAACAATTCCGATCCTTTCTCATCAGAATCAAAATCTCTGGTTTCCTCCTCATTAGAGCCTCTAGCTTCTTCTTCTATATCTACATCCATGGACTGCATGGATGTGCCGCTTGTAGAGGGCATTTCTGTCGAAAATTCTTCAGTATTCGTTTCTTCGTCTGGATTCGTTTCCTTCTTTAAAAAGACATACATGGATCCTGCTAATTTCAATTTCTCCTCCTCACGTCTTGATTTTTGTTGTCGGTAATTAAAACCAGATAATCTCTTTGTTTTTCTTCGTTTCTGGAAATCAAAATTCGCATTATTATTTTTTAAATTTTTGGTATTATTGTAAATATGCATGAGAGAAAGCGCTCTCGATAAGATTAGAATTTCGATGATCGTTAGTTTTAGTTTCAGATGTAATTTCAGATTGTAAAATTAGTTTCAGATTGTAAAATGATTTATTAATTTTAATTATTTTACGAAAACTAAACAACAACAACAACGCACCTGTTATCTTCTTAAAATTATTTAAAAAAAGAAAACCGAATCCAATTCAATAGACATCAACTTAAAGTTTAAAAAATAAGACTAAATTTACTTACCATATTGTCCATATTTTCACTGTTCAATACCTCGTCTTTTTCTCACAACAATAAATTTAAAAATGATGTTTATGTCTTAACTAAACTTTAGTTAACACACTAACATTATTAATAACTAACATAAGTACAATAACGAAAATTAGTAATTATAAAACACGACACTTAACTAACGAATTTCGGACTCAAGATGATATAACTGATTCGTACGTAAGTGCAAAAATGTAACTGAAACTGACTGGTGAAACTAAAAGAAATAGTTTATTACAAAAATATTATTATTACCTACTCCCACTGCAAAATTAATGTATAACCAATGAGAAAAATCTACCACAATTAGGGGGTAGAAATGGGCGGCGTTAAGCACGAATAAATACCAAAAATAAACGCTATTACGAATTCATAAAATATTTTGCCCTAAAAGGTAATAAAATAAATGCTAAATTTGAGAATAACATGCAAGTACGTGATCAACAAAGACTATAAGATCGACGGCGCTGGGAAAATCCAGTATTTCTGTCTAATGTCTACTCAACAAAGAACTTTACAGTGGCTGTAAAGTAACAAAATAATTGCCTTTGCTACCTGCTACGCCCCAGATCTGAGTACTTAAACACCAATCAATAAATTTTTATGATGTGGGGATAAGTATGGAATATTGCACCAATTTTATACAGATCTTACTTGTTACTTCCGATATTTTAATTTTTTGAAAATGTTGGCAACTATAAACTAAGCAAGAGTTGGCCCTGTGAGGCCGCCCCAAAAATTGGCTGCCCGCGTTCCATGAACGCCTTGCACGCCCGCTTCCAACGGCCCTGGGTATTAAGCCGCAATTCTAATTAATCACAATTTCAGAGTTTCACTCAATTTATTAATATACTATTCGTTACAATTGGTCCCAAACCATTGACAATGAGAGCCACTGTTTACTTTTCCCTTCTAAAACAAGCACAGCGGACTGATAAAACACAAATATTGCACTAGAGCTTATCTGGTAAATACATTTCTAGTTTCAAACTTGAATTCTGGGCTTCGGTCCAGAACTAATTCAGATGCAGAATTCGCGATTGTAAGAAATAAATGTTCATTTTGGATTTCAAAACAGTACAAAAAAATTGATATGCTTGATTCTATCTATTTTATAACTATTTATACCGCGAATAAAAAGTATAGTTTGCAATTGCTATGAATACTATGAACATAATTTTCAAAAATATTATGTTGAAGTAGGGAATCTGAAAAGCAGTTTTAGAGATAAAAACTGCGGAAAATATTTTATAATGTGCTGATTGAAAGAGTATAAGTAGTAGACAAAGTAACATAATTTGAAATGGTGCGAACAAACACAACGCAGATTCTGAAAAATTCTCATTTGGTAACTGTTGTGAGATATATAGATGGAAGATGAATAAATACCACCCAAATAGGAATTACATACTTCTTTTATAGTTCATAAAATGGGCCATGCTGAAAGATTCAACGGAATCAAGCATTCAATTGAAATGCTGCACCCTTTAATGTACCTACATACATAATGAGCTATAACTGCATAAAAAGAAGGAGGTTGTGGCTAGCCATACTGCAAATCGGCACATCAAGAAAAGTAGGAGCTAACACAACTGTTACCTGTGTGGGGGCAGGCAAGAATATCTCCCAACATGTATCCCGCTTGTCGTAAAAGGCGACTAAGGGGTACCGAAAACTGTCGGTATAAACAGTACACTCCTGTCAACCTAAAGCTTCGGGTGGAGGAGTTAACAAGAGCCAGGGCACTCTCTTGTCCTAGAGATGAGAGATTGTCCCTAAAAGCGTATAAACCGATATCTGGTCTATGGCATGAGGATTCAGAAAGCGAACGGGAGACTACTGCGTTAAAGATTTGTATTGATATCCCCAGAGAAATTCCTGAAACGAGTTCAGGTAGCAACAGCGAGGCCTCGGATGGAAGCCTTCGCTCTCTGACTGGCAGTTGGCACTGTTCCTCGTCCGGGCAGGTCAGTGTGAAATTGCTGACAAGGCACAGGGCTATGGAACGTCAGAGGTCTCAAAGGGAACGGTAAGCCAATATTTTGAAAAAAGAGCTTACATGAAGTAATATTGCGATCGCTGGTCTGAGACTCATTATAGGGTTCGGGACACTTAACTTCCAACATTGATAATTTCATTTGCTTTTCGGGTAATTATAACGGAAGCATGAATGACGTTGGCTTATGGGTAGCGAGACCTCACGTTGGGACTCTTCTCGGTTACACGTATGTCAGCGGGAGGATAATCATGTTACGCATCAATGCGACTCCTACACCGATCAATATTGTGCAGGTATATGCACCTACTTCTAACTCGAATGACGACACAGTGGAATTATTTTACTACGATCTTGAATCCACACTTGCGTTTCTATCAAAAGAGATGGTTCTTGTCCTTGGCAATTTTAACGCTAAAGTTGGTCAAACAGTAGAAGATGAACATATTAGGCATATATTGGTAAATTCGGTCTTGGTGCCAGAAATGAAAGGGGTGAATATTTGCTTCAATTTTTTTATTGACAACAGCTTCTCAATTGCCAACACCCTCTTTACACAACATCCATGACGTCTATATACTTTGGCCAGATGGGCGATATCGCATTTAAATCGATCACGTTTTGGTTAGAACAAGATGGAAGTCATCTATCAGTATTAGTAAAACTCTACCAAGTTCCGATTGTGGCTCAGACCATCAACACCTTCTTTGTGTATTCCAGCTTTCGACGGAAATTGTTGATCTTACCTCTTTTAGGTTAAAATGTTGTCACGTTTTTGAGAGAACTTCGATGACGGATTAATCTTCTCCCAATAATATGTGATTAACATTTAAAAATATTCTTACACATGCTGCCCAAACAACTCAACCAAAAACGTAGCACACAACTTAAACAACCGTGTATTGCTACCCATACATTATCCATCATCAAGGAACGTAGAAAGTTTAAGACCTCGGGTTTGGATACTGACGCAAAGCAAGATCAGTATAGACAATTAACAAGTGAAATCCATAGACCAAAAATAAGAACTCCTCTCTCCAAAAACTTTACAGGGAAATACAAGCGCACGTCAACACAAACCATTCAAGAGAGATAAAGGTAACATATCTCAATCGGGACTTCAAACCCAAAACTTGGTTAGTTGAGAACACCGATGGATATCTCAATACCTGCTTAGATCGGATAATTAAGGTGTGGCGCACATATTTCGAAAACTTATATTCCGACCTTCACATTCAAGATTCTTTTTTGAATCACGAGTGTGAGCCGGATATCCTAGGGGATGATGGCGTCATCATCAAAGCATCCAAATCTAGCGAGACACTTTGGCCTGAATCGGGTTCAGGCTGCGTTCCAATGAGGTTAACGTCGAAGAACTAAAGGACGTCCTTACGTTCGAAAACCGGGAGCTAGAGGTAAAAGAGTGGAAACACGAAGAGACGACGGGTGAACATGCTGTTTGGTTCCTCGTTTTCCAGGTGACTCCGGAGATGGTCGGGCGTCTGCAAGATCAGGGAAGATAGCTCTTCTATGAGCTGATTATAATCCCAGTAAGGAGATTATCGGCTCGAGGGGGAGCTTCTAGTGGTGGTCCATATGTGCGACAGGCTGCCGGCCCTTCCAGAAGGAAGTAGTTCCGCCGCACCCTGTCCTTCAAGCCTCAGTGGACGGAGTGAAGGTAAGCCAAATAAACTTGTAGCCTGGTCAGAATTCCTGCGCAGAGTTTGGAAGTACCCAGACCGAGGCTGCGGGTAATATCCACCTAATTTAAGAGCCTTATAGTTTAGGAAGAGAACTAGAGGCTTAAAGCCGACCCACAACATCATTATCGGTAAAATAGATGAATAGAAAACACCCACGACCTGCATCATGGCTACTAAGGATCTTAGAGTGTTACCAATACACGACCGTGGAACCCGGGATGCCTCGACAGTAGTCATGGAGGACAAGGTGAGTAACAAGATCAATAAAGTATTAATAAGTAGCATTTATCATGCATACGACATGGATTACCTACCGCCTTCAGTGGAACTAATCCGAGTTGTTGAATACGCTAGAGATAAAACCTACCACTTGTTATAAGATGCGACGCCAATGCACACCGTCTTCTGTGGAGCAGTACTGACATTAATGCCCGTGGTACAGTCCTACTGGAGTATCTGGCATCCACTAGACTTGAAAAATTAAAATAGAGGAAGAGAGCCCACATTTGCCAATCGAATCCCGAATAAGATAATAGACATAACGTTGGCCTCCAGAGATCTACTAGAACATATTGAGAGCTGGAGGGTCACGGAATACATATCGACCTCAGATCATGGGATTATCCAATTCAGGTTGAATGCCGGTGCCAAACCGCTCCCATTAAGGCGCAATTCAAGTGGTAACCTATATTAGAGAGCTTCCTGATTGTCTGCATACTCCAAACACGTCAATACCAACAAGACAAGCATAGGAAATGAGCTGAAGGCAACCAAATCGTTAATAGTTGGAAGCTACGGAAAAGCGTGTCCATTTAAGGCTACTCCGTTCCGGAGAGTTCAATAGTGGAGTGCTGAACTTGAATCCTTGAGGACGGACACCAGGAAGACTCTTAATAAAGCGACGAAGCATGGAGACGAAACCAACTGGAACGCTTACAGAAAAGCTAGAAGATATGTCTAAAAATAAATCCGATGAAGCAAGAAGTCTAGTTGTAGAAGCTTCTGCAGCGAAGTGTACTCACTTCCGGAGGCATCCAGGTTAGCCAAAATATTAGGTCGAGAGAATAACTTTCCCATCGGAACGTTCAAAAAAGCAGATGGGTCCTGGGCGTCATCCACAGAGGAGTCACTAAGACAACTCTTGAAAACCCACTTCCCTAATACGGAGCCACAACAACCATTGGCACACTCAGTCTGATGAAGACTGGGAACTAGCTGACAGAGTTGTAACGGATGGATCCATGAAATGGGCGATGGGAGAGTTCCTGCAGCAAGGTTTGGTTACTGTCCTCCCAGTGCTGGTACCGCCATATCCAAAGCTGGAAGAGACATAGACAGAGACCAAATCATTCGGGCCCGTTAGTCTCACATCATCAGATAGTGAAATATATGGTAGGTAGACATCCGTTAGAGGGAAGTTTGAAACAGTCAAATCAGTACGCTGCTCGGCAAAGTAGATCGACGGAAACGGCCCTTTACTTCATAGTGCAAAGGCTGGAGAAGGCACTACAACTTAAGGAGTCTGCTCTAGTCGCCTTCTTTTACATCGAAGGAGCCTTCGACAAGGCAAGAGCAAGTCTTATTAAAACGGCACTACTATCCAGAGGATCTTCCCGACCTTGGTTTCCTGGTTAACATCTGGTCTCAAAATGAGAAGAATAACAGCAACACTATAAGGCTGCTGTCAAGAGATTCGCGCAGATGGAGGGTTCCTCTTGCCACTTTTAGGGAGCCTCATTATGGATTGCCTACTAGAAAAACTAACGAAAGAAGTATTCTATGTGCAAGCATACTCCGACGATGCACTGGTGCTAGTAATAAGCCGGTTCATTACCACCATATGCGAACGTATGCAAGTGGCTCGCAATATCATCGAAAGATGGTGCAGTAAAGTAGCAGTCTCGGTTAATGCAAAGAAAAACGAGATGGTCTTGTTTACAATAAGAAGAGCATTTGAAGACGCCAAGTCACCCTAGAATTTCGGGAGGAGGCCAAATACCTAGAATTAGTGCTTGACAAGAAGGTAAACTGGAAACCACATATTGACACAGCTATCAGCAAGCCAATAATCATACTGAGGCAGCTGTGACAGACTATGGGAAAGAGCTAGGGAGTAAATCCCAAGATCCTTCATTGGTTTTAGACTGCGGTTATAAGATCACGGATCCAATACAGTTACATGGTCTGCTAGCTGACTGTGGAGAAGCAATGGGTGTCCAACAAGTTGGCGCATATCCAGAGAGTAGCGAGCTTAGGAGTTACAAGAGCTTCTAGAACAACACCCAGATCAGCGGTTGATCTCCTCCTAAAATTGCTGCCTCTGCCCATATAGATTATTATGAGTGCAATGGCGGCCTTCGTAAGATTGAGGGCTAATGGGCACTGGAAAGGGGGTTGCGACGGCCACACAATGATCGCCAAAAGAACAGAAACGGAGCTTCCACTTTTAGATCTCAAAGTTGTTCCAAAAGAAAACAAAGTGAGAACAGACAACAAATTAAAACGATGAACAAGTTGAGTTTCCACTCGGGAGCATCGTGTGATTTATAGACGATTCCTGCATGGAAGGCAGGTAGGGAGCAGGTGTTCTGTTAGAGGACATAGGAGTGCAAACGAGCTATGAGTGAATACTCCACGGTCTTTGAATCAGAAATATTTGCCATCCTTGAAGCCGCAGAGCAAATAACAAAACGGCACGCATCTAGAAGTCCTGTTACCATTTGCTCGGATAGTCAGGCCACTATAAAAGCAATCTGCAGCCCCAGAACTAATACGTCACTGGTTCAGGAATGCCCCAACGCTCAGGATAGCCTGACTTTAGAACGAGAAGTTGTTCTACGCTGGGTAACGGGGCATAACGAGGTCGAAGGCAACGAGCGGGCAGATATACTTGCCCGACGAGGTGCCAACATGTGCTGTTGTGAACCCGAACCAATAATAGGCTGGTCTAAAGCTCAAACTTCAACCTTGCTCAAATAATGGGCTCAAGGAAAATTTGAGAAATACGGGAGAGACTGCAATGGCCATGGGCAGGCTAAACAAACAATCACCTGCCGGGATACAACAAGGATACGGTGGCTGCTGTTTAAACCGAGATCACAGCTACGACTGATAATTGGTGTACTGACTGGCTATTGCGGACTTAGAAGACACTTACATCCGATAAATATCATATCAGACCCATATTGCCCAGATTGCAGGGAGAAAGAATCTTCTGACCACTTTGTGTGTGCGGTATACACACAGCTTAGAAACGGAATCTTGGGTGTGGGAAGAATTGAAGAAGAAGACGTACATTCCCTTTCCCTAAAAGATGTCACGGCCTTTATACGTAGGTCGACGCGTTTTGAGAGGAGGATGATAAAAAGGGCCAGAAGGGGCCTCGCCCATTTAATTCATTCATTAATTAGCCTTGGAACACGTAATTACTAAAATAGTAGCGAAGCGAACAGATGACAGTCGAGTAGATAGAGATGCCGCAGCAATAATAGAGGCAGGAAATAGAACGTTATACCCTCTCACATCATTATTAATATTTAAACTGGCAGAAAGGCAATACAAAGTAACGTTGTACACGTCCATTATTCGTCCAGTAGTGACTTATGGCAGCAAAACCTAGACCCTCAATCGATGGTATATAAATGAGCTTCTAATATTCGAAAGTAAGTTTCTTAGAATGGTATATGGACCGCAAAAAGATGAAACGAAAAGAGCCTGAAAACATAGTCAGGCATATAAACAATAATCGAATAGGATCGGCAGGTCATGTAGTAAGCTCAGAAGGCAACATAATAATAAAACTGTATTTTTTGAGATACTGGTAGGCAGAAGGTCAATAGGCCGACGCAGAAAATATGAAAAGATGCCATCGCAGCCGATTTATCTAGGAGTCCTAACACTCACACGGAGTTGTAGGATCAGAAAAGGAGTAAAACCCTGTAACCCTGTAAAACATTGGAAATACTCAACCTGATTATAGAACGGGTAATGAATATTTAATTAAATTGTCATATAACAACATAGAAGTATAATTAAGGTAACAAGAAACAAGCCAGTAGAATAGCGGGATGCTTCAATGATACTATATGGAATAATAATTACGTGGGAATTGGAACAAAATAAAATTAATAAATCTGTCTTGTTAAGACCGCTGAGACAAGACCGAAAACACAGATACCTAGAAACTGTGAAGTGGAGATCTTGAGAAAAATAGCAGCAAACACATTATGGGATGGGAAAACAAGTCAAAACGTAAGACGCATATTTATGTGATGTCCCAATATTGGATACAAGAATGGAACCAACACATAAATTGGATGACGGATTAACATATCCTAAAAATTACCAGAGACAAATCACCAGCCGGCCGAAGAAACGTAGGACGAAAAGAAACAGATGGACTTTTGACTTATAAGACACATTACATTGAAGAAAAATACAACAATGACTAATATGGAGAGGAGGAAATCGTTTTTTCTAAAACACAATTCAGCAACCATGATTATTTTCAAAGATTTTCTGTTCTTATGAGCGTCTGTCAACGTGAAATATGCAAATTTTACTGATAATCGAATAAGCATACACTTCACTAGAATAATAATTCTTCCAATTCCTGATTATCAATTTAATGCCGCTGCATTTACGAAAATTTGTTATTTCGGAGAGCTGTCAAAGGAAAGCACGTAAATATTATCCAATAATTGCGGACAAAGATAATTTTTGGAACAATTCCAAAAACTATGTAGGACTAATTAAGACAGCATCATAATATATATCTTTCACTAATCATTCTTTGCAATATGCTCTTACAAAAAATGGAATCAGAGTTTCTTATAATCTACAAAGTATCGCTTACATAATTTACTGTAACACCTACAAACGGTTGTTTTCTGCTTTTTAGCAATTTCCTCCTTTGTGAATAAGTAAACAATAACGTTACCCTCATATAACTGCTGTTTGGTTCTTTGAAATATTCAATGCTCATCATTTTTTATGAGAACATCGAGTTATTAATATTGAGGCGTAATATATTTTATAACTCAATTTAAATTTCTCCAACGCAGCTGTAATAATATCGGTGGCGATTAACATTGTAATTTCGAAAGTGGGTTAAACATCAAAATGTGAATTTCGATTCGACTCGGATCGATTCTGGCACGAATAAGATTTTACATTACTGCAAAGAAATAAGTTTCAATCGGACGACATGCGATGAACTGTGGCGTACCATCAAAGGCGAAACTTTGTGGTATTACGAAGGATTCTTAAATTTTTTTTGCTATCAACTTTTCACTAATCATGTTAGGAGTTTTCCAAGCACATTGAAATATTTAATCAGCGAGAAAAGGGGATTTATAACAATGTTCAATAATAATCTTTCAAGTATAGATCTTAAAATTATTATCGAAATACCATTTCGAAAATAAAACGTTTTGGTCAAAAATGCCTCAAATATCAATGGAGAACCTAAAGGAAGAAACGACATAACATATTCATTTTGAAAAAAAAACAGATGGAGTTTGATCTCAGACTGGTACATCTGTATTTAATTGGTATAATAAATACACAAAGAAATTACAAGACTTATGAAGGAAGGAGAATTGAATGAAGAACCGCTGCCAAGAGATCGAAGAATTAAAAAAGGAACACGATCTCTGTATCGTACAGCACAAGTGAAAAAGCTGATGAGCCTAACGCCAAGGAAAGCATTAAGAATGACTTGAAATTGGTAACGGGACACCTCACTAGACATCATCCTATAAGGTATCACCTCAAAAAAATCGGCAATTCAGAGAGTGAATGCTGCCGATACTGCAAGAATGTCGCGAAAACTACAGAGCATTTGCTTTGCGAATGCCCATCACGATTCTGTAAAAGGATGAAGTTCTTGGAAGGAGCCTAAATTTCGATTTTCTACTACACCTGATTTAGTCGAAATTTCAATAATTTCGACGTATTGGCCTGACCGTTCTTCGAGGTGTAGTAGAAAATCGAAATGTATATTTCGTATAGACACCCCACCCCGTATTTTATGAAATTATATTCATTTTATATATAAATATAAATATATATATATATATATATATATATATATATATATATATATATATATATATATATATATGTATTAAGCCAGTCCTCTAGTATAGACAAATATTCATATATTAGATTGAATTAAAAAGGAATTTTTTTGTATATACGTATGGTGTATCATTAGACACTACCTAATTAAGAACAAAATTTAACATAAAACGAATGAATGACTTAAGCAAATGTATTATAAAATATTGAGTACATCAATTTAAGAAATGGATTAAGGATAAGGAATAGAATGGTAATGATAATATAGAAATTAATTCTTAAGAAAATGTTACCTTCACAAATAAATCCTAAGGTCAAGTCAATGTCAACAATTTTCATTAAAATCAATCTGAACGCTGCTATGTCCACACTTGAATCGGGAAAAGGATGTTAATTTGTTCAAAACCTAAAATAATAAGAATTAATAATCAAATCACTAATTTATTAACGATATGCAAATACAATAAAAAGTTGCAATTTGAAAAAAGTAATTTATAAAAATAAAACTGTATGAAATATGACATTCGGAATAAGAGCCATATTGTATGTCATAGAAATCTAGTAATCAAATCGAAATCAATGAAGGAAGTGATTGAATCTAGTTATAATATTGCCAACCTAAATTCAATGAGTTGGAAGTTAATATAAAACAGAGAATGTAAATTTGAAATTAAGTTAGAGTTTATATAAAGCGAAATTAGTGCTAATTAAAGAATTAAAAATAAACAGTTCCATATATATAAATCATAAATTTAGATTGTAGAAATTGTATATTAATTGTAAACAAATTTACTAAAAAAAAAGGAATTACAAGGATTCAAACCATTGTAATACATGCAAAAGACTATTTATATATTCTATAAGATATTGTTAAACCATTTATACAAGTGATTTCACTCTCCAAGACTATTTTAATTGAAGAATTCAGTATTTCCATAAAAAAACATTATCATTGACAATTGTTGAATAAAATAACAAATTAGGAGGCTGTGTTTTAGAGATTGTAAAAATGTTGTTGATTTTGAAAAAAAAAGAGGGTCGAGAGTTAGTTGGGGAATGGGGAACTGGGATGTAATTCTCTGAGAAGATTTTTGTAAAAACTTTAAAGTAAAAGTAATAACTTTAAATCTAAATCAATAAAAAATTCATAATATTAATGTCGATTAACCCCTGTGAAAAAGTGAAACGTGCCGAACGAGTATTTCTTGGGTAAGGAATACCTAAGAAAAGAGACGGGATGTTGCAGGTCCACCACGCCGAGAATGGAATATAAGGTCTGTGTTATTTGAGTTTTTTTAATTTGGAATTTAAATTTGAATAATCTAAAATTGGCCAAAGAAACTTTAAAATAATTAATACCAAATTTTATCCATGGATAATTAAAGATCTCTAATTTTCTGCAACAATAATTTTAGATATTAAATATGTACTTACTTGTAAAAAGTTTTTCGTTTGTAAAATAATCAAAGTTCACACCACTCATAAAGGCTTTTCCAATCTTAATTTCCGCTTTGCATGCTGACCTATTCTTATAACTATCAAACACACACTTAATTCACAACTTGAATTATATATGTAACTGTTTAATATAAGTTTTCAACCATATTATTCTAAATGCACTAAATTGATGCACATTGAACTGTTAAACGTTTGCATCCTCCATGTTAACTGTGTACTATAATTTTGTGACGACGAGAAACGTTGAACCGGAAGAGTTGCTCCGTTGCGCCGAAGCAGCTACTATAAGCGTTCAGTGCGCATGACCATCAAAGAATACAGAGGAGGTTCAGGAATATTTGTGTGTGTAAAATTTTGAAGATTTCATCAACAATTTATTAAAATATTTTTATTTAAGTGTTGGTATTTTTCTTATTCCAGTCAATGTCCATAACACTTTTCACGAACATTGTTTAAATCATTCATTCGATTATCATATGGTGAGATGATTGAAATAAAGATATATAATTTATTCGGGAATAGACCTATCACGAAATCATAATAAGTAAATGTTCATATGTGTAAAAATTTTTTCTAATAGGTGTCCAGGACTCAAAGAGAGAAGTCTCATGCTTCCGACTGCAATATAAAATTTAAACAATACATACAATTAAAAAAAATTTCATATAATCATATAGGGCTAGCCAAAGGTAAAAACGGGTAAATAAAGGTGAATCATATAAGTATAAATATTAAAATATAACATATCCACTATAGTATATATATATATATATATATATATATATATATATACATCCTGCTATTCATCCGACGCCCCTTTCATAGGCAAGCATCGGACTTCCTCCCAAAAACACGGGATATGTTATACTTCTGTGCAAGTATACAGTTTGAAATGCTATCCTTACCTATATATTTGTGTTATATTCTTGATAAAATTAGTTTTAATTTTTTGTCAAAATTTGATAATTAGGCAATATGACGTCCGTTCAAAAATGAGCTATTGGACGCCGAAATGTATAAAAATTGTACGTACTGCAGTCATTGGGGTACCTACAGCGTTGCCACATTTTCATGAACTGGATACTACAGTTGTATACTAATCTTGAATTGCAAACCCTAACATAACAATTTAATAAAATATTTTTACTCTACTAGAAGATAGGAAACATTAACTAGATACATTCAAAAATTGTTTACTTTCAGGTACTACACAATTTTGATAAATTTTTTTAATCTATTGTTTGTATAAATAAATACCTATATAGATAATTGAATAAATTTCTCAATTCTACTCTCAAATTTGTCCCCTTTCCCTTTTTTGTAACTCCAGAAATCTAACTTAATACATTCTTTTTTATTTCATTCATTCAACTTGCTTTAATATTCTTTTTAAATTCAATATTATTTTTTTGTAACACTTAATTATTTTACACTAATGCGGAAGGTTTAATAAAAAACGGTAACCTTTTTTTGTTGATATTTATTTGAAAATGCAATGATGCACCACATCATAAAATAGTTTGTTTAATATTTTAGTCAAAATAGCCCCTACAAATTTTAATAAAAATAAAAAAATAAATAAAAGTATTATGCCTAAAATGAAAGATATATTAATCCTTAAATTTACTTCTGTAGACATTTTGTACTAAAACTTTAATTTTTAACCAGTTTTTGTTTTCGAGAAGTTTTTCAGTCAGAAAAATTAATTCTTCACATGCATTTTGTTTAGGTGGCTTCTTATTTTTAACTTGATTTGAAAAAATCACTTAATTTTGTTGTTCTTGCATCCAAGGTTCCCTCTTTATTTGTTTTTTGTTTAGGTAATATTCCGTGTTCTCCTCCAGTCCTTTCTTGAATTCCGTTAACTTGAACATTAGTATTTTCCGTAAATTCAGAAATTATCCAAACGTTTTCCTTTAAATGCTGCAGCACCTCTTTTGGCATGAGGAGTAAAATTATTGCAACCTTCGCAGATTAATATACATCATCAGGCAAACAATAGTGACTCTTAGGTGTGCGATAAACGTGTCCCATAAAAGTAGACAGTTGTTCCAAATCAGCGTCAGTCATACTTAAAATTTGGGAAAGAGGAGCTAAATGTTTTCTTAGCCATGTAGAAGGTAAATCTTTACTATCGCGATGGGGATAGGGACATGTAGCCGTTTTTCTCGATTTTCAACCGTTTGGTTACTCCAGCTTCCTAAACTCAAAAAATGTGATTTTCAGTTGATTGTAGATCCTTTACTATACATAACAGACATCAAGTATGATACCTCGTGGAAATAAGCTCGTCGAGAGAATTAAAAAATGTTAAAATATACAGGGTGCCTCATTTAAAATGAACAAAACTTTGGTATTCAACTATTTTTGGGACGACCCATTCAATTGAAAATAATTTTAAATTATGGCTTTTTTGAATATGCACAAAATAGTCGGTACTTATGAAATGTTCATAAAATGGGGCGTTATGGAGTTATGGACTGTCTCTTATATGGTGAGATACCCTGTATATCAATGAATGCACGAACTAGATAGAATACTGGTTTATACATTTCTACGATAATACGACTACTGTCTCAGTTAATAAGGAAAGAGTGTTACTTACTTCAGATGAAATAATTTTTCCTTCTGTTACAGGAACGTTACAGAAGTCTAAAGTTTTTTGTCGGAAGTGTTATCTAAAAATAATATTTGAGTATAAATTCAGTTGACTTCAGATTTTAACATGATTTAATAATACTCGCAATAATATTATGATAATTTCTAGTCAAAAATAATAAATTGATCAACTAAAACAAAGTTCCATATTGTAATTTATACCATTATTCCATTATTGGTATTGGTAATACCAAAAACGAGTTGTCAAATCTAACCTAGCATGTGTTCTCATTGTTAAATAAAGTAAATGGAACACAATTGTTTCTGGCCGGAAAATTCTATTGCGTAAATTAAGCAGCACATTTTACTTCAGAAGCAATTTTATGTTTCATTTGTTTCAACAGCAAGTCTGGCAGAATTTCCTCCAAATTGTGGGACTGGCCTTAGAATAGCGGCCTATGAGGGAAATTGCGCTACAACGGAAATTCGGCCAAACCTGGCGCTAGACTAATTATCTATATAATGTAATTAAAACATGTTGTTGCCGCGTAAAAAAAGAACCAACAACCTAGTAACAAGTCGAATTGCAACCTTGAGAGCTGTACAAAAGTTTTGAAATAACTCCAACGGTTTGTTCTCCCTTCTAAAAAAAAAGATCCGTGTCGTATAGAATACTTAAAAACATACCTATCATTGCTGTACTTTTTCAGTTTCCCTCCAAAAAACCTTCTTTATAAATAACTTTAAATTATAATTTTGATTGATTTGAAATTGTGAATCATCTCTTGTATGACTGCATATAGTATCAATTTGAAATCAAAATAAATAATTTGCTTCGAAATAAATATAGATTTTAGCCAGATATATATTGATATTATTGTTAGATATTTACTTCAAAAGTGTACCACCGTTTTCTTTAAAATTTGCACAACGCGGTGCCAAAGAAGATACACAAAAATAAATGATAGGTACATAATTTAAAATTAATTAAATATTATTTTTATATAAAATGTATTCTAGCGGGAACAGAATGTATAGTATTTCTGAATGCCAATAAGAAACGTATACAGGTTAGGCATGTAATAGTAATTAAACCTATTAACTAAATAAGTAATATAAAGAAGGCAATTTAGAAAAATATTGATATATCGATTACTTTAAAATCTATAACCAAATTGCATACTTACTATAAGCAGCTAGCAACAATAATTTTCTGTGACCTCTTCGTTGTTTAAGATGCACAAATGAAGGAAACAGAACTAAGTTGCGAAAACGTTAGAGCGCTGTTGCCAAATCGGGGGACGTCCGATAACTTTAAGGTAAAAGTAACAACGGAATGTATATTTATATACAAAGTGATGCAAAATCGATAGTCGCGCTTGAAGCAGTAAATCGGTGAACTTAGATATACGATTTAGTTCATAATACGATTTTTGGACGTCCCCCTTGATATAGGTATGGTTCGACTCCATTTTTTGTTTAGATTACGAAAAACTTAAAAGTATGGTTTTGCTATCGGACGTCCCTTATACGGACGTCTGATGCAAAACAGACGTCCGATTGATAGTAAAAGCGTAATGTATGGACGTCTGATGGCTGGATGATATATATATATATATATATATATATATATATATATATATATATATCGAAAAAACAATTTATTTGGGAGAAGCAGCAAAACGAACGTGTACTCTTATAACATTATATTTCCAATATTTCGACAATCAATCCAAAACTTCAAGCACATTCATCAACCATAACAGCACAAAAATATGTAAATGAATACCACAAACATATATTTAAAATCATTTAAAATTTGAAAATGTAAATGCCGACAAATTGAAGGTCGAGCATGTGCTTCTTAGCAACATTACACATTAAGAAAAGGAAGTTAACTAAACTGTCATGTAAAAAGTTCGATCATGACTACCAACTGAAAAGTTGTGAGAAACGTTTGTATTTCTACCACTCCAACAAATGAACATATTATTTGCTCATTATATAGGGTGAGCGAAAAAATTATATTTTACTATTATTTTAATTATTAAGTTGAAAAGGGAAAAATTATTATTATTATTAAAAATTATTATTGTAATTATTTTAACATCAATATTATTATTATCCAGAAATTAACAGCAATTATACAAAGACAAACAACAGATTATGAGGCTGATGACTAACAACCTCACTAATCCATAAAAAGCTAATCAGTTGTTAAATAAGAGCCTTAATTCAGAAAAATATCAAACGAATGTGATCTAAACAGAATCAAATGAACATTCCTGTACAGCTGTGTAATTCTTATCTAGCATCAGCAAATATGAATAGATTTCACTAAGATTATTAAGATCAGTTTTCTTATTCATACAATTATTAGATTGAAATATAAATGCAATTTGCAAGAATGCACGCTTAGATAACTTTCCCTCCTTAGCCAATACTCTCACTGCCTCGTACTTCATGTTATGACCTTCCCTGAAAACATGTTCACCCAGTGCGCACCTCTCTGGATGCAATCTACTGTCACTCTTATGTGAGGAGACACGGTCCTTAAGAAGCCTACCAGTCTGGCCAATATATTCAAGATTAAAGTTAGAACAAGGAATGCAGTAAACTAATTTGGAAAGATGTAAAAGTGGAGTCTTGTCTTCGACTTTAGTGAACAAAGAATTAATAGTCAGAACTGTTCTATGAGCAATCCTAACATTACCAACCTTGCTGAAGATACGAGTGAGCTTGGGAGTAACCTCAGCAATATAAGGTAACGAGAAAAACTAGTGATCAGCGGGAGCAACATCAACCATATTATCATTATTATTATTATTATTAATAGCAACATCCAAATTCTCAACATTATTATTATTATCAAAATTATTATTATTAGTTATGTTATTATTGGAAACATGAGCCACAATATGGTTTTGGACAAGATTATTGTCCTGAGATTGACTGACAGTTGTTGTGCCATACAAAATCTTGTTCAATAAGGGAACAGGATAAGAGTTTTGACAAAAAGTGTCGTGGAGAATCCTTAGGTTCTTATTGTGGAAGGAAGGATCGCAGATTTGAAGAACTCGATGTTTCATTTGTTTAACTAAGTTAATTTTTGTAGACTGCCTGTGATAGGACAAATAGTTTATATATCTACCCGAACTCATGAGTTTTCTATACAAATCGATGAGAATGGTGTTACTAGAAGTACGATAAAGTCTCGTGTCTAAAAAAGGAACACTAGAATTATCGTCCTCTTTTTTAATCGTAAACTGTATGTATTGATCGTAACTGTTGAAAACATTCAAAGTTTCTGTTAACTGTGAACGAGGAAGGGGAAGAATGATATCATCAACATATTTTTTAATAAAGGGAACATTGAAAGGAATGACATTCAAGACACTGTCAAGCACATCATCCATCACGTAACATGCCAAAATTGGGCTTATTTTTGCTCCCATAGGGGTGCCAAAAGTTTGTCTATAAATTTGGTTGTTGAAAAAAAAATATGTATTCTCAATAAAAAAGTCAACAAATTGATAAAGTTACTCTCACTAATACTGCAAAAATTACTAATAATAAACCAATTATTATGGACAGCTCTAATACAAGCATTAGGATAAACATTACTGAGAAGTGACACTACATCGAAACTGGCCAAAACATAGTCTTCAGGAAGTTGAAAATTATTATATTTAAGAGAGAGGTCAAAAGAGTCTTTAATATAGTACTGATGTTCACAATCATAAGCTGACGAGAGTATGTCAGTCAAGTAAGCAGCTAAAAACTCTGTAGGATTGTCATTAGAAGCAATTATCGGTTTCATTAATAAAACAGGTTTGTGAATTTTAGGTAATGCATAGAATTTTGGAATTACCCCTGTATAAGATGTAAGTTTTTTCTTTGTAACAGCATCGATCTGCCTAGAATTATGAAGATCAGAAGAGATCTCAAAATATTGATCTCTGTTCATAATCACAGTGACATTACCCTTGTCGAACCTAGTGACGAGCAGGTTAGGATTATGCTTAAGAAATTGTCTAGCTTTTGAATACAACTGTTGACAAAAGGATGTACGAAATCTTGACGACTGAACATACTTGGTGATGACAATCGTAGAACGTGCAATAATAGCGTTCTTCATGGTAGAATCAGTAATTCTTGATGTTACAGAATCCACATCAGCTAATAGATTTTTTATAGTAAGGTGCTTACCGATTATAGGTTCGATACTAAACTTAGGACCTAAAGAAAGGAACTTAAGAATATCATCTGGAATAGGAACATCATATACATTTTTAATCCAACCTGGTTGTGTATTCAGAATGACATTCCTCTACTTAGCAATTAAGTTATTAATTTTAATAATATTTGTATTTCTTATTCTGAAAAAGATCTTATTAAATGTTATGAGTTGAGTTAATATATATATATATATATATATATATATATATATATATATACATATCCTCTATCTAAATTCTAAAGAAAACATTGAAATAAAGAAAATGTGCTTATTTGGTTGTAATGCTAGTGATACACACTGTATTATCAATAATTTGAAAGGTTCAATATACCAATAAAATATGACATTTCAATTTCTTATGACATTAATGCAGAATGGACTTAATGATAGATAGAATTTAAAAACGATTTGAAAACAAGAATACAGATGTCTCTGTTAGCAAAATGGCATTTATACTAAAACAATGAAAATCTCTCTTTGTATATGAAAACGTAAATTTGTATTGTAAAAAAAAAGACTTTGGTAACCAAAGGAGAGGAGAATTATTTATTGAAACAGTTTAGTTAGTTGATTTTGATATTCCCGAGAGACAACATCACATAAGAGTTGTCTCAAATTTATTTAGAATAGAGTTGATTTTCAGATTCCCTCGAGACAACATCGAATAAGAGTTGTCTCAAATTCAATTCAGAATATCAGAGTAATTTGTATGATTATTATCAGTTCAACATATCTTGCCTTTGTAAAGCCAGTGCGTGTATTATTCGCGAAGAATTACAACGTTAAAGTGCGAGTGGTTTTTCCGGTTTCTAAATTATTGATTTAGAAAAGTTGTTCCTGAAATTCTAAAAAGCGTTTTAGAATACGAACGAGTCTACCAGAACCTAGTTGGTGAGTCCAGTCCATATTATCTATATTATTTCTCGAGAATTAATAGGCCTTTATTAAAAATATTTCGAAAATAGATGCATCTGATGATTACTTACATTGAAATTATAGTAACGTTACTCATATAAAATTCTACGTCAAGTGAAGACTATTTTGGAACAGACAATTTACAAGGAAATTTGCGCATTTTACATTGACATGTATCAATTATAAAAGTAGACATTTTTGAACTTTTGGTTGAATTATTTAGATAGGAAATTTCTAATTATAGGTTGTTTAATATTAAGGTTTGATAGAAAGTTCTATCTTTGGTTTATGCGTTTATATTTTTTGAAAAGTTTTAATTTTGTAATTGTTATCTGATAATATATTATATAAATTTGAATTCTAAATCTCTTTGGTTCCTTTTTTTATATTCATTCTCATTATATTTGATAATTTTTATGCTAGATAAAATTTAGTATAATTAATGACATTTGGTTAATTTTCTGACAGTAAATTTCATATATGTCATAAGAATTTAATTGTCTTATAGTGTATTGGACAAACAGTTATTTTAGGTTTGGAATAGTGCAATACGTAATTTGGAAAATTATTTGGAAATTTATAAATTTGAATCCTTATTTGAAATCTTTGATCCCTCCCTGAGTTAAGAGTGAGTTAATTGATTGTATATTGATTTATTTTTCATAATATAAAATTTAATATTTATCTGAGCCGGGCATATTAATTTGACAACTGCTGTCATAAAATTTAATAGGTTATATTTAGCGGTAAAGGTGTTTTCATATTAGTGCAGTTACTATTACAAATTGTGACGACAGCAACAAATAAAATTCACATCATATATAAATCATAATTAAATTAGTAAAACACATTAGATATATTATAATTGTCACCCGAAAGTGGGGCAAATAATATTATAAAGAATATAGAATATATCATAATATATATATATATATATATATATATATATATATATATATATATATATATATATATATATATATTTCTATTGAAAATGAATATAATTTTAACGTTTCGCTCCTCCAATAGCATTGTAAAAATAAGGAACGATTAAAATATTAACAGATAGATAAAAATATAACATTAGTAGAAAACATCAATAAAAACATAGCATTAAAATCGATGTACTCCCCTTAGAATATCAACGGAACGATACTATGCGAAGTAGGTTGAAATGGATTAGTTAATCAGGTTATAATAAATTTGACTCAAGTTCTTAATATCTTCTCTATAATTCGCAGAAGACTTATCTTGTTTTATGTGTATCATTTCTTTAACTGATAATTTTTGATAATTGGTGTCTTGAGCTAAGATTTTTGTTTTTTTATAATCACATTCATGATTCTCTGTGCTTCCATCTTTGTGTAAAGCACCATATAAAGAATTTATTTTTATTTAACCCTGTGTATAAACTAGACTCGCAGTCACTATTTAGAGTTGCGCAAGACAGGGGACGATTTGCTGAAGTTGTTGCCAACCTTCTATAAGATTACGGCATCTTAAGAAGAAGAAAGTAATAAAAACAGTTAATTCTACATGTTCCCTGTTGGGGTTGTTTGCTTGTCAAATCAACCACCTATCAATCTATTCAGTTCTTTCGAACTATTGAAATTTGGTTGCATTTCCCATACCATTAGAATCATTTAACGAACCGTTATCACATACAATTCAACTCTGAATTGAATTAGAATTACTGGATTAAAAGATCTCTGTACTGATGTTTTGATACTATAACAATCATCGTTCTTAATGTGCTGCTTATTTCAGGCACTTATGAAATATAAGCTGATGATTGATTATTCAATAGGCACAAATGTTTGGAAACTACGGGTGAACACTGAAACGTAGTTGGTAAGGCTTAAGAAATCATTTGTTACAATTGGTTATATCTATATAAGAAAAAGTATTTTTACTAAGAGATATTGAAAAAAAAAGAGTTCTGTACAATGAGTTTTACGACCAATTATTCTCAGAATCTTATCGTTTATTTCGTTTATTAAAAACAGTAACGAACACATTATCATACGCCCATAATCAAGATATACTCACTAACAGAAACAGGATCGCCCAGTAAAAATCACTGATATATTGGCTACATAACAGCGAGTTAGTAATATACAGGGTGTTTGGTAGGTCGATGGAAATTTTCAAAGGGATAATAGGGGACGCCCTTCGCAACGTTTTTTGCTTATAATGTATCGCTCAAAATGTTTTCGAAATAAACTGAAATTTCTCAGTCGCCGAAAATACGCCTGCTCGCCTATTAGTTTGAAAAAGTATTTAGGCCTATTACGTCCTTGTCTTACAAAAGAATTAAAAAGGTGGACCTACAACAGTGAATCATCCATCGCATAAAATTATTGCGTATCATAATTCTCCTAATGCCTAAAAACCAAACATCTACCAGTTATGCAGGAGTGGATTATTGATTGTGGGAACAATTTTCATTTTAAGCATTGTCTCCCTCGGTGTAAAGCGTATTAAGGTGCGTTTTAGTGTGTTGACATCCGATTTTGTTTTTTGCATTACGATTTTGAACTTTGTGTAAGTGAATAACCTTATTGTGTAGCTTCATAACGTGATTTATGGATTAGTTGCGATGGCGTCGTTTTCTAATGCAGAATACGAAGACATTCTGTTTTTGTCTGGCTGGAGTGATGGAAATGCATGTGCAGCACGTCGTGAATATCAGCGCCATTACCCTAACCGGCGACTTCCCCATGTGAGTGTCTTTATCAACACGTATCGACGAATCAGTGAAACTGGTAGTGTTAGCACTCCTTTTTCCGGTATTAATCCTGGACGTTACGGTCCTTGTGTAGATACCCAAATTTTGCAAGCGTTTACGAATGATCCTACCACAAGCGTCAGAATGGTTGCTCGACAGTTAAATGTCTCGCCATGGAAGGTGTGGTCGGTAGTGCACAACGATGGACGCTACCCTTAGCATTACACGCTAGTATAATGTCTTCGTGGTCTCCGTAGGCAAGTGGAATGGTGCTCTGTCTGCTAACCGAGAGGCCCCGGGATCCAACCCGGGCCTAGTTAACATCATAATTACAAATTCAGAGAGCTACCTGTCGGAAGGCAATGGCAAACCACCGACAGTATTCTGCCTAGTACAGCCTCTCAACATAGACGTTCGGATCCGTCGTTAAACTGTAGGTCCCTTCTATCTGTGGTAACTGGAGAGCACAACACAGGTAGAAGTGAGAGGTCGCCTACGTCCGATCGTGGATATGGCACTGTAAAAAGAAAAGATAAGGTCTTCAAGAAGGTGATCCAGTTTGAAGGGTAAATTTTTGCCGCTTTTTGTTAGATGCTGATATCAACGATGTCAATGATCTTAAACGTATTTTATGGACTGATGAATCCAGTTTTAATAGAGAAGGAATAACAAATTTTCACAATCTGCATTACTGGGCAGAACAATCCCCATCTACCGTAAGAAACATGTTTTCAGCAAAAGTTTAGTATGAACGTGTGGGTAGGTGTTATAGGTCGAGAGTTAATAGGACCTTACTAATAGGTGGATCGGTGGACGCAATGGACCGATTTTGTGGCCTGCTAGATCGCCCGATTTAACACCGTGTAACTTTCACATCTGGGGCAGATTGAAAGAACTTGTTTATCAAGTTGCAATTCGCAGTAGAGCTAATTTAATGCAAAGGATTATCGAGGCAGCTGACACTGTGAGGACAGAACTGATTTTAAACGTGACCACATCAGCAATACGATGCAGGGCAAGAACTTGCTTGCATTAGGAATCGTGGTTCTCATTTTGAACAACAATGATTGTTTTCTTAAGTTTATGTACTTAATAATTTTTCAAAACAAAATAGCGTATTTTCGTTTATTCAGAAATTTCAGTTTATTTCGAAAACAATTTTGAGCGATACATTATCAGCAAAAAAAGTTGCAAATGGCGTCCCCTATTATCCACTTAAAATTTTCCATTGACCTACCAAATACCCTGTATAAATGTGTAACGGTAATTTTTCAACTTTAAAGTTACTTCCCAATCACGTTACAATATTTTAGTTAGTACTTACTCAGTCATTAATTGTAAATCAAGCCCGGAGGTATTTTTCATAATATATTTTATTTATAATCATAATTTCACAATTCTACAACATAACACATCTTATTTTATTCTTTCTCATACCCTGTACTGGATATCATTCCTAATGGCTCCTGTGAAAGATGAAATCATTCTATTATTATATATGGTTGGTTATTTATTTATTTATTTATTTATATCAAAACAGGCCTTACGGCCTAATTAAATTGATAAAATAATATATACTATATATTTCACTTATAATATAAACTTAACTATACCTAGGTACATTGTGCGAGTATTAATTTATAATGTGTTACCTACTATTGCTACTGTTTTCCTTCTATTATTTGAGTTTCTGGATGTAAAACCTTCATCATAGTATCCTTGTAAAGTCGTATTTCCAGGCTGACATACACTGTCTCCATATTGTCTTGAAGGGGGCATTTTTATTGTCTTTTGTTGTGGCACTTTGATATCTGTTTACAAGTAGGTTTGTTATTGTAAATCATGGGCAGTGATGTGCTTAATGTGAAACCATTCTTCTTCTTATATTGTAGGGCCTTGGTTCCGTTATGTTGCCAACTACTTTGCTAATTTTCAACTGAGATTGAATTGTATATTTTCTATTTTTACTGTGTGATGAGATATTCAGCAATGTTTTTTTGGGGGATCGACCAAAGTTATTTTTAAAGGTTATTATTTAAATTTTATTTCTAACTCTAAGCTCGAAGATAGACAACCCGCTACGCAGCGTTTATAGGATCATTCTGTATATCCTTGTCTTGTTCACCTCGGCTGTGTTTGAAAATGTATGTCTTGGCTAATAGATGTATTTGAAAAGCCGTATGTCTTTGATAATAGAATTATTCGAGAATTTTGCTTTCATATGTTGGGTTTTTTCTTGTATTCTATAAGAAGTCGCCGAAAATGTCATTTTGTGGTTTTTATTCACTTTGGCATCGGGAATTAATTTGTTCACCATGCTAGTTACAATTCATTTTGGTTTTGGTTAATTGGGGCACCATCTCATTGTGGAACTTTCCTGTGTGAAGATTGCTATTCTTCACCCATTTTGGGGATTTTGAGAAGTTCTCATGCGGTTCTTCTGGTACTAGGTTTTTGTAATTGGCCTGTTGGAATTGCAGGAGTAGATTTTGTGACCAGTACCGCTTCCTGTATAGGGATTAATCACCCCAGAGAGACTGGTAGCCCTATTTGTGGATTGTATTCAGACCCTACGTTGACTAACCTCACCGATTTATATTTTCTTGCGGAGTTATATTTACTTGGATGTGTCTTTTATGAGCAGACGACTAAGAACGTTATGGAGAAACCCTTTAGAGTGAAAGAGGTAAGATGTTTTTGTCTAAACCTTTTTGGTGACTTTTTTTGCTGTATAAATTGTACAAGCATAGTTTTTTTGCGTAATACTAAATTAAATCATTTAGTTTAGGGTTCTTGTGACGGGCTCGGATAGTCGACAGGTTCCCTGTTTACCTGAGCTAAGAGTACCCTGAGGACAGACTGAGTAATTAAATGTTTCCTGGATAAGAAGCTGTGACTGTTATACCGTCCCAGTGCAGCTAAGTGTTAACTTTACTTTAATTGCTGTTATGGATTTTTTTCTTATGTCTGTTTATATTTAAAAGGTGCATGCACCTATTTTCTTATTTTTTTTGGATAATACTTGTTCAACATACAAGATTACTTAAGCATTTATTATAATATAAAGGTGAGCTACAGCTACCTACGCTGTAAACTCGTTGTGCGCACATCGGGGAAACTGGATAGACGCCACTTACTGGTTCAACTTCAAAATATTTTTTTATCACATTAAATTGCTATGTACTATTCAGGTTTGAAAAAATAGTTCATTTTGATTTTTGCATAGAGTACATTTCGGTTATATTTTTATTATTTTGTGTAGAGTAAACTCAGATTCATATTGCACTATTTAATATTTCTTTACTACTATAAGATGTGATACAATTTTCAAAATTGAGCAAATAGTTTTCTATCACTGTGACTCAGGTCACCTTTCTAATTTTGTGTAGAACAATTAAGGTAATATTTGTTTTTTTTGGTGTAGAGTAAATTCATATATTAGGTAAACAGTAATTCGAGTTCTCATTAAAATCTATTGTATTTACAACCAGGTATTTTGACCTTTTATTTAGTTAGCCTTCCGTTGTTTGGTTGTGGTAAATAGGAATCAGATAATCAGGTAGAGTATCGATTTATTATTCTGTTTATCAAAACCAATTTAGTTGGCTCTTCAAGATTCTAGTCGAACATCTGTGCCTAGCGGTGAGAATCTTGTGGGCGATATAAAGCTAGTGACGGGCTACCGCCTGCACATTTTTATAATATGTTTATGTGAAACGTGGCAGGCGACTGATATTGACGTACCAAATCCTTTACGTAATAATTACAGTGTGGTTTACTCCAAAGCAATTAGGGAGAAGTCGGTAGGAAGTGCAACGGTAGACCTAGCCATATTCTATAAAAACAGTTACAGCCCAAGACTCCTGGAGACTTCTCCTTGGTGGCTTATATATCAGTTTACAATGTCTTCTCTTCAGTTCATTGTTTGCCTTGTGTACATTCCACCGAGAAGTAACTACAGTGAATTATTAGAAACTTTTGGAGTTTCACTTGATGTGATACTGGAAAAATATTCCAGCTGTATAACTTTCATAATTGGAGACTTTAATGGTCGAATCGCAGAACTTAGTGAGATCCCTGAAGAGACTGTAACAAATACTCAGTTTTTTCCTGACATGTTAAGTCACGACAAGATCAGTAATGCTCAAGGTCGCTATCTTCTTGAATTCATGTCTATTAGAAACTTTTTATTAGTAAATGGTCTTGTTCATACTGACAGACCTGCAAATTTTACTATTTGTAATGCATTGGGGCAAAGTGTTATTGATCTATGTTTCTGTTGTAATGATAAACTAGAATTTGTTGACAAATTTAGTGTACTAGATGATCAATATTTGTCAGACCACTTCCCAGTACTTTTAACTTTCGGCCCTTTAATCAGGAATGATCCTAGCATTGCATGTTCATCCTCATTCACTAGCCTGAAATGGGACAATACTAAACCCATAGATTTCATTATGTCAATCCAGCACTTGCCGAATGTAGGTATGTGTGGAGATGTAGATATTTTATATAATAATCTTTGTTCAAGTATTTGGGACGTAGCAAAAAATTTAGCTCTGTTTTCATCGAAAAAAATAAGTAATACAAAATTACATCCTCGTAACTCTTGGTTTGATATTGAATGTAAAAAGCTAAAGACTCAAGTAAAAATTAATTTAAAAGAGTGCAAAAAATATGGGATTTCAGAACCATATAAAACGAATTACATTACTATAAAAAAATAATATAAGCAGCTAATTTTAAAAAAGAAACAAGTGTGTGAAAATAATGTTATGGCTGCTCTTTCCAATACTAGGAATCAGTCCATTAAACTTATTCAGGTGCAAAAATAAATTCTGTCCGTTATCAATTGCGGAATGGGAGTCATTTTACGACCACTTAACTACAATTAAGGTGAAATTTGATATAAGTTTTTTTGGCGTTGGAAATGAGTTTCTGGATTCACCTGTAACACTCTCAGAACTTGATCAATCCCTGTTGGTGTGTAAAGATGGTAAGGCTCCTGGTAGCTATGGCATAACCTATGAGTTTCTGAAACACTCACCACAAAATTGGCGCTTATACATGTGTCACTTATATAATAAAATATTAGAATCAGAAAAAATTCCACTTGGCTGGTGTGACACAATTCTAACAATGCTTCACAATAAAGGACCCTTAGATGATCCAAACAACTATCGCGGTATATCGCTAATCAATTGCTGCGTTAAAGTATTCACACTTATTTTACTAAATCGTCTGTCCAGTTGGTGTGAAGATAATTCCATCCTTCCAGAAACACAATATGGCTTCCGAAAAGACAGAGGCTGTTTAGATAATATTTTCATTTTAACCTCGATCTTGCAAATCACTCTTAGACTTCAGCGCAGAAAAGTGTTTGCTGTCTTTGTAGACCTCAAAAGAGCATTTGACAGTATAGATCATAAACTTCTTTGGTTGAAACTTCATAAATTTGGGATTAGTTCTAAACATATTCGGTTACTAAAACAGATATATGATAAAGCAACATTCTCAATCAAGCAACAAAACTTATACAGTAAAAAACACAACATCTCGGAAGGTGTCTTGCAGGGAGAGTCACTTAGTCCCCTAATTTTTTCTATTTTCATATCTGACATTGAAGATTATTTTCGCTAAAAAATCTAAATGGACTAACTATTGTCGGCAACAACGACGTATTAATGCTTCAATACGCAGATGATATAGTTATCCTTGGCGACTCTCCAATTGATATAGAGCGAAAACTAAAGGTACTCGAGTCTTATTGCTTTGATAACAAACTTGTAGTCAATACCGATAAAACAAAAGTAATGATATTCGCAAACAGTGGCCACGTACATAATTACAATAAAAAAGTTCATTGAAGAGGATATTGTTTGGAAACAGTAAAGCAGTTTTTTACTTGGGTGTTGATTTCTCCTTCACAGTCTTGTTTTGCACCATGGCTAAGAATTCTAAAATCAAAGCGAATCGGGCCATTGGAGCCGTAATGGATATAATGTGTCGGTCAAAAATGAATACTTGGGAATCGCGGATCAATCTATATAATTCAATTATTTTATCTTCTCTTTCTTTTGAAATTGGTGTATGGGGTCTGCGTTACACTGATATTATAGAGCGTGTACAGGTAAACTTTCTCAAAAAACTCCTAAGTCTGTCAAAGAATATCCCAGATTACGTTGTACGCTTGGAAACAAGTTCTGATCATTTGTCAACGGTTGTTTTCAAACATGCCTTATTTTGGTTAAACAAACCCAAAGGAATGAACTCTTCAAGACTTTCAAAAATTTGTTTCAATCGACTTGCTCAGTTATCATCTGATAATAATTCAAAGTATAATTGGGTGACACAACTTGAAGAATGGTTTATTTATGCGCAATGTGAGTATCTATGGGAAGATTATTTAAGTACAAATGTACGCAGTTTAGATGGACTTATTCTAGACAAATTTCGAAAACGACTGCTTGATAGTACATAAACAGAAAGGTTGCTTCTAGTTACTCTTTACTATACTCACACTTACTAGTTGGTGAAATTAGCAGTTATTTGCAAACATCCGCACACATTTATATAACCAGAATAATAGCGCAACTTAGAACCTGTAGTAAAACATTTTTAAAATTGTCTTTTAAAGGAAGTTTTTATATTATTGACAGCACTGAGAATTGCACTGTCTATAATATGGATTCCCCGGAGTCATTACATCATATGCTTTTTGAATGTCCCATTTACAGCCCTCTCAGAAAATGTTCATAATATTGATGATCTGGTACACTACCTTAATATTAACAATACACGAAACGGATTCTTTGAACTTACTAAATTAGCTCATAGTATTATCAGTAGGGGAGAGTGGTCGAATATCAACCGCTGTCCAATATCGATCACACACCCCTACCCAATTCTTGAAGATTTCAACTTCTTAATAGAGCGAGACCGCATGCGCTGGGATGGTATTTACTATGTATACAGTCACCTACGCACTTAGTCGATGTTTGACCGTAGTGAATGCTTGATGTTAAATTTTGCCTTATTCCTTATAATATTTGTGACACCGATACGAAAGTAAGTAATGATTTAATTTGATTGTAGCTTTGATTTTTGTGCAGTAAGGTAATTAGATATGTATGTGCTTATTATGTGTGATGAATTATCGTTACATTTTCACAGATTTTTTTTGTAATTCATCTTTTTTGTCTACCACGTGCAGTCGGCTAATGTCAACCGGGGTGATCGATATTTTCCTACTGTGATCGATATTGTACCAATGGCGTTTATTCTTTTACAGATGCCTCGTCAAAAGTATACACGCAAAACTTCTCGCGCTTCGTGGTCTGAAAAGGATATGGAACGTGCGCTTAAGACAATACATGACAAAGTTGCTTCCATACGAAAAACTGCACAAATGTTCAATATTCCATATGGAACATTACAAGACCGTTTAAAAGGTCGCTTCGCTACAAAAAAGTACAAAATGGGCAGAAAATCTGTTTTTACTGTTCAGCAAGAAGAAGATCTCGCAAAACATGTTATAAACCTCTCTCGCCTTTTTTATGGACTAACATCTTCGTCCATAAGAAAACTTGCATTTGAATTTGCACAAACCAATAAAATAAAAAACACTTTTAATAAAGAGAAAGCAATGTGTGGAAAAGATTGGTTCTATGCATTTATGCGGCGCAACCCGACATTGAGCTGCCGTAAACCGGAAGCCACAAGTCTGAGCCGTGTGTTGGCATTCAATAAAGATGAAGTTACGATATTTTATGATAATTTAGATAAGCTCTACTCTGAACACACTTTTGAAGCTCATCGCATCTTCAATGTAGACGAAACAGGGATTAGTAACGTTCTAGTGCCAAGCCGCATTATTGCCCAGAAAGGTCAAAAACAGGTAGGAGCTGTCACAAGTGGTGAGAGGGGCCAACTTGTAACTGTTGTTGTAGCGATGAGTGCTGCAGGTTCGTTTGTTCCACCGATGTTTATTTTCAAACGAAAGAGAATGAAAGAAGCTCTAGAAAGAAACGGGCCAACTGGTGCTGTATATAGGTGCTCTAAGTCTGGATGGATTACTGAGGAGATTTTTGAAGACTGGATTCAACATTTTGCAAAATTTACAAAAGCTAGTAAAGATGATCCTGTTATTAATGGATAACCACTCCACTCATTCAACTTTAAGGTCATATCATTATTGCAGAGATAATGGCATTAAAGTTGTTTCAGTTCCGCCCCACACTTCACACCGGTTGCAACCGCTCGATGTTGGTTTTTTCGGACCATTAAAGAGTGCATACAATCAAGAATGCGATAGATATATCAAAGCAAGAAAACACGAGAAGATTCTGCAAACGGATATTGCGGAGTTATTTAAAACTGCTTTTAATAAAGTGGCAGCTGTAGAAAAAGGGGTCAAGGCTTTCGAAACTACTGGCATTTATCCATTTAACCGATCTGTATTCAGTGATGAAGAGTTCAGTACCTTACTAGTCGATCCAGCGCCAAATGCTGAGCAGAATCAAGAACCGATAATTGCTGAAACAAATGCAATAACACGATTAGAAAAAACACTGCATCCTGTACCTTGACCATCTAAGATAAAACAACACGATCCACCTTCCATGAAAAGAGCACTTCCTATATCACCTACCTCCACAGTTCAACAACCATCTCCATTAAAAGCTCCGTCGCCTATCCCTGGACCATCTAAGACAAAACGTCACCGTACACCTTCCTTTGGTAGTGAATCTTCAGAATTAGAGGTTGAAGAAATTGTAGACGATGAATTGTCCGACGATGATGATCCGACACTTCAGCTACCCGTGGAAAATAGAAGCTTTGCAGAACTTCTACCCTTGCCAACAGTAACAACTAGGACCAAATCGCGAAAAACCAAGCATTCCCAGATACTGACCTCAACGCCATTAAAAGAGGAATTGGAAAATAAAGAAGAGAAAAAGCAACAAAAACTGAAGAAGTTAGAAAAACAAAAAGATATTAAACAGGAGAAGCTGAAAAAAGCTTCACGACGTATAGTTCCCGAAAAGAAAGATAATTCTACAAATGCCGACATATGTTCTGTTTGTCAAGAGTTTGGAAAATCAAATGAAGTATGGTGGAGATGCCGTTCATGTGCCGTGTGGACGCATGCAGATTGCACAATCATTGAAAATGCTAAAGATTATGTTTGTAGTAAATGTTAAAAAGTTTGTTGTAACCTTACTTTTTGAATAAACTAAATTTAAAAAATTACCCGACTTTATGGTTGATTTTATCCGACTGGTCGATATTATCCAGAAAAGTACAGGTATGAGTTTTGTACATTAGAAAAGAACAAACATTATTTATTCCATTATCTTTTTTTGCCATAACGTTACTTATAGTTTTTGAGGTAATTTCATATACAAAGCGTCTTTATACATATATTACATATACAGTTATGAACAATTTTGCTTAAGTGGTCGATATTCGACCACTCTCCTCTATATTAAAGCTGCGAGTATTTGCACATGGTGAATGATTGGCTTTATCATGGAGTACACACATATTTTATATTTTGGTTTTTATCTTAACTTTTTTATTAATTTAAAAATTAGTTCAATGTCATAATTTATATCGATTTATTTTAATTCCTCTCTTGAAATTTTGTACCGAACCCTTGTGAAAAGATTTATCTTATACACAATAAACTATCTATCTATACTATTGAACAGAATATTGTAGTCTTGAGAAAGCCTGCATTCTATATCCGACAAAATACGTCTGCCACATCTGAAATAGGATTATATTTGGTTTCGTTAATTTGATTCCGCTCAAAGTAAATCAGTTAAAGTGTTATTAACGCGCAACAAATTATTGGAATTTTACTCTAATCGGGTGAGAACAACCTAAGTTTCTGATCACCGACTCCAATAATGGGTTGAAGTTACACGATTTCTAATATTCACTAATGCGACTAGGCATATTCATACTCAGGTAATCAATATCCTCATTCCATGCCACCTCTATCTCATATCGAAGAGCCATCAGAGTTTGAGGAGGATGCTGTAAATTTCTAAATCTTCTATCGATTGTGTCTCACACATGTTCAATTGGAGACAAATCTGGGAATCTTTGGGGGCCATCGGTGGACATGGAATTGATCCTGGAGGAAGTAGTTCAATGTTTGTCTGGCTTATATATGGCCTTGAGTTATCTTGCTGAAAAGTTGTATTTTGAAGTGTGCTGAGGTAAGGAATTAGTGCGATGTACATGCTTCTCAACAAAAATTGAGGATTACGACGTTCACCTCGTCTTCTTTTCACCCTCGCTCGACCATCATGCAAGTTTAGGCAGAACCGGGATTTATCACTTAAGGCGATAGTGTTCCCTTCCTGATTGCTCACTAGTTGCTTTTGGCATAACTGAAGTCGATTTCTTCGATGTTCCAGGTCGGTATGAAAAGAGTTCAAACCTTCTTATCCATCCATCTACAAAGACTTCGCATTCCATGTTCTGCAAACCACTGAGTTGATACTGCTCTTGGAGCTAATAACTTCATGCGAAGATCTTGAAGCTCTGTTGTTTTGCCTACTCGTCCTGTGCCTCTAGCTGTACGTGAAATACTTTTGATATAAGATAATATTTACTGAGTTGTCGGCTTTCTGTCACTTAGTATATTTTAAATAAATATTTTGTTTCAGCTTCTCAAAACGTTTTGTTGGATCACTTTGGTAAATCTTTGACTAAATCAGTCTACTTTGCAGGCTTTAGCGGGAGTAGCAAGTGCATAAGTGGATTTTCGTTAATGGCAACTATATTGTTCTGTTTAAAATACATAGAATTCATGAATTTGGCGTTTACTACCGCTCCCATATAATACTTTAGGCGTTAGGCCGATTCCAATAAGCATGAAAATCCGAGAATGTGCTTTTACTTCGAGGTACAAATACTATTATCTCTGAAATCGCAATTAAATCGTTTACGTAGGAATCACTGTTTGTTTATTGTTGTGACAGGTTAGCAAAACTTTTGCTAGACTGTTTTCAGTCCTGGAAAGTTCGTTGCATAGCAATGGACCAGTATACAAGAATAGCATATTTTGAGATCTGAAGTTGCACCGAGAAAGTAAACGTTCTTGAACTATTTAAAAAAAGTAATCACTAAACTCTTTATATATTTTAATAATTATATAACTTATAATTTTTGTCTCAATATCTGACATCAATCTTAAGCCAATATTGCTTCTAATATTGGAAACTTTACTTGATCTAATGTATGAAAGGAAATTTTCCAGTTGATTTAATCCTTATTTTCATCACTCATATCCTCATTTGTCGTGTTTCCAAACCCCCGATCTCACATAAATTTCATATTTAACGTTTGTGTTCCCTTTCTACGGCTGTCAACGTAACCTTTGTGAGAATATTCTGTATTAATTAATTTGTTAAATATTTAAGAGATTTTCCCGAAACTTTTGTGACTCGTGAGTTGGATTTGCCATATTTCCGAATGAATTATTGAGTATCACCACAGCTGTGGTTCAGAGACAACGAATTCAGTATATATGGTTTGGACTTTTAATAGATTATATAGTGCGTCCATAAAGTTTTTATTTTCATTTAATATTTTATAAAAAAATAATCTATGAGACAGGATGAATAATCTTTGAAAAATGACCACAGCAATAGTTTTTTAATTGAAACACCTCCCTTTCATTCAATTTACGTATTTTCCTTGCTGAACTGATTACAAAAATGTTTCACAAGATCATTCAAAATGTTAAATGTTGGACAAGAACGCAAAAGCCGTTTAATCCAATTTATCATTTACAAAATATTTGATGAAAAAATGCACACTCTAACATGAAGAAACAAAAGTTCATTTACAGTAAATGTTCAAATTGTTCTCCATTGGTCACTAAACAATAACTTTGTGGCGGTGATAGTTTCCTGATACTCCTCAAAGTAGAAAATGTGTCTACAAATTCGATACCCAGGTATCTAAATTGATAGTACACTTGAAATTTGATCATAAAACTCACTATGCGAACGGCAGCTTTTCGTCGGTAGAGCAGGTTAGTTCGTTGGGATTCCTTATGTAACCAAATTTATAAGGGCGCCACCTTTTCTTGGTTTGAGGTCGTAGAACAGGAGACGACGTTATCAACGAAGTAACTAAAAGTACACAGTTTGGTAATAAACCTTAATCCTCAAAAGTTGTAATGTAATGGACCGGTATTATCACTGTAAATGTAATCGAGTCGAATTATCCTTATCCGACACCAGTGTAATGTGATCGGTTATCTTTCGGGTTTCCTTTTTCTCTGTTGGTAGTGACCGGAAAGCCCTACTGTACACTTCTATCCAAAGAACAAAATCGTTGCAGCGTGCTGTCACCAGTGCCTTGCGGCACAAAATTTAGAACCAGGAATCTCCCTGCGGGATTACCTCGAAGGAGGGGTTGTTCCTGACTCGAGCGATCAAGGTCGTCGTGAGGCCCCTTGGGCTTATACAGTGTGCCAAGCCCGAGTTCGTAATGCAGGTCGAGTCGGCCCGTCCTATTGGCTGGTACGAGGGTGAGGGCTGAGGTTAAAGGAAATAAACTGAAGGGTTAAATATGTACAAGTATATATTGCAAAATAAAAAATATAGTTGTGAGTCATACGAAATTTTTCGTAATCGAATGAAATATAATAACTCGGCTCTCTCCTGATTTTTGGATAGCCTACGTGATTTAAAAATAACCACGTAACGAGCGGAATTTTATTTGGTACTCAACTGGAATAATTACGGTATCCTATACACTACAGTAAATCATATAATGACAGTAGTATGTTGAAGTCACAAGAAGAAATAGTAATTAATATAACTTTGGCGACAATTATGGTGGATATCCTTCACAAAAATTGAGGCAATAAATAGGAATCAAACGAAACTTTATAAATTAGGACAAATACGATATCCCGTAAACCATATATCTGTATTGCCAAAATTTCTGGGATTGGAAAAAAATAATTATGAATCTCCTGAAATTTAGGTAACCGGTACAATATAAAAAAAAGGAAATCTATATCCCCCACTTTGAATTCTAATTACGATTCTCGTAGGATTTGAATATGTAGAATAAAATCTATATCAACAAAATTCGGAAGATTAATTATGATGTCTCCGGTATGTGGATGTCCGGTAATATGACTGAAAATTTATCGGTTGAAACTTTAAGATAGGACTAAATATGATCCCCTGTACAATATAAACATCCGTGCGCAATTTCAAATAATCAGATATATAGGGAGATGGTCCCTGAACATAAGATATCTCCGTAAATGCCTTTAACTTTTTAGATTCTAATAGTAGATGAGGGGCGCAGATGTATATGGTACACTAGATATGACCGAAAAAGAACTGTGGGGTCCCCTACCTTTTTGGGACACCCGGTTAAGTCAATGAAAATATAATAAAGCAGATCAATACAATATATAAAAATTAATTGTACGTTAAAAACTTACGTTTAGGAATATCACTAGTCACAAACTGCACAATATTACTGTTGAGGGTGAAGGGACCGTCCGTACTTATACTGGCCTCTTCGAGGAGCGTTACTGTCTCTCTCTCTTTGATTCAAAATTGCTACGTGACGATATTGGTTGTTGACTCAAAATTTCGAGATCTTCCAATATTGATGACGCAAATGCTGCGTTTGGCTTTTCAGTTGGAGTCCGTTGTATTTCCTCATGTTTCATTCAACAGCTTAGCTCCCCGGTTTAACACCCTTCCTTGGTTATACTGTACTGTTACTACATTGCACACTAGTGTAGTGCCTGAATTCGACTCTGTCTAAGTCATGCATCAAAGTTAAAATTTTGGCTTACGCGCAGTTCTCTTAACGCTTTTTTTGTGACTATCTTATCTAGACATAGTTTTTGTGACTAGTCTTATCTAGAAAATTCCAGGGATCCGATTGTTTTTGTGTAAGCCGCAATATAGAGTTATCTAATATAAAAGGCACTAATATATAAAGGAGAGACCAGCGGAAGAAGTGAGTTTATAAAGTGATCTCGTTATATAAACAGCGAACAAGTAAATAGTCTAAGTAGTGAAGTGTTTATATAAATCAATGTAAGTGAATATACTTTGTACATAATATAAATTAGTGAATAGTGTAGTGAATGAATAAATTAGGTTAGTAGACATAACACGTGTTTATAAATTTATCCCACCCGTAATAAAAACGTTGAAATAAATAATAAAAACATTACAATGGTGTCAGAAGTGGGATAATATAAATAAATAATCACGTAATCAAGGCCAAGAGACTAAGTGACCTGGAAGAGACAGAGTTAAAGGCAGAATTGGAAAATCGTGACTTGGAAACGTCCGGTAAAAAGAGTGAATAGATAGAAAGACTAAAAATGGCACTGGAAAATGACGGCTTAGATCCAGAAACATTTTCATTCAATGACGAGGCTTCCACCTTAATCTCGTCAATTTCTGCCATAAAGAATGATGTTTCTGCTAACATGGACAAGATGTCTACTAGTATGGACGAGAAGATTTCAGCCATGAAGAACAAGACTTCAGCCATGAAGAACGAGACTTCATCCATGAAGAACGATATTTCTGCCCGTGTCTTATTATTGAAAAACGACATTGTCGCTGACGTCGAAAGTAAAATTTCGTCACCAAAATCGGATTTTGAGAATAAGATGTCAATGATGGGAAACCACATGGACGAGAAAATCAAGGAGTTAGAAAGAAAGATGACAGATTCAAGAACTCAAGACACGCCAGCGGAAGAAAAGAAGACCGAGCAAACAAAATCTTGCAAGCCAGAAACGCTTCCTAAGTTAGAGGATATTAGCAGTTTTGCCCGAGTCAAGGCACAAACCTTCGATGGACAGACATCGTGGACCAATTATGTGAAACAATTTGAAGCAGCCGCTAGAGTGAATAATTGGTCCGATAAGGAGAAGGCAGTAAACCTAAACATCGCGCTTCGGGGATATGTCTTAGATGTCCTTTAGACGATACCTCTGGAAGAAACGGATAACTTAGAGCAGCTGAAGAAGAGGTTGGACATGCGATATGGCCACGAACATCTAGAACATTTGTACGAATCCCAGCTGAAGAACCGAAGGCAGAAACGTAATGAGTCCCTTCAAGAGTATGAAGTGGATATTGCCCGACTAGTTCGATTTGCTTATCCATCAGCACCAGGCATCATGATGGAATGTCTGGGCATCCCGGCCTTTATTATTGGCTTACGTGAGCTCGATATGCAGAGGACGCTTCGTTTAGCACTTCCGAAAACATTAGTCGACGCATTGACAGCTGTTCTTGAATATGAAGCAGCAACGAAGACTTCGGGATATACCAAAATTAGAACCATCCAAGAAGAAGGTGACGAAGACAGATTTGACCAGTTCGTCAGTTCAATAAAAAGTATGACAAGGACAAGAAGTCAAGAAAGAACAGATGCTGGAATTGTGGCGAGCTAGGGCATGTACGTAGTTCGTGTAAGCGCCCCAGGACTCCTGCTAACCAACAACCCCAGTCACAGGAAAATTAGGACGGGTCGGCTACGAGGAGGCAGCACCGACCCTTGATCGTTCCAAAGACCCTCTCATTCTGATAGCTTCGCTCAAATGTGGAAACGACAGTGAATATGTAGATGGCGAAGTGAATGGCAAGATATATACTCTGCTGGTAGAAACTGGAGCACTGGTGAATAAATAAATTAAGTTAGTAGACATAACATGTGTGTATAAGTTTATCCCACCCGTAATGAAAACGTATAAATAAATAAGAAAAACATTACAGTACTGAGAACGGCTAATGAGCCATAAACATGCATGTCTGCGGTTACCACTCTCTTTAGTAGCCCCTTTTTGTTTCTCTTTGTTGTTATATATATATATATATATATATATATATAAACAACCTACGAACCCAAGAAAATGAACCTTCCAATATTATATATATATATATATATATATATATATATATATATATAACAACAAAGAGGTTCTTGGGTAATTCACGCAAAAAGAAAAAGGGCTACTGAATCAGAGTTACCGCGGTTACCACTCTGTTTCAGTAGCCCTTTTTCTTTTTATATATACAGGGTGGTCCTCAAGTAATTGTACATAGAAGTATGGTAGATTCCTGACTTTAAAATATTACGATTTGAACCAACTTGCTTCAATAAAATGTTGCTAATAAGGAATTTACAGGATGTTTTATGATAAATTTTAAAATTTCTTTTTTGCAATAACTTTAACGTTTTTGGATATGTATACATAAAAATTTGGAAATAGAGGTTTTTCGGCACGGAAAATCATGATCTGGTACCTCCTTCGATGTAATTTGTGTAGGGCGCTACGTAGGCCACATTTGTGGCATCAATGTACCCTAAATTTTTCTGCTGTTGAAGTTAGCGATATTTTTGTAGAAGAATATTAAGGCCACGTTATCTTAATAGAAAAAAAAGTATACTTGTTACTAACCTTAAAACTTAACGGTTTACGATATAATCGCATTTTAGGGATCAGCTGCATGATTGTTATTGAAAACATTTAGAAAACAAATTAAAAAAAATAAGCTTAATAACATTATAACTTCAATTGTGTCTCATTAAATGTTCGGTATGTCCTTCATTCTCGTCTATGCTTTTATCTACACGTTCCATAAAAGATCTACTAATATTAAACAACATCATTGGATTAAAAAAACCCGCTGCTCTATTTAGTTCTTCTCAAAGTAATATTTATTCATTTCGAAAACTATTAACGTAGTAGGCTGACGTCACGAATGATTTTGACAGCAAAGCTTTCAATTTGTTCCAATATTATGTTAGTCTTGTAATATGTAGTTTGCATTTTATTGGTCAATTTAAAAAAAGCGGAAAATGCCGAGGCATAATAATTATTCCAATACAGATCTGAGAGATATGGTTGCTATTAACTGACAGCAAAATTTTAATGGGCGTGCTGCTTAACGAGAATATTTGAGAAGATATCCAAACAGGCAGCAACGTAATCATCAAACATTCAATAATCTATTTAAGAATTTAGGCGAAAGTGGTTCGTTTCGTCCTAAGCGTGATAACTTAGGCCGACCAAGAATAATTACGCCTGATGAAGATGACGAAATATTGGTTCGCATTAAAGATGATACTCAAGTTAGTACACGGTGTTTATCTGCTGCTTTAGAAATCAGTAAAACTTCTATTATAAAAAAACTGTGCGTCGAGAAGTATCACCCGTACCTTTTAACTCCGCTACAAAATGTATTGCCAGCAGATCTACCGTTAAGATACCAATTTGCAAGTGCTATTCGAAACAGGCAAAATATTGATCACCTTCGTCGACAGAATATTATTTACCGACGAAGCTACCTTCAACCGTCGTGGTATTTTTAATTTAAGGAACGATCATCTTTGGGCTATTGAAAATCCCCATGGTAAACGAGTACATAATTTCCAATATGAATTCAAAATAAACGTATGGTGTGGTATAATTGGTAACAATTTCATAGGACCATACGAGTTACCTCGTAATTTGAATGGTGAGAACTACTTACATTTTTTGCAAAATGATTTCAATTATTTATTGGAAGAATTGCCACTGAATATAAGACAAAATATGGGGTTCATGGAAGATGGTGCACTGCCGCATTATACGAGAGCATTCAAAACATATTTAAATAATTTCCTGAACGCTGGATTGGTCGTGGTATCCATTTTCGTTGGCCAGCACGTAGTCCAGACTTGAATCCTCTCTATTTCGGTGTATGGGGTGCAATGAAACAACTTGTTTATAAGGATCCCATAAATACCAGCAACCAACTTTGGGAAGAAATAAATAGAGCAGCGGTTTTTTTTTGATCCAACAATGTTGTTTAAGATTAGACGATCTTTTATGGAACGTGTAGATAAATGCATAGACGAGAATGGAGGACATACTGAACATTTAATGTGACACAATTGAAGTTATAATGTTATTTAGCTTAGTTTTTTTTTAATTCGTTTTCCAAATGTTTTCAATAATAATAATGCAGCTGATCCCTAAAATGCTATTATATCGTAAACCGTTAAGTTTTAAGGTTTATAACAAGTATTCCTTTTTTTCTATTGAAATAATGTGGCTTTAATATTCTTCTACAAAAATACCGCTAACTTAAACAGCAAAAAAATTTAGGACACATTGATGCCACAAATGTGGCCTATGTAGCGCCCTCTACAAATTGCATTGAGGTAGGTACCAGGTTATGATTTTTCGTGCCAAAACCTCTATTCCCAAATTCTTATGTATACATACCCAAAAACAATAATTTAATTGCAAAAAAGAAATTTTAAAATGTAACCTTTAACATCCTGTATATTCCTTATTAGCAACATTTTATTGAAGCAAGTTGGTTTAAATCGTAATATTTTAAATCCAGGAATCTACCATACTTCTATTTACAATTACTTAGGACCTTCACTAATTTCGGATGAAAACTACCATTAGTAGGGATTTTTCAGTGATGAATATATATATGAGATCAATTTCGTATACAATATTTGACAGTAAGCCCGATTAAACTGGCAATGCCACCAGTACATTGACCAACACATGGATGCAGTGTCAAGTTAGCAATTATGCCTATTTTTATATCCTTTGATCTGATGGAGAGGTAATTATGAATTTATATATAACGAGATATTCAATTTCTTGTTTGAGATAAGCAAAATAAAACAGAATGTCAATAGAATGAGAATCTTGGATACATCCCCATTAATTAAAAAAGTTCTACGATTCCCTACTTTCCGACATTCTCAACAAGTGCCTCATTTCCAGATATATAATATATTCTCACAGAAAGTTTTCATTTATACTGACGTCGCGAAAACGGATAAAATAATAAATAAATTTTGCTTAGTAAAAACTTGGGAAGTTGAGATGGAAACTGAAAACAGACTTAAGAAAAAATAATGATATCTCTAACTGAGGAACCCAACATCTGGGGAGTACGGGAACAAATGAAGAAATATCGAGGACATAAACTCACTCTTAACGACTTCCTTACATTCTCGCAAGAAAGTTGAAATATGGAATTACGGCATGTTCTTAGCGACATTATTTTTTCAACGGCGTGGCGTTGACCTATAACTGGAAAATTAATCAAATAAAAGAAATGTATGCTAAAAGTCAACTACGGAGTAAATGGAGGTGTATATATTTCATATGAAGACTACTAAAACAAAAATTGATGGTTATTTTCAAGAGTAACAATAATATAATCTCTGAACTAAACTATACTATATCATCATTTGATGTGAAGAACATTATGGCCATTTCTCTTAAAATTTTCATTTCCAAAAATGGGGTATATAGAAAATTATATTTTCACTAGCAGCTAAAATATTGACTTCTATAACAAAAAGTGTTTTCTACAAATCGATTTGGATTATTTTAAAAATGATAGTTTGAAGTTCTGAAGAAGTAGATGATAGTAAAATGTTCTTCTAAGGTTAAAGAACAAACTAGAAGCACATAGATCGACATATCATTATCTACTATACTACTATTTGACCAAAGCGTGAACCAAATTTGAAAGTCGATGCACACAGTTGGCGAATAATACGTACAAAAGCCTTTATATAAGAATCGCGAATATAGTGTATAATCACCATTTGAACTGGTTTTCACCAATCTGAAAATAGTAATGACAGAAAAATAGCAATTCAAGTCACATATTTGCCAAGTGCAACTATCTTCAGCTATTTTCACTAGTTTATTCCATAGATAGAGTCAATCGGTTCCTATTATCAGAATATTCATCATAAATTAATAAACACTTGGTGAACAAAAATCGTAATTTCTTAATACACAATCCCAGAATTTATTATTTCCTCAACTTTTGTGGGGCATTATAAATCTTATTTTTATACTTTTGAGTACAATGAACAAATTTTCGCCTCATTCACTCAAACGCTCATATTTTGTGTTGTTTTGAAGACAAGTTTGCCTCTATTATTCAACGATATCAATGTTCCCCAGTGTAGACCTCTGCCGTCCCATGCGTTAACTCCGAATCACAATGGCTGTTGTCTATTCTCTTATAGATGCAATTAAACCTGTAATCATCTGGACGGGTTTCTAATTTCCGTGAATGGCAAACTTAGACTATTGCAGTTTAGGATTAGTTTCAAGCTACAGCTAGCTGTTTGTATCTAAGTTTCTCTTAACGAAACTTTACATCGGCTTCGTTCGTTCCCTTGTAGTCGAGTTATTCCCGAATTTAATTTCAAGATGAATGACTTCTGGGAGAAGGCTGTTATTGAAATCGACATATCAATAATCTGAATGCACTTCAGATATAAATGTCTTACTGAAATGCATTACGTTCAGTAAACGCAAGCAATCGAGTGCAATAATGTAAATTATCCACAATTTTTTTCAGAAATAGAAGGATTAGTTACAGAAAAAACGCCATCAGAAGTATTTGATGCGATATCTGAATAATCAATTTCTACATACCGTTATATCAGAGCAATAGTCCAAAAATGAGTCCAGAAATGTCTTAACAAGATTCGGCACTAAAAAATGTCCTCCATATTATGGTGTATTTTGTATATTATACTTATTTCAACTACATCGCAAGATATATATCCATTTTTTCATCGATGCTTTGGTCGAGATAGAATTTTATTCATGTACAAATTAAGCCCATTGTTTTTTTATCTCTTGCCATTGTTTTTGCCTCGGTACATGTTTTTCCTTTTTATTGCATTATGCCTACCATAACACCATCCCATGTTTGTTTTGGTCTTCCCTTTTTCGTCCTTTTTTGTATTTTTGATTGCCATACTTTTTTAACTCGTCTTGTATCGTTCATTCTTTGTAAATATACCCACCACCTTAATTGTCTCTTTTCAATAAATTTAAGTGTTGATTCTATTTCAAGGTGTTCTCTTATTCCCGTATTTCTTAGTTTGTCTATCTTTGCGGCTCTTTTAACTCGCCTAAGATAACTTCATCTCAACTACTAGTATTCGGCTCTTTTGTCTGTTTGTTAATACCTAAGATTCACATCCGAATGTTAATATTGGCCGGTAAATTGTTTTAAATACATTTAACTTCGTTTTCATGGAAATTTCTTTTTTATTTGTGAATGTCGAGTTCATCTTGTGATAAAGTTTCATCGTTATTTGTACTCTATTGGTAATTTCGAGATCCTGTGTTCCATTTTCTTCTATTTCTACTCCCAAGTATTTCTATCTTCTAACTTGCTCAATTTTCATTCCATCTAATTGTATATTTAGATGTTTTTGTTTCGGTCCTATAACCATAACTTTGGTTCTACTTTGATTCACTGTCATTTCAAATTCTTCCGGTACCGTGCTCTATATTTCCATATTCTTTTGTAGATCCTTCTCTTTTCTCATTTTCAATACCACTATATATGAGTATATGACCATTATCCATGTTCAGTATCCCCTGTCCCTTTTTGTCTCTGTTATAGCTAGTATTCTCAAGCTTGTATCTTCAAACTCTTCTTCTTATTCCCTTTCTTTTCCTAAAATTCTTCTAACATTCCATGTTCCAATTCTCCACATTTCCTTAGCTAATTATACTTTATTCTTATCAAATTCCGTTGCCGGGTATTTTTCTCTGTTACCATGAATATCTGTTTCTTCATTTAGTTTTTTGAATATATTTTTTCCAGTATTTTCATTTTATTTGTTGCTTTATCCCATCTCCATTCTTGCCCATTTACTGTTACCTTATTGTATCCCATTTTTACGTCTGTTCCCTTTTGGTTTTCTAATTTTGCAATCATGTTTATCTCTTTTAGTTTTTCTGAAACACAATTTGAATATTTATTCATTTTTGGAGTTATTCTTAGGGTTTTCTGTGAAAAAAACACGAAAAACGGGTTTTTACAAAAAAATTCGCTTTGGTAGCACGATACAGCCTTCGGAGTGTAAACAATTGACCAATTTTATGATTGGATTAGCGTCCCATAGATGAACCCTATTAATTTTTAATTCACCGGTGCCGGTAAAACGGGGCCGATAAATCCATAAATCCACATATACCACATTTTTGGTAAATATTAGAGAAATTTCGGCATGTAAGCACGATGCTGCCACCAGAGTGCGGAAAAAATAGTTTTAATCTTTGAAACCGTTTATTTTTAAACATTTTGCTATTATTTTATCAATATTTATGTAGTATCTCCAGAAATAAACTAGCTTATAGTGGTAACGTGTGGGTTTATTTTATTTAAACCAAAAACATATTTGTGGTTTATTTTACAGCTAGAGTACACGAAACACAATACTTGTAGTGGAGCACATGTGGAGTAAACATAAACAGCATTTACGAGGCACAAATTTACTTATTCAGCATGAAAACTATTTTATTATAACCACCTATAAAATACAATACATACTAACAAACTGAAAGATTATATACACGAACAAACTATACATTTGGAATATTTTCATAGATACAAAACACATGGTAACGACATTTGACCGTCGTCATATGTTATTGAAGATCCATACAGCGCCATCCATCAAAACGGTGGAACGGTTGAACTAAAGTAAAAAGTTTTGCGTTTGCAAAATTTTTCGTGCAGTAAATCTCAAAAAACACAATGATTTGAGGTTTCATATTTCCAGAATCGAATTCTCTAGGCTTCCTTTTGGGGATCAGATTTTGGCGTTCAAATTGGTGACCACAAATTGACAAAACTGTCAAAATCACACCATCACTTAATGGCTGATTCATTTTTGTAACAATATAAAACTTAACCAAAATACCTTATCCCCAAGACAAAGTCCAAGGTTATATGGTGTTATAACTTCAACACTTAATTTCACTGCGTTCTTTAAATTTGTTTGTGATGTTCCCAAAAGACACTATTAGATTTAATTAGATATTAATTCCAAATATTACTAGCCGCCAGTGAACTTGAAGGTCACTGACAAGGTGTAGTAAGGTTAGTAGCACATTGAAGAATCACGACGGTTTTATAAATAAATAATGTGTCAACAACGTCGGCGGAAAGATCGTTGACTGTGTTGGTCTAACACCTATATAGAAGTTCCTATATATAAAGAGAGAGTTTATTTCTCTTTCAAGATCATTAGTAATAGTACAAATGTTTATAGTATATGTTACACGTGGTCAGTAAATTGTATACGTAGTTTTAAATATATCGTCCCAGTGAGTTTTGATAAACGATGGTATTTATTTAACCCTAATGAATAAATGGTAAGTGTTTCCTGAAGATGAATGGTTCGATGGTTTAGGAAGTAGATACGAGGGGCACTTGCTAAATAATCACTACATGGCGACCCTGCAAACTAAATGGTAATAATCCTGCGAACTAAACGGTAATAATCCTGCAAACTAAGTGGTAAAAATCCTGCAAATTAAATTGTAGTGATCCTGCAAACTGAATGGTAAATGATTCTGCGAACTGATAGTAATCCAAACAAGCGAAGGTATATGGTCTTTTATTTAAATTTTGTACCTTGGAGAAACGAAACTATGGGTGGTGCACCTACTAAGCAAGAGGTACAAGAAACTAGTACAGTAAACAATCATTTCATGGTGCAGCTAGATAATTTTACACAGATAATGGTCTTACTGTAGATAATACCGGAAGCTTTCATTCTAAAATTCTTGCAGTCCCTATGGAAAACGCATCGAAGGGCATTGAAAAGAGACATAAACTGAGGTATTGCAGCAAAGCAGACGTCAGGAACTTTGACTGTATATAATTGTAAGTACTTATGCACTCTATTATTATGAACGATTGGTACATCTTTCAAATGTCAATAACGTGGGAAGATTTCGAAGATAAGCTGAAGGCAATCGAAGAAGAAATAAATAAACAGGGAAAAAGGGTTTTGAATAAGAAAACTCCTAAAAATCCAGATATACACATTGAAGTAATTAATAGTATAATAATTCTTTATAATAATTTTGCTAAGTAAGAATTGGAAAAACTTAAGTTTAGTACAACAAGAAAGTTGTGAAAATTATTCGGATATTAGGAATAAAACTGTTAGGGCATTTCAAGCGCTGAATTGTATTGTTAAAATACCTACCTCTATATTTGCGTAGATCGATACGGGTGTATTACAAGTAATAAGTAGACAGTTTAAAATGACGACAAGCATGAATGATTTTTTTGACTTCGCGAGTACCTACTGAATTCAACGGAGAAGCAAGCAAGTTACAATCGTTTTTAGACTCATTAGATTTGTTACAAATAAACGCGACGGGTAATGAAGAAAATGCGATTCTGCTGATTAAAACAAAACTGACTGGAAAAGCTAGAAGCCTGATAACGACAGAAAATTATTTCACAGAAATCAGGAACAAACTCAAGACAGGCATAAGAGGAGATAACCCCAGCCTTCTGTTAGCGAAACTTTAAAGTAAGGCAAAATGGAAAAGACATAACGCAATACGCGACAGAAATTGAGAAACTGACAGAGAAGCTACAAGCAGCATACTGAAAAATACACCAAAGAAGCAACGATTAAGGCCGAGGCGATGAACGCCACAGCAGTAGAATGCATAGTAAGTCATCAACAAGTGTTACACATGAAGGACAATAGGAATTTCTTCAGAAAATCAGATTTTAACTTCAGGAACAATCATAGGAGAGGAAGCAACAGCGGATTGTACAACGTCAACCCCCCAGGAAGGACATTGACACAATGCAGCCAAGGAAATGGTTATAGCAGATACGCAGATTACAATAAGGAGAGGAAATTTAACAGAAATGACAATTACAATAATCGGAATAACAATAATGTAAGAATATGCAAGATAGAGGATAAAATTGAAGAAATAATCAGACAAACAGCACAGTGAAAGAAATAATACTACGAATTAAGGATGGAAAATATGGAACTCAAGGAAAAAACAGAATTTTGGCAAGGAAATATGACATAGACCCAGAAAAGTTTTAGAGAGCAGAATTTGATAATACATCGTATAGAAGAAGGCAACGAAGAAGATGAGGAACTACTAGAAAATAAATTAGAAGATGTAATGAAAAAGGTTAATAACACAGTAGATGTTAAAGTTAAAGAAGAGAAAAACCGCATACTTGGGACATGTAATCAGGAGTGATAGAATGAGGCTGCTGAAAATAATAATGGAAGACAAAATAGAAGGCAGACGAGGTATAGGAAGACGCCAACATTCGTGGCTGAAAAACATAAGAGACTGGACCGGACTAGACTCACATTCCTTATTCCGAGCTGCTCAAAACCGAACCCAGTTCGCCGAGATTGTTGCCAACCTTCACTAAGGTGAAGACGGAACCGAAAGAAGAAGAAGATGTTAAATCAGATATTTTGAATTGTAAAAGAATAGGAAATAAAAACAGTCACAAAAATAGGACAGTACTAATAATGATGAAAGACGTGAATAAGAAAGTAGAAACTTTGGAAGAAACGAATAAATTAAGAGTAACAAAGATATATATTCATGAAAATTACCCAAAAGATATACTGGGACCGAGAAAACAGCTAATAAGATATATGAAACAGGCGAGAGAAAGTGAAGATAATCGATAATACATTAATGATAAATGACAATGTATACAGTCTAAAAGAACTAGAAGAAAGGAAGAATCAGTTAGAAGTACATAGAGGATGGAATAAATCAACATTTAAGGAAAATAACGAAACCAATCGGAAAACTTTTAATTCAACCTTCAATGATAAAAGTTTGTAACAAGTAAGAAGTGAATAAATTGTCAATTTTACATTTTGAAAATAGCCGTATCTCGCTAAAGATGAGCATTCGGATCAAAAATAAATTGAAATTTAGTAAGGCCTTATTTACTGGAAAACACAACTTCGACTTACGACGGACGTTGGAAAATCTTGAGGAGCTTTCGGTAAAATTTGAAGTGAGAAGAATAAAGATATATGCAAATGATTATATATTCAAAAAGGGCACAATAGAAGAATGTATAGAAGACGGGGATAAAAGGTTGAAAAATATACAAGTATGTATATGCGAAGTACCAAAAACGGTACAGCAGAAAGAAGAGTTTCAAAATATTCTAGAAAGATATCACAACGATCCAATGTTTGGAGGACATGTAGGAAAAAATAGATTATCAAAGAAACTGAGAGCAAATTTTAGATGGAAAAACATGGAGACATGACGTACGGAAGTATGTAAAGAATTTCCACGAATGTCAAGTGGATGAAGCAAAACCTAGTCATAAAGAGAAACTTGTCATCACGGACACATCTATAAAACCGTTTGTTATCATTTATATAGACACAGTAGGTCCTTTTGTAGAAAGTAACAATGGGAACCGTTATTGTATCACAATATTATGCGAATTGTCAAAATACGCGGTCATGATACCGGCTGTTAACAAAGAGGCAGCCACAATAGCAAAAGCTACATTTGACAACTTTATACCAAACTATGGTTTGATGAAAATAATGACGAACTTAGCGGAAATAAAACACAATTTGTCAACGGTATATCACCACGAAGCAATAGGCAGTTGTTAAAACTACAGAGAACGTTTAATGAGTACATGAGAAACTTTATTAAAGATTCTAGAGATAACTGGTATGAATTTGTAAAAATATTTGCATATTGTTATAATACAACACCAAACACGTATCACGGGTACACTCCTTTTGAGTTGTTATATGGTAGAAAACCCAACATACCAGAATTTTTAAATCTAGAAATAGAACCATGTTCATTCATTGACACCTAACACAGAACTAGAAGTACTACATATTTGTGATAAGAAACAAGAACTGGATTTTCTTGAAGAATTGGAAATTAGAAGACACTTGAGAAACCCACAATATGAGGTCGTCAATGAACAGATAAATCTAGGAAGTTCTCCAGTTTTAAAATGTATTCGTATATCATAATTGTAAAGATCAGCAGATATAGTTTTCCAGGATTTCTATATCATTGCACAGTTATACTGATCTTAATTGGGAAAAAAGATATCCACGATATATCCATAGGGCTAATAATATCTGAGCTTTAATATTTATAATATTATCTTCTTTTTTCTATTAACATATATTAAGTCAATCACAAGATAGGTCACTTCTTGCACTAGCCAAATATAATTAAACATCAGGTAGGCATCAAATGAAATGTAACTTCTGTCCCTCTGACGATGATATTTAGGTAATATCGACACAATTGTCCATTTTTTAGAATGTTTAACATTATTCAATAAACTGTGGAGTTAACTAGAAACAGTAAGTTTCATTTAAAACAATAATATCCATCTGGTACAGTCATAATTCGTTAATTATGAAACAGTTAGAATTCTTTGTCTCATTAACGACAAGGTTTATAAGGTGAGAAATTTCCGTATTAAAATTGAATGACGACTTGCCTACAACAATACCTATCTCAAATCAATTTCACTATTTAAAAAAAACAGCAATTAGTAATGAGACCGAAAGTAAATAGATGGATTTGTCTAGAAACGAGTGGAAAATTCAATTAAAAGTGCCTAGTTGTAGTAGTCCGATGAATTTTTTAATCCTAATAATTTCAGTTTAAGGACTTGCTTTGGACCACTTTTCTTCATTAAATAATAAATGAAAAAAGCTCCTGAAGCGTCCTTGTGAAATACATTTAAAGCGGTGTCATGATATATTTTCAAAATGCCATGTTTAGATTGTAATAAATGGAATAAGGTCCCGACTTTCAAGTGTAGACATGAGGCGTGACCTATTTTACAGCGTAAAGTTCTAATATAAACGTAGAACTTTTCCAAACCACTTCAAACCCTCATAAAAGTGAGTGAAACGCGTTTTCTAAGTAAACTCATCACATCAAACAGTCGACGTTATAACTAGTTCTTGTATAAACGGTATATTTAACTATGCACGAATAACAAGAGTTAATAGTTATTTGATATAAAACTCGAATTTGATTTAACCCTCTAACCAGGAGAAGTCCGCTGACGCACTTTTTTTTCTGTTTTTAAGCTTCCCAGGTTGGGTCTATTGAAACTGGATAATTTCAAAAAATGTTGGCTGAAAGGAGCAACTTTATTTCTGTCCAAGGGTAAGCTTATGCAGCTGCGTTTTTCTATATGTTATCTTTTAATGAATAGAAAACTAATCATCGTGCAACTGAAAATGGTAGAAAGCATTAAAATCATCATACTTTCATCAGTGGTAGTATAATGAATACAGTCTGTGGAAATTCATGTACTCATCTGGTCTTAAACAGCTGCGTTTTCCACGCCAGATAACTTTTATTTAAAGTCGATCCGGTTCGTGGGAAATTTTGTATAAAACTTCTACTTAGAATGTGGAGTAATCATGTTTCTTAATGAAAAGACATGTTTCTGCTCATGTACTGTTAGGAAGTAAAATATAGTTGTATTCTATTTGCGTATATTTTTAAATTGTCTACAAGTGGGACGTAGGTACTTAGCTTCAACAGCTTCCATGCCAGTATTGGATTAAATTGGATAAATGAGGTAAATATTCTCTCGAAACAAAGCAGTCTAGCATTTTGAAACATATTCAGATCACGAGTATGAGCTGAATTAACAATTAACTGACAACAATTAACAAAACAAAATATAACTCAAAAATAAATTTAATGAAGCCAATATACATGAGAAGTATTCTACTGGAATTCTGTTATCAAATTTCAATATTTAAATTAACGAGTGTTCCTGTTCGTAGAAAACAATGATGTCAATCTTTAGAGTTCACTAGATTAAATTAATTGTTAATCCAAATGAATTAATGTTGTTAATAATTTAAAATGTGTTGTTGCTTGATTATTTTCTTCGCAGAAAAAAAGTAACTCTTTGAAGATATATAATTTTACATTATATGAGCAATTGAAAGTAATATTAACTGTCAGAAATGAGTCGGGGTTTTCATAAGGCTTCCACTCTTAGAAATAATCGATATTATGGCATTGTAAAAATATTCAAAAAGTCCTCTATATGAACCTTTTCCCAATATTTTTAACAATAAGAATATCATTCGTTGTGAAATTACTTCAAACAAGTTTTGATCATATTTTTTGAGAAATGTGAAGTCAAATAATTTTCTCGAAGTGTGAAGAAAGTTTTTACATAATTGTCTTATTTTAATTCAAAATGACAACAAATTATGCAAACCATATGCGTGCTATCTTAGCAGTAATATGTTATTGGTGCAGAGAGTAAGGAGAAGAGAAACTGTTCTTCTATCTATTTCCAAGGTATAGCGACGTTGTTAAATTGTGTAGTATATAGAGATTACGGGGATAATTACACATTATAAGGCAGCACCGAAGAACAGTAAACAGTTAACCATCCAACTTTTACTCCCGGTCTGACTTCCTAGAGTTTAATGATTTGGTACGTAATTTAGGGTGGTCAAAGTAACGTTCACAAATCCTGGAACTCTAGAATTGGAGAGGACAAACAACTCATATGTCTATGACTTCACAAACGATAATAATTTGAAATAAAAGGATTATGGCATTATATTCCGGTGTTTTTGCTACAATTTCTAAATATTTGGATAAAATTTGAACTATAAAACAGGAAGAGAGTGTAGTTGAGGAAAATGTGCAGGAGAACCAACTTGGATGTTGTTGTCAATGTGAATGCATTGGTCAATCTATCATCATCGGCTTATCATAATTTGATACACATTGTTAGGAAAATTCTGAGGGCACATATATTCTATCGTCAATGTGTTGGAAAAAGACAAATACATATAAATTCAGCTTTTTCGCTAGCGGGATATCATGAAGTGGGAAAGATAGGGACCATTCTCAAGAGGCGTGTCCATAACGTCAATGTGTTGAAAATTCTGAATTAGATAACAGAAACAGTGTTGCCAACTTTCATTGTATATTTATATTAATTGTAAAATGCATTGTCCTAACATGTTAAAAGCAGCTTTTAATTATGATAATTCAAGAGGTTGTAACAAATCAAGTTGATTAATCCCATCCATTTGTTGAACATTTTATTAATATGCTGGAAATTGTTCTAGTTTTCAGTTTGAAAGCGGTTAAAACCTATACTTTTTTCAGATTTTGCAACGTTAAATTTGTCGCTAAACATCTGGGGTTTGAATGTAATAGTAAAAAAATGTTTAGTGTTTTACGTTTGCAAATAAAAAACGAATTCTCTGTGTAAACACACACAGTACAAATTAAAAAACGCTATAATGATAAACTTAAATAACATCAAATTCTAATGAAAGTACCTACTATTTTCAAATATAAGGGTGATAGGTAATAAACTAAATAAAAAAAATTAATTCTTCAATTATTTTAAATGTTCGAATAAACCCCCGTTATGACCCAAACAGCAGCATTGAGTTACGTACCCAGTCAGTACCCAGATATACAGATAAACATCCTCAAAAGGCGCACGCGCGATTCGTATACGTCTGGTATAATAATCTACGCTGGGTTTTGATTATCTGTCTCACTATTATCTTTCTCTAACACACTGGCAATGCCATGTGACCCTAATATTTTCCCGTTGACTATGAGAGAATTATCGTTTTACATTGAAATTTAATGGAGAATAATCTCTCTTGAATAGAAAAAGGAATATTTTAAGGGCATACTTCCAACGTGTAGATTGTAGAATGAAAAGAGTGGGTAGATAAAAATAGAAGAATTACGGCTGTAGACGAAATCGTTTTATCACGTTATAATACTCTGTTAAAAAAATGGTGATACACTGAATACACTTGTTTTATTACAACATATTGTGGCTTCTGGACTCTGTATTGTTGTCATAGAATATTCCTTAATATGTTAATGAAAATCATTATGCTTATATTCATTAATTGCACTCTCAAAATCGACGAATGTAATTTTTTAGCTTTTCGCCGTTGATTAATATAAGTTATCAATCAACGCTATCCTCCAGTGATTTTTAGTGGCATATTATATCATCCAGTATAATTCCATGAATTGTTGATGCTTATTGCCATTAGTTGAGAATGTGTTTTGATAAAACGGCTCTTTGAAAAATATTAATATGTAATTTTCCAAAACTCTGTTAGTTGGGGAAGTATTTTTTTCATAATATAGATACACTTATTTCAAATACTTACTAGGTAGGTTTTAATTTATTGGTCAGATCATATCAGCGTATACTAACCGAACTAATATAATAAATTAGATTATTACCTTTGAATTAGTTGGGGAAGTATTTTTTTCATAATATAGATACACTTATTTCAAATACTTACTAGGTAGGTTTTAATTTATTGGTCAGATCATATCAGCGTATACTAACCGAACTAATATAATAAATTAGATTATTACCTTTGAATTATTTCTTTGTGAATAAATCTGGTTGTTATAATGAAGGGATAAACGAAAGTAATGTTGATTTTTTTATTGTTCATTGCATTAAGTTATCAGTTTAGTATGATCTTATTATTTCTCAATTAATAAACTCTGTCCACATTACACATCTGTATTTCTAACCTTAACTTCTTTAATTGCGAACTTTTACATAATTAGTTGTCGTTTATACATTTTGCTGTGGTAAACAACTGGCTAGTAATAGACTGAATGCATTTCTTGTTTATTGAAAACTGGAAGTAAAGACATATGTTTAGATATATTGCACGTTTTTCATTTTATGATATTCTGTTAGCGAAAAACAATAATACACTGAATTTATATGTATTTGTCTCTTTCTAACGCATTGACGTTAAAACATAATGTGCCCTCAGAATTTTCCTAACACTGTATAGATAGATATCATGAGAATAACAAATTTGCATAATCTTAAACAGGAATATTTCTTTGCGAAATTTTGACTTGGAAAATATTTGATTCTGATTATTTTTTTCTGGTCATTTCATTCATTCTGTTATTCATGTATAATATTGGTAACAAAAAATACATATATTATGTTGACTAAAATTTTTATTAAGGTCCGTGCGTAATCGCCATACACATATTCTTGAAAAAAAAACTATCATTGAAAAAATTATAACACGATTTGTGTCACCTGAAAAATTATTGTTTATCAAACGAAAGTGCATGGCTAGTGTGATGAGAGCTAAACAAATTAAAATGCGAATGAGATTTCGGAAATTTGCGGTCTACTGTATAAGGGGTCGCCAGAAGCAAAAATATTTTTTGAACTGAATATTTTTTTAATTGTTATTATTAACAGGAATCGCAAAAGGTGTATGAAAATATACATATCCGATAATAAAAAATAAACAACAACTAGTATTTAAGTCAGATACGCCGAATCTAAAGACATGCAGTAATTTTAGAAAATGTTATAATGCCTTGTTTGAATTCTACCTAGGTGAAAATGTTCCATAGGAAAGTTGATTTCAACTTGAATTCTCTAAAACTGAATAATGCTTTCTGAAGATTCAGAAAATATTTGATAAATTATTGCGAATGGGAGGAAGAATTTAAAAACCAAAGACTAGTGTTTTTCCAATAGAGCAAATAGATAAAGATTTTCATTTGGTCGCGAATGAACTAATGACTAAACAATATTGATTTCATTGGAATGCTGACCTCTCAGAGCTTGAACTTTCGAGTAACAATATTGACGCAATTGAACAATTAGGCAAAGAAGTACATAAATAGCTTGATAATTCTGTCACTCTATTCCCTCAATTATTTGTTTTTTAAACCAGCTTTAATAAAGCTTGAAATTTGGAAGTAAGATGGCAATAGAAATCCATAATAAGTTGTTAGTTTCTGAAGACCAAATATGTAACTCAACTTTGAAGAAGAAATTGGAGTTATTGTGTATTGAATAATTTACTTTTTCCTTCTGTACTAACTGTGGCCAAAATGACTTAGACTGACATTTTTCTATGAGTTGTATATAATCATCGTTATTTTTTTCACCCTGCACATAATCTTCATCCAAGTTTCTTTTATAGATGTAGGTTCGTCCACTGTTTTCATCTTCCCTTATTATTGGAAAGTTCGAAATTCCGAAACTGTTTTTCAAAGTTATAGCCGTGGTGACTAAATACCAAAAAAGGCTTCTGCTTATACTTGGAAATACAGAAATTAGAATAAAAATTATTTCACCACCGACCTACAAAAATATTTGGCAAATTACTTTAAAAAACTCAAAAAATCTGATAAGGAATGGAGAAAATTTAAATTTATTCGTAGTTGGAAAGAATCAAATGGAAGTTTTACATCAACTCTTCATCATAATTATAGTAATTGCAAGATCCCTCGTATACAGTGTTCTCATACCGATAAACAGACCAGTTATTAACATTGAAGTAACAAATATTATAATTCTCCCTTAACGGTTAAAATAAAAATCAATAAATAGGCAATGGCATTATTGCGTTTGAACCTATTTTGAGTACAGAAGTTATTTCACCTAACTAAGATATTTTCCACACTTTTATGGAGTAATCATTCTCTTATTATTTAAAATGGAACAGAGTGTATGTTATTTTTTTCTATTATTCAGCATAAAATAAAGAAGTGGATCTCATTAATTCTTTTATTTATGAAGTTTATCTTTTGTGTACACTGCCTTCCAATCTCTCTTATCACTAATTTTCTCATTTTTTTGCCCCTGGATATTCTCGTTAGCGTTCTTTTGTTAACGCAATTTCTTTCAACGTTCAAAAATAAAAACGAATATTTTTTCACATTATGGTAATTTTGTAAGAGCGTAATTAGCCTATATATTCTCAATATTTGTAATATACAAGATAGTTTTGAAACTTATCAACACTCAATCAATTATCTGATAATTCAAGATAAGAGTGAATTGATTCACGAAACTGCTCTTTCTACGAGGAAAATTAGTAACTCAAATAAAAATCAATAGTCCTTAAAGTACCTTCATAGAACTTTTAGATTTTCATATACAAAGAAATCTTGTAAAAAACGAAATAATGGAAACTCAGATTCAGAATATTGATAGTTCATAAGCACGATCAAAACATTCAAAGGAAACATCAAAAAAGTAATTGGATTAGTGAACGACAAATATATAAACAAAAAAAAAAGAAAAACATTACAGTTGCCATTACATTCGTTTTATAAAAGAGCTTGCCCAACAGACAACCATACATCACACTGCTTGTAGTGCATTACGTCAATGACTTGCATTAGCTGTAACATGATATTAACGTAAGCCGCATAAACATCATTTTTGATTTCATGTTTGTATAGGAGATGCCATTTGGTCAATGTGTTTTCCGTTTTAATTATGTTTGTGAGTTTAACCTTTGTGTAGGTATATTCTGGGTCGTATTTATGACATAAATTTGGTTGCTATTGAAAAAACATTGAAAAAGTTATGGATAGACGATATAAATTTTTTCTTGTACCAAATTGTTTGAATACAACAATTAAAACACCTAACAAAATATTTGTTTAGGTTCCAATTAGAGCAGTAATTAAGAACAAAAAATGATACTATTAAGACGTCCTAGTATTAGCAGTTCTGTAAAACCGATTGAAGAAGAATTACTGGAAACTAGAAGAATCGCCAGTGTAAGAATACATCTTGAGCGAGACTTAGGGAGACTAAGGTAATTTGCCTTTTGAAAACCACATTCTGTCATAGATGATAATTCAATATTTTACACAGATATAGTTATTCATCTTGTCCTTTATCCAACTTACAGTTGACGATTGTCAAATCTTAACTTGGTTATAAAATTTTATTTTTACCTCCCTGGTTTAATTTACATTGTACATAACAATATTTAGATCAGCATCTTCATATTACTTTGTGACATTTTTCATCCGTATTGTTTTATTACATTTCCGTCCAACCTATCTAATATGCGAGAAAAGTATCGGTTTACCCCAAAAAAAGATGGAATTCTGAAGAAAATTTTAGCTATTTTACGTTTTTCGTCAAGGATAACACGAAAAAACGGTTTTTAGAAAAAAAATCCTGTGTGTATATTGTCGTCGTCGTCGTTGTCATCGGCCACTTTTCGTTACATGCCCTGTTATCACGATACAGCTTCCGGAGTACAACAAGTCACCAATTTTATGATTGAATATCATTCAGAACATCTCACAAATGATCCCTATTAATTTTCAGCTCACCAGAGCCAGTACAACAAGTGCTATAGTACTTTATGTACGACATTTTTGTCATTTTTGGAGGAATTTCAGGTGATAACACGATACAGCCTGCGGAGTATATACAAGTGATCAATTTTATGATTGGATATTTTTCAGAGCGTCTCAAAGATGAGCACTATCATTGTTCAGCTCACTAAAGCCAGTACAACGGGTGCTATGGTACTTGGAGTACCAAATTTTTGTCATGTTTGGAGAATTTTAATTTGTTAGCACGATACAGCCTCCAGAGTGTATAAAAGTGAGCAATTTTATAATTGAATGTTGCTCAAGGTGTCTCATAGATATACCCTACCGATTTTCAGCTGACGAGAGCGAGTACAGCGGGTCCTATAAATCCAGATATACTACATTTTTGGTTATTTTTGGAGAAATTTCGGTTTGTTAGCACGATACATCCACCGAAGTGTATACAACTGACAATTTCACGATAGAGTATTGTTCAGAGAAACAGATGCGAAAAAGTTAGCTTTAATCTTTAAAACCGTTTATTTTAATAATCGAATTGCATATCCACTGAGTTACTTGTACAGAAAAAATATTCCGAGCCCAATATGGCATAAGGAACGGCAAATTGTTACACGTTCTTGTTATCTTTATCTAACAGCGGAACCCAATATCTATTCATCTCTCTCGATTTTGAATGCGAATTGTCCTCACAACTGAAATTTAACAGCTGTGAATTAATGTTTTTCTTTCGCATGTCTTTTCTTTACACATTTGTAGTTGATGGCTTGTCGAGAACTTCATAGCACAAATGTGACGTCACAAACGCAATGGTTAACTTATTGAAATGGTTAGAAATTCGAATATTTAAATTAATATATTTAGAAATGTAGCTCAAATTACGGTATAAAATTAAGCTGAATGGGTTGGGTTTGATTAATTTTAACTATCAATAACGAAAAACATTGGGTTAGTTTTTTGGTGCATACTCCATTAAACAGTGGACAGCCAGTGAAACAAGCAGTATAAAAACCTTGGTTTGATTGGGTCGGACAAGAAACAAATATGAATGCTACGCATAGAAATATGGGATCATCATGAGATATATGGATAGTAAAATAACTACCAAAACCATTCACTAAATTTTCATGAAAATCTTGGAATGAGGTCAAAGGAATACATACAACCATTATTACCGGACGAAAAAGCTGAATAGGAAATATAGAAATTAAAACCACCTGCAGCTTTCTTTGTTCCTTCAAAGTTCTAGAAATATACAAAGATACGATGTTATTGCTGCTATTTGAACTTCTCTATTATCACGGATTGACTGTTATTACCTATCAATTGTAAAATATTAAGAAATAATTTTTTCAGTGTAGAATTTAGAAAAATCCATTCGGTTGGTTAATTCGACGACGAATGTTCAGGATCCCGAAACGACGAAAACGAGAACCAGATGGGAGCGATGCCAGTTCCAGGCTTACTAGATTAGATACGTTTAGGGCCTGATTAAATCTTCGTATTGTGTTAGTGAAATGGGTTAATTTTACGCCCATGTACCTCTAGGGATGAATGGAATTACAATGAAGGGCCGACGGATAGAGGTCATCTGTCTTATCGATGAGATTCTGAGTCCACGCCACGATATCAGTCTATTTTTTTCAGTCGTTCAACTAAGAATAAATTGTTTCAAATTATTGACTCTGTATAATAGGAGTTTAAAATTTAAATAACCGCCAAATCAACTTCAATAATGGAATCAAACTGAATTATCTTTCCTTATAGTTTAGATGTAATGTTAGGATATTGATAGACAAGGAATTTTTATAAATTTTTCACCATTGAATAGTTTTTATAAAACTCAATTGTAATCTATTCAATGAGTAATTGAAATGTAGATACTAAACATTTTGCTCGATTCCAAAACAAAATAATTTGTCCTCAAGTCTTTTCTTCGTTTTATATTCCAGATGAACCAATAACAACAAGAAACGAAAAAAAAAACATAAAATGAGTGCCGAACAAGCAGTTTCAAAGAATAGTAATTGAAAAAGATCAAGGTCAACTTGATACATATTGAAATATTCCTTTGGATTTCTCTTAAGCGATACATAGAGGAGAAGATTTGGATGAAAAAAGCTAGATCCACCAATGTTTCCCATGTCATCTGTAACTGAATCCTAACAAACAAAGTTTGAGGATAGAGATGGCCCTTTAATTCTTTAGGATCGTCTCTCTTGACGCGAATTCTTCCCAGTTTTTGGGATTTGACAACCAATTTCCTATGTTTTTACATTTTCTCGGGGGGTTCCATGAAAATAGATGGTTAACAACACGATTATTATTTAATGTACAAACCAAATACACAATTCTGGGCATCAATTGCCAACAAATATAAAATATTTCACAATTTCTTCGAGACCGGCTCACCTGCCGCGGCCATTGTTTTTTCACTTGTTGTTGTTAGAACATGAGTTACCACATTCTCTGGTCGTGATTTTGAGAGGGAGCGCCCCGATCGCGGATCACGGTCGAGAAGAGTCAATTCACTGCTGAAGAAATGAAATAAAATTAATCGTGAAGGTTCCAAATCAGAACATATTCCCTAGACTTGAGCGAACCGGCTCTAAACTATAATAAACATAAGGGATATAGTCAAGCCAATTTGTAATTATCTGTTTGGGGTAAGGAACGCAGTTTTTGAATGGGACGTGTGAATTCACCATGAGTAGTTAGTTTTAATTTTACGCACCTTTCAATTATTCTGGCTCTAGGCCATTAGGCCATTGCAGATGAGCTACACCAGCCTCTTTGAGCAAAACATATTCTTCTACTTCTTTAAGTGCTATGTCCTCCTAGAACATTGGGAATAAGTCGCATGATCTTCACTTTGACCACAGCCGACCTGAACAGTGTCATGGTGTTTACTCCATACCATTGGCGGAGATTCTTGAGTGACCAGGACCACGCTTTCCCGTTATTATTCACTGAATAATAATGTGTATTTCTCAATACGTGGGCTAAATACTCCATCTTTTTATGATATTAAGTACCTCCCTTTGTTTATTCATGCGCTGTAAAACCGCTTCATTCGTCAACCTGTCCATCCACGATATCATCAGCATTCTTCTGTATGAAATTAACTGTGTCGATCCTTACTTCGTGGAATCTGCTCATATTAGTGTTTTAAATGAAACTCACGGTTTCTAGTTGATTCCACAATATAATAAAAGTTATTGATAATTCTAAAAAATTGACATTGATTTATCGAAACAATTGTCAATTTTTTATAATTTTCAATAACTTTTATTATATTGTGGAATTAACTAGAAACCGTGAGTTTCAGTTAAAACACTAATTCTTCTGTATGTCCACATCTCGAAAACCTCAATACTCTTGCACATTGTTTCATTGAGGATCCACGCTTCAATCACATAGAATACTATACTAAAGACATAGCAACATAATAGGCGCATCCGTAAGGGAATTCTTAGAGCTCTGTTGGTAAGTACTTACATTTTCTTGGAAGATATTCGTGCCTGCTCCATTCTGCTTCTGCTATCTTGAGTTAAGTCCCATTTTTCATTTACCCAGCAGCCCAGATATTTGCTTTTTTAACTCTCTTCACTATTTCTCCATTTATGCTTATATCTGATAAGTTGGCCATATTTTTGTTGTTGCTGGCGACTATTCATTTGGTCTTCTTTATATTTAATCGTAGACCCATTTGTTGGCTATGGTCTGTAACCGCTGCAAAGAGTGCCTGTAAATCATCTTTATCTGTTGCTAGTAAGACCGTGTCGTTCACATATCTTAGATTGTTAATCACTATAACATTAAACATTAAACATTAAAATTAAACAGAAGGGGGGAGAGCACACAGCATTGTCGGAGTCCTCTCATGATAGGCACTTCTTCAGATGTCTGGCCACTAAATCTAATGTCAGCTGTCTGATTTCAATATAAGTTGGCGATTATCCTAATGCGTCGTTCGCCCAGGCCTATATCGTCCAGTAAAGCCATTAATTTGTCGTGTTGAAAAGTGTCGAATGCCTTCTCGTGATCTGCGAAGCAAGCATATACATCGACGTTTACATCTCGAATTCGTTATCTTAGAACCTGGACACTAAACAGCGCCTCCCTTGTACCGAAATCAACTTTAAAACCAAACTGAGACCTGCCAATATTTCTTTCACACATGGTGTATATTCTGGAATGAACGCCTTTGAGGAACAACTTTGCTGATCGTTCTGTAATCTTTACAATAATCGCAGTTGGCCGTCTTTAATATGGCAGCCAACGTTGACCTGAGCCACTCTTTAGAAATTACTCCGGACTTGTATATACAGTTGAGCAAGCTTAACAGAAGTACAAGAGCCCTGTCTTCTTCCAACATTTTCAAAACCTGTATTTTTATTCCATCTGGTCCTGGCGCCTTTCCGTTTTTTGCTCTTGATATAGCGTGTAAGACTTCTGCCTTAGTGATATCTAACCCCTCATCCAGAGAAAGATTATGCGAAGAACTCCTACTATCCACAAAGAGATTTTCAATATATTCTTTCCATTCATGTAGTTGCTCTTGTGTGCTATTAAGAATTTGTTGCTGCTCGTTTATGAGAGTGCTGTTGTTGCTGTTTTTATATTGACCAGTTGTCTGCTTGATTTTCTTGTACATATTTAGAGATTCGTGTTTGGTTTCTAGCTGCTCTAATTCATTGCACTGCCCCATCAACTACACTTTCTTCGCTTGACAAATCTTAGCCGTAATTTCCCTTTGTGCCTCTTTGTATCTGTCTTTATTTTCATAGGATCTACGGCTGTCCATTAATTTCAGCATGTCATCAGCAATCCATGCTTTGTGTTTGGTTCTGTGCTTTTCAGCTTAGCTTGACCAGCTTCTACTACGGACGTTTTAATCTGTCTCCACGCGTCTTCGATATCTTCGCCAATTTTTTGATCAATGCTACCCAATCTGGCGTTTAATTCTCCATCCACTTCCGCTCTTATTACTGGATCCAAAAGCTTTCTCGTGTCCATATGCTGTAGAGCCTGACGCTTTTTGTACTTTTTCAGTTTCACTTCCAAAGTAGCGACCAATAATGAGTGATCCATGAAAACATCTACACCAGGATAAGTCTTGGTACTTTGAATAGTATTCCTGAATCTTCTTTTAATAATGATGAAATATATTTGATTGTGTACATTTCTTTCTGCATTGGAAATTCACGTATATAGACGCCTTGGAGGTTGTTTAAAATGTGTAATAAGATTATTTACTTCTAGATTTTTCCGAGGGTGCAACCATTTGGCTCGATTTCGTAGAGCATATTTTTCAGAAAGTCTGTTGAATACAGCAGCATTTTTTATATAAACTTAAGCAATTTTTCAGGGATATGGACAAAACTGCGTACCGGGTAGGAAGTGAGGTTAGTCCCAATTAAAAAATGGCCATGATTTTAACATTCCAGGTCGGAGGGTTCATTTGAGATGGGACGAAGTGGGCGCGAATTCAGAATTGCCTCGATTTTTATCAAAACCGAGGTAAATTCTTCAAAGATCAAATTCGTTTTTCCAATTTGGCGTTCAAGCTGACCCTTAGCCACCTCTATTTGGGATTCCAAAACGTCGTCCCAATGAGGGCCCTGAGGATGTATGAATTTTCAGTTAATGGAATTTTCCGTTGCCAATGTTTTTATATCAGACGCTTTAAAATATAAATAAAGTTCTCGAAGTTCATTTCGTGAACCCGAAATATTTGCGGCGTTGTCGCTAAAAGTAACGGATGGGTTACCTTGATCCAGAACTGTGGAATGAACAAAAAATTCTAACAGTATCCTTTTTTCTTCCTATAAAGTGAACATTACATAATGTGACATATCAAATTGTTTTCAATACTAATACCTTCTACCAGTTTCTCTTCTACCATTCTAAACTTTACTATTTTGTTGACTGACCACAATCTAAATGAGAAAATTTTAACATTTGTTGTTGCTTTTTCCTAAATTCAGTTATGTAAACTTTCGAAGGTCATTCCACTTCCTATATTTTTTGGTTTTACTGTAGGCATTTGAGGCTGTGATTTTATTATTGAATAATTTTGATATTTCGTCTCATGTATTTTGGTCTACTTCAAACCATACCTTTTTGCTGCTGTTTCTGTTTATTACGACAAAAACAATTCACTTGATAACTTTCGTCCATAAAATTGTGCCAATCTTTCTTTTAAGACGGTGGTGTTCTAAACTCGGCAAAAAACCAAAATCAAACAGGTCCGAGGTCTAATAGCGTGGAATAGGTACAAATATCACAGTATCGGAAAAATAATAAATAATTGTCAACTAGAGCTCCATCTAAAACGGGACCACTGAGGTGCATTTGAATGTGTTTTTCGTACGATATGAACCAAATAAAAGAGAACAATGAAGACTTCACAGAAAAATCAATAAGGAACTAAAGATGGTACGAAAGAGATATGTACTATTTGAACAACTGCAAGACTGTTTGCATATAACTTACAAAGGTACTTGCTGCATGTTATAAGCTGATAAGCTGATTATAGATATGAAAAAGGTTTAAGAAAAAAATTTAATTGTTTTGAAAACATCTACATAGGCACCTAAGAATGGATTAAGTACATATGTAGGCACAATAAACTTAAGGAAAGCAAAAAGAATGGATCCGCCAGCAAGAGGGCAGATTAATATAACGCAACAAAAATGGTTCGCGTATAAAATGGGAGAATGTAAGAAGGTACAGCATCATAATGTAGGCGTATTGGTCGAAGAACTCTAGCCTAGTTCATTAGGTGATGATTGTACAATTTTGAAATTTAGGATATAATCACATCGTATGAATTTGATTTTGTAATGTAGTATAAGTATATTTTAAATTATTCTTTTAACATCCTTTAGAATTAAGTTTATATTGTTGTTTATAATGTTTATTATATAATTTTACTAACCTTGCGACTACGCAAAATGATTGTAAATATTAATTATTCTACTAACCTAGTTTTTAATTGGAATATTTTGCATCTGCAACTGCATCCTTATTTGATCTAAGATAAAAAATGTCTTCAATAAAAGTTGTAGAGGGCAATAAAAGCTATGTATACACAGGAGTTTTTTTCTCAATACCATAGCGGTTTGGTCTGTTCATTACTACACCACCGGTTCCTAACAGTGCAGAGCAAAAATGAAAGCTATGTTCTAATATATAGGGAGTCTGATAAATACAAAACTTAACATGTGCTAATGGTTCTACTGGTGTGATGTCTGTATACAGGGTGGCCCAGACCAACATATAATTAATACTACAGAGTGGACTAGAGATCAAAATAGGGCGATTGAAATCAGCTTTCCTTTATATGCTCCATTGAGCCGTGTGAGTTTGATGAAGGTTTTTTTTCATACTTTTGAACAATTCGAAACTTGTGAAAAGCTAGGCTCTGAATTTTGAAGAAAAAATTTGAAACCGAATTTCAAAAAGAAAAGTGTGAACACGAAATTTGAAAAAATGCCTTGAATTCACTTCAATTGCTAGACTTAGGTGTAACGCTAATGAAGATCATATCAAAAGAATAAGGAATCTAAAGAGATAATGAAGTAGTGAGGAATCCATCATGACTGAGTTCTCAAATCAGTATCATCATTAAGGCTCTCTCTATTGTGCGTTTTAGAGGGAACAGACATAAAAATAGTATATTACGTAACAGGAGTTGTAAGTAACCCATTACGCACAAAATGAAAAAGTTTATGCACGAAACCGCGCAGCGGCGAGTGCATAAATTTCATAAGTGCGTAACGGACTTACAACTCGTGTAACGTACTATACTTTTTCTACGCCCATTCATTTTCTTCCAATAAATAAAAAACATCGCAATCATTTAAACTTTATTATAATAGTGGTTAATAACAATTGAACAATTATTGTAAATCGATTGTGCCTTATTATTTAATGGCGATGAACGGTTATTTATAATTGTATTATATTTTGTTCAAGAAATTGACAATATAAATGACATGACAATTATTTTCATAGCGTGCTACTTAAGAAAACGTCCTATTTTTAAAGAAATTGCATAGTGTGCTGCCTACATTTAAGGGCGTCACTCTTTCAATACTAAATATATCTCGCTAATACTAAAAGTTTTTATGTTTTTTAATTGACGTTATTTGTGTAAATAGATCAAATAAAGTCTTACTTGAATAAAAACTTGATTGTAATTTAATTAAACCAAGAAGTTTAAGTTTTCTTCTCAAAACGCACGTGTATGTTATGAGATCTCATTACGTGCATGTTATTGTTAAATATCATTTACAAGGAAGGTTCACAGTGCGATTTTTGACGTTTACAGACATGGGCGTAGAAAAAATATTGTATGAAACTTATACAAATGTTCGTACAAAAAATAAGCAGTACATATTCCAATTAAACATGTTTTCTATTTATGTATAGTTTGCCAACGAAATTACTAGCCAGCCCGCTATTTTGTTATTAAATGGGCGGTCGGTTTGAAATTTGAGTGATTTGTATAGGTACATTGGATGAACATTTCAGGTATTTAAACATCTGACTGTGATTTCCGGTTCAATCGGAAACTTAACGAACTTCGTCATTACATTACAAATTTTACAGCATTAGAATCGGAAGGAATGCTTTTAGTACTGGAATATACAAGGCCGCCGAAATTACAATGCAATATATTTAGGATTTCTGGTATAATAGTTTATTTTATTCAAACTGATAAAATGGGCGACTCATTCGACATGTCTTGGAACCGTCATAGCTAAAGATAGAGTATGAAGTATGATACATGTTTTCAAGAATCCAAATTTTAAAAAATATTTAGGTAATTCTATTTGAAAAAAAAACTTTGAATTTCCATTTGAACCCTAAATTATAGTCAGATGTTTGAATACCTGAAATATTAATCTTCATGTCAAAATTCATAAATTCAACATGGCGGCTCCAAAATGGCGGACGAAATTTGTGATTATTGTCAAACTATGGGTTGAGGTTACGAATTTATCCGGAGATTGTCAAAATTCAATATCGTGGCTCCACGATGGCAAACAAGTTAATCATAATAGCTCAGAACTCATGGAAAAACTACCTTATAATAATGAAGCTGTATCAGAAATGCATAGAGTTACGAGACGAATAAAAGCATAAAATAAAATCATAGAAAAACTTTTTAATGACAAACATTTGTTCAAATGCACTAGAAAGTAAAAAATAATTTCTTTGGATGTATAACGTGGATTATTCTGTAAGTTACAGATTAAAAAGCTTTTGTATTCGAACTTAAAAATTTTGCAGCATGCTCTATGTGAAAAAAAATTACATACAAAGTATCGTTAAAATTGTGCCACCCTCAAGTTTTTATTTTCAAATACGAATCTATATTTTCAATTGCATTGATTCAAATGCCAAGAGTCATGTTTCATATCGGCGTAGTATTTACATCTGAACTACAGACTGTTTTGGAAATATTGAACTATTACCGATATAATTTCAAATCTACAATAATTAAACAAGATCTTGTATCATCAACTTGGCATTGATCCACTTCTTACTCACTGATATTTTTCAATTACAGCTATTATGGAATATTTAAAGAGGTTAAAATTGATCTGGTCATAGTTCAATATACAAAAAATTGTTATGGCAAAGTTTTGGAAAATCCTTGCAAAATAAAAAAATGTAGGCAAAAGAAGAATTTCAAAATTTTCAATTTTTCCGGTATAACTCCAGAACTAAAGAAGCTAGATTGTCTTGAATCAAATGAATGACCTCTGAAATACACAACTTTGCCCCCATTTAACTATCCCTATATCTCTTACCGTTACCATGATCCCAATGCATAGACTCGAATTTGAATAGCATTGTATAAGAAGTGTGGAAAGTGACATATGCCGGACGAGTGCAGGAAATACAATTTCTAACGAGTTATGCACTCTATTTCTCCTACGACCTTGAATATACAAATGGTGTGAATCATGAGTATTAAAATATGAATTCTGAGTATATAATTACTATCATGCGAGGTAACAGAACGCAAAAGTTGTTTTTCGTTAGTCCGCATTCGGTCCTCCCTATTGCTCATTTTCCTAATACAACTATTCAATTACTGGACTTCTTGCTTCAGACGGTTTTTGCCGTAAGACGAAGTCCATACTTTCTTTCATTTTCTTTTAATTATACATTAATTTAATTTCAATTGCTTCTCTTAACGTTATCTAACTTTAATTTTGTTTGACGTTTGCATAATTATGTAAATTTTCCTGATTTTAATGAAATTTTCCTACAATATATTTTCCATATTACCTACTGACACATCTTGGATTCTGCTGGATACCACGGGCATGTGACAACTTTCCTTTTATAATACTTTTCATGTGAATGATATATACATTTAAGCCCTGATTATAGCTCAGTATGCCGAAACTAGTTGCCCCTGTAACTTGTAATAATATATGCTGTAGTACGTATTTTGCGTTTTACTTACTGCTATTTCCTTGCATAATATATTTGAGAAGATGGATAGTCTTTTTCATTAACATTAATGTAAGTTATAATCTCTGATAAACTACAAATACAAATTGAAAATCATTTTTGGTCGTGGTAAAAATAAAAAGTCAATTACTTATTAGTAGTTTGTTTGTTTAAAAGAATATATAAAATGAGTAATGTGTCTCTCTCATTTGTGATCATGTATGTCAATGTACGCACCATTATAGAATCAATCTTCGGTAAGTTACAGCTACATCTTTTGACGGATCCAGTCTCCATTGTGATAAAAATCGTGAAATATTATCGTTGTACCAACAAATTATCAGTAGTAATATAACAAGAGAGTGAGAATAAATTGAAAATAATTTGACAGATTTTTTGAAAACTTGTTGCCAGGCAATAGTCACGAGAGCCCGCAGGGCTCGAGTGGCTATTGCCAAATGGCAACAAGTTTGAACAAAATCTGTCAAATTATTTTCTAATTTATGGAACTCTCGAGTTATATTTGACTAGATTATTTTTTGATTCACAAGTTGGTGAAGGTCTTAAATTGTCTCCATATAGACTGATTACTTATTAGAATATTTTTCGAAGTAGTTTCTATAATCTTATTCGTTATTTCTTCATCAGAAAAGGTACTAAACCGATGATGTTCACTCATTTTATATATAACGTTGACACAATTAGATAATTATTTTGACAACTATCTGACACTTGCTAGACAAATAAGAGCAACAGTGATTATTCCCAAGAATAATCACAAGAGCTTTATTCCCACTATAATAATGACATGATTGGTTGAAACTTACCCTTGTGTCAAATAAAGAAGCATTTCATTGGTTTTAAGAAACGTCAAAAAATAATCAAGAAAAATAGTTCATATTCATAACTGGGTTATGAGAAATAAGTTTAATTTAAAACGGATAATAAGTTTTTTAGAATGTTATTTTAGGTTTCTAAAAACTATATTTTATGTGTAAAACATAGCGTCACATGGATTTGTACCAACCGTCAACATCCCTATTACTAGAAAATATGTTTCATTCTCCTTTCTCAAAAGAAAAATAAATACATATTTAAAATTACTGGAAGTCACTTTGAACGCGATCTATACGCAATATACAGGACACACCGATTCTTAAAGAAATTCAAATCTACCTACTAATAATCGATCAAGGTCCCAGTGTTGCCAAATAATAGGAAGCCACTCTGTGCGTGATATCTATGCATTGGGGCTGTTCTATATACATATTGTGTATATCGGAGGATGCCACTTCTACCGCTATCGCGATATATATATATATATATCGCGATAGCGGTTGAAGTGGCGTCCGTATAGATTTGTAGCGCTGTGGCATCCTCGGATATACACAATATGTATATAGAACAGCTCCAATGCATCGAGATCACGCACAGAGTGGCTTCCTATTTTTTGGCAACACTGGGACCTTAGTAGATTATTAGTAGGTAGATGTGAATTTATTTAAGAATCGGTGCGTCCTGTATATTGTGTATAGATCGCGTTCAAAGTGACTTCCAGTAATATTATTTTCTTTTGAGAGAGGAGAATGAAACATATATTCTATTAATAGAGATGTTGATGGTTGATACAAATCCAAGTGAAGCTATATTTTATACATAATTTTTAGAAACCTAAAATAACATTCTAAAAACCTTATAATTCGTTTTAAATTAAATTCATTTCTCATAACTCGGTTATAAATATGAACTATTTTTCTTGATAATTTGTAAGAACAACGATAATATTTTACGATTTTTATCACAATGGAGACTGGATCCATCAAAAGAAATAGTTGTAACTTACCGAAGATTGATTCTATAATGGTGCGAGTAACTTTGCTAGAAACATGGTTTTTGTGTAGTGGAGAAGGATGTGAAAATATCTTTGTAAGTACCTATAAAAGTACATTGACATACTTAATTATAAATGATGAGAGAGACAACTTACTCATTTTATATACTCTTTTATCATATTTAGAGCTACTTAACATCTATATCAACTAAATAAAACTTGAAATCATCTCTGTAAACAAACAAACTACTAATTTATAATTGACTTTTTATTTTTACCACAACCAAAAATATCTAAAATGATTTTCAATTTATATTTGTATTATAACTTACATTAAAGTTAATAAAAAATACTATCCATCTCAAATGTATTATGTAGGCAAATAACTGTATGTAAAACGCAAAATACGTACCACAACATATATTATTACAAGTTACAGGGGCAACTAGTTTTGGCACACTGAGCTATCATCAGGCCTTAAATGTATATATCATTCACATGAAATGTATTATAAAAGGAAAGCTGTCACATGCCCGTGGCATCCAGCAGAATCCAAGATGAGTCAGTAGGTAGGTAATATGGGAAATATACTGTAGAGTATGAAAAAAACCTCACACGGCTCAATGGTGCATATAAAGTTAAGTTGATTTCAATCGTCCTATTTTCAGCTCTAGTTCACTCTGTAGGATTGATTGTATGTTGGTCTGGGACACCCTGTAACAGACATCACACCAGTAGAACCAGTTGCACATGTTTAAGTTTTGCAGTTATCAAACACCCTGTATATTGGAACATAGCTTTCAGTTTTGCACTGCACTGCTTGGAATCGGTAGTGTAGTAATGAACAGACTAGAGTTTTTTCTAACACCAAACCACTATGGTGTTTGGGGAAAGTACGCTAGTGTATACATAGCGTTTATTGCTACCTAACTTTTATTTAAGACATTTTTTCCTTAGATCAAATAAGGATGCAGCTATCGTCCATCCATATATCATTGATACACCCTGTATATATATATATATATATATATATATATATTACTCTGAAAATTTCAAATGACGGTTGAAAATAGAATTACTAATTTCTACCGTATACATTTTCTACAAATAAAATAAACACGTTTCAAAGTGGAATTTTTTTTTAAAGTTATGTTAATTTTCTTGGTACAAAAATGAAATGCATAAACTTTGGTCATGTAGCTTTCGCAAAGCACACAAAGCACGTGAAAGCATTGTCTACAGTTGAGTAAATACAGTTAATTATAATAAAATTTACTATGTTTTTATATTGATAGCGTCGGAAATAAGGGTATAAAACATTCCGTTGGAAATCGTAATGGTTGGATGGAGTTTGCGGTTCGTTTCCTCTCCCCAGTCGGATCCCGCAGGATCCCTAGAATTACAGGATTTATGCAGCGGTCTCCGACACGTCTGAATTTATAGCATTTAATAGATGACATATAAGACTCGATCATAATGAATCTCATTTTTATAGAAGTACGAGTAGATTTATATCATGGTGTAGATTTCTTCGACTTTTACTCTTATCCACTACATTTGTAGTAGTCAGTTGGAAGTAATATATAATTATTAGATATGGGAAATCGTAAGGTTCTCGAGGTGGTGATGGCGTTGGAAGAATCAGGTTATAGTGACGATGGTATATTGTTTGATAAACGATTCTTCTTATTCCTATTTCGAAAGTTAAAATAATAATAATAGATAGATAGATATATGCTTATTGACAACTTGTACATATATATTATGTTTGAAGTCAGTGGCAGTAATGATAAAAGGAATACAACAATATTTGAAACAATTAATAAATGAAACGCAACCATAATTTAAAACTAGATTAAGAGGTAATAAAACATCAACTAATAATTGAATGTAAAATAAATAGAATTAACAACGACAGTCTCTGGGCGCAAATTTTAAAAAATCATCGATACTACAAAAACAGTTTCCTAATAAAAACATTTTAGCGAATTTGATAAATTCACGAAGACTTTTATTTTGGAGATCGTGACCTCTAAAAAAACTATTAAAAATACTTTAAAATTCAACATTCAGTTTATTCGCCTGGGTATTCCTGATCCTAGAGAAAGGGGCCACAAGATCCACCGCATTTCTCGTGCCGTAGGTATGAATGTTATAGTGCCGAATTATAATTCCTTCTATTTTTGTAAACCAATATCAATGTTTCATAAATGTACAGACAGGGAACCAGCACAATCCTACACCCCCTAAACAGTGCAAGGCAGTGCGAACCATAAGGAGCATTTCCGACAATCCTCACGGCGGATGTCTGAAGAGCGGAAACTTTATAAGCCCCACTCTAGTTTACCCAAAATCTAATGCCGTAAGTGAGAAGTGAGTGAATGGTGCCAAAATACGCAGTACGAAGGGCACTGGTTTGCAAGCAATGCCGAAGCTGCCGCAGTACGTAAATTTGCGAAGACAGCGCAGAACACAAGGCTTCAATTTGAGGAGACCAGGTAAGACTCGAGTCAAGTGTTAACCCAAGAAACTCAACTCGTTGTAACTTATGAGCAAGCTTGTCCGAGGTGAAAGTGATTCTGACGGTTTTGCTTCCAATCAATTGCAGTTTATTAGCCACAAACCATTTTTTTGCTAATGAAAGATGTTCAGATTCATCAGAATCATCATCATGAAGTAATGTCGTGTCGTCAGCATATAAAGTACAAGTACATCCGTTAACGGATGACGACAAGTCATTAATAAATATAAGAAACAGCAAGGGTCCCATGACTGAACCCTGTGGAACTCCAAATTGGATTAGCATATTAACTGATTCACGCCCAAGCTGACATACTGGGTCCTATCGGCAAGGTAAGAGCCAATGAGCTCCAATGGTAAACCACGAATGCCGCAATGTTCCATTTTGGCAAGTAAAAGAGAATGGTCCACGCGAGACCTTGGCGAGATCGCACAGAACAGCAGAAGTACCATGACGCTCGTCAAGGCCATCGACCACGGTCCCAATCACCTTTGCAAGAGCATCGATTGTTGAGACATTCTTTCTAAAACCAAATTGATGAGGAGAAATGATGGAATGAAGCTCAAGAATTCTGGAAGCCAGATGATAATTTAAATTTTTTTGAATATAACGGGAACGATGGAAATCGGTCTAAAATTACTAGCACAATACAAGTCGCCTTTTTTATGCAACGGCAAAACCTTAGCAATCTTTAACTCACCAGGTCAGTTCTCTTAGGTCAAGCAAGTATTGAATAAAATTGTTAAAGGACCAGTAACATGTTTAAGAGCAGCCTTTATTAAACGGCTATTAAGACCATAACAATCAGTGCATGTTGAGTTTTCCAGCTGTAAAATAGCAGCTTGAACCTCACCTTCAACGACTGGAGGTTAGAAGAAAGTTTTGTTCGTCCCTTACAGAACTTCCCCAGGGGATAGAGAAGTTACAGTACATTGAACTTCATTACGCTAACTTCCTGTATATGAGGATATTACACCCGGACGCTGACTTTGCTAAAATCCAAAGAACATTCGATTAAAATCCGATCCTGATTTAGCAATATTTTTTTTAGAAATTAATCGTTCGATTTGTATTATAGTCAGTCTGATTTTAGTTATATTATTTTTACCAGTTTTATTGTGTAATTTTAATTGTAACAGTTGTTAATAGTAAATAAAGTATTTTTTAAAAGTGAGTTCCCAAGTGGCAAATCGTATTTATAATTTATCTTGTGTGTTTTATTCAATCAATGTTATTGGTAGTGTGATATATCTGCCTAAAGTTATATTTATGTCCACAATTTTTTTAATACAATATTTATCTACATATTTACATTCAAAAGTTGTATCAAATTTATGGCCCAAAAATGATTTCATTATCGCCATAAATTACAGATTAAATGTTGATAAATGGGAATACATCAAAGTAAGACCGAAATGAATAAATAACAACGGTCAATATAACTTCATTTGAATAATCTTATCAAGTTTTCTCGAATGTGCATTAGGGTTTTTCGTAGGCAATATACATAGTTCTAAAATTAAAATTAATAGTTCCCATTACCATTTTATCCAATAATTTCAGATAAATAATTCCCAAAAAACGATTGAATCAGAAGTTAAATAAACTCATAAACGTTATTGATAAAATACGAACCTCAAGCACTTAAATTGAGGCAGTTATAGATAAAGAACAAAATACATAAATCAAAACCGTGGGTAGAAGGAAACATTCTATTGTATAATTATGTATCTGGTATTCTGAAATACAATGATTTTTAAAACTAAGGCAGCCACGTTGAATATAAATTGAGGCTATCCAAGAAAATTGTAAACAGTTATAATGACAATGAATATTTTAAATCCAGAAAAGGTATAGGTGAAATCAAACTAATTCATCAAGCTATGATGAATGAAAATATCGAAGCAGCTGCTTGTAAATATGATTTTTGTATATATATGAAAACAATTAGAAGGGGTAAAGAATGAATGTAAATCAATCGGTTAACATGAACAGAAGTATTGACGAAGTGAAAACTAGGTAATTGAAGGGATATTTTAGAAAAATAGTGGAAGAAAAAACATTCAACTAAAGATAGACTACCTAAGATCCAAATAGCTGCGATCAAACGTCAGGTAAACAATTCATCGACATGGCCAGATTGTCCTAAATAACAATAGTTTCATGTGTAGAATAATCCATTTGTGTTTATTTGACCGACGAAACAATCACAAAACTCCCTAATTAGTGCATATTCAAGAGTTGAATTGTTCACAACGCAAGAAGACATATTAGTTCTGAAACCGCCTTCTATTGAATGCATAATATTATTATATGCTAGTAAAAAATGGATCCAATTTTTAGATTTATCACGAAAAAATGTACGTCAACGTAACAAGCCTGTTATTCTATGATCAGCAAGACGTACGCTATTTCATTCATAATTTGCCGACCGTGTTGCCAATAGAGTTTAAATGCGCTTAGAGGTTATCGTGGAAGGTATTTTGCTGTTTTCGTAAAGCGATTCAGTGTTGCTTGAGTACTTGGTGGATAAAAGTGTAATGGCGAAATGTATACAGTGCCACAAAGTGGAAATTACGGGTACACACCAAACATTCCACAGGTTAGATATTATATATTTTTGATGACATTTTGCTTCTACTCATCGGCGTATACATACTGTAGAAATGAAAAAGTATTCAATAAAGGACAGGAATGTATAGTTCTTCATTGACATATGTCCATAATCGGTTGAAGAATATGGAGGAAAGAAACTTAACAATATACTTAATAGTTACGGATATACATCTAAATGCTCAATTACAAATTCAATAAAACTAATAAAAAAATTAGAAGCATTCAACTTGCAAGATGGCTGAAGTTACCAATATGTTCTCTTAAATTCCTCCTAAGGAATGTCTAAGACTTGTAAGAAAATTACTAGAAGATAAAAATATTAATCCAGGAATAATATCAGATATACTTAATTTATTTGATGTATGTATTAATCAGAATTATTTCACTTTTGACAATAAGATGTATATTCTAAATGAAGGTTTACCAATGGGTAGCCCTATATCACCAATAATGAAAAACATTTTTATGGACAGTATAGAAAGAAAAATATTTGAAATATTTCAAAAAATGTTTTATTTTGGTATAGATATGTAGGGGTGTAACGGGCGACGGTACATATGATACAGATGGTACAGAATACCAGCCCAAATGTCAACATCACCTGCACGGGGTACACCCTGCTATATAAATAACGAGGCCCTAACGTCCGAGTATCTGCCGGTATAAGTAGATCCCTCACAATTGATAACAGTCTCTTCATAGAAGGGTGGATGTGCAAACTAGAGGTAGGGCACTCTCTTGTCCTTGGAGTGAGAAATCGCTTCAAAAGGCGGATGAACTGGAAGCAGTCAACGGCGTGTGAATGAAGAAGGCAACGGGAAACCACTTAATGAAAGGTCCCGGTGAACATCCCTAGTATAACAAGAATGGCATCAAACGAAAAAGTAGAAAGTACTGATCATGATGTACGGAACACAAGATCCGAAAGGGAAGGAAACTCACAAATAGACTACAGGGCCTCCCAAGTCGTCAGTATGCGAGACCCTGCATAGCCAATGAAAACATAACATCAAAAAAGGCTCAAAATATATTAAAATCTCAGACCCATACGAGAGTAGAAAACAATGGAATCAGAAATCCCTGAATCAGCACCTGTAATGTAAGAAGTTTGTTTATGGCTGGAAATCTAGATAATACCGTCAGAAAAATGCACAGACTGACGATCAACATCCTGGGTTTAAGCGAAATCCGATGACCTGGAAGTGGAAACTGCCAAAAGAATAAAACAACATTGTACTACTCGTGCAGTAACAAAAGAAACCATCCTAATGAAGTCGGTATCTTATTAGACAATAAAACAAGTAAAGCTGTAATTAGCTCTATTCCACTCTCAGATAGAGCCTTGTTCATCAGACTAAATGCCCAACCTCCAAACATAAATATAATCCAGTGCTATGCTCCAACCGCAGAAAAACCTGATTGAGAGGTGAAAACATTTCATAAAGAAATAAAGGAACCACTAGGATATACCAATAAGAACGAAACTACTATAATAATGGGCGACTTTAACGCGAAGGTGGACAACATTGAAGTAGATAAATCGTCGGTAAGTACGGCCTAGGTGAACGCAATAGTAGGGGAGACCGGCTAGTACAATTTTGTCAAGAAGAGGAATTTGTGATTGCTAATACATTGTTCAAACTACCAGAAAGACGTTTGTATACTTGGCAATCTCCGCAGCACCGCCCAGATAACATCGTTTGCAACCAGATCGACTATATTCTAATCAAAACTAAATTTGAAAACGGAATAAAAGGCATAAAAGCATACCCAGGTGCGGACATGGGCTCAGACCATAATCCTGTGGTAGGTAATCTGAATGTGAAATTTAGAGAGCTAAGAAAGAGTAACAAAAAAAATATAGACATGAAAAAACTTAGAGACAAAAATACACAGACAAAGGCAAAAGAACGAATGACTGAAGAATTTGTAACAATAAAGTGAACCACAACATCAGATACGAATACAGAAAATGCCTGGGATCGAATTAAACATGCAATTGTAAATGTAGAACAAGAAGAAGTAGGGTATGCCAGCCCAAAGACCAAGAAAAAATGGATGACAGAAGAAATTCTACTGAAAATGGACAATCGGAGAGTACACAAACACAAAAACATCGAAAAATACGAACAAATAAGGAGAGAAATAAGAAAGAAAATCCGAATAGCAAAAGAAAAGTGGATTAAGGAAAGATGCGAGGAGATTGAGTAACTTCAGAATAAACAGGACAGCCATGGAGTTCATAAGAAAATAAAAGTGGTAACGCATTCCAAAAAAAACCAACCTGATTTCTTAGAATTTTCAACTTTTATTCAATATATTGTGGAATTATTTAAAAACAGTAAGTTTCATTTAAAAATAGTAATATGGGTAGATTCCACGAAGTAAGGGTCGAAGACAGTTAATTTCATTCAAAACAATTGTGAATTTGTCGTGATAATGGCGAGTATAAGAGGAAATAACTATATTTGTGTGAGAGCTACTAGTCTTGCTCTAGAGCATCTGTACCCTTCGACGATAGGGAAGCAGCTCACGTAAAAATCGTATTTCGTTGGACTGATCAAATTCGACAATGTCGAACCAGGGTAAAAGAAATAACCGTTTTTGTAATTATTTATTCCAAAAATCAGTAAGTGGGACGAAGCGAGAGAATGCTTTGAGCGAAATAGAGTGAGGATCTTTTGAAAACATAACTTGAGTTTTACGTTGCAGGTTTATATTTGTTAAAATAGCTGTTGCAAACTGTGATACCATTTATCATCTGGTGAAAATATGTTTAATTCAATTTTTAAGAGGTTTGAACGCAGTTCATAAGAGCTAACGAAGAGCAACAGAGTTTTTCAATTATGTAGGCGAAAAATGAGGAAAATCCAAAAAAATGAATATTTGTGTTTTTCTCTTCTTTTAATTCAAATAATTCCTAAGCGATGGTAATATTTTACATGTGAATACGCATTTTAACAGAAATATATTATCATGAATAACGTAGTGATAAAGAACAAAGTAATACAAACAAAACTATTTATTCTCATCATTTCGCTTCCGCAAGATCGATCGAACAAAACCGAAATCGAGGAACACAATCCACGTCGCACCTTCCGCCAATAATTCCCATTTGTCTGAGATATTGTGTTAGGACATCACTAATTGAATTCCAGGCATTCTCACAGATCCATTTTCGTCGAGTCTGAGTGCTCGACCGAAGTCAACCTGTGTGCCACAGCGGTCACCTCATCATAAGTTTCTCTGCTATGCTGCTGTACTGTTCCACATTTTCTCCTCGTCTGTCTCCATTTCCAGATTCTCCACTATTTCCCGCGTTCGATTGCGGTTTGAGAATGTATATACCATAGTTTAATTGATTAAAGAGCTAAGAAGTTTTTGTTTCTGGTTTTCCTTCGATTGCATTTTGATGAAACTGTCTAATTGAATTGTTTTGTGAGTAATAAAAACATCTACGTATGTGAAAAATATATATTGGATTTTTTTTCGTATAATTTTCAACCAATCAGAACGATCAATTTAGTTAAGTTACCTTGTATAATTTCGATAATACCTGATTATACACAGAGTAGCTCTACCAATCGAAAATTTAACAATAATTCAATTTCCATAGTAACCCACGGATATAGAAAAACAAAATGGATACAATAATACAATGTTTGAGACACTTTAGCTGAATAAATTACATAGTTATATGTTAATATTCTCTTTTCCTTACATTTTATTAACAACTATATAGTAGAGATCTGAAATAATGAAAAATAAAACTAGCATTGAGTGAAAAAATACATATATTGATATTCCAAAGCAACTTACTGAATATATAACAATATAAACTTAATTCTGATACATTTATTTCAACTAGGAAAATACCAAATATTGTAAGTATAGGTAAGGTTTCTATTCAGTATTAGTTTTGAATATTTATTCATTACACACGTTTTTTTCCACTTTGAGAAGGCTATAATAGGGTGCCCCTAGATTTCCTATAAATTTATTTGAAAGATGTGTCATCTTCATGCCCTGATGATCCGAGTACCTCACAACAAACATCGCATGAAATATGTATTTCCAAACAGAAATACTATTTTTAAAAAGATATTTCATTCAATTATTACAAAGAGAGATGTTATTCTCGGAGTGGTTATACAAAAACTGATTTACAAATATGAAGCAACTAAAGAACTATGATAACAAGTTTACATGAGGTTTGTTCTCACACGAGTTTCAAACCATCAGAAACGGTCAGGATTCTGCGCAATCCATTTCTCCGCGTTCATACATATGTTTTTGATTGTTTGAAATAAGCTGGACGTTTGACAGTTGGAAAACCATCAGTCATACCTGTGTGAACATCGTCCAGCTGTTTTCAAACAATCAGAAACTTATGTATAAACGCGGAGAAATGGATTGCGCAGAATCCTGACTGTTTCTGATGGTTTGTGATTCTTGTGAGAACAAACCTATGAATTCTAACTAATGATATATGATACGGTGCAGGTGCAGCGAATTATGACCTCGTAACTCCTCCGTCCTTAAGAAGCGAAAATAACGGAGTGATTTTCGCAAACTGCCTCCATGGGAATTTCTTCGATGACTTTGACTCTTTCTTTCTTGATTTTTGAATTTTCACATCTTCGTCTAATTACATAGAAGGTTACGACGATACATCCAATGATTAAGATTGTTGAAAATATTGATAGGATTCGAATTTCGTGTGTATTATGCTGTTCTTCTATCAGTGTTAGTTGTTTTGCGATTCTGTGGATTTCGTATAACTCATCGAATTTTATTTCTGATATAATCGGCGTTTGATAGTTTCTTCTGATCTTAATTTGTTCTAATTCGATCTTTGGTAAAATCAATGGCTTGCCTTCGCTAATTCCTTTAACTCTGGAGAATTTTAATTCCTTCGTGGAGATTTCGCATCCTTCTGGGATGTTAATAAGGGTGGATTTTGCTACTTCGAATATTCTGTTGTTTCGGCAGTTTGATTTTATTTCTACTTGTTTCAAAGGGATTATTAGAACTTCATTAGCTGTTATCTGCTCGATTAAAGGATTTTGGATATGGACCTTGGTGGCGTAGCAGCTGTCCGGTAGTTTTGCGCTTCTTATCAGTTCGTCGGTACAGTTATCAGTGGGGATTGTTTCTTGGGTACAATAGTAAATTTCCCCCAGTTTTTGCATTCCTGGTTTCCAAGCTGTACATCTTCTTCGTTGCGTGCCAAGTAAGTGTGTGAAGGGACAAATATTTAATTAGCTTGGATAATAGGGTAAATATGGTAAAAGTCTAAGGATATAGTTTTCCGAATAGGAATATGGACAGCAAAGATTAGTTTGGATTCAGTAAAGGTTGCTTACGTTCCAAGAAAGGTGTAGTATGTTAAGACATTCTTGAACCTGGGAAATTGATTTTTACCATAAATGCTATGCAGATATTCTATCATGTCAAGAATTTCCTTACTTGTTATCATGGACGGATGAAGAATATTCAGTTTTGAAAATAACAAGGCGTTCTCAAGATTTTCTACGAATAATATTAAATTATGACAATCGAGATTGATTTGACTAATTGTTCCTTGAAAGGTTATATATTTGCTTAGAGAATATATTTGATTAACTTTTGCGGCTCCAAATTTAACTAGATTATTTTTGAGATGTTTTGATTTTGTAAAAGTACTGTTACTGAGTGATTCTAATGATCGATTAGTTTCTTGAATAAAGTGGTAGGTAAATTAACTTCGGTAATCATATTTTTCTGATTCGTTTGCAGTAACCTAAGAGCATTATGGTATCGAATGCCATCGTCTGAATCCAGATTTCCAAACAACCATTTATTGACTTTTCCCATACCATTGATCATACCTCTTTTTGAACGCATATGGGGATATAAATTGTCGAATTTACGTTCTAACGAATTAATAAGAAACTCTGTACTTACTAAAATATTTTCGCTAAGACCCTGATATGAAATGAGATTTGAACTATTAGTATCAAGAATTGATTTTCTTGAGTTGCTATTTTTTGCTGTTGTGAGATGTAGTTCGATTCTGTGTAATTTACACAAGTCTTCTAGGTCTTAAATCTATAAGATTATTTTATAAGCTAACCCGTGATGAGTTACAAAATTAAGAAGGGTGTCTATTACTGATATGCCGGTTACGGTTTCGATCGGATAGGCTTGGCCGTATCGAGAGAAAGAATCGATTATTGTGAGGAAATGTTAATATGGTTTAGAAGCTGTTGGGGTGAGATTAAATTTAATAACGGGTGGATTTCGGTCGTACTTATTTTTTAAACAAATTTCGCAGCTATTTACAAATTTCTCTATGTCCTCAGACATTTTGGACCAATAATAATTTTTTGTAAGAGACATTTTCAACTCATTGATTCCTCCATGATCCCTTTTGTACACGTGGTAATACTCTAATTTTTCGCATTGTTCTTCTGACGTTACTAAATCTTTAAGAAATTTTGAACAGTGCATTAATTTAAACGCTGAATTTTCAAAGAATTTTTTCAAGATTGTAACAAACATTTCGGGTAAATTAGTTTGTCTAAAATATAAAGCATACGTAATTCTAGGATTTAAAAATCTTTGGCGAAAGTGAGGTCCGTTGAGCTGCCCCCCCCCCCTCCGGTTAGATTTTTTTTACCAAAATGCTAGCAAACATGAAGTGCACCTAGCACAACAATTTTTATAGCTAGCACACCAACAGCTCACAATAAAAATGCTTTCAAATTTAGGTGGGGCCAGGATAACGCTACCCCCCCCCGTTGGAATTTTTGCGCCAAAATGCTAGCACCGATAAAGGACACCTAGCACAACCTAGAACACCATTTTTTATAGCTAGCACACCAACAGCTCACAATAAAAATGCTTTTGAATTCGGGTGGGGCCAGGTTAACGCTAGCCCCCCCCCCGGTTGGAATTTTTTCGCCAAAAGGCTAGCACAAATGAAGTACACCTAGCACAATCTAGGACACCATTTTTTATAACTAGCACACCAACTACACTTTTAATTCTGGGTAGCGGGACGGAGGTCAGTGAAATAACGCTATACTTACTCGATGAATAAATGAATGGATAAATGAATAAGTTGAATATATATGTAAAACGGCTGGTTTATTCGTTTCTTACTGTAGTGACGAAAAATTTTCGGAACATTTCACTCATATGGTAAAAATTACAAATGAAGCAGAATCTTTTTGGAAATAACTATCCGGCAGGGCCGATAATTTCCCTTTTAAGTCCGTATCTAAGTAACGTCTAAGTAACAATTGTTGTTATTATCATAATTTTAATTTGAAATATCATGAAAATGTCACAGTTTGAAAACGGTTCTTCAAGTTTAATCCAAAAATAAGTGATTGAAAATGAACCAAAAAGGGTAATTAAATACCATGTAATGTTGTCTAAATAATATAAATTTCGCATTAATACAGTCTAATCGAGAAATATTCTATCGAATTACACTCGTGAAAATAGTTAGATCATTAGTTTCACTTATATAGTCCATGTTGCTTGTAATATTATTAGAAAGAATAAATATTATTACAACCCTCAGCCCTTCGGGGAAACCCTTTCTTAACCCAAACATCTGAATCGGCCAGTTTGGATGTAACCACAAGAATTTTATTCACTCTTAAGGCCCATAAATCGGTATTATAAAAATGATTCAAATTTTAACGATAGACTTGGTTCAACGACCCTTTTAAAAAGTCCGATGAGAACTTCAGATGGATTATTCCTATTAGTGTTTTAAATGAAACTCAATGTTTCTACTTAATTCCACAATATAATGAAAAAAGTTTGAAAATTCTAAAAAATTGACAATTGTTTCGATAACTGAATATCATTGTCAGAATGACAGAAGTTACATTTAATGTGATGTACAAGAATTTTATTCCGTCATTTCAGTTCTTTAAGACCCAGTCTAACAATCCGCCAATCTCGGCAAATAACAAGGACTCAAAAAACCCAAGTACTCCAAATTGTAGACGAATTGGAACAACGGACTATAGCCCACATTCGTATTCTCAGCAAGTCCTTCCATTACCCATATTGTAAGAAAGCATAAAAAATTTAGTACACTTTCTTTAGTACGCCAAATTCGGTGATCCGCCATGTTGAATTTAGAATGACGTTACATACCTAATCATGGATTGGCATGTAAACTAGAGGCTTAAGACGTATATCCAGAATTTCAGCTCAATCGGTTGAAGATATCTGCTTCAAAACTGAGTTGCAAGATTGCAGCCGAACAAACATACATTGCCAGTTACATATTAAAAACTTTGAAAAATACATAGTAGAGTTGGTATCTTATGATATGTCACAGAAATATTTGAAGCTCTGATTAACCAGCTCTAAGAATTAAAAGCTGCACGTCCTACGTTAACTTGGGAATATAAAAAAAATCTGATAGTGAAATGCAATATTTATGTTATCATTACAATGGTTAATTAACCATCAACTTCGGCAATAAATATTCTGGCAAATTTAAATATAAAGTTTGAGTGTTTCTTTTAAATAAGGACTACAGTGAACCACGATCAGTCTAAAACATGTATTCTCAATATATTGAAACATTTTTAGGGATCTCAGCCGCCCCTTCCCAGATTGCACAACTTTGTCCAAAGGACATATCCAACGGCTTCGCTTTTTTAGACATTCATTTATCCAATGTCTGTACGCAAACGTTTGTCGTTGCCTTTTTTATAGTGTGACGTAATTTACAACTTATTTGTGTACGGATTGTTTCTGATTCCGTGACTAAATGGTTCAATTTAATCATTTTGTTTTATTAAAATTACTATGATTTTACCAAAATTATTTTTAAATGTGAAGGTTTTTTGTATTCTTTCGTTTTTTAGCATTAATTGAAAATAAATAGATAACTATTAATTTTATAATAGTTGATTATTAATTAATCAAATACCCTGCTAGATGGGAAAATATAGATATCACGCACAATCCGGCAACAGCAGACACCCTCCACCCCCTGAATTCAGAAATATTGTTAATGTAGTAGCTATAAAAAATTTTGAGTTAGGTTGTGCTAGGTGTCTTTTATTTGTGCTAGCATTTTGGCGAAAAAATTCCAACCGGTGGGGGCTAGCGTTAACCTGGCCCCACCCAAATTCCAAAGCATTTTTATTGTAGGCTGTTGATGTGCTAGCTATAAAAAATGGTGTGCTAGGTTGTGCCAGGTGTACTTTACCTGTGCTAGCATTTTGGCGCAAAAATTCCAACCGGGGGAGGGGATAGCGTCAACCTGCCCACCTCCGAATTCAAAAACATTTTTATTGTGAGTTGTTGGTGTGATAGCTATACAAATTGTTGTGCTAGGTTGTGCTAGGTGCCCTTTATGTGTGCAATCATTTTGGTAAAAAAAATCTAACCGGGGGGGGGCAGCTTGACGGACCTGCGAAAGTGGATATATTATATTCTAGATTTCTAGAAAGAAGAGTGACATTGAATCTAGTGTTATCGAATATTTTCTCTTGTTTGCAAATGTAAGAGTTTATTTCTCCTGTTGTTAATATTATTGGATTTTCATGCTGATTCACATATTTTTAGTAAATTGTTATGGATAAATCGGATTCTCTACGAAAGTATGAACCGTGTCTAAATCAGTGTCTTGAGCAATTCCGATATCAGGAGGATGGATTTAAATATCTTGAAGAACTTTTATTTTACTGCTATTGTTAAGTAAATTTTCTATGTCTAACTCAAGGAAATCGGGTAGGTTTTCATTGACTGAGAGAGGGATATCAGTTATTTGGTTTTGTCTTTGTATTATTTCGTCTATATCGTCGATATTAACATCTAAGGAACTGGTTTATAATGCATTTACATCTAGTTTAGGGGTTGAACGTGAAATTGCGTCCGCTACCTTGTTAAGCTTCCCTTTTTGATCCTTTTTTGTATACTCGAACTCCTCTAGTTTTTTGTCGTCCGAAAAGGTAGGGGGGGAAGTATTTGCACACACAATTGCTAGGAGCTCCTTCTCTATAGTAGAGTAGTTGATGATCTCCGCAGAATTTAAAGTTCTGGACGCATAGCAAATGGGTTGATTCTCTTGACTTAAGACAGCTCCAATGGCGTTCATTGATGCGTCCGTCATTATTTCAAAGGGTTTCTCGAAATTTAGATATGCTGAGAGAGGCTCGGAAATTAATAGATTCTTGCAGTGATTGAAACAGTTAATAAATTCATGTGTGAGTGTTCTATTTTGTTATTATTTTTGAGACAATTTGTTAATGGCTTTGGAATCCTAGTAAAATTGCGAATAAATGTCCTATAGTATCCTAAGAGGTCTAAAAAGGATTTATGATCTTTTCTGTTTTAGGTATCGGAAAGCGTTACACGGCTTCGATCTTTTTGGGATTGGGTTTAATCCCGTCCGGCGTCACAACGTGCCCCAAAAATTCTACTTCTCTACGCATGTATTCGCATTTATCTAGTTGTTACTTTAGTCCTGCTTGCCGTAATTTTTCAAAAACTAATCTGAGTTTTTGTATGTGCTCTTGAAACCCTGTACTGAAAATAATTATATTACTCATATACACAAGGCCCACCCTGTTCTGCAGATCTTTAAGAACTTCGTTCATTACCCTATGACAGGTACTGGGCGGGTTTGTCAGACCCATGGGCATATGCAAGAACTCGTAGTGACCATGGTCTAGCTATCCCTTAATTGTATCATGATCTGTTAGATTGCGACATAACCAAGTCGTCTAATTTCCAAGATATGGAGCCTTTTTTTGGCATTACATCTATTTTCAAAAAATTTGTTCATATAGGCCAAATAATAATCTATTTTTCATTTTGTATATATTTCCCGAACCTTAGCACGAACTACAAATCAATAATGATATATGGCACATTTCCACTAACACGTTTCATCAAGGCATACAGGAAGTAACAGGAAGCTATGTACTTAAAAATACATCTCGGCTAGAAAATAAGAATCAATGTTTTCCAAAGTGTAGGGGAAATATGTAGAAAATGACATATACGAGTAAAGCGACATATCATTCAAATTTTCGCGGCTAATACGTTTATAGTAGATACACTCACCGTTGAAGGCGTCCGAAATTGCTGCCGAAAATTTAGTATGCTCCATGCATCGTTACGAGCAGCTCGACGTACCACATGATTTTGCCGAGTTTGAGTTTTTTCTCGGGTTCTCGTATTTCGTCAATAAGGTTAGTATTTTTATTTTAAAATTAGTTTTGATCATTATTCGGCATTGCTTACCTGTTTCATTTACCATGCCTATTAATAATTCGTGAATGGATATACCGGTTTTGTTTTAATTCAGTTCAGAGTTTGATAGATCAGTTATGTGTAACGACATACACCAAAAACGTCTAAAATGACATATCATGTCATTTTATCCATATTTTTTGCAGGTTAAAAACAATGCCGCGCAATTACAAGAGCACTTCCGAACGGCAAAGCTGGTGTAAATCATCAATGGCAAAGGCAATTGAAGCGGTGAAAGAAATTGAAATGGGATGGGAGGGCAGGTAATACGTTCGGAGTTCTTCAGGCAACTTTTAGAAGACACGCGCTGAACAAAAACAAAATCCTAAAAGCCAAAATTAAAGGATTGGGAAGATACAAGACCACTTTCCCATTGGAAGTGGAGAAACAGCTTGCAGATCATTTGAAGTTAATGGAAACGAGATTTTTTGGTTTCAATTCCAAGGCGGTACAAAAACTTTCGAAGAAGAAATAAAGACATCAGTTTAAGAAAGCCGGAACCCACGTCCGCAGCTAGGGCACAGGCTTTTAAAAAACCCATAATCGAACGTTTTTGAAAGCATTGCAAGACGTTTTAGACAAGTTTAAGATTTCTCCGTTTCGTATTTACAATGTAGAGGAATCGGGTTTATCTACAGTTCAGAGGCCTCAATAGATTTTTGCAACTGCTGGTCGCAAGTAAGTTGGAGTAATCACAAGTGAAGAAAAGGGAGCCACCGTAACTTCTGTTGGTTGCATGAGCGGAACAGGTAATTTTTGTACCCCCTGTCCTTATTTTCCCCCGGAAAAACATGTAAAATTAATTGACTGATGGGGCACCAATTGGCACCGTAGGGGTAGAGCAAGAGTCAGATGACCTGTTTTAAAAGTGTTTGTCCATTTTCAGTCACATGTCAAGATAACTCCGGAAGATAACGTTCTGCTTATTTTAGATGGACATATCAGTCACACAGTCACTAGAGAATTGACACTTTAAATTCTGCGAAAGAAAAATGTATTATTCTCTTCTCTCTACCAGCTCACTGCACCCACATAATGCAACCTTTGGATGTGTCTTTTTTCGGACCACTGAACGGTTATCTCAATCAAGAAATAACGTTGTGGCTTGAAGAACATCCTGGCAGAGTGGTGACACACTTGCAGATTGGATATATTTTTGCCAAGGCATATCCGAAAGCAGCAACTGTACAAAATGCATGTAGTGGTTTTAAAAACACTGGTACATGGCCTCTTAATCCACATATTTTTCCAGACTATGTATTCGAATCATCGGAAACAACTAATATTCCTCAAGAATCCAATAATAACACTACAGTTGTAGACAGCAGTTAAACAGTTGCAACACCTGAACCCGAGCCTGAATCTAGTGCATCTTGTTCTTTAACAGAAATCGTAAGCACTTCGCCAAAAATTACAGTTTCCTATTGACAAAATATCTCCCGTGTCCCAAGGAGCATATATGCAGGGCAAGAGGGAACCTCGAAGGAGACAGAACGTTCATGAACTGACTTCCACTTCAAACATGGAAGACGTTAAAGCTAAGGAGGCCTGTAAACCTGCAAAGTCCACACTCGCCGGAAGGAAAAAAGTTACCAAGGTTGTAAATTTTGGTAGTGATGCTCGTGACGAATCAACACCATCTACATCTGGACAAAAGAATACAAATAGGGCCAAGATTTAGAGGAAAAGCATCTGGGCCTTTAGATCTGAGTTCAGAATCTGAGGAGGAGCCCTTTGCCGATATAAATGATGAAGACTGTCCATGCATTTATTGCAATGATTTGTTTTCGCGTTCGAGTTCCAATGAAATATGGCTCCAGTGCTTGAACTGCCAGAAATGGGCACATTCCCTATGCGCGGATGTCCCAAAATCTACAAAAAATTTCATTTCTGAAATGTGGTCCTAATTACTACTGTTGGACCATTGTTTGTTTTGTGTTATTTTTACCCTACGCCATTTTGTACATATTATATGGGTAAAGTGGTTTAGGACATACCCGATAAGAAAGTTTGTAAACTCCTTTTCTTTTGTATTCCTAGTGTTGACTTTTTTGTCTTTCGATCGTCCATACATCAATGATTCTTTAGTTTATATGTTTTTATATGTTCTAATAAATAATTTTTTTAAAAATTGAATTGAAAACAGTATGCCATTTTGTATATATTTCCCCTATGACATTTTTCAAAGTTGAGATCTTCACTCGAAGATAAAATAACTAGAATGTGGACGACATGAACATTTAATGGAAGTTCTGATACTCCGGACCGGCCTAATAATTGGATCACCATAAATGTGAACATTATTTTTTAAACATTGCTACCGGCTAATAATAGTTTCAGGGATCAGTTTTTATTAACACATCGTCAAATCATCATTAAAAATTCCGCATAAATTAATTCTCACCCAGAAAGTTATAAAATCACGACAGTTATAGCAGAAAAATGATTTTTATTTAGTAAGTTCAAAGTATCGTGAATTGAAAACCGACTTGTAGAGATTTTCGAATCTCTTTCATCGCTAAATTAGCAACGCTGTTTTCTATATGCAGACAGATTCACTTAGTTTGATGAAAATATAATTTCGGTCTAAAATTTTGCCATTAAAATGGAACAGTACTGGATATGTTACACAATGCTCAATGTGTATTGGCTTGATCAAAAACAAGTGCGTTTGAAGAAGATAGTGCCCAACAGATCGGCGTATAGGAGACATAAAATAGTATTCACAGAGATTATTGACTGTTGAAACTGCATTCAAAATATGCGTACTTCGAGGGCGGTGCAATAAATTTGAATGAATTAAAAAAAATTGTGTTTCATTGAGTAATTCATATTAATTTTCGGACAAAGTAGTAGTACAAAATCGTGCTATTCTCGACCGCAGATTATGTGGTTTAACTAAGTAGTCGATCCATTCTGGAGTTAACAAACAAAATTTTTCGAATTTTTCAAACTCCAATACACTATATTTCGAAATGTGAATAAGTTTGACATACCAATCATGAAATATCTCACAAATTTCACAACAGTTTTCCATAAGTTGATGTTGTTACAAAAAACACCATTTAAAGTGAGATGAGTACACTGTGTTTTCAACAAAACTCCCAAAAACTAATAGTTCCGCCGTGCTTTGATACGATCCTTTCTATCTCATAATAGTAGCGGGCAAACTAAAACAAATTCAATTCCAATCGTCACATACAATGAATGTTTGCGAAATCCTTTTCTATATCGAACAAATTCAATATCAGCATAAACACCGAAACGTTCAAACGCAAACACACCCGATATTATGTCATATATCGGTAATTGAAAAAACATTGCAAATGTGTCATTGGTAATAGCTGTCATAAAATCTCATTCAATGGAATCGATAGAAAACTGTGATTCGAAACTGAATTTCCATACCATTTCCTCGTTTATAGACTTCATTTCCATAGTTCCCAGTCGTTGATGCACTCAAGTATGTTTGTTTTTCTCACAAAAATTGCTAATGGTATAAAGTAAACTTAGTGATGGTTTGTATCGTCGTGTTTTCTATTATAAACGTTGGATTAAAAAGAATGAAGCCAGAATGGAAACATAACAATGCATGAAATTGGATTTTTTTTATTTGATTTGATTTGCATAAAAGTATAGGTCAACCTAAGTTACTGAATTTTGGATATTTATTAATTTATTTATTTATCAAAATTCATACAGGTTTATTAACCTAATTACACGTATTGTATTTCAAATATATTCCTCTTACAAAGTATTATTGTGAACAATTTTTCTGTTTGTGAGGCTGAATACTCGACGGCAGATTGTTTATCAGTAGTGAGTGTTTATATGCCAAGTTCTTTTAATTGTCTAGATATTGTTGCCTCAAAACTATTCAATTAAACACTAAAGTTTAATGAATGGAGAGAGACTGTTTACATTATTGGCGTCTAGAGGTGAACTAATGGTAAAGCTTGCAATATTGAAAATTGATTTAAGTCTAGTATATGTGGGCGGGACTCTCATTTGCAGTAATGAAATTAATTGTATCGAACTTATATTGTTGTTCATTATTTTGAATAAAAATATCATCATATAGTATTTGCTTCTTGTGATTATCGATGGCATTCCAAATTCGGTTCTTAGCCCCTCTGTTCTGATGAAGTGGTAATCCGGCCAATGGTGATGTTTTTTGTAGAACTGGTAACGTAAAAATTTGTTTTGAATTTTTTCTAATTCTTCTATGTACATTTGTGGGATTACCCCCCTTCCTCCCCCAAATAACGCATGCATATTGTATTTGTGATAAAACTAACGTACCGTAAAAAACGGGGTTACATTGGATATTTTCTTCATATTTTGTTGAATAATTTTTGTGTCTGTCGCTCAATCGATTAAAAAAAATACCACTCATGAGTTAATACAGAAGCATGACTTTACATACGTTAGATTATCTATTTGGCATAGCTATAAAAAAGTTGCTGTTCAATTTTACCCCGAGCCCGGGGTAACATTGAACATAGTATAAATGCGTGTCTACAAGCCCACAGGTTAGTTATTCGTTCAATTTAACCCCGCCAGTGAAACAAGTAGAAAAAATTAGTGGGAAGAATTTTGTTTGTTTTTCTTTCTCCAAGCCAAGGTGGTTTATTGACAAAATATTTTTCTACATTTTTTTTAATAAACTTTAAATTCTTCTACATAGTTTTATAAAATCCTATTTCAAACTGAAGAAATTGGTAATTCTAAGTCAAATGACAAACAAATAAGGGAAAAGTATAAACGACAGTCTATAGAAGGATTTTAGCCCAGAGTATACCCATCAATTTGTATCAAAAAAACCACTTTTCCGCGACGGTCTTCAGCTGGAGCTGGCAGAAGTCTCTCAAAATCCGAAGGACTTAGGACTGAAATGTCGTCTATCTGAAAATAAATCAACAATCGATTTTGGTATACCTAATGCAAAATGCACTGAAAAATTTACCTCAGGCCAATAGAAGGCAGAATTCTCCGCAATTCTCAGGATCTTGACCACGTAGTCTCCATTGGACAGTTTTTCTTTTATAAGACCAAAGAAAAATTTCAAGGTTTTTTTGGTTACGAATCTCACGAGCACATAATCGTTGACGACTGCAACCCCTGTTGGCCTCTCGATCTCCTCGTTCTCTTCTTGGTGCATTTCATCACAAAAAGTCTAGAAATCACAATCAGATTCGTCCTGAAGCTCTAGTTCGTTGTCGGATCTGTCACTATCCAATTCCTGAGCAGAATTTTTCTTATTATTGGTGGGTGGTGGAGAGCATCCAGAACCTTCCCCTATTTCAAAATCGTCCAGTCCAATGCTTTTACCCGGTGCGATGTTAATTTTCTTTTTTCCTTGAGCTTTAGTTCCCTTTTCGTTCCTAGTACCCTGTAGAAATTGTATAACTGTGTCATTTAAACTGTTTTCGAAACATTGATTTGATTCAGTGTCACCAGGCAATTCCTTTAATATTTTATTTCTGTCTAAAGGGTATATATCCGTTGCCCGAAAGCCACTTTGGAGGTTTTGTTCACCGTTTTCGGCGAATTTTAACATCAGCTTCATTGAAAGTTTTGAAAACATCTCCTTTGGAAGGCCAGTTGATCCCGTTGCTAACTTATAATCGCCATTATTTCTTCAGTTGTGCAAACACCGCGACATCCAGGGGTTGAGCGATATGCGTGGTATTCGGCGGTAAACATATGAATCGAATATTATTTTCAACCGACAGTCTGATAACTTGCTAAGAAAAATGTCTCGCCAAGTTATCCCCGATTAATACTTTGATTTCTTTTTAATGCCTCGTGGAATAGAGGAAAACAGAAGTAAACCGATTTAAAAATGTTGCTGAATCGACCCATCTATGAGTTGTTCGGTTGTATCTGGTTTTATCGGGTCCTCCTTCCGTCCAAATTGTCCAAAGGTTTTCTGCTTTGTAGACTACATACAGAGGCAGCAGAACTCCTGAAGCGCTTCCACAAAACATCAAAGAAATGTTTGATTTTGAGTGAGAAAATAAACGTTCTGGGTGTTTCACCCCTCTTTTTAAAAAAGTGTCTTGTAGACCCAGGGTCATCCCCTAAATTTGTCTCATCGAAATTGTATATACAATCGGGGGGAACTCCGTCTAGACATTGCTCAAGGTTATCAAAATATGCAATGACCACTTCTCTAGTGGAATATGCTTCATTTGGGTTTATATTTCTCTGTTTCTTTTTAGAAATCCTTTAATCCAGTCGATACCAGGTAAATTATTTTTAAACTGCTTAACTGTCTTACCCGCTGTATCCAAATGGCTCTTCATAACATGTCGTAAATCGTCGTGAGTCAAAGGAAGGCCCCATTCAGCGGTTTTCAAGAGCATCTGGAGCAGTGTCTTTTCTTCGTCGTTGTTTAAAACTGTGGGCCTTTCGACGACCTTCATTTTTTTGTTGTTCAGTTTGTGGCTTAACGTTCCTTTTGGAATTTTTTATTTCTTTGGTGCCTTGGAAAGTGACAACTTTTTTTTTAGTTTCGCGGATTGCTTGTTCCACAGTATCAGAGGTGTAATTTTTATATGATCGACTACCCAACTTTCTAACGTAATCACACATTTTGGAATGAGATAATCGCACTGAACTACTGCACCACAACTGAATTTCTTGACCTCACAATGTTCCTACCGCCAAGCCAACCAATGTTATACTGATCGAAGTTGATTCAAAACTAGGTAGGTAACGCCAGACAATAATATTTACATGGAACTCGATTGATGCCGCCCGAGCACGTGGAATCCTGCCGTTCAATGTTACCCCATGTTCCCAAAAAAATTGACATATTTTTTGTATTAATTATTTAAAAATATTTCAGAACCCTAATCATTTACGGTATTATGTAGAATAAGGTTCGAATAGGTACTAGTATCGTGGAAAATTAGTTATGAGAAGATATCTTTTGTTCCAGAAACCTCCGACAAATTTTATCAGGAAGCCCAAAAAAAACATATTTTCAATCCTCAAAAAAGTATATCGGCCCCAAAAAAAATTCATGCCAACTTGTAGTAACGTATAATCTTCATTGCAAAATTGTTCAATGGAACCCCAAGGTTCTATTTAACCCCGTTTTACGGTATTAAAAAGAATTTTAATCATTTTCATACTCGAGAAAAGAAAAATTTATCTTTTAATGAAAACCAATGTAATATTAGCGTTTTTATCAATGTTACGACAGTGTGTAGCAAATGATAACTGATTATTACAAGTCACACCTAGTTCTTTTATTTCTGAACATCTATTTAGAGAAATATTTTCTATCTGGTAATCAAATTCTATATTGTTTGTTTCTTGCGGCAAATGGACATTATGCAACATTTTTTTACATTCAATTCCAACTTATTGCGGGTATTCCAGCGTTCAATTTCCTTAATATCTTTCTGAAGTGCCTCACAGTCTCTCACATTTTTGATCTGTTTGTAAATTTTAAAATCTTCTGCCAAAAATAAAAATTTAGAGTGTTTAAGACATGTAGAAATATCATTGATAAATATAATAAATGACAATGAGCCCAAGTTGGACCCTTGTGTCACTCCAGAGTTTACTTCAAATTTACCAGAGGTGTTTCCGTTATGTCCCACTATAAATGTTCTATTCTGGAAATAACTTTCCAGTAATTTTATAATTGTTTCTCATGCCCCAAAACAATGTAATTTTTCTAATAATACGTCGTGATCAACGCGGTCGAATGCTTTTGCAAAATCGGTATAAATTACATCCAGTTGTGATTTACTTTCTATGACAGCGGTAGCTGATTCAGTAAATAGTAACAAATTTGTGTTAACCGATTTTCCTGACATAAAATCATGTTGTTGATCTACTACTACATTCTTAACGTAATCATATATATATATAAAGTAACAATATCTATCAATAAAAATAATTTATAAATAAAGTACCAAAATTAATAAAATATCTATATAACAATATAATCAATTAGAATCAATGGGCATAATCATAAAGAGAATAAATAAGAAAATAAAAAGAATTCATAAACAATTATTTATAAAACAGTTTTAGAATAATTCTGTATTTTAAAAAACAACTTAACAAGCAAACGAAGATCAATAAAATAACGTAACGCCACATGGAATGTTAGACATCTGAAGCATCTGCTTATATTTAAAAAATAAATAGGATGGTAATAATAAAATCAACAGTGCTACAATGATTGATTAATAAATGACATTTAGAATTAGTGAAAATATATATAAGATACGTTAGTTAATATTTAATCATAAAAGTTAATAGGAAACATAATAATATATGTAGAAAACTGTAATTATAGGTAATGTCAAAAACCAAAAACGAAATATAACAGTTGACGACAAGTATACCAACATGAAATGTAATTTGATATGAAACACAAGAATAAAAATAAATGATTACCGACCTAATTTATGTATATAAATGTAATAATATAAAACAAAATAAGAAATGAACTGTATCCATATGTATTATGTAAATATTTAGGTTGTAGGAAGTATAAAATTTGTATATTTGCATTGACCAATCGGAATATTTCAAATAATCAATAACATGAAAAAACAATAATAATAAGATGTTAGTGAATTGAATCAATGACGATAAGGTTATAGTGAATAGAAAACAACATTTGATAACAAGGTTAAGTCAGAAAAACGATAACAACATTAACAAACAAAGTGACAGGTGAACAATAATCAAAGATTTTTCTAGAACATTGCCAGCTTCCGGTTATAAACGATAGAAAGGGTTTTGGCGTATAAATAAACCCGCGGTAGGGAGTTAAGCGTTGTTAATCAAGGAAGAAAGAAGTGATAGTATGTTATGCAGTTTTTCTTAGTAAATTTTCAAGTAATAAGTGTTGAATATATATAAATAAGGGGTATAAAAGTAATTTATAATTAAAATAAGTACAAAGACAAATTTGTGTTGAAACAAAGTCAAGCCAAGTAGGAGAATTATCACCAGATAATTATAAGAAGGGAGATTGCCACCTGAAGCGGGAAAGCGTCATGGATAGACACAACTGAAGGCGTCGCTTGGTGAAAAGAAAAAGGTCTGTGGTGTGTTAATTAATAATATTTTGTACCAAATAATGAAAAAGTGAAATTTAAATCATAAACACCTGGTAATAAAAGTTTTAAAATGAATATAATAAACCAGCAAACTTAAAAAACTTACCATTATCAAATTTGTAGATATATGTATTAATTTCTGTCATGTTGAATTTTCTCCAGTTACATATATATATATATATATATATATATATATATAAAACTTTTAAAACTTTACACAAAACAACAAATCATAACTTATTTCAGTTTTCATCACGTGCACAATTGTTATAATACGTTGAAATAATTTTTTTTAAAATATCGAAATTAAGTAGATAAAATATTTCAAATATCCTCTCCATTTCACGAACCGATTAAAACTGAAGCAGTGTCTAAATATTTTCAATAATCCCATTCAGAAAAACAAGAAGAAAAAAGTTACAATAGTTGAACAACTTTAAACGCAGGTGTTCATTTTTTCAAAGAAATATAATGTTTACAATTATGCAAGTTTATGCAAATGAGTCTGCAAAAGCCGTGTGATGTGGAAATTTAGATGTATATAGAAAAATCCATATTAACATTTTATATCATAAGAATGTTTCATAGTTAAGAAAAGGATAATCATTTATTTTTATATATAATAGATATATGACTCCAATAATAAAATTAAAGCGCCAACTATATTTTATATTTAATTAATATTAAAATTTTCAAAATTTTTTGTTCTATTTTTTTAATAAATCACATAAAATAAATTACATTGATGAGTGATGTTGATTTTATTATGACTTTGTCCAGGACCCTACTGAGATATAGAGTAGTGTATAAATAAGAGCAGCCGAGGTAATAAAATTTAGGAATTAAATGAAACCACATGATATTGAATAGCATAATGAATAGGAGGAATTAAGGATGAAATATATATGAATTAGCTAGCCCAAGAGTATCATATTTCAATAGTAACACAACATTAATACATTTTTATATTCAATTTAAATTCACAATTAAAATATAAAAATCCATTTAACTATTTCAATTAGCACACTAAGTAGAATCATATTTTCAATTTGTCTCCGCAACATTGGGGCAAATAACATATAGTTCTCAATTATCAATTTCATATTCAATTTGTCGCAAGCCAACGTGGTGCTATGGTTGCTATAAATGCAATCAACCTTTTTAATTATTATAATTAACTCAGTAAATTGTATCCTATACAATTTGTCGTTCCCAACGTGGAGCATTAGGGGCATTAGGAGCATTCGTAAAAGAAAATCATGAAATAATTAATAAAATAAAATAAATCAAAATGACGCTAAGAGATGGTAAACAAGTTGGAATAGAAGATGGATCTGATCAGGAGACTGAAGGAAAAGAACAAGGAATGGATGATTTTCAGGTAAATTACATGGAACATTGAAGAAATGATCAAGAGAATGATGAAGGAACAGATGGAAGTGAAAGAACAGAATCAATAAAGGAACATGATGAAAATATGAGAAGGAGAGAAGAGGTAGAAGAAAAGAATCAAGGAATGGTATCTGGGAATAAGGATGAACAAAATATGATAATGCAAATTTTACACAACATAAGTAGGGAAATAAAAACAAGCAATCAAAGCATGAGAGAAGAAATAAAAACAAGCAATCAAAGAATGAGAGAAAAAATAAAAACAAGCAATGAAAAAATGGAAATAAGTAACCAGAGAATGAGGGAAGAAATAAAAACAAGCAATGAAAAAATGGAAATAAGTAACCAGAGAATGAGAGAAAAAATAAAAACAAGTAGTCAAAGAATGGAAGAGAAGATAGAACATATAAGAAAACAAACAAGAAACTAGGGATGAAATGATAGGAAGAATAATGGAATTAGAAGAAGTGCAATCAACGAAAATAGAAAATTTTAAGAAGAATGAAAATAATTTGAACATAGAAATTGGAGAAAATACCAAGAAAATACAAGGAAACACTGAAAGAATAACCAAATTAGACAGAGAAATTATGAAGATAAATAAAAATGTACAAAGCATAGAGGATTATATAACTAAAGAAATACAAATGAATTTTCAAAAAGCAGAAGAAGAAAACAACAAAATAAAGAGGGAATTAACAATGGAAATGAGAAATAATAAAGGAAAAATGGAGCAAATTGAGAAAAAAGGAGGAAATATGGAATATATTGGGGGAATAAAAACAATTTATGGATCGGCAAATCAAAAATTTGACGAAAATATTAAAAAATTACCCCCAAAAATATTTATAAGAATTTTGAAAAATAGAGTAAGAGGAATGAATAATATTGAGGACATAAAGGAGGTGATCAGAGATCATTTGGAGAATCACGCACTAATATGGTTTGCTGCCAGAGAAAAAGATATAACAGAATTTACATACTTAGAAATTGAATATTCAACATACTTTTTGAACAAAAAACAATTGATAAATAACAAAACAAAAATGAAGATACATGGGGTGGACGAAACAAAGAAAATAGAAATGGAAAATTTGAACATGGAAATTACAATGGGAATGGGAATGGAAATAAGTAACATAATAAGAAGAGGAAAAAGAAGGAATTTTAGAAAACGAACAAGGAATCGGATAGCAAAAGAAGAGAATAAAGAAGGTTTGAAATCGAAAAACAAATTGAATAATGAAACAGGAGAATAGATACGATATTTAGCAAACGAAAAAAGGAACTGCATGGTAAAGGAAGAACCTGAACAAAAAAAATATATAAATAAATAATATTATAAGATAGTTGTAAATAATTAGATAAGATGTAGATATAGAATGTAGAGAATACTTTTTTTTAATCATATCAGTAATTTTATATAGATTTTGTAACTAAATCATGACTAATACTTACAGACATTAACTGACAATATAATAGACATTTGACAAATCAAACTAACGAGATGAATGACAGACAAATTTCAAAGTATCCAAAATTTAACTACTACAATGATCATAATCCCAAAAATCAGAAAATCAAACGAGAAATGAAATTTAAAATTTGTTATAGCATATGAAGAAGAAAGGTTATTATAAGATTGGATAATAGTTTAATTATGAGGATAGGAAGAAAGAATAAGATGGAAAAGTATATAAAATAAATTAATGTAAAATCATGAATATTATTAATGGAATATAAAATAAAGAAGTGAATATGAAATAATATTGATGAAAAATGAATGATATGAAAAGATTAAAAAGAAGACAGATCATAATTAAGATATTGAAATAAGATTATAAATAACAAGAATAATAAAGAATGACATGCTATGATAAAGTAATTAAATGAGTATAATTTGGTTTTCTTATTCCTTTTACATATAAAATAAATCAAGAAAACAAATTTTGGGAATGTTGTTGTAGATAGAACGAGCATATAACATTCATAGAATCCCAATAAAGTATAAAGTAACAATATCTATCAATAAAAATAATTTATAAATAAAGTACCAAAATTAATAAAATATCTATATAACAATATAATCAATTAGAATCAATGGGCATAATCATAAAGAGAATAAATAGGAAAATAAAAAGAATTCATAAACAATTATTTATAAAACAGTTTTAGAATAATTCTGTATTTTAAAAAACAACTTTAGACAGAACTTAACAAGCAAACGAAGATCAATAAAATAACGTAACGCCACACGGAATGTTAGACACCTAAAGCATCTGCTTATATATAAAAAATGAATAGGATGGTAATAATAAAATCAACAGTGCTACAATGATTGATTACTAAATGACATTTAGAATTAGTAAATATATATATAAGATATGTTAGTTAATATTTAATCATAAAAGTTAATAGGAAACATAATAATATATGTAGAAAACTGTAATTATAGGTAATGTCAAAAACCAAAAACGAAATATAACAGTTGGCGACAAGTATACCAACATAATTTATGTATATAAATGTAATAATATAAAACAAAATAAGAAATGAACTGTATCCATATGTATTATGTAAATATTTAGGTTGTAGGAAGTATAAAATTTGTATATTTGCATTGACCAATCGGAAGATTTCAAATAATCGAAACATGAATAAACAATAATAATGAGATGTAAGTGAATTAAATCAATGACGATAAAGTTATAGTGAATAAAAAACAACATTTGATAGCAAGTTTAAGTCAGAAAAACAATAAAAACATCAATAAACAAAGTGACAGGTGAACAATAATCAAATATTTTTCTAGAACATTGCCAGCTTCTGGTTATAAACGATAGAAAGGGTTTTGGCGGATAAAAAAACCCGCGGTAGGGAGTAAAGCGTTGTTAATCAAGGAAGAAAGAAGTGATAGTATGTTATGCAGTTTTTCTTAGTAAATTTTCAAGTAATAAGTGTTGAATGAAGAGGCCATTTCACGAACCGATTAAAACTAAAGCGGTGTCTAAATATTTTCAATAATCCTATTTAGAAGAACAAGATGAAAATTGTTACAATAGTTGAACAACTTTAAACGCAGGTGTTCATTTTTTCAAAGAAATATAATGTTTACATACGATTATGCAAATTTATGCAAATGAGTCTGCAAAAGCCGTCTAAAAAAGAATGAATAGTTTTCAAAATATACATAAAGGTTGTGTGATGTGAAAATTTAGATGTATATAGAAAAATCCATATTTACATTTTATAGCATAAGAATTTTTCATAGTTAAGAAAAGGATAATCATTTATTTTTATATATAATAGGTATATGACTCCAATAATAAAATTAAAGCGTCAACTATATTTTATATATAATAAATATTGAAATTTTCAAAATTTTTTGTTCTATTTTTTTTAATAAATCACATAAAATGAATTACATTGGTGAGTAATGTTCATTTTATTATGACTTTGCCCAGGACCCTACTGAGATATAGAGTAGTGTATAAATAAGAGCAGCCGAGGTAATAAAATTTAGGAATTAAATGAAACCACATGATATTAAATAGCATAATGAATAGGAGGAATTAAGGATAAAATATATATGAATTAGCTAGCCCAAGAGTATAATATTTCAATAGTAACACAACATTATTACATTTTTATATTCAATTTAAATTCACAATTAAAATATAATAATCCATTTAACTATTTCAATTAGCAAATAACATATAGTTTTCAATTATCAATTTCATATTCAATTTGTCGCAAGCCAACGTGTTGCTATTGTTGCTATAACTGCAATCAACCTATTTAATTATTATAATTAACTCAGTAAATTGTATCCTATACTATAAATATATATATATATATATATATATATATTGTAACGGTTATAATAATTATTATTATTTATTATTTATTATTTGACACTGAAAAATCATTAAACATGTATATCAACTCTATCAAAGGATAGTGTTCAAGTGCGCCATTCAAATTAACTCTAATTATTGGTTTGTGAAATTAAAATGTACAAGCTTATGACTTCAGGAAATTTTAATTATGAAATATTTTACTGCTTCTATGTACACATATCATAGGTAACGATCCAAAATTATTACCATAATAACATATAATTATAACTATCTAATTCTAAATAATAAAAAATATATAAACCGTAAATGATTGTCAAATTTTAGATTAGTGTGTATTTAATTCTCCGCAAATGTTAAAAGTAAACCGAAATGACACTAATTACGCACAAATCCGTTTTACAAGCTCATAAAATCAATAAATTTTGCGTACCTTATATCACACTGGATTTGAGGTTGTGTGGTCCAAAACTTCTAATCACCTTCAACAATATCAGCCAAAAAACCTCTATAAGAACTCGGAAATCTATCAACTATCCATTCATTGATCACTCAACTCGATTCAAATTATGAACAAATTTCAGTATGTATCAAATTCCATTGTATTAGTTTAAATCCATTATTATTTAAATAATATTCTGTCTTCATTTCATCACTTTAAAATTGGGTTAACTTTCCTTTTTTATCAAATATAGTCGTTTGAATCGTTTTTCTTCTGGAGATAATTTATCCTTCCTTTCTTTGACATTCAAAAATTCACTCACGTTTCAAAAATCACTCCTTTAACCGTATATATAAATATTCTTCTTCCTTCTGATTATGATTATATATTTAATTCAAATAACTTTCTGTTCTACCTCAATATCGAGATCAATTATTATATTATTTCCCACTTTGACGTCCCAAAATTCACTGACGTTTTTCTATTTATTTTCATCAATCCATCTCGTTGCGGGTTGCTATCGAAACTTCCCTATATCGTATTAAATGTATAGATATAGTGTCATTAACGACGATTCACTGTTTATATTATCATGAATTTTTAAGCCGTATATGAAACATGAAAATGACATTTTTGTATTAGAAATTAGCATATAGAGATAAAGATTTTTATACATATAAATATTAACATAACTTATTTACTATTTATTAAAATTCCTGAAATCCCTTGCATAAAATAACCTAATTACTAACTATATGAAAATTTAACGCGTTTCTTTCAAATTTCATTTTAATTTCTACGAATTGTTTTGAAATTACATATAACATAATCTATTGAATTATTATTAAATAGTATCATGTACAGTTTTTTCTTTTATTGTGACAATTGGTCTTTTCATTTATGTTTGCCTACACTCAGGGAGCATGTCTTATCGTGCCACTTTTAATGACCCTTAACAGATCAGTTTGCTATGAAACTTACTTTGATATTTCTTCTGTGTTACATGTTATACACTATGTGTTATTGTGTTATAACATTCCCCCAAAATCTTCAGAACTTATTTATAATTTCAAATTAAAAATAATCCTGAAGATTTTATTATAAATAGTTATCGTCTGAATAATATATATGAAATTAGCTAGGTGTTGGATGAAATTTATATATTTGAGAAACGTGAAAAATTCCGCTAATGGTGTTGTCAACTGGATTTCTTAGTTCATAGCTATTCACACCTTGTTCATTATTGATTATGTAAGGACCTTCATATTTCATCATCAAACTCTTCACTTTCTCTTCATATTCCTTATTTCCACTCATTAACTCCAATTCTACCATAATTCCATTCCTCTTTATATTCCATAACTTCCTATTATCCTCTTCAGTTGCCAATACTTCCATATTTACCTCCTTAAATTCAATTATTTTACCATTTAATTCTATCTATCTATTCAAAATCAATTATTTCCTTATATTTCATCAATAACTATGTCTGTTTCTAACTTCTTCATCGACTATGCTTACATATCAACTTCTGTTTCATCCTTTAATTCAATCTTTTGTATCATATATTTGCTTAGTTCATATAACTTCCGTCCGTTTGTTCCTATAAATGTAATTATTTCATCCTGTACATCTATTTTGTTGCTTAATTACATTTCTATTTTCTTTATCATTCCTTCTATCAAAGTTTTCAAAATCCCTTCTATTCTCACAATACTTGTTGTCATAAATTTTATCTCCATTTCCATATACTCGTTTTTTATTTCTGTAACTTCTATTTTCATTTCCATAATTCATATTAACATGTCTATCATTTTTTATATTATCAATCCATGTTTATATAATTTCTATTTAAATATATTTTTAAATATTACTTGTTAATCATTAACCTTTTATTTACACATCGTTTTTATATCCCTTCCTTACCATGTACAATTCCTTTTCGTTTCTAGTTTTCGGTCCTATAATCCTGTCATATAATTCAATTTTATTTTCTTTTCCTAAACTTCGTCTTATTCTCTTCTCTTATTGTTTGACTCTCTATCGGTTTCCTAAATTCGATTAAATTTTCCACTATATCCTTTTTAAAATCATTGTGCCATATTCGTTTCCTAGATTTCTTTAAATTTTCTACTATGTTCTTTTTAAATTCATTGCCCCATATCTCATTATCTTCATCATATATTCCTGTTTCTGTACTTTCTTCCCAGAAATGCATTACAATTTGCATCTCAAATTCATCCGTATCATTGAACTGATTGTTTTCACTCCGAAAGGTTTTAAGGAATGCATCTTCAAATTCAGAAAAAGAATTTATACTGGCTTCTTTACTAGAAAACCAAATCTGAGCTTGATTAATTAAGTTATTACGAATAACCTCTCTAACGTCACCAAAATTATTGAAAAACCTTATCTTGTTTTTTAAACTCTTGAGGAAGACTACTGGGTGTATTTTTTTTATATTACCATCAAACTTTGTTCCTAAATCAATGGAAATATTTTGATTTACAAATTGAGGCGTATTTATTTTTTTTTCTAACTCTCTTCTTATTTTCTCCATTTCTATTTTGTATTGTTCTTCCAATTGCTTTTGTTTGTCATCTATTTGTGTTCTAATACCGTTGAGTTCTTCCTGGACTTGCGTGTCTTCCTTTTTTAGTGTTAGGTTAAAAAATGTTCGTTGTTCGTCATTAATTTCTTTTTTTAAATTGAGATATCTTGTATCATTTTCTTGTTTATAGTTTTGAATCTCTTCCTTCATGTAACATATTTCTGTCTCTTGTTTTCTTCCTATATTCATTTGTTCCTCTTTTATCTCTCGTATATCTTCTTGTCTTCTTTCGTTTTCTTTATGAACAACTTCAAATTCCTTGCACACATCCACTTGAAAGTCTTGAAACTTGCTCAGAAAGTGTTTCAATCTGTCATCCACTTCTTGTGCATTTTTATTTATCGTTTTGGTTATATCTTCTTTAATTAATTTTGTTTCTTCTCTACATTTTTCTATATTTTGTTGAGTTTCCTTACGTGACTCTTCTATTTTATTTTCCACAATTTCTTCTTCCCCCGTATGTTCTTTATCTTCCTCCACATCGAATAAATGAACATCTGGATCTAGATTTTCTTCTATCATAACTTGTCGTAAATCTTCTTTCAACTTTTTCTTGTCTCCTTCTCCGTCTTTATTTCTTTTGATTAATTCTGTTCGTAACTCGTGTTTACTCAGCTGCTTTATATTTTTTTGTATAATTCCCCGTGTTCCTGGTGTCTTTTTTCCATCTCTTAGATCCATTTCAATATATTAATTGTAAGAAATTATTTAAACGGAATCGTTAGTTTTGCAAAACGAGATAAGTTAATTTTGAATAAATTTTCAATAATTCAAACCTGATCTGCTAAAAGGTCACACGTTGAGCTAGCCAAATTGTAAAGGATTCAATAATTATTTATTATTTATTATTTGAAAAATAATTAAACATGTATATCAACTCTATCAAAGGATAGTGTTCAAGTGCGCCATTCAAATTAACTCTAATTATTGGTTTGTGAAATTAAAATGTACAAGCTTATGACTTCAGGAAATTTTAATTATGAAATATTTTACTGCTTCTATGTACACATATCATAGGTAACGATCCAAAATTATTACCATAATAACATATAATTATAACTATCTAATTCTAAATAATAAAAAATATATAAACCGTAAATGATTGTCAAATTTTAGAAAAGTGTGTATTTAATTCTCCGCAAATGTTAAAAGTAAACCGAAATGACACTAATTACGCACAAATCCGTTTTACAAGCTCATAAAATCAATAAATTTTGCGTACCTTATATCACACTGGATTTGAGGTTGTGTGGTCCAAAACTTCTAATCACCTTCAACAATATCAGCCAAAAAACCTCTATAAGAACTCGGAAATCTATCAACTATCCATTCATTGATCACTCAACTCGATTCAAATTATGAACAAATTTCAGTATGTATCAAATTCCATTGTATTAGTTTAAATCCATTATTATTTAAATAATATTCTGTCTTCATTTCATCACTTTAAAATTGGGTTAACTTTCCTTTTTTATCAAATATAGTCGTTTGAATCGTTTTTCTTCTGGAGATAATTTATCCTTCCTTTCTTTGACATTCAAAAATTCACTCACGTTTCAAAAATCACTCCTTTAACCGTATATATAGATATTCTTCTTCCTTCTGATCATGATAATATATTTAATTCAAATAACTTTCTGTTCTACCTCAATATCGAGATCAATTATTATATTATTTCCCACTTTGACGTCCCAAAATTCACTGACGTTTTTCTATTTATTTTCATCAATACATCTCGTTGCGGGTTGCTATCGAAACTTCCCTATATCGTATTAGATGTATAGATATAGTGTCATTAACGACGATTCACTGTTTATATTATCATGAATTTTTAAGCCGTATATGAAACATGAAAATAACATTTTTGTATTAGAAATTAGCATATAGAGATAAAGATTTTTATACATATAAATATTAACATAACTTATTTACTATTTATTAAAATTCCTGAAATCCCTTGCATAAAATAACCTAATTACTAACTATATGAAAATTTAACGCGTTTCTTTCAAATTTCATTTTAATTTCTACGAATTGTTTTGAAATTACATATAACATAATCTATTGAATTATTATTAAATAGTATCATGTACAGTTTTTTCTTTTATTGTGACAATTGGTCTTTTCATTTATGTTTGCCTACACTCAGGGAGCATGTCTTATCGTGCCACTTTTAATGACCCTTAACAGATCAGTTTGCTATGAAACTTACTTTGATATTTCTTCTGTGTTACATGTTATACACTATGTGTTATTGTGTTATAATATATATATATATATATATATATATATGTGTATATATATATGTATATATATATATATATATATATATATATATATATATATATATGTATATATATATATATGTGTGTGTGTGTGTGTCTTTAAAATTTGTTCAAATAACTTAGATGGGACACACATTATCGCAACACCCCTGTAATTTTCTATATCGATGTTATTGCCTGGTTTATATATGGGAGTATAAGCAGATATCTTCCATTTAGATGGAAATATTGTAAATTTGAATAATAAATTGTATATATGCAGTAACGGTCTTCTTAGCCATTCCTGACAACCTTTAACAACGTAGGGAGGGATCGCATCGATCCCAGCTGCTTTTTTAGGCTTTAACTCTTTATAGAATGTTCATAATCTTTTTCAGTTATCTCAGTTAATGTAAAATTATAATTGTTAGTTGATGTTTGTAAGAAATTTAAACTATAACTGGATTTGTCGGAACTATGTACAGACGAAAAAAAAATTGTGCGAGTTTATCCCATGTTTTATCCACTGGCATCTCTTTATAAGTGTATGAATTGACATTGTTATTTTTACTTTTAGTTTTATTAACAAAATTCCAAAAAGTATTCAAATCATCGTTTGTACTACTTTCTACTCTCTAAATGTATTTTCTATATTCTGTACCAATTAATGATTTCAACTGTCTTCTTATCTCCATATATTTGTTGCATAATAATCCGACACATGTTTAACTTTGGTCAAAAAATGTATCTGTTATTCCCACTTCTCTTAGAAAATAGATACTTGAAGCCAATACACAACGTAAACGCATCTCAATCACGTATACCTTAACGTATCGGAGTTACTTCTTAAAAAACTTGTTCTATTAAAAAAACTTAACGCACGATTTCTTCTTTAACAACGTAACGTCAATAAAAGATGAAACAAAATTAAATCAAAACAATGAGCTATTAAAACTTACACATTATGAATCTGCTGTCGACTGTGGACATTGCGTTCTAAAATATTTTAAAATCAAATAAAGTTACTCGAACCTGTCTGATTTATAAAATCATCAAAACATACAGATAATATTCATAGGCGGGTAAGATGCAAAACACCTACAGCTACTCTATCAAATGGTTGTATATTTTTGGGAGACTTTGAAGGTCCGTCTTATAGTTGATTGAATTTTGGTTCTTTTTGATACAAATCATTTCTTTGGTTTCACGTTTGATTCTGTTCTCTTCTTTGTCTAAAATTTGAATCTTTTCAAAATCAAAACTATGGTGGTTTTCGATTGCGTGTTTTGAAAGGGCTGTGGAATGTTCATTGTTGGTTTTTATGCTGTATTGGCGATTGTAAATTCTGTTATGTAGGTATTGAGATGTTTGACCCACATATTCACCATGGCAATCTTTACATTTGACATTATACACTACATTACTTTGTTCCAAGTTTTCGGTTTTCGGTTTAAGTTTTGTGAAAAACGTCTTAGTATGATTATTAGGTTTGGGCGCTACATTTATATTATTTTTACTCTACAGCCCCTGAATTTTTTCTGATGCACTTTGTACGTATGGTAAACTGATATATGTTTTGGTTGAGATATTAATACTAGTGTTATTCCTACACCTATTGTTTGTGTCTCTTGCATTATTATTGTTATAAATTTTATGTATTCGTTTTTTTATTATATGATTGTAAAAGCTTACTGGATATTCATTACTTTATAAAACCTCTTCAATCTTCTTCAAATTATCAGGTCTGTTATTAGGATGTGAGAGTTTTAGGGCTCTGTCTGTAAGGTTATTAACAAAAATTCTTTTGTATGTGATTGGTACATTAGAATTAAAATTTAAATATCTTTCAGACCATACATGTTTGGTAAACCAATTTGTCTCAATTTCACCGTTATTATCATATTTAACTGTTATATCCAAAAAGTTTATTTGTTTTTCGTCATCTTTCTCAAAAGTAAATTGTATTCTGGGGTGGAAGTTGTTAAATTTTCAAGTGTATAATCTAACTTGGATGCTGGTATGCATAGAAGGCAGTCATCAACGTATGTTTTATAAAAATTTGGAACAAAATCTATGAGATTTACAGTTATTTACAGTTTACCATACGTACAAGGTGCATCAGAAAAAATTCAGGGGTTGTTGAGTAAAAATAATATAAATGTAGCGCACAGACCTAATAATTATACCAGGACGTTTTTCACAAAACTTAAACCGAAAACCGAAAAATTGAAACAAACTAATGTAGGGTATAATGTCAAATGTAAAGATTGCCATGGTGAATACGTGGGTCAAACATCTCAATACCTACATAACGGAGTTTACAATCATCAATACAACATAAAAATCAACAATGAACATTCCACATCCCTTTCAAAACACGCAATCGAAAACCACCATAGTTTTGATTTTGAAAAGATTAACATTTTAGACAAAGAAGAAAACAGAATGAAACGTGAAATCAAAGAAATGATTTGTATCAAAAAGAACAAAAATTCAATTAACTATAAGACGGACCTTCAAAGTCTCCAAAAAATATACAACCATTTGATAGTTGGTTTTTTGCATCTTACCCGCCTATGAATATTATTTGTATGTTTTGTTGATGATTTTATAAATCGGACAGGTTCGAGTAACTTTGTTTGATTTTAAAATATTTTAGAACGCAATGTCCACAGTCGACAGCAGGTTTATAATGTGTAAGCTTTAGTAGCTCATTGTTTTGAATTAATCTTGTTTTATCGTGTATTGTTAAATGTATTATAATTACGTAACACATTATTCATTGTAAAGGTAAAAAATAAATACTTGAAAATGGCAATACGCCGAAACGTACGTCGTTGGAGAAAATAAAATAAATGACAAAATAATGTAGACAGGACAAAAAATCTCTTTATTTTTACTTATTAACCATGTTGGCCGATTACCAGGAATAAACTAAAACGAAAATTCAAATAATACGGTCAGGAAATACACACTGGAAAACAAATTATGATTATTAATCTAGTTGAATGTCTACGCCAGTCGACGAATATCAACTTGAAATATAATCGAATACAGGTGTTTTTTCTAAAGTTTATACTAAAGATTTTAGTTTAGAATTTTGATTCATTGTATGTTGATGCAAATAGTTCTAAGATGAGTTAGATAAACTGACAAATAAAAATATGGATTTAATGACAATATACTTCTGGGAATGTAATCTTTTTATATAAAATGAAGTGAACACACATATATTGCGATATAGGTTTTCCAATCCTTAATTTGTTTTGCCAAGCTTTTCTTGCGTCTACTATTGCGAATTCTCCATTTCTATTTTTTGTTTGTACTCTAACCTTTCCACTTTCAGGAAATCTATGGAAACTCAATTCTACGTTTTTATCTCTTACCGATTTGCACTGTGGTACTGGGCAATATTGACGACTTTTGTCGGAGATTTTTATTAGGAAATATAAAAGTAGTTTCCGAAAATAAACCTTACACTTAAGAGTGCAATATAAAATATGAAAACCATTGTTCAAAAAACACGAAACAAATGAAAGAAGTGGTGAACAAGCATCTAATTCAATCTAATCACACATTTATAGTAGTTCACTTTAAACGCTGTGTGGTGGCGTATCGCTTAGCATCAGATCCCAATATCTGGGGAATTTGGAATCAATAATGAATTCATTAAATTGGAAATTAGGCTTTAGAATAACTCGGTGCTGCAGACTTCCCGTCCATTTCTTTTACTTAGCAAAAATCCTGATAATATGATAAACACCCGATATTCACAAAAAATATTTACCTCGTTGGTATACTTGCAATATCTTTATTATAAAAAGTCTGCAGTTTGTTTTATCTATTCCAAAATAAATCAAGTTCAAATAACTACATGCAAATATTAGGAAAAAAGTAATACAAACCTTGAGAGTAACTGCTCATTTCGAAGCCAGGGCATATGTCGGAAATCTTTCAATGATATACCGAAGGACACAGACTCACCTGAAACAATAAAATAATATTACAATAATAGTATATTACAATAGGAGTGCAGAAAGTCAAATTTTTCACACGAGTGGAAATAATGTTTCCCGAGGCGTAAGTTGAGTGCGACAATCCCACGAGTGTGAAAAATCACTTTCGCACAAGTAATGTACAATATTTTTATCCACGACCACCTATTTTATTTAGCAATATGCAAATATCAGATCGTGTATATTGAGTTGCCTGACTTATCTTACGTTTTATCTGTGACAGTGTATGTTTGAATATTGTTACTATAAAAAGTGCACATTACTATGCAAATACTTTTATAGTGAAATGAAGATATAACCATAATTAATGTTTATGTGAAAAAATGACATTAAGTAAGTACATATTAGATACAACCGAGGAACAAATTGAATTATTTGGAACCATAAAAATTAAAAGTGAATTGGGTATTGTTACAATTTGTAAACTGTAACGGTCTTGTCGAATGATTTGGTTCCATATTTTCTGGGATGCTGCTTGTAATTATTGTGCTCATCGAAGAAGTTGAGAGCTAGTAGATGGTGCAGAAACTGTGGATACATCAAGATTATTCCAGCTGTCGAATACCCTGTTAGGTAAGAAGTTCTGTTTTGATCTGACGGTAAAGTTTTTTTTTTAGTTTAGAAAGGTGTCCTCTAAGGCGGTCATCTAGATTTAAGGTGAACATCTTATCAAGATTACCAAAATTAAATTATAATATTTTAAAAGTGGTAATGAGGTCTCCGCGAGGTCTGCGAAGTTCAAAGGAAGTTAGATTGGCCATGGAGATTATTTCTTCGTAGGAAGGTCTTCGCTGTCCCAGGGACAGCCTAGTGGCTCTTTCCAAAAGATCTTTATCGCGAACTAGGTCTGGGTACCACGTTGGACCGGCGTACACGAGAATTGGTCGGACATAGATAAGATACAGTTTGCAAAACGACTGAAACGAAACACTCGAAAAGCACTTACGAATGAGATACAGTCTGGTGTTCGCGCGCTTACAAACTGAAGTTATATGATCAGACAAAGTTAGGTTGCTCTTTACGATTATTTCACTCAATTCAAAATACGCGCCTTCGATTGGTTTGAACATGAGGATTGATATCTGAAAACACCATGTTTTCGATTTTGTATTTTGGCACCTGATTGGATACATGCAATTTTCCTATCTGTGTGTTTCGCGTTGTCATTAGTTGTTTTATTCGATATTAAAAATCTAGTGACTGACAGAAAATGTCAAATTAATAGAGAAACGTCAGAATTATTGTATCAAGAATGAATTCTAACAACCGTTTTGGTCTGTTTGATCTACAAGAGATTCAAAAGAAAGTAAAAGAACAAATGCCGCTAAATACCGTGCGATCTAAAAAGTACGTGTGGAAATAATTCATGGAATTTTGCAACGAACGTCATCATAGCCCAATTTTAATTGTTTTCCTGAAATAATCTTGACAAACACAACTCATGTAATTAATGATTATCGAAAATTTCTTCTCTTTTTTGAAACAAATTATTGTTTTAGGAAACCACAATTTGTTTCTCAAAATCGAAGAAATTTGTATTTCGATAATCATCATTACACTTGTTGAATTACTATTGATAATTCCGAGGTGGTTATAGGAAAACACAGAATTTAATGGTCGACCGTCTACGAAGTACGGTAGTAGTGGATTGTTTTTACCAATTCGGAGCACTACAAATTTTTCAGTGTTCAACGGAAGTAGCCACTGGGAACACCATATGAAAATGTTTAAGTCCAGCTGGAGGGTTTGTTGGTTGGTGATTGGATTCGTATATATATATATTTGTGTCATCAGCGTAGAAAGATATTTTGTTAGTTTAGTGATAAGGGAGATCGCTGGTGTGAACCGTAAAAAGCAGAGGACCAAGAACAGAACCCTGTGGTACTCCACTTTCCACCAGTCTATCCCTTGAGAAGTCTTCGACAACTCTTACTTTGAAATATCTGTCTGTTAAAAAGTCGTCAATCCAGCTAAGTAAAGAGCCGCGGAAGCCGAATGTTCCAGCTTGTGTAGAAGTCTGCACCTAGGAACACGATCAAATGTCTTGGAGAAGTTCAGATAGACAATATCAACAAGCTACCGATCGTTAAGAGATGATGTCCAGTCATTAAGACAGTGCAGCAAGTTGGTTAGGGTGGAACGGCCGGCGACAAATCCGTGTTGTTGCGTTGGAATCACATTTTCCAGGAGAAAAAATTTGGTCATCTCCTCCAAAATAATGGCTTCCATGACTTTACTGACCTCTGGGAGCAGACTGATCGGGCGGTAGTTATTGGAATCAAGTTTGTTACCTTTTTTGAACATGGGGGTGATAGATGCTAATTTCCAGCTGGGGGGTATGGAGCTTTGAGTAAAGGAGGAAATCTGCATAATTAACGACAGGGGAGTTGCAAGCGAGTTTGCGCAGCTTTTGAGGAGTTTTGCAGTTAGCCCATCCAAACCAGGTGATGCGTTAGTGCGAAGTTTCAGAAAGTGCTGTTTTATACGGTCTGGTATAAATACTACATGTTCCAAAGGTGCCTTGAGGCAGGGACCGTTAAGTAATGGGAGGTTGTCATTATTGGGTTCTTGAGTGAAAACTTGTGAGAAAGCTAAAGAGAGCGTATCAGAAGACTCTTTATTAGAAGAGCATACAGTATGGTCGGGTTTTTGAAGTAGGGGAATGGAAACTTTTGATGATAGGGACGATCGTATATATTTGAAAACCTTTTTTACTGTTACCACTGGAAATGCTGTTTTCTTCAAAATTTTGTCTTAAAGTTTTGAGAGTTAGTTGAAGGGTATTAGAAAATCTGCGATGGTTCAGGAAGTCACTCAGAAGCTGTGTACGCTGATATTTACGCTATAGGCGCCGTTTATGTTTGATACGTTGTAGTTGCTGCGTGGTTTATCCTGGGTTTGAGATGGTTTTTATAAATCTCACGGACAGTAGTGTGTGCAGAGCTTATCCTGAGAGTAGTATCATCAAATGCGTCCCACATTAACGAGGGAGCGGATACATTTGAGAAAATTACGCCCCATTCAAGTCGGGACAGCTGTGAATCAACTTCAGAAAAATCAGTAGTAGCATAAGTTGTGATTTTATTTATGCCCGGTAATGTCTGGATAAACTGAACGTGGGCAGTTATGACTGCGTGGTCTGATTTTCCAACAGGAGAGTTTATTTCGAGAGATGAGATTAGCTGTTCATCATTAGTGAGTATGAGATCTAGAATGGAAGGTAGATTATTAATTCTGAATCTTGTGGGTTCTGTAATAAGTTGGAGTAAGGTTCGCATTTGCGACAAAGCTTTTAAATAAGTTGTGTGAATTTACAACATCTGACAATGAGGTTATCGGCCAGGATATCTCTGGGAAGTTAAAATCTCCAATAATGATGAGATTATCAAGAAGTGATAACTCTTTGAGATTTTGAAACAATATGTTGTCCATCGCAAGTTGTGTATCAGGGGGACGATATATACATACCGGGTTCAGAGAAAATAAATTTTTAGCAATATTTACGTGTATACTATCTATCCCAGGTATGTCTAATAGTTTATTTTAGTAGAAAAAGTTGCGGTTATATCGTCAGATAAATAAATGCATACACCTCCACCGACACGATTTTCTCTATCTCTACGATAAGTTGTATAGCCAGTAATGTCAATTAAGGAGTCTGGAGTTGAAGGTTTAGGCCAGGTTTCGGTAATAAAAATAATTTGTGGTTTAAGAAGTTGCACTGTGCATGTGAATTCGTCAAGTTTAGCGTGAAGTGAGTTTAAATTTGAGTATGAAAAGAACCAGTCATTCAATTTGCGGGTAGAAAAGTTATGAACGAAAGTTCGAGATTTTTGGGATGCCGTTGGTGTACCTGATTGTTAGATCATGTTCGCCATTATTTTTACGGGTATCTAGTTCACCTCGAAGTTCTCTTAATCGTTGTTGTTATGTGGGCGTCTTGTCATCTATTATAGAAAACTTTTCAGTACGCTTCTCCTCGAGAAGTTTGGATTTATTTCTCAATATGTTTTTGGCATGGTGTTCTGAAGGCATTACTACTTTGATCATGCGAGGAAACTTCTGGTTGGTTTTGCCGTCTCTGTAGAAGGTAATGGGGGTATCATGACATCCGACACTATCCAAGACAAGCTTAGTTTTATTCACGTCATCATCCTTTCTAAGTTGAGCATCCCCAGAGGAGGGTTCAGGTACGCCTCTGATTATAATATTTTTGGCTCGCACTATGCGATCTACCGCCTCATTTGCGATGTTGTCAGTGAATTCGGTCGAATTAACTCGGTTCATTATTTAAATGAGTTAATTTATCATCAAATTCGTTTATTCTCTTGTGAATTTTTGTTTTAAAATCTAGCAGAAGAGCTTTTAATTCCGAGAAATTTGAAACATTTGAATTGCAATTGTTGCAGAGGATAGACAAGTCACGAACCCTCTGCCGCGTAACCCGGTCGTCGGCAGAAACATCGGTGCATGTCATGTGTATTTGTCGCTTACATCCATCACACTGGAGTTTGCGATCAGTTGTGTTTACCCGCTTCAAACAATTGGAACAAGTTGACATAGTACGTTCTATGATGATGAATAATTATTGTAAAATGGTGAATGGTACTCACAGTTTAATATATTATTTTTATATTGTTTTACTGCACTGGCAGTTCACTTTTTCATAGACCTTTCATTGCTTACTTGCAATACACAGAGATTGCTACTTGAAAGTTTATTTACAAAATATACAGCTTATACAGTGTAAACTTGAAAATTAAGCAGGAGCACAAAAGTGTACGTGTGTATTCGACTACTACTAGTCTATATATTAATTATTATTATTATTTATGACAGTATGCTGGAAGAAATTGTTGAATATGCAAACCAGTCAATTTACTAGCGCCAGAGATTCAAAACCCACCGACCTTATAGAACTAAAAGCTTTATTAGGTTTACTTTATCTGGCTGGTACATTACGAAGTAGTCGTCTGAATGTGAAAGACTAATTAGAGAAAAAGGGTCTCGGTATTGAACGATTCTGGCTCACCATGTCAAGAGAGAGGTTTTGTTTTATTAAGAAATTTACGATTTGACAACAAGCAGACTCGTGAACAAAGAAAAGCTATTGACAAATTGCTGGAATTAGAGACTTTGTAAATAATGTTGTTGCTAACTGCAGCAGTGCTACACAATCAGTATGTTCGCTACAATCGATGAACAACTACTAGCATTTAGGGGAAGGTGCTCCTTCCGGTAGTACATGCTAAAGAAACCTAACAAATATGGTTTGAAAATATTTGCTATGGTGGATACTAAAATATTTATGTACAAAATTTGGATGTTTATGTAGGTAAACAACCGGATGAGCCCTACGCTGTTGACAATAATGCATGCAGATTGTCTGAAGACTAATTACTTCAATTTCAGGAACAGGTCGCAATATCACAATCGACAACTGGTTCACTTCTTCTCCACTGATCTCAAAATTACTGAAAAAACATAAATTGACTTGTGAGGAACTATCAGAAAAAATACAGCAGATCTTCCTTCATCTTGAATTTACACAAACAAAATCTCGTCCAGAGGGATCAAGTATGTTTGGTTACCAAGACGATGTTACTATAGTCTCGCTTGTACCAAGTAAGAACAAAATGTTATTCTTGCGTCATGTATGCATCATGATGATTATGTTGATGCAAATAATGGTAAACCTGAAATTGTTCCCTTTTATAACTATATTAAAGGAATAGTCGATGTAAATGATAAAATATGTGCTACATACGACGTTGCTAGAAATACTAGGCATCGCCTGGTATTTTTTTTGATTTCATGAATATTGCTGGCATTATTGCTCAGATAATCTATGTTGCAAATAACATTGATTCATTCAAAAGAAGAAGACTGTTCCTCAGGGATCTCTCATTTGCCTTGACGGAGGATCATCTAAGACGTCGTGCACAATTAACCAACTTACCAAAAGAAGTGAGACAATGAAGGCAAGAAGCAACAGGAACTAGTACCACAGAAGCAGAAAACGTTCATGCTCCAACTGGGAAAAAAATGTGTTACTTTTGCAAAGAAGACAGTAAAACGCGATATTTTTCCAACACATTCGTATGTCTTACTCATGCCCAAGTGTTATGTCCAAATTGCATAAATCTGGAACCTTGATGATAAAAGATAATTATAATTTTAACTGTTATGTGCTTCTCAAAAAAGAAAAAATGCAATACCTATATTATTGACTAACATGTTTCTTCATAGTTTTTTTTTACATAATTGATGAAAAAATAGTTTGATTTCCAAGAAGCAATGATAAAAAAATATCGGGTTTATGAGACCCTCCGCGAGTTCTAACGTCACAAAATGAGGTGCGAGTGCCGGAAGGATATAGATGCACTTAATATATACGCGTAGTCATACGATTAAACATATTATATGTTTTAAAATTTAATATTATTAATTATATTCATTATCAACCTAAATATTAATTTTAGAGTTTCTACATGTGCTGCCAATTAATTATATTTAATTAGTATCAGATTGTATTGGCAGCTAATCTAACAACTAGCAGATTTATTTTGCCTGTTTGAGAGCGCCCATAACGTTTTAAACACAATTTGATCGTTCACAATTATACGCTTCATCTGATTTGTCAACAAGTACTGCACCATCAATAATTTGTTATAATGATGGTTTTGTTTGTGGAGATTATATTGCAGCATCAGCCATTATTGTACAAATCAGTACGAAACTTTTGAACTCCCGCTCATCCCAGATGGCGGCTGCGCTTATGCTTGTCATGTGATGAAAAGCACTGCTGAGATACAGGTTGGCAAATTAATTTTGGCGGTTGACGATGCGCGAGGAAGCCATACAAAGTTTTAAAGGTTACTTATACGTACGAGGGTAACTCAATATTTTGAATTTGGATTTGAACATAATAAATTGTGGCACATGTATAATGCTCTATAAAATCGAGTTTACAAAACAAAATAACATTAATGTGTTCTTCATTATTAATTAAATGAATAAGGAAAAAAAACATCAGATTTTTCTACGAATTTTGTTTTTTTTTGTACAGACATAATTATTTATTGCTTCAAAAACCATACGGGGAACTCTATTATTACCCTTTACTATTTTATGTAATGTAAGTAATAAATAATAAATACATTCCAAGAGGCATGAACTTTCAGCTTTACTTCAAATTAATGTCTTTTAAGTGGTCCCTTCATAGTATTCGTCATTGAGGTTTATTTGTATAGAAATTGGAAGTCAGGTGTATATTTTGTAGATAAAGCGTACAATATGATAAGGATTGTTAAACGACTTTCTAAATTTAGCAATGGGCAACAATTTTTCCTATCTGTTCGTAGCAATAGTTAATGACATACCTACCTGTTAAGCTTTCTGAAATTGTAATTCTTAATAATATGTAGTAGTTAATAATGTAAAAATTCGGGTTTATACATAAAATTTGAGAGACAAATGGGGAAAATCGCCTCTAGAGATGGTCTAATAAGTATACTAATAATATAAATAAAAGATTAAAGCTTTTTTGTGGTAGATATTTCTACTTTCATATGTAAATTTTTGAGTTTTCTGCAAATATATACTATGATATTAGAACATCCCTTTACACTTTTTACAGAGTTAGGACTGGCAAAACAAAAAAATCTTGGTTCTGGGTGCCGTCAATTATTGTTTATTTAGAACTATGTACAGATGTGCTACGAATATTATATTACTCTAGTGGAATTCGTCTCTAATATCTAAAATTTTATAACACCTATTTACATTTGTTGCGTTTAATGTATTCAGTCATACCAGCTACAAACAGACACTATAATGAAAAATATGTTTTAGATGTACAGGGACCATCAACAGTAAAATAATTATGTGCATTTACAAATGATTCTTCAAAATCACTTCCTATATAAACTTCATCATCCTCGCTATCGCCATCTTCGGCCAAATTAATAATAATATTATCTACAACAGTATCTAAAAGTGGTCACATCTAACTTTCCAATCATTTGCAGAAAATGTGTCAAAAAATTCATTACAGAATTCTTTAACCTTTGTAAAATTGAAGGTAATATTTCGTTTGGCCACATATTCTTTAAGTGCCTCCCAAACACATTCGATCGGATTTAAGTCCGGGTGAGAAGGGGTAGCCTTAAAACTTGCAATCCATGTCGAATAAACAATTCATCAATTTTAAAAGCTTTATATTGCGGTTTGTGCAATTTTTTCAACGTTATAAAGATCCGGTCTTAACATTTGTTCTCTGTAATATATGTTTCTTTCAGAAAGCCAGTTTTTTAATTGTTGTTTAGTCCAAGCAGTCGTAGGTAATTTTTCATTTAGAACATTGTGATATGGCGGTATCAATTACCACAAAGACGTTTTTTGGTAGGTTTGAAATAAGTATTTCTTGTACCCACTTCTCATAATCTTCGTACGCCATTTCATTATGATAATCTCATGTTTTTGACTGGGAGTTCCACATAATACCAGCATTAGGTACAAAACCATTATCACTTCCTGCATGCACACATGATGAGCCTATTACCATTTGAAACGGGTTTTATCAATCCTTCGTTACTCTTGTCGCTCCATCCGTTAAGTTGAGTGTGACATGAATTAATGTATATTTCATCCATATAAATGATAGATATGTTCTGTTCTCCGCACTTTTTTATGTTCCTCAAATATAGTAGGCGTAAAGGTCTGATTTCGTGACGTTCCATTAACAAACTTGTGTTGTTTTTCATGTTGGTCCAACTCAAACCCAAAGAATGTATTTGTTTTCGCAGAGATTCGCGACTTTATGCGAAGCCATAACTATCTGCAAACGTTTGGTGTTCATTTTTAAACGTGGGTACTTTTTTCTCGAATATGTGATAATTTATTATGCATCTTCTCAGCACAGTTTTATTGAATTGATCCATATGGATACTGGACGTTCTTAGTTTTTCAGTAGGCACATCAGTGTCAGCACTACTTCCTGCCAAAGCTTCTTTTTAATTACGAGAAAGCGTTCTTTGGCTAACTTTCGTAGCAGCAGAAACTCGTTCAATGACCTGACAATGGAATAAGTCAATATAAATGTTGTATCAAAAGTTTTACTCATGTGTAGTTTTATACAAATAAAATGAGGAAGTGGTTAAATTTGTTTTCAGTGACCGTTCTTTGGAATAAAAATTTTTGTCGTGGTTTCCGGCCATTTAAAAGAAGTATTAAGTTCAAAAATATTATATTACGTTTCAGTTCATTAGTTGTTTTAAACGATCTTTAGATTTTAGTTCAAACATATTTTAATATGACCAAACCGCAATTGTAACTGAAATCGGAAGATGGTTCAAAATAAATAATAAAACCGAAACGTAATAGAGATAGGTATGAAATGAGTATAATAATTATAATTATAAGCTAAAAAACCTATTACATTTAAATATGTATCTGACACAAAATAAACATGTGCCCTTTTATATACTCCTGTAGACAGAAACAGAATAGTAATTTATGCAAGAAGTGCATAAAGTGGTGCTTTTTCCACGAATAGAAAAATTGAGGCATGAGTCGCAGGCATGCAAAAACGATTTGTTTGTCATGATGAGATAACGGTGCATAAAATTGACACATCAGTGCATAAAACTGACACATGAGTGCACAAAATACTTTGTCTCACCCTTAAGTCACTTTTTTAAATCGTTTAACAAATAAATATTTTATGTACGAAAATCGATTTAAAAAATTCACTATCGAGTGTAAATTTGTTAAATAATTACTTTGGTTTAAGAATTTTATTGCAATAATTAAAACTTACCTTTGTTAATGGAATCGTTTACTTGCCATTGTTTGCCTATTAGGTCATGAAATTTAAAACGTTCATAATTATTTCACGACACTGCTCACTAAACTTTTTATTAACAACTTTACTCTCTGGAGTCCTCATAACAAGTTAGTATTGCACAACCCCGGTAATCACACTTTTCTCTGAACTGTACTATCGAAACGAAGCTTACGAATTCTGCCAACGAAGTGAGATCTTGCAATCCGCATACGTCTTTGCCACGGCACATCAGACGTTGACAAACTTCTGAATGCCAAAATTAATTTGCCAACCTGTAGATGATTCACTAAAAGATCCTTTCGTAGATATTGAAAATAAACAATGTGTTTACAATCGTTCCACAAAACCGACGCATAAAATGTTCTACTCACTACGAAGGCTCATTACTACTGGAAGCTAACCCTTGTAAAGGTTGGCCGCAAGCGAAATATCACTAATTAGATTTGAGTAATAAACGTTTTCCTTAAAATGAAACCAAGAAGGCAAAAATATTACAGTCTCTAAATAGAATCAGTTACAAATAACATGAAAAATAATATTGAACAATCAAAGATCTTTCATTGATACATTCATTTTATAAGGTTAATGGAATAAATGACATAACATTTGATATGTGTTGTAGGTAGTGAAGATTGTACTCAAAACATATTGAAATCCTAAAAATGATATAAATGCAAATGAGAGATTATTTCAATTCCACAATTCTGGAGATAACCAACAAATTTTGAAGACAGTTATGTGAATTATACATCAGTGGAAAATATGACGCATTACTCTCATTTTTGGTTGGAGAGATGAATATTGGATTACGGGTCTGCAAAGCGGTTGCCTTTCCGCAGCATTAGTGGAAAGTTATGAAATTCGGCTTATACATGAAACTGGAACAGAAATATAGAGCGGGAGAAAGAGTAAAAGGGATAGAGAGATAGGAGTTAGAGGACTAAGTTGTAAATAAATTATATTGTCAGTGAATGTAATTCATTCTGACACTGACAGCATAGATAATGTGGGTCTGAATGAAACCCAATGAACGCGACAGCATGGTGCGGCAGCATTAGGATATCAGCCATTGTGTGTCATTAACACTGGATACCAAGCATTTTTTAATATTGCGGTTTTAATATCGAATGAAAAACGTAGCTATGGTCGCTTAAAATTTTAGAATTTGCTTAAATTCAGCTTTTTATTACTATTTGTTTAAATATTATTCTCATTAAAATCATTGTGAATTGTTACCAACCATATCTCACTTATTATTTTGTGAAGTAATTTTATTTGTTTCACATTATTCATTACCATATTTCTTAGGGTATCAGATCTTTTCATAGCAGGAAAAGATATTTCACGACTATCTAGGAATCTGACAATTCACAGAAAATGGTATTGTTAATTCAATACTAATTTTCCATGTTCATTGTGAATGACTAAGAAAAACAGTCAATTATCCAAATGAGAGAATATTGAAAATGTCAAGAATATGTTTATTGTTAATATTGTGAAAGAGTGTTATTGATTAGTGGATAAAAAAATGAATCTAAACAAAACAATGATTTCACATTTTTTGTCTTGAAACCAAAAAATTACCTTGAGGTAAGTAACACTTTCAACACTAGCATAACCTGGACTACAAAATAGTTACCTAAGAATTCTACAAGATTTATGTAAACGAGAATAAAATAATTTATATCAATACGTTTTTTTGCGAGTAGTGGAATGCAGTTTCAAGGAACGTGATGTATATTTTTGCTAAGACGTTAGTCCAATACTATACTTACTAGTCGGAAGCAATCTCAAGAATTGTAAACTTACCCATATTAAGACTTGTATGTATTTCAAGATATAATCCACTTTATTTGGTCGTATCGCATACTTGATCATCACATCTAGAAGTGATTATCATGAATATTTCCCTCATGTGTAAAAAATCCCATAAGAGGAGTGCAATTATCGATTGATTACAGCGGTAACTGTACTGTAGAAACCGAAAGAGCACTGCGATAATCGCATTGTTTAAGTATCCATGGTAATCCCATTGTGAATCCATGATAATTAAAAATAAAATCAGTTTGACAAGTAAAGTCAAAAAATATTTTTAAAAATGTCTCGTTTCGGATGTGATTCATTGGGAATTATAGAAAATAAAGTGATGGAAAGCAAACCAAATAACACTAAACACAACAGACAATACGTGTGGCGACAGTTTATGAGCTTTTGTGCTGAATAAAATATACATTGAATGGAACAACACAAATCAACGTTTTGGCAGAAATATTAACGGACTGGGCATTCAATATGCGTAAGCAAAATGGTGAGTACAAGGATTTCACTGTTAAAACAATTTGGAACGTCACCGCAAAATTACTAAGGAATAAGTTTTTCACTGAATATAAAATTATTTTTTAACCTTTCACTTACATTGAATTCAAAACAGCCAGAGATGCGAAACATGGGAAGGTATTTTTGTTTTTGCTTTTGAGTTAGCTTGGCGTGGTGGAGAAGGCTACAAGTGATTAATGTCATACTTTGAAGCTTCACCGAAATGGCTGATAATGAATGAAATCAATCCTGATTTGTGTCCCATTCGATTATATAAAAAATTATTAGAAAAACAGGATGGAATAAAAACAAATAGACTTTTTCTTATCATAAATCCCGCTTGGATGTTGAACAGAAAATGGTTAAAAGATGTTCCCGCTGGACGAAATACAGTAAGCAAATGGACTAACATACAAGCCAAAATATCAGGTCTAAATACAGAGAATATTAAACTAACTAACCATTCCTTACGAGCTACGGCTGTCTCCAATCTCGCTAAAAAGGGTGTCGGCGAGCAGCAACTTATAAAAGTTCAATTCCAAATCAATAACGCCTTATCTTCAAACGGATGAAAATCACCATGAAGAAATAGTGACAAAAATGCGTGGTAATGATGTACCATAGCACTTTCAAACATCTTCAGCCGTTAATGTATCGGTATCTGCATTGTCTAATCAGAACACAAAGAGTTATTACAATTGTGTATTTCATTGCAATTCCTGCAATTTTTAGTTTAGGTTTACTTAGAAAAAAATCGTTTTATTATATATTTCCGTTCTTTCCATTAAAAATAGTTATGAAAAAGTCGTATTTTTGGGTCTTTTTATTTTGTTTGTATCTAAGAGCATGTTTTGAAATGGATATTTTGTATTAAAAAAAAGAAATAGGAATTTAATATTTAAACCAATATTTGTTTTCGGGAAATATTTCCCCGAATTACAGTCGTGCATCAAAATAACCAGATAATTTTGCATTCGAGCGTGTTGTATTGGAAAAACTGCATTCGATCATTTTCACGTTTTGTTAAAAGACCTTCGGTCTCGGGCTCTTTCTCCAAAATATGAAAATGAACTCATGCAGTTTTTAGACAACACGCTGTCATGCAAAATTATCGGTATTTTTGATGCACTTGTGCAATAACTTCCGACAATTCCTCTCATTTTTTCACGAAGAAAACAAAATGGAGAGCATTTTGCCAAATCATGAGAGAAGTAATACTCACACGAAAAACAACTGGTTAACTTCAAGATATTTTGGATTTGAACAAAGTTTCTTATTACACTGTAAAGCTTGAAGCTGTAAAATGTTTTGGAGTAAATGAATGATAACATTATTTATCAGATGATAAAAATAGATAAGCAACGATGAAATTTGAAAAGACTTGTTTAAGAAGTGTGTACGTATTATAATGTATTGCAACTCATATTATATGAAGGTTATATATACAAAATTCTTCTTCTTCTGGGTCCACTTTTTCTTCTTCTGTGGATAGTACTTCCTGTTTCCATCAACTTTCTTGTTAATCTGTGTGTATTCATTCTGAAAATATGTCCTTACTAATTTAACTTTTCTCTCTTCATTTTTCTTATTTTTTCTTATTTTTCTTGTTTTGTTATTTGTCTCATCAATTCATTTCTACATTTGTCCCAAATAATTTTCCCCAGTATTATTCTTCGATGTTTCATCTTTGTTGTGTTCCTCTTGACTTTATCCTTTTTTCTGAATGTAAAGTTTTCAGTTACACATATCATTACTGTTATCGTTATTATACTGTGGATCCTAATTTTCATTTCTTTGACATTATCTCTATGCTGATATCGTTGATTTATTATCCCTATTTATTACTTCTGCCTCTATCATCCCATCCCATCTGTCAATATAGTTCCCAGATATTACCTCTTCATATGCGCTTCTGATAGCCTCATTTATTCCTCTAGGTATATCCATATCAACCAAGCATCTCTAGATTCCTGTTCTTTCTACTGTATCGAAGGCTGCGCTCAGATCAATAAATGTTAGAAACATTTTTTCTCTTTCATCTAGTTTTCTTTATATTATGTTTCTTAGTATGAATATATTATCATTAGTTTTTCTGCCTGGTCTGAATGCTGCCTGTTATTTAATTTTATATTCTACACATTCTCTCAACTTATAGCACGTTTGTGCTAGGCATATGGCTCTATAAATATCACACTGCGTGTGGTCCCCATCTTTATATATTGGTATTATCAAGTTATTTTCCCAGTCTCTATGTTCTTCCCATGCCTCTTTGCACACTTACCAAATCTATTCTTCTCCTTCCTCTCCCAGCCTTTTTATCATTTTTGGATCTATGCCATCTTACTCCACTTGCTTTTACTATCTTAATTTTAAGTATACCTTCTTCTTTGCTCATTTCTTTCGGTTTTTGATCTTCTCTGTTTATGCTTTCTTCCTGTGTTAAGGTATTAAATTTGTCATCGCCATATTCAGCTCATGTTTCCATCACCTTTGTCTTTCCTGTTTGTAACTGATTAGTAATATTTCTCACTGCTTTAATTTCTTTTCATTCATTTCCTCTCATTATTTTTATCTATGTCCAGAATTTTCGGTTAACTACTTTATGTGTTTCTGTCTATTGCTCACCAAATTTTTTCCATTATTCCTTTCTCTCTTCTTCTTTTATCTTGTTGTGATCATCTCGATTATTCTTATTATTTTTTCACAATTTAGTTAGTTTTTAATAATAGAAGAAAATAATGTGGAGGTTCTGCCCAAAACATTAGAAAAGCAATAATCACGAAGAACAACTGGATAAATACAAGACATTTTGGATTTGGACAAAGTTTCTGATTTTCCTATATCAATCAAAATTTAAACTGTGAAATGTTTTGGAACTAAGTTCATGATAAAATAAATGAATTAATGTGAAGATTATTCTTCTAATGATGAAAATAACACTGGCCGACACGATTTTTGTAACACAGTTCGAACAATTATTTTCATAATGCTAATACCTGCCAAATTAAAGATAAAATATTCATAAAGCCCTAATACGTATCACTTTTCAATATGTCCTTTAGATCGTTTTTAGTTCGCAGGTAGTAAATTTTATGAAGGGTTATTAAATTGGCCTGTACTTTGAGCAGAAAGATTTCATTGAAAGGGTTATTTATTCTCGTACTTCGTTTATATTTGAGTTTTAAAGTGAATGGTTCTGTGTAGTTGAGAAACGACAACAATGGTAAGTTATACTCGTCGCAGTTGCAAAATTTCTCTTGACAAGTTTTGTTATGACTGTGGAGAATATATGGTGAAGTCACAAGCCAGATCATTTTCTAAAAATGTGAAGAGGCTTATTTCATGTATATCGGTGTTGTAATCGAAGATCAAGACAAGCAGTGGGATTCCCATGTGTGCTGTGTTAGCTGCAGCATGTCATTTGTTCCGTGGGTGAAAGGGAAGAGAGGAAGTAGGCCTTTTGCAGTTCCAATGGTATGGCGAGAACCCACCAACCATTGTGATGATTGCTATTTTTGTATGACAAAGACTGAAGGTTATTTCAAAAAAGAAAAGCGGAAGATCGAATATCCGAATTTGCAATCTGCCATAAGACCTGTTCCTCACAATGCAGATTTACCAGTACCGACGGCGGCTTTGGATAGGCAAGATATTGTTTTGGAAAATAATGGAAATAATAACGGTTCTTCAGGAAGCTCCGAGGAACAGTGTACTGACCCACATTCACGCCTTGTTCCAGTTCCGGCGAGCCACATTTCATTGTTGAAAATGTCAAGTATGTGCTTCTTGTAGACCCAAAAATGTCCTTTTGTCTCCATTCTACTATAGTATACTATTGAGCTTCACGTTACAGCAAAAAATTTCTTTTGTCTACCAGTGAGTTAAGCAACGATGAAATTTCAAAAGAATTGATTAAAACATTTGTACGTATTGAGGCATTGCCACTGATATTAGATGAATGTTATACATAATTCAACAGCGACAAATGTAATTCTTCTAGAGAAACAAATAAAAAGTTTAATACCCCTGTAAATTGTCCTAGACTATCTGAATGTTCCATACCCGTGTTCCTTTATTTCTACTTTACACCAGCAAACGTTTCGCAATCAAACATCAATGAAAACGTAAAGTGATTTCCCTTGTGATTGTTCTGCGAGGAAAAGAACTTCGATGTGTTGAGAATTTGAAACAAACGTTTGCTTGTATTAATGATAGGTGGAGATCATTTAGTATTTTGGTATATAATATGAAAGCCACTCCATCCCTGATTTTTTACTGAAATCAAACTAGTAAATATACCAAAAAATACAATTTTATACTTTTTGACTATTCTATCAAAATTAAGTGGTGGGTGTAATTTTTTTTAAATAAATGTAATTCCTAAATGACTGAACATATTCTAACCAACCTGGTCTTGTTGAAAAAAGCATTTTATTGCTCTATCAAGCAAATTTTATATAATATATGTCTAATTTTTATTGATGCCGCTAAATCGCCTTTTTTGATATAAGAATAGAAAATTGTTAAACTCTCTAAAAAATTAAACACAATAAGATTGATGATTTTCTCATAAAAATTTAGTGAAATGAATCAAATGAGATAGTGGAAACCACTTCTTGGTATCTTGTGATTTTGTGTTTCTTTAGTTTGATTATGAACTATTAGTTGCAATGTAGTTTTTTTTCTCTTTTTTATTAATTAGTTTGTTTATTATATGCAATGGATAACCGTTGCATATGGCTTTGCTGAATTCTATCATTTTCTCTTTCAAAATTATATTTGTTCATAGGAACTGAAAAAATCCCATTACGCAAAACATCTACTTATCACCAAATATTCATTAACACATACATAACAGAGAACTAGAAGTACTACATATTTGTGATAAGAAACAAGAGCTAGATTTCCTTGAGGAATTAGAAATTAGAAGACACTCAAGAAACCCACAATATAAAGTTGTCAATGAACAATTTTATACTTTTTGACTATTCTATCAGAATTAAGTGATGGGTGTAATTTTTTTTAAATACATGTAATTCCTAAATGACTGAACATATTCTAACCAACCTGGTCTTGTTGAAAAAAGCATTTTATTGCTCTATCAAGCAAATTTTATATAATATATGTCTAATTTTTATTGATGCCGCTAAATCGCCTTTTTTTGATATAAGAATAGAAAATTGTTAAACTCTCTAAAAAATTAAACACAATAAGATTGATGATTTTCTCATAAAAATTTAGTGAAATGAATCAAATGAGATAGTGGAAACCACTTCTTGGTATCTTGTGATTTTGTGTTTCTTTAGTTTGATTAGGAACTATTAGTTGCAATGTAGTTTTTTTTCTCTTTTTTATTAATTAGTTTGTTTATTATATGCAATGGATAACCGTTGCATATGGCTTTGCTGAATTCTATCATTTTCTCTTTCAAAATTATATTTGTGCATAGGAACTGAAAAAATCCCATTACGCAAAACATCTACTTACCACCAAATATTCATTAACACATACATAACAGAGAACTAGAAGTACTACATATTTGTGATAAGAAACAAGAGCTAGATTTCCTTGAGGAATTAGAAATTAGAAGACAATCAAGAAACCCACAACATAAAGTTGTCAATGAACAGATAAATATAGGGAGTTCTCCACATGAATACATTTTACAAAGTAAGGGTTGAAACAGTAAATTTAAATATTAAAATTATACGTACAGAACAGTGTTGTTGCACACATACTCGTAAGTAAGTCATAAAAATATTGAAATGACTGTTACAAATTATTAAGCGGTGTATACAGTAGAAGTCTTTTCCATCCCGTGACTGATACGGCATCAACCATATGCATCTTAATCAAAACAATACGACAAACGCTTGTATTGAGTTTCGCTCTTTTTCGGTAATTAGAAAAAGACAGTATCAACATAGTATGTGTTGAAGAATATCGTCAACTAAGTCACGCGATGGAAAAGCTTCAACGTATGATTGATTTGAATTGATTGAAAGAGAAAGTGATTTCAATTTAACATTTGAAATTAATTTTTTATATCCCATGTTGAATGTGAGTTTGGTTTATGTAGCTATTTATATTTGACAATGCTATTTCGGTAAATTCAGTACGTTTAAAACTTCAACTATAGAATTTGATATTTTAGCAAAGGATTCGCCATGATATTGATATGAATCTGAATCCACCCACATTTGTTTTATCAAATATAAGCTCTCAAATAGGAACACAGCAAATACAACGTTTATGATATGAGTCCACGCAGGTACCTACGTGCCGATCGCAAACCAAAGTTTTCCTGTGCGATAATTACCGACAATGTTTGATAGGTTCAAATCATTTTCTATTTACATTTCCAAAATAATTTGCTTGATATCTCTACTTAACAGTTAAACTCAACCAATAGTCGGTTCTAGAATTGTGATGTGAAACACAACAATGAAACTGGGTTGCCCCCAGGGTATCTATACTATTTTTCCAATTATACCTTCTCTGCTTTAGGTTGTAGATATCCATAAATCATTTGTTAATGGCATGACAACTTAGACAAACAGTCATTTCTTACGACTATTATTTTTCCACGTGGTTCTTCCACATTTCATTTTATTTGTATAGAGATGTTTGTCATGTAGTTTTAAAGTTGTAACATGATGAACCTTATTGTTATACATCCTGTAACTGACTTGTGAGTACATAATTAGAATTATTCATTTCATATAGGGCTAGTTTTTAATTTTGGTCATTAACGCTTTCGTTGAGGAACAATTAATTTCAAAATATTCTTCAAATCCATCTATCATTGTTAAACCGCAAAATTGAGTTAAAACCGCGACGTATGTCTAGTTATATTTTCTTACTGTATCAATTCGCAAATATAGACATTGCAATCCACTTTATTATTTAGTGTCACAAAAGCCAGGACTTTCCACTAGAAGTTGAAACGATCGATTGTGGGAACTGATAGTGAGTTGCAGACACCGGCATCTTTGGTAAGTCCATTTAAATTGAAGTTTGCTGTATATGTTCACGATTCGCTAATTGCATAAGCAACACAACTACAGTCCATTGTCATCAGAGCTAACACAAAGTGATGATCGTGAATGAAAAACAACATAACAGAATGAATAAAGAAATGAAGCCTGAAAAACCATTGGAAAGAGTAACATTTAAATTTCTAGGGAGCTTAGTGACAAAAGGTGAGATACTAGAGTCAGAATTAACTAACAGAGCGAATAAATCAACGAAAATTTACTACTCATTAAACAAAACTATACTAGAAAACGAAGATATTGATATAAAAGCAAAAATGAAAATACGTAATGCGATAACAGTATCAAAATTCATATGAAAGTGAAAACTGGACATTAAAGAATAAAACATGACTGTAAAATAAATAACCGCCATGGAAATGAAGGATCTTAGGAAAATAGCAGGGAAAACCAAATTCGATAGGTTTGAAAATGAGGATATCAGTATAATGAGAAAACAAGAACCTATAACGATGAAAATGAGCAAGAAACAACTAAATTGGCTAGGTCATGTAATTAGAATGAAAACAGATACGATAGCAAAAATGGAAGCGCTCGAAACTCAAATGAAAAACGAAGAGGGAGAACCAGAAGAAAACGAATAGACCAAATAAGAGAAAGAAAGAAGAAGAAGAAGAAGAAGAAGAGGAAGAAGAAGAAGAAGAAGAAGAAGAAGAAGAAGGAGAAGAAGAAGAATCTTAAGATCTAGTACCGTAAAATGAGATTAATTAGACCGCTGGGGTGAATTTGACCAAAAACTTATATAACAAACAACTTTGGTTACTTGAGTCATAATGTATATTTTTGTGAGTTTTTGCTAATAACTTACATTTGGGGATAATTGGCAAATATTTTTCTATTTAAGAAATATTTTTATAATATTTAACGAAGGTTGAATTCAAGAAATAGTGAACTAAGGAAAAATCGTGTTAAAAAAATGTCGTTAAACTTCAATGCCTGGAAAATTAAGGAAAACTTCATTTTCTTTATAGTATTTTTTTTAAATATCATATTATATACGAGTACTATCTTAATTACTTTTGCTTTAAAAAGCTCCTAATATTGTCAAAAAATAGTTTTTAGTCACTTCACGCAGTTTTATTGCGATTTTGGGTTGAAGTTGATCGACTCGTCAATTCTTGCCGGTTATAATAAATCTGCCGGTGCCTTCGCTTAAATAGACTTTAGTGTATTTCGAATCGTGCGAAAATTCACGCGTAAACATTAACTTGTCTCTTAAAATCAAACAATTTAAAATGCCGAGAGTTTACGTGCGTAAACCGGTTGCAAAGCGGTTCAAGGACTACGATGAAAAAACTTTATAAAAATGTTTAACAAAAGTTTAAGATGCAAAAATTAGTGCAACCAAGGCAGCGAAAAAATACAAAATTTCTAAAGGCACAATTGTCAGCAACATACATAGTCGGCACGTTGAGAAACATGGAGGACAAACTATGTTTTCGGCTGATGAAAAAAGTGACTTTGTGGAAGGATTGGTTACGTATGCAATATGGGGCTTTCCTCTAAACACCCTCGATTCACGTTTAAGTGCAAAGGCCTACCTGGATCGCATAGGAAGAAATTTACGGTTTAAAAATAACTTACCAGGCAGGTTTTGTTTTTTTCAGGAACTTAATTTTTTATGTTGAATTTTGTGTCTTTTTAGGGTACAAGTGGGCGAAATCTTTTTTATCCCGCCACAGTCATGTTTTATCCGAACGATAATGCTACAATATTAAACGATCCCGTGCTGCTGTGGATGTTGAACTGTTATCCTCATTTTTTGACAAACTTGCTAAAACACTTGAAGGTGTGAAACCAGATGCGATTTTCAATTATGATGAAAGCAATTTAAGCGATGATCCAGGCAAGAAAAACATTATTTTTCATAGTGGTGTAAAGTATCCGAACAATGTTATTAATTTTTCAAAAAGTGCTGTGACTTTGATGTTATGTGTTTCTGCAAATAGTGATATACTGCCACCTTACGTTGTTTATATGGCGGCGAATTTGTAGGACTCTTGGCGTGATGAAAGATGTTGTGCAAAGGGCTCCAGATATAATCGCTCAAATCATTGTTGGTTTGACACCATCTGTTTTACCGACTGGTTTAAGACCTGCTTTTTACCGCATGCTCAGCTGATAGAAGGAAAGAAAGTTCTATCAGGGGAAAATTTGTCAAAAATTGAATAGATGAGGTTTTTAATTGATGATGATCCGTACTGAACGATGAGATAAAACAATATAATTTGTTTAAATCTTCATTTATTTGAACTAATGTTCAATTTGCAGTTATTGACGCGTTTCACTAAAACAGTAGCTTTGTCAAAACGAATTAAGGTATAATATATTATACCTATATATACCTTCATTCCTTTTGACAAAGCTACTGTGTTAGTCAAACGCGTCAACAAGTTTAAATTGAACATTAGTTCAAATAAATGAAGATTTAAACAAATTAAATTGTTTTAAATTGTTTCATTTCATCGGCCAATTTGTCATCCCATTTTACGAAAGAAGTCCCGCAATTGTGCAAGAACAACAACATTGCCTTCGTATGATTTCCACCTAACGCAACTAATTTGTGCCAACCACTTGATGTGAGTTTCTATGGCCCAATGAAAAACTATTGGGAAAAAATTCTTTATAATTGGAAAAAGTGCAATTCAACAACATCTTCAGTGGAGAAAAGTATCTTTCCGCTGTTGTTAAAAAGACTGTTTGATGAAATGGCCGATGCGGCATCAAAAAACGCCCGGAGTGGCTTTTATGCTTGTGGAATTTTTCCTTTGTGCGAAGAAAAACTTCTTGAAAAAATTCCTAAACAAACAGATGCGCGAAATAGTAATGTCGGAGAAGTATTAGTTAATTATTTAAAATAGCCATCGAAATCCAAATAAGCGTGATCAAACAACAAAAAGAAAAAAATTACATGTTGTGTCTGGGCGGTCAGTTGCTTTTGAGGATAAAGTCAATCATAAACAACCTACCACCAGTGGAATCCTAAGTGTTAAGCCAAAAATTTGTGATGAAAATGATGGAGCAAGCTCCCAGGAAGAAAAGGAATTGGCGTAAGACATCATACTATTTTTGAAGAAAACGTAGAAGAAAATGTTAATGACCAAAAAATACATGGGTAATAGTAGAATACCAAACAGAAAAAACAACAAAGCATTTTGTTGGGCAAATGTTGTCAATTAGTAGTGATGAAGCTTTAGTTGAATTTGTTAAACGCTCTAAAAACGACATGTTTATTTGGTCAGGTGTGGAAGACATAGATGTTATTTCCATTAGTAATGTAAAAAAAATATTAGGGGACCCCAAAGTTTGTCGTAGGGAGCAACAATTATTTGAGATTGATTCGAAAACCTTCAATTTTCAATAACTCTGGATAGAAATCACATTTTTTGAATTATTATAATGATTATCACCTTTCCTCTGTTTTGTTTTAACGATATTTTATTTGAATATAGTTTTAACATAAACAAGACTGTGTTTGATTTGGTCAACTTCACCCATATTGAACAAACAATAGGTTTAATAGGTAAAACACATAAACGGTCAACTTCACCCCAAATGGGTGAAGTTGAACAAAAGCACTTTTTTTAATTTCTTTCGCTCATGATATTTTTTGGTGATTTTTAATATACTCTGATTACAGTGGACTCCTATACCCATAGTTTACGTGTACAGACAAAACTATAGCAACATTTTAAACATGTCTTTTATAGGGACAATTTACAAAATCGGTCAAAATCATCCCTTTGAAACAAATGTATTATATATTTTGAACTATTGAAACGATAATGACGCGACAGTTTTATAGGCTCCTCGATATTAAGCTCAAAAACAGTCAAAAATGCTAGACAAACACACATTTGCAACCAATATTAAGGTGGAGGTTCTTAACGAAAATATTGAAAAAATTCTCTTCGTAAAATATAGTGGAAAGCATGTTCGATCTTTCCTTGAACAAATTCATAGAATTCCAATTTGAACGTGAGTTTATACAGATATTGTGGATTTTTTTTCTGCATAAATAAAGACATTGATGAAAAAATTGCCTACATGAAAAACAATAATAAAGAGAGACATTTAAACCCAAAATTGAATAACTAGATCAGCAAAAACTTATATGAAACAGTCTCAATCATCTCTTTTCGGAATTATACGACATTGATATTACTCTATTTTGAGATTATTTGAATTGATCTGTTTAATCATATGATGATTATTTAAATTGATAATGATCCTGAATTTCCACAAAATATGCATGTATGTTTAAATGTTTTGCATAATATCGCAGGAAACTCATTTATTCCATAATTTGTATTCCTCTTATCGTAGATAATTTAATTGGTTTCACTGAAAATCGAATATTCACGCCAGTTAACACTTTGAGATCCTTTTCGTAACATATTATAAAGTAATATCAATTTCATTATGGAAGTTACTCATGAGCTTTATCATAGTATCTAACAAATCTATTTCACAAAACATCACCATCACAATTTCACGAATTCTCGCCTAAATAAAAGTTTTCCATAAAGAATTGAAACGTTACCATCAAACCAAACTTTTCAATCGACATAAAAGTATATGAGTAGGAACATTTAGGCTAAAGTGGTATTGTGTGTGTGTGTGATCGAAATGGATGAATGCGGGAAACTTATGCTTACCCATTCGCCTAACCGCATATATTTTAGAGATATTTATTTATTATATTAATTTATTCATTTAAGGGAACAGTATGTTTACATCATTTGAAACCTATAACTATTTATTTAGTTTTGTTTGAAAACAGTACTGTCTGAAACTATAAAAACTTTTTGTATCCTTTTTTCTTCTCCCATTTTATTTACTACTCCTTTATTCTTATTTTATTTATTTTCTAATTTTTTTTATAATATAACTTTTGGGAATAGCACAGGAATACATTACGCTAACGGATCGATATAAGCGATTTCAGACTAACAAGTGGATCACAGTCAGGGTAGGTAAACACTTGGATAGGCATGCAGGAAATACTAAATACTAACTTATTTATTAGTTAAAAATTAGTCCAGGCGCTGGATGGAGTTGAGTATGCAAAATGTGAGGACCGGAAACTATGCTCAAATTCTTTTACCTGAGACCCTAAATAATATAAAATCACATGTTGCCGGCAGCTGTGCTGGTCCCTTTCCCTTTTACCCTTCCCCTTCTCCCTGCTCGGCACGTTGCTGAGTCATAGCGCTTGAAGTAGTCAGTAGAAAAGAATTTATAGCCCATAACCGTTTATTTTTGCGTATTTAAGTAATAATATTCCAGTTTTTTTCGCAGTCGACTGTTTTATTAGTGTTATTTATTTAAATAAAAGTGCGGACAATGTCACTACAAGTGATAAATGTGAAGAAGTGAAAGATAAATGAATTGTCGTGTTTGTTTTGTGATAAAACGGGTGATTTAGTGAAGAATATGATAAAACTACCTTTAGACGTTGTACAGGATATGAAGAGAGGAATGCTGTCCGTCAACCGAACGGAAGGTAAATTTAATGCAGTAAGCCCCGACTTAGCATTAGAACAATCTCAGAATCGATCTTCAGCAGTTACTGGGGGCTTGATTGGTATTACAAAAAATCAACAAGCGATGCAGAGATGGCTGCTCCTTTATCCGTTTAAAAATAGTATTCACGAAGCTTTTTCTTCATATCTCCAAATACAAGCAGACTCTACAAGTGATATCAATTATCATGATGAATAGACGCAATCGAGGATCAATAAAGACGGAAAAGATATACAAAATATAATAAAGTATATTAATGCCTGCAACCCTAATAATGACAACGAGAATTGCGCGCTTCGAAATATTTACACTGGTGAACTTGCTGAAGAAACTTGTAGGCAATGTTTGCTAAATATAGAAGAAAATGGAAAGGCACTGTTAAGAACGTACGAAAAGGAGCGATTCGTACTCAAAAGCAAAAAGTTATCTGATCCTATTAAAATAATTAAATTTAGCAGTTTTGTAACTCCTGAAAAAGAAAACAAGAGTACTTCTAATACAAAGTTGCAAGATGCAACAGATATAAGTCTCATTCAGAAAACATTTTTGTTGGCTAATGAACGTGGATTTGATTCAAAAATTTTAGCATCTTTCGAAATTTTGAATTACTGCAAGTATCTTTTAGACGCCGAAGGTTTTTACAGGAAATCTCCAAAATCAGAATTCGCCCTTGAAATTAAAAACAATTATAAGTGTGGTACAAACACGCGGAAGGATATTTCAAATCTACCTATTTCAAAACTTTACGTTGTTGATGGTATGGCACTTGTTCATCGGATCCAATTAAAACATTTCAGCATTTCGTGATTTTGCAGAGGCATTTTTCAATAGAATTTATCTTTTTGTGCAGCGGAATGTAAAACCAGTAGACATTGTGTTTGACAGATATGATGATATTTCAATAAAATACATGGAATCAACTTTACGGAGTAAAGGTCAAATGATGCAAAATTTTATCATTTCAAATGAACACACCAAAATCCCAACGAATTGTAATAATTCCTTCTCAAACACTGAAAATAAGTTACAGCTAGTTCGATTTCTATGTAATGCTGCCCCTAGATATGCACAAATAAATGTGATTGCGTGTTATATATTTGTGGAGGATTTGATGATCCAACAAAATGTTTCAAATTACAAGGTTCTTTATTTTTTGAAGTACCTGACCTGAATTCTAACCATTTAGAAGCGGATTCAAGGATGTTTTGTCACATATTTCACGCAGTGAAAATCAAACTTGGCCTTATCATAATCATTAGTGCTGATACAGATGTTATTTTGTTCCATCATATAATCAAAATTTATAATATTCTTATCACGGGAAATGGACATTATGCAGCATTTATTCACATTGAATAATAATTCATTTTCTTTGCTCCAATCTACTAGATTATTAAAATCCGTGTGCAGAAATACGCAATCTCTCACTGACTGAAACTTCTTCAATATTTTAAAATCGTCCACAAACATTAGGCCACTGGAAGATTCAACAACACTGGGCAAATCGTTAACAAATAAAATAAATAGCAAGGGACCTAAGTTCGACCCCTGCGGGACCCCTGAGTTTGCATGAAATTTTCCCGATGTCTTCCCGTTGAATCTTACCATAAAATGTCTACTTCGCAAATAGCTACCAAACAGTTTTAACAACGTGAATGAGAAGCCAAAATTATGCAACTTTTTTAATAATAAATCAGGATTGCTTTGTCAAAAGCTTTCTGGAAATCCGTATATATTACACCCGTTTGCGATTTATTTTTGAGTATATCTTTAATAACCGATTCTGCTAGCATTATTAAATTTGTATTTATTGATCTACCCGACATAAAACCATGCTGTTGTTCTACTACACAGTTTTTAACATGGTTGTTAATATGGGCGTGCAAAATTGAACAGTTTTGCAGGAGCGCACATAATTGATACTCCCCTATAATTTTGTATTTCATTCCTAGCACCTGATCTATGTATTGCAGTGTGAACTGACATTTTCCATATCTCAGGAAAACAAGCTGAACCAATAATACAATTAAAAATATGAAGTAGTGGTTGTTAAAACCATTCTTGACATCCTTTTACAATATAAGGTTTTATACTGTCCAACCCCGCAGCTTTCTTTGGTTTTAATTTCTTCACCGCAGCATCATCATCAGAATCGCTGATAATACCTGTATGTAACACACTGTTATTATTAATTATATCTAAAAAATTCAGGTTATATGATGATTTTTCCCTGCTGTGAACTAAAGCAAAATATTCTGCAAATTATTCTACTATCTGAGCCCCCTGTATTGTTTGATCGTTAAATTTAAATGGATTTATTAGACCTCCCTTCCTACTATTTGTATTAACGTAGTTCTAAAAAGAGTTTATATTAGTTTCCACCTCTGTTCGATACCTAGTATATATTTTTTATGTTCAATATTAACCAATGATTTAATTTTTTTTCTTGTATCCATATATTTATTTCTATAAAATTCTGAAACTAATTTTAATTTTCTAAATTTGTTTTTATCATTCAATAATTTTTTTATTTCTGGTCAAACCACTTGAGAAATTTATTATAATTGTTATACATTTTGTATTTTGGTACACGCTCATCAAAAATATGGTATTTTTTACTATAAAACATGTCAATTGCTTTGTTGGGATCGTTTTGCGTTGTGACGTCCTCCCAAGACTAATTTCTCATCAGTTCGCTCATTCGCAAAAAATTTGATTTTTTGAAATTATATATATTATCAGCTGTTTGGTTTTCTCTACTACTATTCAATTTTGTAAATGTGAGTTTTATGTCTAGAGATGGATGTGGCGGATCCTCCTTTACTAAGGACAACAACTCTCTAGACACATTACAACTGTTTTTATTTTCCAAAGAAGCAATCACCAAATCTAACGTTTTGCCGTCAGCGTTTTTTACATCATTATATAAATCTAGAGAATTGAAGTTTAGAAAATCCAGTATAACTTTTAACTTACTCACAGGACTAGAAAAGGAATTAGTGTTACTACCCTTTATTTCGGGTAAAATGAAATCCCCCACAATAAATTTATTATTAATATTTTTCATACTTTTTTGTATAAGTACACAACATCGTTCGTAATCGTCTACACTACAATCAGGAGGTATGTATACTCCAATAATACAAATTTTGGATTTGTTACCTATTTTTAAGTCAATAGATAACATTTCAAATGCTAAGCAGTGCCGTGTAAAACTTAGAACTCTATGCTGCTTTTTTACTGCAATTAACACACCACCACCTTTGGACTTACCCGTTATATTAAGATCACTATTCGCTTTTACTATATTATATATGTTCAGATCAACCAATTCCCCGTAAAGAACACCCGCCTGAAGTCATGTTTCTACCGCCACAATTATATCAAACATACTTTGTGATGAATTTTTCTTAAACCCCATTACTTTCGTATTGAAACCTATACAGTTGTGGTAATTCAGATATATGTCGGTCATAGAGCATAATGCAATTAAAGTTACTCCTGAAAATATTCAATAATCACGATACACATTCTGTATCCTATGAATTGGTTATACATTTTAATAATGATAACAATAACAGTCCCATCCCTCAATCAGCAATCACTACAAATACAAATATCTCTGAGAAATGAATTGATAAAGTACTTAGCCAAGAAAATTTGTTAAATTCGCAAAATATAAATACTAAAAATTATGGAAAAATTCAATAAATTATACTCTATCCAAAATGATACCAATTCATAATTTACTTACAAATTAATAATTAAATTAAATGACAGTCCAACATGTAATTATAATCCATATTTCAACATATTGTCTTCCATAAAAAGTTATCAATAATTCTTCATTGAAAACTTGCTTGTCTTCTCCACCCATAACCGATACTCGAACACTGGAATCCCTACCACTATAGACAAGAGACTATAGGCAATATGATATATTTACTTTTAGAATAGCGGTCCGCACACACAAAAAATTACTAGTCTGCATCCTTCATCGAATTGATCTTCTTAATTCGCCCATTAACTTCCAAATATATTCTTCCACCATAACTCCATGCCGCCTGCCTTCCATATCTTTTTTTCATTTCCTTTAGCAATATATATCTAGATTTTGTAAGATCCTCATTCACATATATTTTGGTACCTTTCAGTTCTTTTTTACCCAATAATATCTCCTTTCTCTTCAAGTAAGAGACCAATTCTATTAAAACTGTTCTTGTCGTCTTTTCCTCATAATTTGTTTTCCCCAATCTATATACATTAACAATATCCATATTGGAACATTTTACTTTCATAGTTCCGTTTACTATATGCAGCATAACCGATAACAAATTTTAATCTTCACCTACTCCTTCAAATCGTAATACATTTCTTATCCGGACTGCCTCCATATCCTCAATCTCTTTTTCCAATATTTTTATTTCCTCCCCTTGTAAGTATATAGAACTGTTCGTTTCTAAAATCTTGTTTGACAGTTCCTTAAATTTCTCGTCTAAATTAGATGACAAGCTGTTTATACTGTCTTCCATTACGTCTAATCTCTCACCATTTTTTTTACTCGATTCTTTCGCATGCCTTACACAGCAAGTTCTCCATTGCAGTATCATCTACCGATTGACTTCCATCTCTTGTTCTATGTGTCATTTATTCCAGGAAATTAACGTGTGTGGACTGTTATTCTGATGCAGGTGTATTAAGCATACAATTTACAAAATACTCAATTTTCAATCAACATTTTAATTCAGCTTTTCAACAGACTTCCACTTCGCTCAATTAAGATTCTACTGGAAATGCCACAAATAAAAAAAACTTAACTTTTTATCACTTTTTACCACTTTTAACAACTAATATTTCAGGAGCACTCAAACACATCTACTCGCTAACGATCCTACAGGTACTTATGCATTGAATCTTAAAACCTTATCCTGTATTTGGTGACAATTTAAAATCATGTGCTCAGCCGTACCCAATTCGCCACATTCCCAATAAGGATTTTCTTTAGGATTTAATTTGAATAAATACTGTGGGATTAAGACGTGAACAAATCTAAGCCTATATATTATAGAAATAACATTTTTTGAAACGGCTATATCGGTAAACCAGGGTTTGAGTGGAATAATTGGCTGTATACTTTTGTATGCAAAACCTTTTGTGAAATCCTGAACCAAAGCTCTTTCACCGATTATTTCTGAAAAGGTGCAAATACCTTCTGTTGTACATTTATAATCAGCTATATCGCCTTTAACTTCACCCCTCTTTGCTATTTGGTCTACAACTTCATTATTAATTAAACCCCAAAGAGCTTTTAGATAATTTTAATATCAAGAATTTGCAATTATCTTATATGTTTTAGAATGCTGGCCATAATGTGATTTATATTTTTTTAGATGTATGTTTCATGGATTCTACAGTACTCCTAGAATCTGAAAGGATAATCCACGAATTCTTCATTTCTGTGTTATTTATATGTTTAAGGCTTCAAGTATTGCTATCAACTCTGCATTATAAATACCCACTTTTTCAATTATCTTACAAAACTTTGAAACTTCAACATTTGGAATCCAAAAGCCTGCACAAACCCCAATATTTGATTTTGATGCATCTGTATAAATATGTATACGATTCGTATACACATCAGAATTAAACATAGAAATTCTCATCGATACTGGAAACTCCTGGTAATTTTTTGAAAAAAGTCACTTTAATGTTTTCGCTAGTATTGAGAACTACAAACAAATTTGGCATTTGATCAGATGAATAGCAATCTGGAAGCATATCTTTCATGCTACTGTAGGAAGAAACGATTGGAGGAGATTTTTCTTTCGCCAATACGTTGAAGTCAGATCTAGTATATGAAGTGTATACATTTTTTTTCAATAAACTATTTTTGGACCAAGCTTCGATTATAAATTTGTTTGTTAAGTATTGTCGTCTCAAATGTAGTGGCATATCGTTTGTTTCTACATACACAAATTAGAATTTGGTGAGGATTTTAGAATCCCTAAACAAAGTTTTAAACATTTATTTGCTACTACATAAAATTTTTAAAGATAACGTTTCGCTGCCTGAGGGTGGAAAATATAGCCGTAATCCAATATAGCTCTCGTGTAGGATCTGTAAAGTAGAAGAGAAATTTCTGTATCGGCTCCTCATATCGAATGTGTTACTGCTCTTGAAACATTTAGGGGTCAGCTTCAGGAATTATATAATTGATGTGATTAGACCATAGTAATTTACGATCCAGTATATTTCCCGAATATTTTATAGATTCTACAACATTAAATCTGGTGGACTGAAGTTGTATTTTATTAGGTATTCCATGTTTTCCTCAGAAAATGCAAACTTGGCTCTTTTTTCCAGAAATGTCTGTTCGAAAAGATGATGCGAACTATAAAATTCTATGTTGAGTAGAATTAACAAACATTTTTTTCTGCATGAACGCGCTGAATGACTTTTGTTATACATTTCAAATTCTTCTGAAGTTTCAAACTTTTATAGTCGAACAATATCCTTACTAATACAAATTTCAATGAGCCATTTTTACAAATATCTATTTAATTTTATTGATGGCATTTACTGAAAAGAGTTATGCTAGCAAATATCTATTGAAATTGACTGTCTCGACCCTTACTTCATGGAATATGCTCATATTAGTGTTTTTAAATGAAACTCAAGGTCGCTATTGAATATTTTTTCTTTAATTTGCAGGCCTGACCGATTTTGGGAATTCCAGAAATAATGGATTTCTGTATTTCTAGTTTGAGGGAGGGGGGGCTTACGAATCTTCTTCTGAAAAATATCTCATCTCAAACGACAGTCTTGAATGTTGCTTCTAATGAATCGGTTCAGCTCAGTTGTATCTCAGAACCTTACTGAAGTAACGTAACTGTTTTAATTCCGCTCAAGTATCTCTCGGCAACTAAATTAGTAGACGCGTAAGTTATTGGTAGCAAATTTTCGCAACGAAAGGAAACAGTGTAAAATTATAATAAGTGTATAGAAAGTACTTTGTGTATAGTTCTGTAGATATATTAATAGTGTTCGACTTCGATTTTCATTTTATAAACAATCTGGAAATACAGTGCATTAATTATCAATGTACGTGTAATATGTGACATTGTCTGCCTTTATTGAACCACCTTGTTTGTAAATCACCATAACATTGACTATTTTTATATTTTCCTACTTGAAAATGACATTCATCAACATGTCGACAAATGTCATCCGCCAATTGTAGCATTTCAATTTTTTCCTTTCCTTGACCTGCTGTCAAATCACTAGTATATATTAAATATAATAAAGAGACAAAATTCCACTCTGTGGTAAACCTTTATTGGTGAGTTGTGGAACGATCAATTTACCATTTATCCTCAAATATAGTTCAATATGAATTCATGATTCTTCGAGTAAATTCATTTGGTGATCCAATGATCGCCATTTGGGATGCCGAAATACATTATCATATGCTGTCTCAATATCAACAAATAAATCAACTTCGTCCTGATGATTTGTAAAAAGGAATTATCTGATTTATTGAGTTTATGAAATTCACTAGGATTTAAATGAGCATAAGGTGAAGCCAATTTATTCAGAATAATATCTACCAAATGACCTAGATGTACTCTATATGTTGGGACGTTATACGAGATTATCAATTTTTTCACTTCTACCCAAACATTTTTAATTGATGAGGTCCTATTTAAATTTTCACCAAATTCTTTCCATGATTCCATTTTACTATTTACTTTTAGTCTTTGCGACAGCTTTATTAAATTTGATGTAATTCTCCAAATTTGAATTATTTTTATAGGTCCACGTTGGGCGCCACTTTATGTAACCTTACCGGTTATTGTTACTACATGAAGTGAGGTTACAATTTCGAAGGTTCGCTATTCGCCAGAGAGCATAAGGTCGTGAGTGTAGTTAGGAATATCTGAATAGTGGTCCTGTATTATTTTTTTAGGCGCCACTTGATTAGTAGGACATTCAAGAAACTCTTACTGATTAATCAAGCAACCAATAGTGAATAAACTAGCTATTATGACTTTTCAAATATGTTATTAACATTGTTTTTCTCTTATGTTTGTGAATCAAATGAAACACATTACATTGCCAATGAATCTGTTTAATAAAATTTAAGGGTACCTCGAACAGATGGTGTAATAACTTGTTTCAATAAATACAAGGTAACCGACACTAATTACGAATTGATAATCAGTTATTAGTGGTTGGTTGAATTTCAAATGTTTAGCATAGGTTCCAATGTTATTAACTATCTGAGAACATCATGTACAATACACAAAATTCCTAAGTGGCATACCAGTTACAGCTTTACAAATTGTAATAATTAATGAAATGTCACTAAATAGATAGAGAGTGTCTCTTATCAAGTAAAATTAAGCTGAAACGTAATTTCAGGGTGATATGCAATGACAATGTTAATATTTCAACATAACAAAGTTGAAAGAATGCTATAATAAGTTTATGAGTCGATAGACATCTATATATATATATATATATGGACTTGAAGTTACTAAATAACAAAATGTTAAAATATAAAAGTTAATGTGTCATTAAATGTTAAAGCATGAAATTACAAAATTAATAAGCTGCATAAAATTTGTATGAAAACAAATAAAACTTTGAATGTGTCTAAACTATTAAACGGCAATCATCTTAATTGAAAAACCACATCTGACTTGTGGAATAAGATTCAGCCATCCTGTTAGAAACCATTGTCCATAACGAAAATATCTCGCAAGTGTCACCGACAAATTATGAGTCCAACATCATCACACTAAGCAAAACGCCATCACGAGCTCTTGTTGGGCTGTAACGCTAACGCCATCCAAGATACGACACGTCTCTTCTACCATGAATTGAGTACCTAAAGTTTATCAGCTATACTTACTAAAAGATATCTCCTACTGGAAACATCCAAAAATTGAGGCTTCTTAACCTCCCAACATGATCATCATATCTACTATCGATTACCAAGACCCATAAAAATGTTCTAAACTCTATCCATGTGGCAAAAAAAGTGAGTGCAAGAAGTATGCAGTGAAAAAACCCTAGAAATAAATTGTGGCTATAATGTGAAAAATATGCATGTAGGACGAAAGCTTACCTTGTCACTAACAAGGGTATTTCACCGAGATAGCTCCAGAAATAAATGGTATGAACCACGTGCCTTCGGCTATTTTCTATACCTACGACTTGTTACAATTGACACTCGGCCTCGCAGCTCAAAAAGTATGGGACAAGTTGTTCGAAATTCGAGTGTCAAAGTTATACCTTCACGTTCCTTTTGACACCTCAGATCAGTGTTACCACTAACAATCAAATAAGATCCCAACATAAAACGATAAAATACTCATAGATTAGTTAAATTACGTAGAAAAGATTAATAAAAATATTACTCTTGTCACTGATTTCGTTATTCAAATCCCATTATTCCAGCATATGCTTAAATAATTTTAAAACCGGAAGTTAATTCACTTATGCAACCAATCATACAGAAGTTGCATACTCAGTGGGTGAATTAAGCGAATTATTCTACATCCCAGTGAGTTATAGTATAATACAAAAGCATTGTATTTTTATCATGCTACAAGCTCTATTAAATTTGATGTACTTCTCCAAACTGAATTATTTTTATATGTTTGCCAAATGTTTTTTGGTTGGTTAATAGAATCATTCCACAACGATTTATTAAATTTCTGATTGACAGCTTTTCTTTCACTAAATGGAATTGTGGGAATGCCCAAAACAGAAAAAACCTGAAATACAGCCAGAGGCTACGATTTTTCGATCAAACTATTTTAGAGATAAGTCCAATGAGAGAGAAAATCGAGAACAAGATTTTTTCACAATTTAAAGAATGCCAAACCCACTAGTATTCTATCAATATTCAATACATATTCCTGGGTTATGGTATAAGGTTCAGTATTCGACAAGATTTTATAGGGCGACAGTGTATGCAATATTATATTGTGCAACAAGTAGGAAAAGTTCAACTTTTCTCACGAGTGTGGAAATTTGTGGCACGAGCCAAGGCCGAGTGCCGCAAACACACGAGTGAGAAAAGTACTTTTCCCACATGTTGCACACTATACTTTTTCTACAACTGCACAAATTTAAAGAATGCAAGTAAATAGTTTTGTAGAAAAAGTCTAAGCATCGAGGACCACCCACCGAAAACGGCTGGGCATCGAGTATAAGTTTCTGAAATTGGCTGGGCATCGAGGATCCCCTACTGGATTCTCCATATAAATGTATGTAGTGTGGGCAAAATGCCGTGAGAAATAATATTTCTTACAGTGTGAGCAATACATGGTTTTGAAATTAAGTAAGCTATGAGAAATATGCTACTTTTCGTAGCAGTTGTAGAAAAAGAATATTTTTTGAATTTTCAGAGATTCAGTTGGGTATGTGTCACATAAAAAACTTCGCTGGATTCGAAAACAATAGTTTCTATTGTCGAGTTCATAATAAAGACCATCATAGTGTTTAACAATGTTTACCACAACTATTTTTTCTTGAGCTTGATTAATTTATAGGTTGTACAGAGCACTATACAGGGTGTCCCGGAACTAATGGGAAAAAAGTCAGGAGCGTATAACTTGAGCCAAAATAATGTTAGTACTTCATATAAACTTTTTCTATGTAGGCCCTCGTTTTCGAGTTATAGGCCTCCAAAGTTTTAATTTTGAATTTGGTTTTTATTTTTATTTTTTTTACTAGTTATTTGATCTTTGTAAAACTTACGGCAAAGCTATAATATACGTGTATGTTTATTTTGGAAAGGTAAACAGATTTACAGTAGTGCCTTGAAGCCAGGGACGGACTACTCGCAATGGTTAGTGATCCAAAAAATTTGCAGGCATGGCACACCCTGTATGAAATTATCGAAATTGACTTCTCCACACATTAAGCTAACGAAAAGGTACTCTCGCTGGAATTCGATAAAATGACGTAGAAGCATATCAAATACTTTGCGTCACAATTTTGTTCACAGATTAGTCGTAATGTCAAGTAGTTTTAAAGCAGCATTAGACACTTATCCATATAACGATGCAGATGATTTATTTCCTCCCATGTGGAACAGTTTTTATCAGCAAATTATGCGAATTCTTGTGAGTCCTAATTTCAACATTTTTCTCAAACCTTTCCACTTTATTGGTCACCACCTCCTCATATTTTATTCCAGAACTTGTTAATAAGGACTTTTCACAAACGGAAATTAAGATATTCATATTTGTAGCAACAACTTGTTTCAATGTACACTCTATCCAAAGCAAAATATTCATATCTTATCTTATCTTACAGAACAAACTTCTGATTGAATATCAAAAGTTACCTCAGAAAAAATAAGGAACACATTTTAAAGTTGAGGGTTTCCTAATAAGAGACTTTACTTTCGAATAAAAGAAAATGGTATTATGAACTTCAAAAACCAGTTAATATTTGCGTACTTCGAAACACATTCCTCAAATACTTCGATTTAATTAATTTCTTGAAGTTTTTGATTTAGAACGTCGTTAAATTTTTGCTGTCTGTTGACTCCGCTTCATTTAATATTTGAGGAAGAGAGAGAACTTTTCCAAACCTTAGCGGATTTAATTATTATATTCGAAAAATTATCAGATATGCACGAGAAAGGCTTCATTCATAATTAATTAAATGGAATTGAATCTTCCGATGAAGATATGTAAGCAACTATCATCATTCTACTACAAATATTATCACAATTTATTTGCATGATAAAAAATCACTATTTTCACAAGATCAGCTACCACTATCCAATTTTCGGAAGTAATTGCACAAGTGCATAAAAAATACCGATAATTTTGCATGACAGCGTGTTGTCTACAAACTGCATGAGTTCATTTTCATATTTTGGAGAAAGAGTCCGACACCGAAGGTGGAGGTGTCTTTTAACAAAATATGAAAATGACCGAAATCAGTTTTTCCAAGACAACACGGTCGATTGCAAAGTTATCTGGTTATTTAGATGCACGAGTGTAATTCGGGGGAATATATCCCGAATACAAAAAAATATTGGTTTGAATATTAAATTCCTATTTCTTTTTTTCAATACAAAATATCCATTTTAAAACATGTTAGGTACATAAAAAGACCAAAAATACGACTATAGGGATATCCTAGATATCTTTTTCCCATTCAAGATTAATATAACTGTGCAATGAAATAAAAATCCTGGAAAACTATATCTGGTGATCTTTACAATTATTACTTAAGAAGACAGTTTAAAAGTTTAAAAGTGGAGAACTCCCAAGATTTATCTGTTCATTGGCGACTTCATATTGTGGGTCTTTTAAGTGTCTTCTGATTTCTAACTCTTCAAGGAATTTCAGTTCTTGTTTCTTATCATAAATATGTAGTACTTGTAGATTTGTGTTAGGTGTCAATGAAGGAGGTGTCAAGTAGATGTTTTGCGTAGTGGGATATCTCTGGTAGTTTTAATCTATATACTCGTAAGTGTTCATAGAATCTACTTTCAAAATTTCTAGCGGTTGGACCCCAATAGCCAGCATTATATTCTGAACATGTATATATACTTGACTTATTTAATAAGGATATTATTGTTTTTACATTTAACAATTTTGTACTCACATTACTTTCTGTTTTAAAAAAAATCGTTGTATTTGTTGCTTAAGATATTATTAGAAATATTAACAGCATATGTGAGGGTTTTGTAATTTTTCATTCCTGTAGTTTGTTTCGGAAATATTAGTTGCAATGTCACTTTTCCCCTTTTTAAATAAGTAATTCATTTATTATATGTAATGGATAACCGTTGGATGTAGCTATTTGTCTAATTATATCAATTACTCTATCAGAATTATATTTGTTCATAGGAACTGAAAATGCTTTATGTATCATTGAAGTATATGTTGCTAATTTATGTGACATGGGATGATTGAACTATGTGACTACTCCATATAATTCGTAAGGAGATCAGCTCTTCACGTAATCTAAGAGAGATATAGTTGAATATCTAAAGTGTATATTTATATCTCATATTTATGGTTATTCTTAGAACCAAAATGTCGTTAAAAGTTCTCTGAGCTTTTGCCGTTTAAGTATCTTCTGCAGCTTTGAATATTTGTGATATAGATTTTTTGGTGGGGACCTCATCCTACAATTCCGTCTTCTTGAAACGGAATTTGTCATGGATGTCGATGTTATTGAAATCAAAGTTGATTTTAAGTTTAACAAACATTTTGAATGATACTAGAAGGAGGTAATGATAATATATACGAAATTAGAGAAATCAAAGTTAATTCTGAGTAAACAAACGTTGAATATGCCATTTAATAGATTATAAGTTGAGGTAGATTAGATTAGATTTTAACGGGGTTACAGTAAACTGAAACCAAAGGTTTATTGTGCCTCCCCTATCAGAGCTGTTCTTGCTACTACTACAGCTCGTCTTTCAGTTCCAAGGTTCTAATGAACTCTAGTATTTGGAACGGCTTCAACGAGGTTGGGTCCTCACTCTTACAAGTTGCATGTCCGAAGCATTTTTTGTGTTAGCTTGCAATGGCGAGGCATTCCAGAACTAGGTGATCCGGTGTTTCATCCTCCTCCCCACAGAATCTACACTCGTCAATCTCTGCTAGACCTATTCTCATTAAGTGCTTCCTAAGACGGCAGTGTCCTGTAAGAAAGCCCGTGCGGAGATGTAGCTTATATTTACCGAGGTCCAAATATTTTTTGGATCCAGCCAGTGTCAAAGTTTCACAGGAACTTTCTGGAATGTTCCAATCCGGGAAGGCACCACCAGAGTGCTTCTCTTTCTTGTAGGAGCATTTTGCTACACCACAGAAAGGCTCCGGGCCAATAAAGGGCATTTGTGCTCCTTTCCTGGCGAGTGTATTGGCCTCTCCATTTTCCGTGATTCCCTAGTGGCTAGAAACCCAGACTAAAGGGACCCTGTTATTCTTGCCTAATTTATCAAGTTTTCTTCGGCACTCCCATGCCAACTTTGAGTCAATGACATGGGAGCTCAATGCTTTGATAGCTGCTTGACTCTCAGAATGGATCGATATGTCACATTTCTGGTAGATTCTTTCTAGGTTCATATCCACGCATCTTTCGATCGCAAGTATTTCTGCCTGAAAGATGCTCGAGAAGGAGCCTAACGATAATGAGTATCTGGTACCAGGCCCAAATACTCCAGCGCCTGCTCCAATGGTGGTTTTTGAACCATCCGTATACCATCTAATGGTGTTTTCTTTGAGAGTTTGGGTGGTGTATTCCCTTTCCCAGTATTCCCATCCCCAGCATCGTAGTGAAATTATTTCCGATACTCACTTCCTTGATCATTTCGGCACTGGGAAGATTCGCTGATGAGATGTATTTTGTTAGAGAGGACCTCATTTTTAATACTCTCATTGCCTGAACCTTCATTAGATACTCTAAGAATTGCCTCTTGGGCAGATCTATCTATCACCAGATGTAGAGGTGTGAGATCTGTAATGATCTCAAGTGCCCTAGTTGGACACGTTCTCATAGCTCCAATGATGCACACACAGGCAAGCTTTTGAACTTTGTCGAGGGTCTTCCTCGTGCTGTACAGACTTGCTTTCGTGTACCAAACTATTGCCCCATACGTAATTGCTGCTCTTACAATCATGGTGTACATCCATCGCGGTACTTTTGGGTTACAGCCCCACCTCTTACCAGCTAGATTCCTGCACGCCATGAAAGCTCTTATTATCCCTAGATATATAACCTCTGATTTCCATTCTATGATTTCCCCGTTTCAGGATAGGGGTTTCATGGCTGGAAGTGCTCTTTTCCGGTTAAATGGAATTACTATGGTCTTGCTTTGGTTAATGTTTAGCCTCACTGACAAGTACCATTGCTCAATCACTCTGAGGCCCTTTTGTAATAAATCACACAAGGTGCTCTCGAACTTGCCTCTGACTATTAAAACTATGTCATCGGCGTAGCCAATACATTCGAAGCGTGTAGAGCAACCCATCTACTACGAGACTTCATAGAAGGGGATACATTACTCCCCCTTGAGGTGTTCCCCGAGTGGCTTTAACTGAGGTGGTTTGATTCCCCACCTGTGTCTTATCTATCCTCGTTGTCAACAACTCATATATCCATTTTACAATGGTTTCATTCAGGAATGCGCACATTGCGATTCCTTTGTTGTTCAGAGTTCTCTGGATAACTTCGGTCAGCTGATACAGAGCCGTCTCAGTTGATCGACTCGCTCCTGTAGGCATGCTGACATTTATGAATTGGTAAATTCTCCAGATTTTCTGTTCTTAAGTAGTTATTCACTACTTTCTCCATCGATTTGAGTAGAAACGATGTTAGACAGATGGGTCTAAGAGATCGGGGATCAGTCCCATCTTTTTTCCCTTTTTTTGGTATGAATGTTACCCTTGCCCTTCTCCATTTTCTAGGTATTAGTCTCACTGCTAGACTGCTTCTTGTAATCCTCAGCAGGTGAGGAAGAATCTCCTGTATCCCTTGCTGTAGGAGTGCTGGAAATATTCCATCCACTCCTGGTGATTTATATGGTTGAAAGGTACTTGAGGTAACCAAGCATTTCCGTTCAGATACTGAAATAAATCTGCTTTATCTTTAGCTCAATGTATTTCTTTTCCCTAATAAAACATTATTCAATAGTAATATCGATATTAAGTATTGCGATAATGGAGAATCGAACGTTTTTTTTATTGAAGCTTCGATATCTGCCTGCGATTTGACGGAAATAATGTTTTTATACCTTCTGCATTCGACAAACATTTTGTTTCTAACAAACCTTTTCAAAATACTTGATATATATCCACTGCCTCCCTGCCACTGTGAATTTTTTTCACCCAAAACCATCCGTTTATATAAATCTTTAGTAACACTTTACATGAACCAACTTATCTTATAACTTAGACAGTGTTGTTTTTGGAGAACAATTTATGACATTGACTCCATCACCGAAATTAGATTTTGTTAAGGCAGCTTCATTTACTGGCTAGAGTTTCTAAAGGCTGCATCACAGTAATATGTTTTAAGCTCAGCCCTTTAGTTCGGGGGGATGATGTCAACAGGGACCAGTAATAGGATCCGAAATACTTGAATACTTATGGATCTTAGTGTTATTTATTCCCAGTATTCTACAGAAAAAAAAGTAAACGAATGTATATGTATACCTATATGTGTGAAATGATATTTACTAATAGTAAAACATGTAGAGATAGGAATTTCTACATGCACCTCTGCAAGTTGGAACATAACAGTTTTCTAAACAAGATTTTGATCATTAATGTTTTAAATGAAATTTACAGTTTTCAGATAATTCCACAATATATTTAAAAAATGTTGAAAATTGTGAGAAATTGACAATTGTCATTTAAAACACTAATATGAGTAGATTCCACGAAGTAAGGGTGGAGACAGTTAATTTTTAGTTAAGATTTTGATCGTTTTCTGAGAAACTGAGAAACAACTGCACTCGTGGCTAAATGATGCGATAAGTATTTGACCACATAACGTGACAGACGTCGACTTCTTAGCCAATTGAAACTTTATCATTTGAGTTTGTAGTCAAAAGGAGGATTCCATAGGTTATATTTCAGCCTTGACCTTCTTACGCCAACTCAGTATAACATATATGCTTCATAGTTCAGTTATCCCAAGAGCATAAGCGTAAAAAGATCTGAGAAAAATTGAGAATGTGAAAATTGGGAAAAAATACCAGAAAAGCAAGAATGATGTGGTCGCTAAAATGAGAAGGAGAATAGAGCGACATCCGAATTGCAGCATATTTTTGAATAAAATAAAGATGGAGACTGGGTTACGTAGAAAGAGATTGGTGGATACGTAATGTAGAGGTGAATATTGAATAAATTAAATCAAATGATGGAGTCAGAAATAAATAAGAAACTCACCTATCTGATTTTAGAAATTTTTTAGATCGGAAACGACTTCGGACAGACTGGGTACTATATCATTGTGCCAACTACAGAAAATCTGCCACCCAGTCTATGAGAGTTAACAACAAAGTAATATATAACGTTACATAAGACTGTGCATTTTTTAAGTAAATCAAGCCGCTTGCTATCCCGTATTGTCTGTGAAGAATGGCAGTAAAAAGTTTTGTTCGCCGCCCCATTTTTATGAAAAAACATTGTAAAAACAGTCTCCGAAAAATAGATTTATTCGCATGCTTTCAGAGTATCTCTGGTTTTAAATGTGACGATGCCTTAAAGGGAAGATTAAAACCGGAGACGTTGGAAAGGCATTTTAGTTAAAAAAACATACAGGGTGATCAGATTGTTTGAATTACCTTTATAAACAATATGATGACAATCTGGGAATCAGTTTGTTCCAACAACTTCATGAGCCCTTATTTGACTGAGCCTTATCTCTTGTATTGTAAACGTACTATTTTCTGGATCACATGTTCATATCACTTTCATCGAGTTTCACTCTGTGCTATGTTGGATATACGTGAATATGACCAAATCATAATCTATGGTTTTTATAGATACGATAAGTTCCAAATTCACAAATAAATATCATTTGAGAATATTGAAGATATAAATGATATATTTTCGAAATAGAAGTTGACCTTCTCAGTGTAGTGCCATCTAAAGTAATATAACCCACTTCAATAGTCTAATAAGCAATTCTATCTCAAAACCAAATTGAAAAGATATTATTTAAAAATCGGACCATATGTAGTCTGGTATATCGAAGTGAATCTGTAATCTCCCTCTGTAATGGATTCGCATATGTAATAGCAATTCAAATACGTTTTGTCCTGATTTCCCAGGGCGAACATATTAATACAGAACATAATTTCAAATTATACTATACCTTTTTATTCTGTAATACACCGGAATTTGGACTCAAATCTCGTATTCTACTTGGAATCCCTGCTTCTTGGCAAATTAATTTTTTTATTCGAACACAATATCATATGAGTATATTACGATGCTCTCATTGCCCTGGACTGTAAGGTTTGGCATGAAAAACTTTTTTACAAATCACAATTTTATCAGAAAAAACTAATTCAACTATCCAGGTAGCTATAAAATGGCCATCAAGAGTTTTTTAGATTATTGTGAAACTGACTTGACAGAATTATTCAAAAAAAACATTAAAAATATTATACATACCACATAATGTGGAAAAACACCATTTAAGAAGCCGACAGAGCAATGAATAGACTTAATAAATGGAAGGTGAAGGAGTTTTATCCATAAAAGCCTATTGTATAGCAATCTCTCCAGAAACAAATTAAAAATAAGATTCATTAACCTAAAAATTGTAATAACTATAGTCTGTTTTTAAGCTAAGAGGAGCACTTCAAGAAATCTGAATAACAACACTAGAAATTACTAAAAAAGTTACTAGATTAGGAGCGATGACATAAAATACTTGCTATAATATAATTATAGGTTAATAGCAGTCGACAAATTTAATGGCACATAAATTGGAATTTAAAGTTTCAAAAAGTTTTGTATTTATTTATGAAACAAGAAAATGGTAAGAGCTGAGTCGTTTCCGAATAAATGTATATAATTGGGAATCACAGAGACAGCAGAAGATGCATGTTCCCCAAAAAATAAACTATATGAGAAGTGAAGAGAACTTGAATGAGAAATTGGTTCTTAATTAACTTCAAGTATGAAATATCAGAAACTGTTCCATTGTAAGTACAAGAACTTGGTATGAAAAAGACCAAGTTTCTGATGGGTTGAGAAGTCAACCTTTTATCTTCAATGTTTACAATGAAAACAATAATTTCAGTACTTAGAAATCAGATTTGGTATAAAAATAGTTCAATCATTGAACTTTGTGCGTACTTTTTTAGTTTTACAATTTATCAGAACTATGAATTACATTATCTATTATTTATTAACTAAAAAAATTTATATAAAATATAAATAATTATTCACTCGGTATCTGCCTGACTCTCTAGAGATTTCTTTCATAACTTCATAAAATGATGACCGAGACATTTGTTGTAGATCTGGGCATTTCTTTATTTCCGTAACAGTGACATTTCTTAAAAATAAACTGCGTACCATACGTCAAGTTATATTTTTAGTTGTGTCGTCAAAGGTTTTAACAATTCCTGGACGACTTTCACGACGGTTAGAAGAGACAGTTGTCCCAGTGTTTCTATATTCTTTGATAGTGCCATACACAGTCGATTTAGCAATTCCCAAAAAATGTGTACACGTTAATTCGAACAAAAGTGCTATTCTCGATAGCTTACTCGACGTTTATACAATTTTTAACAAATTGGCAGTCACCTTTGTATCTGGTTGATCGTCTAAGATTTGTCTACACATAATTATAATGTTTTGTTTCTCTGTAGATGATAAGTGGCCTGAACTTAGAGAACCCCCTTTTTGGGCCGAATGAGAAAGTCACTTTGAGAAGGTCTAACCTATCGAAAAAGGGTTTCAATGTAGTTATCAATATAAACTATGAACATTCTCACCGAATACAGGTTGCTCAAGCATTTAGCTGATTACGATGCAATGAAGATACAGAATAAACTTTTCGCCGATATTTTGAATCTGGTATGACAGCTTTCGCAGCCAAGACTTATCATGAATTCTTTCTATCTGAAAATTGTAATGATGTCATCAATGTGCTTCTAGCAAATGCGCAAGTGAATCCAACAGAAAGACAAGTAACCTACTTCTATCAACAATGGAGGTCTGAAAATATGGAGGAAGGCATGGCCAAAGTGTTATTGAAAAAATCAAGATTAAAATAGAATACTTACTAAAACGGGATATCTTTTTGTGTCTTAACGAAAATCCATTTCTTGTTGTTCTGATAACTGCCGTTATGAAAATAGCTTTCAAAGCAGGTCATGCTGATGAGATGATCTTTATTGACACCAGTGGTTCTTGTGACCAGAGTAGCACCTCAGTCACTTTTATTTTTGTAGCTACAAAAATTGGATCATTGCCAATAGCTGCTATTCTTCATGAAAATAAATCAGAAAATGACTATTTATACGCTCTAGAAATGGCTAAGCAATACTTAGGAGCCACTTGTAATAAATCATTTGAGCCAAAAGTTATTATGACTGACGATGACACTGCAGAAAGAAATGCACCTAAAGTAGTATTTCCAAAATCCCGTTTGCTACTCTGCATTTTTCATGTAACGCAAGCTTTTTGGCGCTGGCTATGGGATTCGAACAACAAGATTCAGAAAGATGACCGAAAGACCATAATGACGTTATTTCGTCATGTTTTGTTTGCTAAAACTACTTCAGATGCAGAGAACTTCATGTTTCAATTAATCAACGACCCAACTTTAAAGAACTATAAAAATGCCAAGGCATGTCCAGAACATATCTGGAGCCGTCGAGAAGAATGGTGTTTACCTTTCCGTAGTGACGTTTTGCACAGGGGTAACAATACTAACAACTACTGTGAAGCTTCCATCAGAATTTTCAAGTACATTATATTGCAGTGATGCAAAGCATTCAACATATGTGTCCTTATCGACTTCATCACCGGGATTTTCGAAAACTATCACAAAAATAGACTTCTAAAATTTGCAAACGCAAGAGGACGAAATTTAATTCTAGCTTATGATAAGTTGAACACAAAAGTGACTATTTCGAAGTAAATATAGAAACTGAGTGTTGTAATTGTTATTTTGGCCAAGGAGGACAATATTGTAAGCATTTATGTGCAGTTGAACAAAAATACGGACTTTCTTTAAAAAATTCCTCGTTTTTGAATAAAACTGATCGGCAAGATTTTGCTAAAATTGCCTTATGGGATACATATTTACCTGCTTTCTATGATGACATAATTGTTCTCGACGAAACCAGTGAAACGTGTTACACAGAAAATAATATCACTGTTCAGTCAGATCAGCCTGAGACTGTTGACAGCTCCTTTGATTTGCCAATTACCGAAACAAACAGGCAAGACTATAACGCAGCCATTGATAGAATCCAAGCCGAATATACACGAGATTCAGAGATATTGAAGAAAGACCGATGCCCTTCCAATATCGTAGTATTAAGAAAAATGGTGACTACATTGTATTCATTTTTTCCCATACAACTCGATTTAACAGGAGCCGAAAAATTCATGTACAACCAACTGCTGTATCCCAAAGAATAGATAGGGGACTTAGAGGTAATAATTGCATACGGTTTGGAACGCCATCCAAACTCGAAGAAAAAAAAATCTCACAATATTAGCCTAAACATAGGAAGAAACGAATCCAGCGCAAAAAAAACATTAACTCAACAACGCGTGACAACGTCCAATAAAACCTGTTATATTATTATGTACTCATTTGGTTTCAGTTTTATGCAAATATGTGGCTTTTGATTTTGTTAACAATAAACAATTTTTGTTCCTACTTATTGAGTTATATTTTTATGAGAATATGGGTGTTTAGATTCTTTTTATGCAAGAGTTCTATGAAAAAATAATTTAAACCATATTTCATATATCCAGGGATATTCGTGGATTCACTGCGATTCATTTTATAATCTTTAGAGCTTGATATTTTAAAACCGGCTGAATTAGCTGTAGACATATTATTTAATATTTTTTAACTCAGCTAGATACTTATGCCTTTTCGAAATATTGAGTTGCATAAAGACTTTTCTATTCAAAAAATAAATACCCACCCACCTAGTCAGATATTTTCTTTCCAGTGTTCAAATGTTCTCTTTAACAATAGATTATAAGAAACAGCAAAAAAAACGTTATTTTGTATGAAACATCATTCAATAACTCTTAATAAAGGATATAGAGGAAGGTCAATATTAAAAGTACTCAAATGACTGAAGCAATGTGGACATTTATTCATTATTTGATCTTAAATTTGTTTTACAGGTTCTATACCAATATGGTTCATTTTTGAACCGTAATTGAATAGGTTATGCAGCTGATATTCTGCAAACAAAAACTATTCAGTCGCCCCCCTGACCATGATGAATTTTTTTATCTGCGATTTGTGCATGTATTCCTGATAACGTATGTTACCGCTACAAGCATTTTTCCATAGCTCAACTTGTCAACATTATACGATTAGGGTTTTCACTCATTCTTTACCATCAGAGTTACCATGACAACGGATTTTTCGTACAATGAATTTCAGAGGAGCTGAGAATGTCCATTTGGCAACCACGCCCTTTCTCACTATTTGGGTTTTTGTGTACTATTTATCATAACAATCGTTGCCATGATAACAGCTTCTCGATAACTGATTTCAGCTGAACGAAAGTTGATCCAAACAAGGAATAGGTGATAGAACTATTGTAGAAGGAAGACAAGTTTAAAAAATTTGGTTTAAGTAGATTGTGAAAAAATTATTTGCTGATTTTTTTATACTGAAAATTAGGAGTATCTGGATATTGGGTAGCATCCTCTATATTTAACATCTTAATTATTCACATCATTTTTGTCTAACCTCAAAAATTCAATTATAAAATCGTGAATTCGAAATTCAAAATATGATTCATCAATCAATCCAGTACGAGCTAAAAATACAGCAAGTAGTAAGCACTGCTTTTTGATATGTTTATATAACTGTAATATATCGTTTAAATTATAATGTTTCTAAATTTTCCCGGAAAATCCAAGTAGAAAAGCAACTTAACGATATAAAATTAATATTTATATTATTGTCCAATGCAATACACTTATTAAATCCAATTCTATTAGGGGAATTGCGTCTGTTCTTTATCCACTAAAAGTTCCAGTTGATCTCTCAGTTCAACGTCAAATATCTACTTTGTATTCCCTGCCGGTTCTCTCTGATACCAATCTGAAATAATACACACACAAGCGATTCCATCAGAAAATTGAAATAATCTCCCCGAGACCCAATCTACGTCCTCCCCTATTCTCATGCCCCTTCCGCCCATACAGAGAGTTAGAGTAAAGCATTATTAGTTTGGTGATGCCATTACCAGAGTTCCATTGGAGGACAAATTGGCTAAAATTATAATATTAAGCCTCGATCGATGAACGCTAAACCTTACCACAACATTGTTGGGACTCAACTGTTTTAGTAAATAACTAGACAATTGGGGATCTTCTAAACTACGGCAATAAGCCGAAGTTGAGAAAAACTTTGACCGATATGACGTTAGTTCATTTAATTCGTGGTATGCATGTACTTTCAATCAAGTTAGTAGAAAAAACAAAAGGTTGATTATTCATTAGATTTTTTATTCTATCAACCTAAGACATTAGTTTGATCAATTTATAGATTCAAATTATTTTTTAATAAAATTGTAGAAATGCAATTGGGTTGTTGACTATTTTTGAGAAATTGTTTTAAATCGTACATTAGTGCCTTATATAACAGCAAATATTTATAATATTTTTTTAAATATGACTGAAGCCTTAAAAATCATGTATTTTAAATAACGTTTCAAATTTCGCGCGAAAACATCAATACTTGTTACGTCACCACTGTGACGCCATTTGTTCCCAAACACCAGTAATATGTCAATGGAGTTTTCTGTAATACCTAGTTGTTGTTATTAAAAATGAATTCAAAGTGTGCGAGAACTACAATAAAAACACTCGAAACGCTATTTATTCACATCCCACGTTAGATGATGTTTGGGAACAAAGGACGTCATAAACTCTGATCGGTGTTTAATGGCACGTGACTTGAGACTGATTCATTTAAATTTTATTTATTAATTAATAATTACCTGGCTTAACAATAAGGCGAACTGTTGTGTTTTTTGATATTTATATGATAAAAACCACGACCTCACGTTAAAATAATATTTTTATTTGGATACAGTCAACATCCCTATTCCTCAGATCCTGCAATACCTTGATAGTAGGGGAGCCTATGCAGGAATTTTGCGCGTTACTAGAGCGCGTCAGAAAATCATATGGGGAGAAACCTTGCACCCTGTACACCCGTACCAAATATGAGCCCTTAATATAGGGGCGTGCGTTGAGGGAAGCCCGTTAGATTAGTGAAATAAATTATGTCCTCACAAAAGCAAATAATATAGATTTTGAGGGAGTATCAGATGGACTATGTAGAATAAAAATCAAAGGGAAAACAGGAAAACGATATTTGTTAATGCGCATGCCCTTTCAGAGGACAAAAATGAAGACAACAAAGCAAAGTTCTATGAAGAACTGGAACAAACCGCCAACAAGATACCGAAATTGGATGTTAAGTGTGTAATAGGGGATATGAATGCAAAAGTCGGACAAGAAGAAAAATATATAAAAGTAACGGGAGGAAAAAGTAGACACGCACTCAGTAAAGATAATGGCAAGCGACTCATAGAATTTGCTTTAGAAAACCAAATGAAAATCGTAATCACGTCATTTGACCATAAGAACATCCACAAGGAAACCTGGTTAACACCAAATGGCACAACAAAAAACCAAATAGATCACGTCCTGATGGAAATGAAACACTTAAAAAGGGTAACAGATGTACGAAGTTATAGAGGAGCTGATGCGGATACTGACCACTTCTTAGTAATTACAAAACTGAAACAAGATAAGCCACCTAAAATTGAACAAGATAATGAAAAACGGAAAAAATACGATTTAGAAAAATTGAAGGACGAGACCACAATAAATCATTTTCAACAAGGAATCAATAGAGAATCAAATTTAAGACATTACATCGAACAACTAGAAGGAGAATGATCACAGATAGAAACTGTAATGAGAGATGTAACAAATAGGGTACTAAGGAGCCCCGAGGGAAAAAGGATAAGTGGTTTTATGAACAATGTAAACATGCGTTAGAAAAAAGGAATAAAACCAAAGATTATTAAAAGAAAACAGTGAAGCAAATAGACTGGAGTATAAAAAACAAGGAAAGAAGTTAAACAAATATGCAGAAAGAACAAAAGAATTTACTTTGAAAGGGAATTATTAAAAATTGAAGAAGCTTATGAAAATAAAGAAGTGAGAAATGTTTATCATGAAGTAAGAAAAGGGGAAGGCCAAAACCGGAAAGCACCTTATTTTTTGAGAAGCAAACATATCTAATAGGGGGCAAGGAAGAAAAAATGAATAAATTTGCACAGTATTTCGAGAAATTACTACATGATGGTGAGGAAGCGAAAATGATAATGAATCGGAGAAAGAAAATTGTGAAGAGGAAGATCTAGCCATAACGGCCCCAAAAAAATTGGAGGTGACAGAATGATTGAAAAAATGAAGAATAATGAGAGTGCAGGAGACAATAATATTCCAATATAAATTTTAAAATATGGAGGTGAACAATTAACTGAGAGAATATGGCAGTTGCTGAAACAAGTATGGTGAGAAGAAAATATCCCTGAAAATTGGAACAAGGCATTAATAATTCCAATCCACAAAAAAGGTCCCAAGGAAGAATGCAATATCTACCGCGGAATAGCACTTCTACATGTAACAAACAAAGTTCTGGCAAAAATACTTAAACATTGATTAGACATCATAAATGAAAATGTAGGAGAATACCAAGGAGGTTTTAAAGAAGGTAGATCGACAATAGACCAAATTTTCATTGTCAAACAACTTCAGGAGAATGCTTACGAACAAAATCTAGGTCTGTATATGCTATTCATTGATTACAGACAGGCTTATGATACTATCAAAAGAAAAAAAAATGTACGAGGCAACAGGAAAGTTGAATATACCAGTAAAATTGAGAAGACTAGTGGAAATCACCATTCGAAAAACCGAGAGCAAAGCAACTCTGGAGGGCATTCCTTCTAACGAATTCAAGATAGAAAAAGATCTGAGACAAGGAGGCCCAATATCCAAAAACCTCTTCAACCTAGTTCAAGAAATCATACAAAGAGAAAGTGGTATGAAAACCCGAGGTTTGATTTATGGGAATGAACATCAGTGGTACATAGTACTCATGGCAAGATCCAGTACAGAATTGCTGAGCGTATTTTAGCTACTGGAAGAGAAGGCAAGAGAATATGGTCTAGTGATTAACGAGGAAAAACAAAATACATGGTAATGAAGGACAATGAAAAAACCGATATTATTATAAATTGTAATGGAAATAATAGCTACAAAATGGTTTTTTTTGGGTTACCTACAATGAATAGTTGTTTAATTTATTCCTCCAGTTTATTATATTGTTGTAAATTTTACTTAAGCACTTCATATCGGTTTTATAATCTAAGTTTTTTTTATTTCTCTGAATTTCTATTGTTTCATAAATTTCTCTTTTTCTGGTGTGCTTTTCATTTTTAAATTTTTTGTATTTTAGAAGTCAAAACTATCCTTTTCATCTTAAATATTTGTTGTTAAGGCAGTTTAATTTTTCTAATCGTACTAGTGACCATTTAATCGATTTTTTAAATATTGGTTAGTTTACCCGATGTAGACACTATCGCAGTCTCCGCATCGAATTTGATAAACAATATTGCTTTTCTTTTGATCAGTAAGTCTTGACTTCAATTTACTGAAGTTGGATTTTGACTGGTTGTAACCTTTATTTGCAATTGTAATGCTATGGTTATTGAAAATATTGCGTAAATTTTTCTGATTACCCTGGTATGTAAGGCAAGGAAAGGTACTTTTATTTTGTTTTTTGGGAGTTTTAATTATGGAATTTATGAATCCGTTTTTCAAAAATGGTATTATCTGGGCACGACAGTTTAATTGAACGATCGACCAGACCAATGATTACCGACTTTTTTAGGGACATAGGGTGTTGTGAGTTGGAATTCAGGTATATGGATGACCAGGTTTCTTCCATATGCCACTCTGTTTTTATACTATCATTTTTGTGATGGTGTGTTAAGTCTAAAAAAGCAAGTTTGTTTTGTTTTTCTATTTCTATTGTGAATTGGAGTTTGGTGGTAACTGTTAAATTTACCTACGATGGTTTGAGTTTTTTTTTGGTATAGCAGTGGCACAATCAGCTACATAGCGAAAAAAAGAAGAAGTCTGAGAATTTAGATTTTTTAGAATGGTCATCCAGATACCTAAATTTCAACTCACATCACCCTATGTCCCATAAAAAGTCGGTAATTATTGTTCTCACCGATCGTGCAATTAAACTTTCTTGTCCAGAATTTCGGGAAAATTCTATAAGAAAAGCAAAAAAAAACCTCAAACTCAATAACCACCCTGAAAAACTGATGATCCCAATTTTAAAAAAACGCATTCATAAATTCAATAATCAAAACGCCCAATAACAAAACCTTTCTTTGCCTAACATACCAGGGCTATCAGAAAAATTCAGTAATATTTTTAGAAACCATAGCATTACAATTGCACATAAAGATTACAACTTCTCAAAATCCAACTTCAGTAAATTGAAGTCATGATTCCTAATCACAAGAAAAGCAATATAGTTTATCAAATTCCATGCAAAGACTGCAACAGTGTCTACATCGGGCAAACTAGCCAATATTTAAAAAATCGATTGAATGGTCACAAGTACGATAAGAAAAATAAAACTGCCTTAACCACACATATTCAAGAAGAAAAGCATAGTTCGGACTTCGAAAATAAAAAAAATTTCACGACTCGTTTGTAGTTGTAGTCGAATTTTGTTTCAAGGAATTCTGCTGTAGCTATCTTATTTTGTAATGAATCGTGTATGTAGCATTCTGCAACTGATACTGACTTCCTCTTACCATGTTTTATTTAGCAAGTCACATCACCACCACCATTAACCAATAGGGTGGCCTAGGAACGTCGAAAACAATGTTCTGTATAAAAGGTTGGGATTTGGCAACTTAAAAAATGTTGATATCGCTTTTCTCATTGCAGCATATCAACATATTTCTTGCAGATTAGGTAATAGTTATCGGTAATGGTAAATTCTAGAACGATTTCGATTAAATCTTCAACTCAGTTCATTTTTGTTATGAAGGGTAGAGACCAGGGCCATCATCTCATATGGGAGAAAAGTTGAAAAAGTGGCGATATGCATGCTGTAAATAACAGTACAAAAACCGCCCAGAATGGCGCTCGTGTAGATAAAGGGCATGTTGTGAATGTAGCAAAATAATTTGGTGAATATAACCTCAAAAATTTCGTATCTAAAATCGTAAATCGTGATTTAATTCAGTGAACTTGGAAATATACGCTTAGTGATTCTTTAATATTCAATTTTATAAAAACTTTGTGAATAATTGAACAATTGTGGGTAAGATTTATGTGGTAAAAAGTTGTTCACGTGGTCGTAAATAAAAAAAAAAGAGAAATGATCCGTTTCAGTCTCTATCGTACTTCCACCGAACAGTATGTAAAATAATTTTTAATGAAACATTTACTTTATTAGCGATTGTTCATTTTAATAATTATTTTCAGTGAATCAACGCATTACCTTGTTGATTTTTCGATCCGACTTAATTTTTGGCGCTTCCTTTAAAATTTACCCTGATGTTAATGTGGCGCCACCCTAATTTAATGCGTTCAGACGGACACTTTTCATATAAAGAAATGATTCTCTTCACCTTTACCCTCCATAATTTTTGTTCATAATTTATAACAAAATGGCACCGCACTTTGAATGTTGATATATGTCTACAAAAATCACTACTTACAACACAACAATATTTCCGAATACTCCGATTGGCTGTTAAATAGTTTAGTCATGACACAAGATGTTTCCATTGATTGAAAATAATTAAGTAAAGAAACAATAACGAACTGACTGGGTGATTACTCATATTAACAATCGAAAAATGTATAATAAAATTATTGTTAAAGGGTTATAGAAAATAGAAGATTGAAAAAGAACTATAACAATGTCTCATTTTGTAGTACGAGTGCGGTTTGCGTAACGAACCGCGAGGCTGAGGGTTACGCAAAACACGAGTACCACAAAAAGTCATTATAATACGAGTTTTACAAGCTATTTTTTATAATGAACGTGCAAAATGTTTATTATAAAAATAAAACTGCAATTAGGAATTTTTGTGCTTATTTTTCTATGTTGGTGACCCTTACATATACAAGTGGCAGTTGATAGACTATTTAAATTTTAAATTGAATGTTCATTAAGTTATTAATATATAGTTTGAAGTTTATGAATATGGAACTGAACAGCGAATTATCATGCACTGCATCAGAACTTCGCAATATTGCTGATAATGCAGTTAATGAACTACATGAAAAATCGAAAGATAAATATGAAAAGGAATATCAACGAATTTTAAAGTGGGTGTAAAAAACAGTGTGAGAAATTACACACAAGATGTTCAAGTCAGCTATAAATGTCAGTCTAACTGCCATAAGTTAAACAGTACATCCAACTGTATAAAAAGTTACCAAAAACGATGCTGAAATGATTATTTTGTGAAACTGTTTTCGATGCCAAGTAGTGAATTTTGTATACGTGAATTAAAGAAAATATTTTCAATATAGAAACCAGTATTAAGAGCCATAACATTTCTCACGAAAATCAACTTAGTCTTTGCATTAGGTATATTCACCAACTTGCTCACCAACCCGTTGCTTGTATAGATTTATTAGAAACTAAATTACGTGGTGATTTATGGTTTATCATTAGAAATATGTTTTCATGATTCGATCCCTTTTCTAAGTTAGTGAAGAATCGCAAACTTTATCAATGATTGGTTTCGATTGAATTATATACGAGAGAATACCACAATACAAATGTCAAAAGCCCAACTCAACTATCCTATTTTGTCCCTCATAAAATGTTATGTTTATACACAATGAGGGTCGTAAACATTCCTTAAGTTAGCGGCAAACACTAACGAATGCGTCGGCGGTAGCGTAAACAAATGATAAGTAGTGCCCTTTACTCGAACGACCAATTTTACGATTTTATAGCACATGAGGGAAGTATAACATTTATGGATTATTACCTCATTGGTTATATGTACATCACAAAATCTGTGGAGATGGAATACAATTTATTAGATTTATGGATTATAAAATATTTCACTGTATTTCAATACTGTATTGGTATTCGTGTTTTTAACGGTCCATTTTATTATCTTATCCTTTGTTAAAACTTTTTTGAGTCTCAAAGCCGAAGAGATTCCTGCATGCATTAACTGACTTTTATTGGTGTTTTATGATAGGTGAAATAATATGAATTTATCAATATTTTTTATATTTTCAGAAGTTTTTACGAGGACAGTAAGCAACTAAGTTTGGTCCTAGGATAGGATTAGGTTAAAAATTGAGCGGAAATCGGTCAATAGAACACAAAATGTGTATTATTGGGTCAAATCAATTGTATCGCATAGAAAGTAGGGTATTTTTAAATGAAACACTGACTTCAACGAATAATCTATCGAAACAATTTTTAATGCATATTCGGTTGTAGTTCTGATGACCATCTCTCAAACTAGGGCATTGGTGATCTTCCCTGAGACCTGATGGTTCGGTCTCTCTTCCTTTATGATTTATACAAGTCGATTATCGTCCATTCTATTGACATGATTTCGCAATGCTCTCCTTCTAGCTCTCTCCCATCTTGCTATATCTAGAACATCACATGTCATTCTGATATCATGGCTCCTTGTTTTGTTTCTTAGTATTTTGCCTGTGAGTGAACGTAATTTTTTCATCTCAGTCGTTCTTAGAAGCTGTTTTTGTTTTATAACCGCTGTCTCTGTCTTTATCTCTATTTTGTATCTCATAATGGGCCTAACGTATGTTATAGGGGAGGGGGCAAGTGCGTCTATTTGAATAATTCGTACTAGTGGCAACACCGGCGAAAACAATCAAGACAGTGTAGTTCCGTACCGGAAGCCGCATCGTGTCTGTGAAAAAGTCGCCGAAAAATATTAAAAAGAAGGTGAATATAATTTTTATTTGTTTTCATCATATTGCAACGTATTATTTACGATGTGTTCCATAGGGATTTTGCACAATTTAAACGCATTTTCCAAATATTCTATGATGAACACCATATAATCTAACATTTTAGCAATACCGCGTGATACCTAGACTGTTGCCAAATTAACTTGTATTCTTTTAAATTATATTTAAAGATATCGTGCAAGCAGCTCTGGTGTTCTAAGTATACTCACCGAGAGTATTTTTTGCAGTTGAGTATGGCTTGCAACTATGTCCTCCGACAAATTGCATTTAAATTTGCTGAAATTAACCAATTGAATCATCTTTTTAATATAGAACGGGAAGTAGCTGGAAAAGACTGGTTAATATCATTTTTAAAACGCCATGCTAACCTATCCATAAGAAGACCTGAAGCAACCAGCATGGCAAGAGTGACAGGATTCTCAAAATACAGAGTAGCAGAGTTATTTTCAAATCTAAAAGAGGTTTTGAAAAAGTACGAATTTCTCTTGAATCGTATTTTTAATTGAGATGAGACAGGTATTACTTACGTCCAAAAACCGTGAAAAATATTAGCCGAAAAAGGAAGAAAGCAGGTAGAACGGTTAATTTCATTGGAAAGAGGGAAAACACAACTCTACTAGCAGGCGTCAGTGCCACAGGCACATTTATACCACCATTTATTGCCTTTCCTCGTGTGACAATGAATTCAACTCTGTTAAGTAGGTAATGCGTTTACTGGAACAGTAGGATTTTCTTACTTCAAACAGGCTACAGCCTCTCGTCGTAAGTGTATTTGGACCATTTAAAACTTATCTCGCAAAAGAAATGGATAATTGGCTCACGAATTATCCTGGTTCTAGAATAACCGAATATGATATGGCCCCTCTTATTAGAAGTGCTCTTATCAAAGCATTTACAGGAATCTATCCATATGATCCAGACGTGTTTCAAAAGAGCGACTTTGAGGCGGCCGAGAACATACTCCAGAAATCTACCAAAGAAGAAAATTCTTCTTACAAAAACTCGTCAAATCAGTTTCCTGAAGAGAAAATCTATAGTGCACCTAAGATATTACCACCTTCTTTAGAGTCTACAGAACAACCGTCATGCAGTGCTGCTTCTGTTCTCAATTTAGGTGAGTTCAATCTCAAAACCTTCTCAAAATACGTACCTAAAAGTATCTTTCAAATATTTTAGAGCTTGATCAGCCCTCGGCGTCGTGCAGTTACGTCCCTATTTCGAAATTCAGTCCAATCCCAAAGCCATTTCAGGAGAAAAAAATACCAGAAAGGTGTCCAGGAACATCGAAGTATACAAAATAATTACCAGTTCCCCTTACAATGACCAACTAGAAGAGAAGTTGAAAAAGAAATTGAACACATCTAAAAATAAATTGATCAAAAAGAATCTTGGTAAAGCAGAGCCGAGTTCATGTGTTGAAAAATTCATAAGGAATAAAAATTCGGAAAAAAACATGCACAGTGCATCAGCAGTTCCAGCAATGATATCAGAAGAAGAAAAAGCCACACTATGCGTGTTTTGTCACGAAACGTATGGTGACACTTATCACGACGAATGGATCAGTTGCATAAAATGTAATTCCTGGATGCACGAGGAGTGTTCAGATAACGAACCAAGTGCCAATAGTTATGTTTGTGACAACTGCCGTTAATAAATTGCACAAGGACACACTTGCTCCGTATTAGTGACTCAGTTACCCATTCTCTGAGGCAAGAGAGTCATTTATTTTTTTAAATTAAAAGAATCCTATTTTATAAAGTCTTGATGTTTTGTTTGGGCTTTAGTGATAAGTTGATTTTTGAAGCATTGAAGATTTTTTACATCCAAAACGCGTTGTTTAATTTATAGAAATAAAAAAGTTATATGCCGGCAAACCTTAAGGTGTCTCACTTGCCCCACCCTCCCCTATATTCGTGATTTGTTGTCAATCCTTAGGTCTTCACTCGAATTCTCTTTTATATCTTAATTCGACAAAAAATGTGTATCTGGAAGTGTTAATTTGTTTATGGAGAGAGCCAAAATCATGAAAGGGGATCACTCAATAGAATTTTCAGTATTGGCTAAAAATTCATCCACAATGATAGTTTTCTGAGATGATTTCCGTCATTGTGATGTCCAAATAATAATGTAGAATAATGAGACACAACATTTTCAGCCGCTTCCTCCCTAAAACTTAAGCGATGATAATCAGTAACCATTTACTTTACAAGCCACATTCAATTGACAAAATTATTAGCAACAAGAGCGAAGAAAACTTTACATTATATCGTGATCGGTTTTAAATGTAACAGACGTCGTTGTTTTTTATGGAAGTAATTCATAGTTAGCGCTATGAAACATTTTAAACGGCTATATATACGAAATTGTATAGCAGTTTCTTTGTAAAATTCACAAAATACGATAGAGACGAATTGACAAAATGGAGTACAGTGACCAAAATAAATGAGAGTTCCAATTTCGCATGAGTAGGTATAGAAGGCACTCAGAAGGAAAAAGAATTTCGATAGGCTCTTAGCGGCGTTTTTAATGATTACTTCCCGAAAACTAAATGGTTTTACTCAACTTGCAAATATTGAGTTAACCAATAAATTGTTAGATTATCTACCCAGTATGAAAAACGTGACTTCACTATCATCACAGATAGTAAGCAAGTACTTCAGAGATCGACCAATACTTTGAACAATAACCGCATTATTAACCTTCCGCTACTAACGTGGATTTATGTGACATAGATACTAACGTCGGAGTCACAGTCCGCATATCTATTTTCATTGAAAAAAGATCAGACATGGGGACCATATATCAAGACGTTAACTGTTAGTATATTTACACATTTTGTAGGTATATTTATGAAATCAAAAAGTCCAGAAAATTTTTAATAAGAAACAAACCTCAAAATCATTTTAAATTCTAAAAGTCACATAAATGGAGAACATACAAAACAGATAAAACATAACATTTACAAAAGCAATCTCAGAATTTCTAACACAAATGTGAAAGAGCGACATTTTGAAAAACGACTAACATAATCTTAAAAATGACTAAAATCGCCAATCTTCGTCACTTTCACCAGCCAATCACTCACTACACATATAGTTGGCATGTTTCAAACAAATAGGTTTTTTACTGTATGCACAGCTAAACCTTGTAGGTCTATTTTTTTCCAGTCAAAATAAAAGCAGCGTCGTTTGATGTTTTTGGTTTGTGGTTCGGGTGACTCTTCCTACAGAGGTTAACGTAAAATTTCTCTAAGGTGAAGTCTAATGGTACGTTGTATTCGATTACTAGCAGCTCTTCGTCGTAAGTGTTGGTCTAGTAACTGCATGCCAATATTCTCCAGAAATATTCTTCGCGGTGTATTAGTGTATTATTCATATATTTTGAATTGCTCTTGAAAATTATGAATGAATTTATTCCAGTTATATTTAGTAGCATATAAAATATAACCATTGGACAGCGACGAGTTGCTCTGGCACAATCATAGGCCGCACACATCTTGTCCACTGTATCAACCCCACTTTTTGTTTTATTATAATCAATTATCATTTGTGGTTTTCCAGTTGCTTTGTCTATTTTATCTTCATTATGGTGCATAGTTGACAACATGAGAACATTTTTATTTTTTCTGGGTATATGTTATGGTTGTTTTGTCTTGGAATGCAAACATGCTTGTTTTTTTGGGTTATTTAGCAGGTTGGACAAATTCAAGCGGAAGTTCTTTTCTGTTTTTTCCAATGGTATCAAGAATCGTGAGATTATGATATTCAGAAAGTGTGTTAGCAACAGCCGTACTGGTTAAGAAGTTGTCCATTGTAATGTTTCTGCTGGTTCCTGAGATGGGGTTACAAAGCCGGTGAAGAAGTGATACATTATCAGTTTGAACTTTATAAGGTCCTATCGGCTGTTACCCGAGATAAATTTCCATGTTTGCAGTATTAAACATTTTGGCGTCGACCAGAGAATATATTTTGATACCATATCGGTTAGGATTCTTTGGCATATTTAGACAAATTAGAATTAAATGAGTCATAGATCTCCCGGATCGGTGCCAATTTGTCGTATTCTTGTCTCGTTATTCTAGTATTTTTATTGTCAAAACGAATATATTGCAACAAAAATCTAAACCGTTCTCGAGACATTGTCAAACGAAATATTTCCATGGAAGTTCCATTTGTTCTAAATAAATCACAGCCATTTACCCGAATGTTTTTTGACATCGAGCATATATAGAGCAACCCTCTAAGCGCTTTCAGCTCAATAATGTCTGTGGGCCTTGCTGATCAGTTCTTTGAATTGACATTGCACATTCCGATGTAGATATTTGTATTATCAGCAATGACTTGCAACATTTCATTTGTAAAAAAAAAGACTCCAGATCTCTGCAGCAGATTTCAATCCTTTCGCAATCCCCTTTCTCCCAGGGAGAAACTTAATAATATTTAGGGCGCCTGCCTGTACCTGAGAATTTCCTGGATGCCTTCTCCACTTGGTTTGGCCATCCTTTCCAATGTAATATGCAACTTTTTCGTGCGACACTTCATCCATTATTTCATCTGAAAGATCCAAGCTGTTGTTTGGATCATCAATATCTCGCTTATCATCGGTGATGTGATCTTGAATTTCTTCATCATCATCCTGCAAGCTCGAGTCGTCGTCAGATAGCTCAATATCGTCGTAGAGTTGGCGAAGATATTCTTGTTCTTTTTCGTAATTCATATCAAGCACTGTAAACACATATTTAGGTTTAATAATCTGCAGAAAGCATAATTTTTTAAAAAATATTCACCTTGAAAAAATTAACATGAACACCAACGTGCGGAGTAAAAGTCCGCATAAGAGCCTAACTCGAACACGCAGCACCCTGCTGTGTTTACCTTTCAATACTAATTTTGGAACCACAAAGGCAACAGCTACTTAGCAGTACAACCGCCTACTCGGAATAGTTTGGTAAATACCGGTTCATTTCCAGCGGTGCGGACTCACAGTCCGCACGTTAGTAACGGAAGGTTAAATACTTGTTGGGGTGGTGACAGCCAAGAAAGAAGTCCTCATCAGGAATGCAAATTTTAAAAAAATATGTTTAATAGGCTTTAGAATTCCACAGATAAATATCTAGCTTGCCACAGGTTAGTTTTAGAATTGAAAATAAGCGTTTCTTCCACGAAATTAATTGTCTGACCCTAACTATCAGCAGGATCATAAGAAGTACTGTCATAAGTGAAATGATTGATACCTATCAATAATTGCACTAAGCTTTCATTGAATTCAGGAATGTTACCTGTTTAAAATGAGAATTTCTCCTTCCAATTGGAACTATAAGCCCTTGAGGATCTTCATTACAAAAAAAATGTATAAGTGTATAAAAAACCAGCACATTCACTTCGCTATCTTATGCAGCTTTAATAATCACTATGTAGTCTTAAGGTCTTTGAAGAGTATAAGCACTTTTTATATCTAATCAATCATTTTGATCTACCTTTTAATAATTTCTAGAAACTCTATGAAAACACCACACACTGGGACAATTGAATTTTTATTTATTTGGGTCATTTTGAGATTGCGGTAAATTTTTATCTCTAACCGTTCATATGCAAATCTGAGTTGGAAATAGTATTTAATATTCTGGTACATATGCGCCAATTTCACTAATTTCTCTCACAGTTTCTCATTTTAATAAAACCCTCAGTAAAAATTAATACAAACACTTGTCGTACATTTTGGTCCATATGTGTATTACGGCTCTACAGTACAAGGATTAGTTTCCTTTATTACTAACGGCTTTAATTTGACTCTATTAAATTTAACTGCAGTTTACATATGTTCACACGTTGTACACCAATTTCTTCAGTGAAGTAAATACCAATATTTGTTTATATCGGTCGCCTAACAATGGATAATGACTACTGAGAATAATATTATCTTTGGTTGTTCTTATTTCTATGAATTTTTTGGATAATTGAATTCTCTTTTCTATCCAGTAAACGGCTTGAACTGGTAATATCATAGCTTGTAAATGATATATATATATATATATATATATATATATATATATATATATATATATATATATATATATATATTATATGCCTTGGACAGGGAATTCTGATTTTATTCAAACACAGCTGAAGATACTCGGGAATCCAAGGCATGCCCTTATTTAAGGAAGAAAAGGATAATGATTACCGTATAACATACAGACGGCAAAAATGTCTAGCAGCAACCAGTAAGATAGATGAGAATATGATTATATATTTATGTAATTCTAGACGACAACCAAGATTAAATCACTCAGTTATGAATTTGGGAGAAAATTTTCTCGAAAACTGTTGCACCTGATATATAGCCTCAATGATAGAAACAACTGTATTCAATTGAACTGACAATGGATTTTTGATAAAAATATCCAAAGATTATAATTTATTAGCAAAGCAAAGAAGGAATTTTCCAAAAATGTTATGAAGAAAATGAGTTCATTTGTTGAAGCTTCCAAAGAATATTAAAAACCATTTAATAGTTATTGCAATCCCGAGGGACGTTAGTCTCGAGGACTTTCTAATTTGTTCAAGGTTATTAACATCTAATAACTCACGTGACCAGGTAGGATAAAGGGGGGGACACTGGCCACCAGTGGGGTAATAATAGCCATCAAATATAGCAGTTACTGGCCTATTAATATTTCACTTTTAATACCTATTACGCCATCTATATGTGTGTCATTCAAACTATACTTTAGCAACCAAGAAGTTCAGCCGGTAAAGCAGGGAGTCGGCATTTCGGTGACTCATACCAGCTCGATCTTCGATGTTGAAATCATACTCTTGAAGTCGTTCAATCCATCTAGCGATCTGGCCCTCGGGATTCTTGAACTGCATCAACCACTTGAGTGCTGCATGATTAGTCCAGATTAAAAACTTTCTACCATAGAGATACTGGTAAAAGTGTTCCACGGTCTTCACAACCGCCAGAAGTTCTCTTGTTGTGACGCAGTAGTTTCGTTCTGGTTTGGAGTGGACTTTACTGAAATATCCCAGCACTCTTTCTTGCCCTCCTTGGATCTGTTCCTACGTTGCTTGCGTCAGTGTCAAGAATGAAGTCTCCTTCACGTAATGGGTATCCTAATATCGGCGCCGTGGTTAAATGCCTCTTCAAGGTTTCAAAAGCCGTTTGACAGTCTTCGTGTTATTGGAAAGCTCTTGCTTCTTTTGTAAGTCGAGTTAGAGGCTTGGCAATATCTCCAAACTTCCTGACAAATTATCTATAATATGTGCAAAACCCAAGGACACTCCTAATTTGATGTTTGTCGGTTGGTTGCGGCCATTGCTGAATGGAAGCAATTTTCTCTGGATCCTTCATTGCTCACTATATGACCTAGATAGTTGACTCGGTTTTGGAACAGCTGACATTTCTCCGGGTTCGTCAAATGTCTTCCCCAGTACTACGATGTCGTCCAAATAGACCAGGCATGTCTTCCAAGACAACCCTCTCAAGACATTTTCCATGAGTCTTTCAAATGTCGCAGGCGCATGACAGGGCTCGAATGGCATGACGTTGTTTTGCCATAATCAAGATCCGGTGGCAGTCTTCCCTTCATATTCTGGGTCCATTTCCACTTGCCAATAACCAGACTTCAGGTCCAAGGTGGAAAACAGTTTGCTGCCGGCCAAAGTATCTAGCGTATCGTCAATTCGAGGCAGAAGATAGCTGTCTTTCTTCGTCACGTTGTTAAGCTGGCGATAATCCACGCAAAATCTCGTAGTTCCATCCTTTTTCTTGACGAGCACTACTGGAGACACCCATGGACTAGTAGATGGTTCTATTGCTTTTTCTTCTGCCATCTCTCGAATTATTCTTTCAGCTTCACTGTGGCGTTTATTCCTTTATTTATATATTGTGGAGTTTACTTTTTTATTTATATAATGATGAGTGTATTCTTTTTATATATACAATTCTTCGTTTATACTCTGCTTATACAGTTTGCCGTCTACTTTTTAACTAGGTGCTACTTATTTGTCGTATTTGTATCGAACTTTATTTATACACTTTCTTTTATATTAAAATGTGCCGTCCCCACTTTATATACCTTTGAATGTCTACTTTTTTAATCAAACTATTTATCTATCATTTATTTACACACTGTGTTGTCTTTTTCATATATAGGTTAAACATATAGTATGTTCCAGGGAGAATGTGAGTACAACCGACGCCCACGATGATATGTTCGCTAAGAACGGTGCCATGGGCGTCGTTAGAGAAGAGGGTGGTTTTTTTAGCTGGTAGGTGCCCGGGCAACTGGGTGAATTCAGCACACCTGTTGCCCGAAGCCGAGTAATCCTGGTGACGAGTTTCCCGGTGCCGATTTAACCATCGCCGAGTAGGCAGTGGCGACTCATCCGGTGCCGAGAGGACCGGCTTGGGTATAGTTTTTATGGTCGTTCCGAAGTATATGGTGACATATGATTGTTATATATTCAATCTGCCTCCGCACTTAGCAACCATTTGGTAAGGATTAATAGGATTAGTAGGATAAACGTATATTTCTCATGAACGAATATTTTTAACACCCGGTAGAAGAATGAATTCACTAACTGAACGTTCAAGTTGTGAAACTCTCAGAAATTCATTAGTTAATAATCTTACAGGCAATAAAAGTGTGTTTCTGTGGACAAATAACCAATATCTTCCATACATTCACATTAATAGGAACAGAAGCCATTATTTTGCAAGTAATTAGTGTGTGAAAATACCACGTGATATGTGTTGCAAACCATGATCGAAGAGAGTAAAGAAAATGCGATGATAGCAACGAGAGAAGTTTGCCATGATAGATGTAAAAACGACGTGCACATATTACATACGAAAGTACGGCTATCTGCATAAATATGACATTTTTATTCCAATTCATTCTTTCGAATAAAACACGGTTAATACCAAGAAAAAAATAGAAATTACGTGGTATTTCAACTTCAATTTATAGGGATGAATTCCCGGAACATACTAGAAACTTGTGAAATAAAATGGACGTATAAGAGTTAGTTTATTCATGGTCTTAAAATAGGAATCACGTATCGTTCGTTTTCTGTGACAATGAGAATAATATAAAGGTCAGTATATGTGGTTTTTCATCCATAAAGCAATATGTTTGTGACCATGTTCCTTTAATTTGGAGGACAACCATATTATTACATAGATAAAAATTTTTAGACAGGTTATCTTTATTAAAAAATATACGGTTTTAAAGATTGAAACTAAATTTTCCGCACTTATATACTCCGGAGGCTGTATATCGTGCTAACTGAAAATGTGGTATATATGGATTCAGAGGACCCAGTGTACTGGCTCTGGTGAGCTCAACTTCAATAATGTTCCTCTGCGAAAGAACGTCAACTGCTGGCCACGATAAAACGGAGAAAAACAGTGTACCTGAGACATATTATGATGTAACGAGAGACACCACTTGCTACAATTATTAATAGAAGTGAAGATGGGGAAGAAAGGACTTGGGCAGAAAGAGGATGTTGTGGCTTCCAAATAGGATAAGACCCACAGGAAAATTAATTCACACCATCAGGGATAATAATAATGATATTAATAATGATAGATAGATAGATAGATAGATAGATGGTTTATTGACCCCATTCACATACATAGTACATTAGAAGTCAGTGAGTAGTACATATGAATACATTTTACAAAGTAAAAATATTAAAAATTGTACAGTGACAAATTTAAAATAAAATAAAAATAATAGAAAGTGAAAAGTTCACATAAATACAGAGATACATTTCATAAAGTTAAAATATTGACGAAATATGACAATTTTAAAATATAAAATAAGGTAAGAAATAATTGAACGTAAAAATTAAATTAAACAAAACGAACAAATATATAAGCATTAAGCCCAGGTATTCAACTCCTCCAAAAACTCATCAACTGTATAAAAACAATAATTTAAAAGAGAAGACTTAGCAAAATGTTTGAATTGAACTCTCGTCATATCACTTATATTTATATGTTCAAAATATTTTACAAATGAATTGTACAATGTAACATCCAACTTATTATTTTTTGTTGTTTTCAGTCTAGACTTGAGAATGACAATGTCTTTACTATTTCTAGTATCATAATTATGAATATCTGCATGTTTAGTCAGAACATATCGATTTTTATGTGTTTCAATTAACACTTCCAAAATATACAAGCACGGAAGCGGCAATATTTCATGTTTTTTTAATATTGTTTTACAATTAGTGTTTCTTGGTGCATTGTAAATTATTCTAACTACAGATTTATGTAGCACAAATACTTTGTGCACTGATGTGCTGCTACCCCATAGAATAATACCATAAGTTAAATTGCTATGAAACAGTGAATAATATACGGATTTTAACAAATGAGTTGGTATACATGATTTTAATTGACGAATTACAAAAACTTGGCTCGCTAATTTTGAACAAAGGTAGTCAACATGAGGTGACCAACTTAAATTTGTGTCCAAATGAATGCCCAGTAATTCAACTGGCTCTGATTTTATAGCCCATTTATCTAAACTAAAAAGAATGTGTTTAGTTTTAGTGTCGTTGAGTTTCAACTTATTTGCCAGGAACCACTGATTCAACAAAAAATTATCACCAGCTTGTGTGCTATCAGATAAAGTTGTAGTATCGTCAGCGAATAAAATACAAAATGTGTCAATAGCCTCTGGTAAATCATTAACAAATATTATAAAAAGAATTGGACCCAAAATCGAGCCCTGATGTTTGGATCCCAATTTGTAGAATGGAGGTGTTTCATTCTCTGTCTGTTTGCCGATCTTAAATGAAATGATTCGTCATCTTTGTTGCCCGTAATTAAAATTTTGGGTGCTGCTTTTTCTCTGGTGTTGCTTTTATGAGGTATGGTATCGTTTTCTAAACTGATAGCAGAATGACATAAGTTGGAAGACTGAGCATTGGCAATAGCACTGGAAACTTCAGATGATGTGAAAACACCCGGAGCTTCGGAATTTACCAATGGCCTCATTTTACTAAAAGGCTGTTTAAAATTTTCATGTTCCTCTTGCGCTTTAGTATCCGATGGTTCTAAAGGTTTTCTATAGTTAACTGTTTTAATCATGTTAAGCTGATCCTGAAGCGATCTGATTGCAATTTCTTGATTAAAAATAATCTTATCCTTGTTTTTAATTATTTCTTCCAAATATTTCACTTTAAGTTGAAGTTCTGATGTAACACTGGTACTATAAGTGGGTATTGGTGATGTTTCCATGGTAATTCCACTGTCCATACAACAGTTGCAAGAAGAATCGTCTATAATTTTTGCATTTTTAACAGATTTCAAGCAACTCTTATGGGAAACAATCCCACACGTCACACATTTTAATCCTGATGTAACATCTTTTTTGCATCTTTTACACTTATTGATTGAGTCCATATTCCGTTGCAAATGCCGAGCAAATCAAGTAATATCAAATAAAAGAGACAAGTTTCGTTTAAAATCTGACCACTGGTGAAATAGGTGTTGTGACAAATTGTTTTGATGGAAATAACCAGATTTCAACAAAACGAAATACTTTATATTGGTACCTATTACATAAAAATTGTACTTGCCTACACGTTTATCAACCAAATAGGAACTTATAAACACTATGATACACTTTTCACTATTTAATGAAACGTATTTTCAATAAAATTTCGAAATTTGATTAAGAGCACAATATTCAACTTCTGGGTTGGTGAACACTTCCACCATAATAATAATAATAATAATAATAATAATAATAATAATAATAATAATAATAATAATAATAATAATAATAATAATAATAATAATAATAATAATAGATAGATAGATAGATAGATAGATGGTTTATTGACCCCATTCACATACATAGTACATTAGAAGTCAGTGAAAGTAGTACATATGAATACATTTTACCAACTAAAAATATTAAAGATTGTATAGTGTTGTATATGACAAATTTAGAAAATAATAAAAATAATAGAAAGTAAAAATTTTACATAAATACAGACATACATTTCATAAAGTAAAAATATTGATGAAAATATGACAATTTTAAAATATAAAATAAGTTAAAAAATAATAGAAAGTAAAAATTAAATTAAACAAAGCAAACAAACATATAAGCATTAAGCCCAAGTATTCAATTCCTCCAAAAACTCATCAACTGTATAAAAACAATAATTTAAAAGAAAAGACTTAGCAAAATGTTTAAATTGAACTCTCGTCATATCACTTATATTTATATGTTCAAAATATTTTACAAATGAATTGTACAATGTAACATCCAACTTATTGTTTTTTGTTGTTTTCAGTTTTGATTTGAGAATGACAATGTCTTTACTATTTCTAGTATCATAATTATGAACATCTGCATGTTTAGTCAGAACATATCGATTTTTATGTGTTTCAATTAACACTTCGAAAATATACAAGCACGGAAGCGGCAATATTTCAAGTTTTTTGAATATTTTTTTACAATTGGTGTTTCTTGGTGCGTTGTAAATTATTCTAACTACAGTTTTCTGTAGCACAAATACTTTGTGCACTGATGTGCTGCTGCCCCATAGCATAATACCATATGTTAAATTGCTATGAAAAAGTGAATAATATACAGACTTTAACAAATGAGTTGGTATACATGATTTTAATTGACGAATTACAAAAACTTGGCTCGCTAATTTTGAACAAAGGTAGTCAACATGAGGTGACCAACTTAAGTTTGTATCCAAATGAATGCCCAGTAATTTAACTGGCTCTGATTTTATAGCCCATTTATCTAAACTGAAAAGAATGTGTTTCGTTTTAGTGTCGTTGAGTTTCAGCTTATTTGCCAGGAACCACTGATTCAACAAAATATTATCACCAGCTTGTGTGCCATCAGATAAAGTTGTAGTATCATCAGCGAATGAAATACAAAAAGTATCAATAGCCTCTGGTAAATCGTTAACAAATATTATAAAAAGTATTGGACCCAAAATCGAGCCCTGAGGAATGCCGTTGTCTATATTACGTAAATCAGACTGGTTGTTTCCACAAACTACATACTGTTTCCTATTACTTAAATAAGATGTCATTAATTTGTGTGCATTTCCTCTAAAACCATAAAATTCCAGTTTATTTAGGAGTAAATCCGCTGGAACACAATCAAAAGCCTTCGTTAAGTCGCATAACGTGGCAACAGAGTTGACGCCTTCCTCTAGTTTCTGTACAACTTCCTCTAAGAGTCGAAGAAGAGCACGTATGCATGATTTATTTTTGCGATAGCCGAATTGAAATTCCGTTAGAAGTGACTTATCTTCCAAATAATTGATTAATTTTTCTTTGACTATCAATTCAAATATTTTGTTAATCGTCGGTAAAATTGCTATGGGTCTAAAATTTTCTGGAGAATCTATATCACCATTTTTATATAATGGAATAATTTTTGATATTTTAAAGGAGTCAGGCCAAGATCCTTCCTCTAAGCATTTATTAAATAAAATGGTCAGTGGATATGTCAATGAGTGTATACAACGTTTCAATATTTTGCTATTTATATTGTAAAAATCTAAACATGACGAATGACTTAATTTCAATATCGCCTCATGGACATCACTTTCCAAGATTGCACTCATAAAGAATGAAAATGCAGGTTTATTTAGTTTATTTAAAAAGAAACTCGACTCGTATTGAGAATCACCAAGAGATTTTAATACTATTTCCGATACCGATGTAAAAAATTCATTGAATTTTTGTGGTGATATATCGGACTGTTTGGTTTTATTAATTTTAGTTCTTCTTTCCGAATTTACGATTGTCCAACATGTTTTATTTTCATTATCCGAATCTTTTATTATCTTTGAGTAGGCTAACTTCTTTTCAGAGCGAATTGCTTTTTTATATATTTTGTTTAAATTTTTGTAATTCACCCAATCACCTTCCGAATAAGTATTCATAAATTTGTTTTTTGCTGTAATGACATTTTTTCTCATACTACGCAATGTGTTGTTGAACCATTTGATATTAGATTTATTTGTTTTAACAGTTTTTTCACAAAAACAAGTATCAGAGATATGTTTCAGCGTATTCAATATGTTTTCTGCCAAATTATCTGCACCCATATTATGAACATCCAAATCATTCCAAGAAACTTCAGAAAGTTTATCAGAAAAAGCCGTTATTGTTGCGTCGTTAATAACACGTTTAATAATGGGGACATTTTCATTCAATAGGTGATTAAAATATATGTATTGGCCGTTGTGATCAGACACTAGAGGATCTACTACTCCCACTTTAGTGAGACTAGGGTCTATGTTTGTAACTATGTTATCTAGACAGGATTGACTATTCAGGACTATTCTAGTGGGCTCCTCAATCGTATGGCGTAATCCGAAACTTGTGAAGACTGTTTTAAGATCTTTGGATTTATCGTCGTTCCTTGAAATGTCTAAATTGAAGTCCCCTACCAAGACAATGTTTTTGTATTTTCTATGAATATATTCAAGAAGTTTAATAATTTGATCTTTAAATATGGTAAAATTATCTCTACTTGACGATCTATAAAGGGCAATTATTATGGTGTCTTTCAATTCTACTCCACAAAACTCGGCATCGTAGATAACAGAAAACTGCTTCAGATCAACTGCCTTGCATATTAGATGCGATTTTGAAAATATTGCCACTCCCCCATGTTGCTTTCTAGAACGAGTAAAATCGGAAATGAAGTTATAATCATTTAATTTGATTAATTCCAAGTTATTCTTATCTAACCAATGTTCTGAAAAACATACGATATCAAATGGATGTTCGGTTAAGAAAACTGAAAGTTCATGTAACTTATTTTGAAGACTATTTACGTTAATATGGAAAACCGAAAGATGCTGTCTATATTTACTGTTTATTCGTCTGCTCCACGGAATTGAACATGACTCTTCTTGGCTGAAAAAACTGATTGATGATCAATAATAATAATAATAATAATAATAATAATAATAATAATAATAATAATAATAATAATAATAATAATAATAATAATAATAATAATAATAATAATTATAATAATAATAATAAAACAACGAGCCATATTACAAATATAAGCCCCCTCCAGTTATCGAAAATCAGTATGTTAAGATCTACTGGGATAAAACTATCATGACGGACGTAACAGTACGACACAACAGGCCGGACATCGCAGTCATTAATAAACAATCCAAGCAAGCTCTGCTTATTTACATATCGATCCCAAATAATTCTAACACAGAAAGCAAATACAATGAAAAACTAAGCAAATACGCCGAGCTAAGGACCGAAATAAAAGAATAGTGGAATCTTAAAGAAGTCAAGATCATTCCAGTTGTTTTATCCTGTATGGGGCTAATTCCCAAGAAACTAAGTACTTCCCTCAAAGACATTGATATTCCAGAGTCAACCTGCCGATTAATGCAAAAATCTGTAATCCTGGATGCGACAAACATTGTTAGGTCATTTCTAGAATAGTGACACCCAACGAAAGTCTTGCTGTTGAGGCCGACTGTCGTTGAAACACGCCGGGTGTAAATCCGGTGACACAAAAAGGAAAATAATAATAATAATAATAATAATAATAATAATAATAATAATAATAATAATAATAATAATAATAATAATAGATAGATAGATATACGTTTATTGACAACATGTACATATGTATTATGTTTGAAGTCAGTCATCATGAAAGGAATAAAACAATATTTGAAACAATTAATAAAAGAAAAGTACCAATAATTTAAAACTGGGTTAAAGGTAATAAAACATAAACTAAAAAATAAAATTAACAACGACGGTCTCTGGGCGCAAATTTTAAAAAATCTTCGATAGAATAAAAACAATGTTCCAATAAAAATATCTTAGCGAATTTACAAAATTCACGAAGACTCTTATTTTGGAGATCGAGACCTCTATAAAAACTATTAAAAACATTGTAAAACTCAACATTTAGTTTATTCGCCTGTGTAGTCCTAAGCCTAGAGAAAGGAGCCACAAGATCCACCGCATTCCTCGTGCCGTAGGTATGAATATTATAGTGCGAATTATAATTGGATCTATTTTTGTGAACCAATAATAATGTTCCATAAATAAACAGACAAGGAACCGGTAAAATCCTGCACCCCCTAAACAGTGCAAGGCAGTGCGAACCATAAGGAGCATTCCCGACAATCCTCACGGCGGATTTCTGAAGAGCGAAAACTTTATAAGCCCCACTCGAGTTTCCCCAAAATCTAATGCCGTAAGTGAGAAGTGAGTGAATGGTGCCAAAATACACAGTACGAAGGGCTTTGGTTTGCAAGCAATGCCGAAGCTGCCGCAGTGCGTAAATTTGCGAAGACACCGCAGAGCACAAGGCTTCAATTTGAGAAGACCAGGTAAGACTCGAGCAAGTGTTAACCCAAGGAGCTTAACTGGTTGTGACTTATGAGCAAGCTTGTCCGAGGTGAAAGTGATTTTGACGGTCTTGCTTTCATTCAATTGAAGTCTATTAGCCACAAACCAATTTTTTGCTAATGAAAGATGTTCAGATTCATCAGACTCATCTTCATCATAAAGTGGTGTCCTGTCGTCAGCATATAAAATACAAGTACATCCGTTAACGGCTGACGGCAAGTCATTAATAAATATTAGAAACAGTAAGGGTCCCAAGACTGAACCCTGTGGAACTCCGAATCGGATTGGCATATTAACTGATTCACGCCCATCAAAGCTGACATACTGTGTCCTATCGGCAAGGTAAGAGCCAATGAGCACCAATGGTAAACCACGAATGCCGTAATGATCCATTTTGGCAAGCAAAAGAGAATGGTCCACGCAGTCAAACGCCTTGGCGAGATCGCAATAATAATAATAAAAATAATAATAACAACTTTATTCACAATAAATAAGTATAATGGTTACAATTATAAAGAGCGAATAAAGTACAAATGAACGATAAGTATATGAGTACTTGTTTCGTGATAACAATATGCTCATAAAAATATAAATATATAAATAAACTTAAATACAAGTACAAAACGTAGATACACATATATACATGTAAATACAAATGCACAGAATATAAATACATATGAATAAATATAAATAAAAAAGCACAAAATATAAATACACATAAATAGATGTAAATACGGAAGTACAAAATATACACAAATAAATGCAAATACAAAATATAGATTCACACAAATAAATTTAAATACAAATGCACAAAATATTAATACTCATGAATAAATACAAAAGTACAATATATATATATATATATATACACCCAAATGAATGCAAATACAAAAGCGAAAAACATACATACACATACGAGTAAATAGATGTAAATACGAAAGTACAAAATATAATATACATAAATAGATGTAAATACGAAATAAGTGTTTTTAAATGAAACTCGAGGTCTCTAGTTAATTCCACAATATAATACAAGTTATTGAAAATTCTAAAAAATTGACAATTGTTTCGATAAATCAATATCATCGGTTACATTTCATTTTATGCCTACCTGATGTTTAGTAGTTATTTTTGGCTAGACCAAGAAGTAACCTAACTTGTGATTGGCCTAATATATGTTTATAGAAAAAAGAAGAAGATGTGATATAACAAATATTGAAGCTTAGATATTATTAGCCCTATGGTGATATCCTGGATATAATTATTCCAATTAAGATCAGTATAACTGTGCAATGATATAGAAAACCAGGAAAACTATATCTGCTGATCTTTACAATTATCACTTAAGAAGACAGTGTGTTAGTGGAGAATTCCCTAGATTTAACTGTTCATTGACAACTTCATATTGTGGGTTTCTTAAATGTCTTCTAATTTCCAGTTCTTCAAGGAAATCCAGTTCTTGTTTCTTTTCACAAATATGCAGTACTTCTAGTTCTGTGTTAGGTGTCAATGAATGATTGGTGTCAAGTAGATGTTTTGCGTAGTGGGATTTATCTGAATGTTTTAATCTGTATGCTCGTAAGTGCTCACTGTATCGTATTTCAAAATTCCTAAGGGTCTGACCCAAATAGACAGCACTACATTCTGGACATTTGAGTTTATATATACCTGACTTCTTTAATAGTGGTATTTTTGTTTTTACATTTAACAATTTTGTACTAACGTTACTTTCTGTTTTAAAAGAAATTGTTGTATTCGTTGCTGAAGATATTATCTTTGAAAGATTATTAGAAATTATTCCTGCAAATGTGATGGTTTCATAAGTTTTAATTTCATCAGCTTGTTTAGGATATATTAGTTGTAATGCTACTTTTTCCTCTTTTTTACTAATTAGCTTATTTATCATATCTAATGGATAACCGTTAGATGTTGCTATTTGTCTAATTGTATTAATCTCTCTATCAAAATTACATTTATTCATAGGAACTGAAAAAGCTCTATGTATCATTGAATAATATGCTGCTAGTCTGTGTGACACAGGGTGGTTAGAATTGAATGGAATTGTTACATCAGTTTGTGTTGGTTTTCGGTAAATTGAGTAATCAAGTACATTATTAACTCTTTGAACTTTTAAATCAAGAACATTGATGGAGCTATTTTCTTCAATTTCTAATGTAAATTTAATTTTCGGGTGTAAATTATTGATGTGGTTGAAAAATACATCTAATTGTCGTTCACTACCCATAAAACAAGCTAATATGTCATCTACATATCTATACCAAAATAAAATATTTTTCGAAATATCACTTTCAAAGATCTTTCTTTCTAAATTGTCCATAAAAATGTTTGCTAAAATAGGTGATATAGGGCTTCCCATTGGTAAACCTTCATTTTGAATATATATCTTATTGTCAAAAGTGAAATAATCCTGATTAATGCATACATCAAATAAATTAAGTATATCTGATATTATTCCTGGATTATTATTTTTATCTTCTAGTAATTTTCTTACAAGTATTAGACATTCTTTAGGAGGAATTTTAGTAAACATGTTAGTTACATCGAACGATATGAGTTTATAGTTATCTTGTAAGTGGATTGCTTTCAACTTTTTGATTAGTTCTATTGAATTTCTAATCGAGTACTGAGATTCATATCCGTAAGTATTGAGTATATTGTTGAGCTTCTTTGTCAATATATTATTAGGAGCATTAACATAAGAGACTACAGGTCTAATTGGTTTCGTTATTTTATGTAATTTAACTGTTCCATATAATTGTGGACAATGAGGATTCTTATGTATGATAGACCTCTTTTCGTAATTTTGAAATACGATACAGTGAGCACTTACGAGCATACAGATTAAAACAACCAGATAAATCCCACTACGCAAAACATCTACTTGACACCAATCATTCATTGACACCTAACACAGAACTAGAAGTACTGCATATTTGTGAAAAGAAACAAGAACTAGATTTCCTTGAAGAACTGGAAATTAGAAGATATTTAAGAAACCCACAAAATGAAGTTGTCAATGAACAGTTAAATCTAGGGAATTCTCCACTAATAAACTGTCTTCTTGAGTGATAATTGTGAAGATCAGCAGATATAGTTTTCCTGGTTTTCTATATCATTGCACAGTTGTACTGATCTTAATTGGAAAAATGATATCCAGGATATCACCATAGGGCTAATAATATCTGAGCTTCAATATTTGTAATATCACATCTTCTTCTTTTTCCTATAAACATATATTAAGCCAATCACAAGTTAGGTTACTTCTTGGTCTAGCCAAAAATAACTACTAAACATCAGGTAGGCATAAAATGAAATGTAACTTCTGTCATTCTGACGATGATATTGATTTATCGAAACAATTGTCAATTTTTTAGAATTTTCAATAACTTGTATTATATTGTGGAATTAACTAGAGACCTTGAGTTTCATTTAAAAACACTAATATGAGCATATTCCACGAAGTAAGGGTCGAGACAGTCAATTTCAGTAAATACGAAAGTTCAAAATATAAATACCTCTAAATAAATGCAAATATAGAAGCGCAAGACTTGAATACATACAAACAGATGCAAATACAAAATTACAAAATATAAATATACATAAATAAATGCAAATACAGAAGTAAAACATAAATATATGAATCTTAACCAGAACTCAAACATGCACACACATAGACAGCAAATTAAATACTAATAATTAAATATTTACCCACAAGCATGGTTATACACTCACAGATACCAATACACTTTTACTACCATATTACGCAATTACACATTCATATGCAGGCATACATAATCAGGATTCAAATCAGGAATGTTGATGATGGCTCGTTTTGATTGACTTGCGTGGTCAAGAAAAGAGGATAATCTTGATTAGGTTCATATATTGCAATTCCGTTACTATATGAACATTCATTGTATTCTCTTAATTTACTATGTTATTTATGAAGTTTCTTGGTTTATCCGATATAAATGATTTCAACTTTCGTTTATAGATTGGCTTGCTATATAAACCCTTCAATGTTGTCGGTATAGTGTTGTACATCTTTATAGACATATACGAATACGCCCGTTGAGATTTGGACATTTTAACTATTCCTGGATTACTGAGTAAGTTACGATTTCGAGTGGTATTTTGATGATTGCAAGGTTCTTCTTTATCACTGCTAAAGTGATATTTGACATTGGTACAGTAATAATAGAGCTGCCTTAGATCGAGAATTTGTGTTTCCTCGTACAGCCTATCAGATGAACATCTGTAATGTTTCCCCAATATTAGTCGTAAAAATCTTTGTAAGACTTGCAGAGCCGAACCCCAAACTGTAATGGCGTACCTAATATGAATATCCACAAGCGCGTAGTATAACTTTTTCAATTGCGGTAATGGTAAGCATTTTTTGAGGAGTTTAAATTTATATAATATGAATTGTAGTGTTCTTATAACATATTTTATATGACAGTCCCATTTGAGGTTAGTGTCTAAGTATACTCCCAAGTATTTAATATTTGTTGTGCCCTCGTATTTTTTGATAGGGAGCGATGCCAGAAGCGTTGCAACTGAAAGGTAAGAATGTAATTTTTTCTAAATTCATTGTTAAAAGCATATAATCGAACCAGTCCTTTACAATAATTAAGTCGGTTTCAACTTTCGTTTTTAGTTGTTCTCAGGTTTCCGCCTCATAAAATATTACGGTGTCATCTGCATAACCTATAATATCTCCTATCGTGTTTAGACTAAATAATTCATTTATATGAAGATTAAATAAAACTGGTCCCAAGACGGTACCCTGTGGGTCTCCACATTTCATTGTTTTCTTGGTACTTAATTCGTTCTCGACTTTGACTAGTTGTTTTCGATTAGTAAGATAACTATTGAAAAGTTTTAGACAAATACCTCTTATCCCGTTTGCTTCTAACATTTTGAGCAGGAGAGAATGGTCAACCGTGTCAAAGGCTTTACTAATGTCGATAAAAACACAAAGACAAGGGGAACCTGTTTCGAGTGAATTGTGTACTTTCTCAGTTAATTCCAATATCGCATCCTCAGTAGTTGTATTTTCTCTGAATCCAAATTGTTTCATTGGGATACATTTGTACTTATCAATAAAATTGTTCAATCTCTTCTTAATAATTTTTCCAAATATTTTAGTTAAATGAGATATTAGAGATATGGGTCTAATGGGTATAATTTATTATTATTGCTTTATTTCCTTTTTTATAAATTGGACAGACCACTGCTTCTTTAAATTGCTTTGGCCAATATCCAGTGTCAATACTCATATTTATAATATATTTCAACGGATTAGAAATATGTTCGGCAATATACTTTATAAAATCGCTACCAACCGATTTTTTATTTTTTAGTTGTTCTATAATGTCTACAATCTCAGTTGTATCAGTATGAGTTAACTGTATAGAGTTAGGTAAACTATATGTACGAGGTGTGAAGTTTGGATTTTTATTTATTTTTTTGTGCTAATCTCGGACCCATGTTCACAAATTGATTGTTAAATTCATTTGCTATATCCTTAACGTTAGTTAAATTTTCTCCCTCATAGTTTTTTATAATATCTATTCTCGCTGTTATCTGCTTTTTACCAGTTATTTCTTCAACAATAGCCCATAATGTTTTAGAATCATTTGCCCCACTTTCAATACAGTTTTTGTAATAGTTTTGTTTTGTTTTTGCAATTAAATTTGCCATCCTATTCCTCTAAATATGATATCGATGTTTCATCTCTAAGTTATTAGGATTTTGCAAAGCTTGTTTCAAAAGTTGATTTTTTTATGGACTTCACTTAGTAGGCAATCTGTCATTCATGGTGCAATTTTTGTGGATTTCTTCCTATTTTTTTTATATCTAGTACAGTTTTGGATTATATTGTTGATTATTTTGAGTAGCATATCTGTGGCAGCATCTGGGTCACTTTGCGAGTATACAGGATTCCAATTAATTTCTCCCAAAATGGTTGATAGTCGGATATAATCAATGAACTTTTTGCACGTTTTGTAGTCTTGTTCTTATTTTCTGTTATTATGTACTATTTGTAAAATCAATGTCGAATGATCTGTTATATTTGTATCAACAACTATAGGTATGACCACTTCTAGTATTTCAGGAATTTTAGATTGGATGTATATGTGATCTAAGCATGCTTTTCCTCTTGTAGCTATGTTGACCATAGGCATATATCCGTATTCATGCAATGTATTATTATATTCTACGGTATCATTGTTATGCTGTAATATATTGATGTTGATATCTCCTATAAAAAGGTCATATGTGTTATCATCAGATTCAGATTCAAAGTAAGTTTGAAGGTTTTGTACAAATTTATGAATGACTGTAGAAGGTGGCCTATAGCATGCATACTACTTTTATTGAATTTTATAATCATTTTCAGAAACTTAAATTCATCTATTTGTACTATTTCGTGGTTGAAATCATACTTCTTTTTAATAAACATGACCGTACCGCCATTTTGATTATAATCCCCATGATTATATAGGATTGAATATCCAGGTAGGTTATAGAAGTCTAGATTATGTAGCTGCCAAGTCTCTGTTAGTATTATTAAGTCAAATTCTAATTCTGTTCCTTATATAAAGATCCTTAATTAATCTATGTTTTTATCAATGCTACGAATGTTATTGTGTAGTATTTTGAAATTTATATTCTCATTGTTTACTTGTAATATTTTATTACACTCATATCCGTTATTTAGCCTATATGTTTCGATTGTTTTAACCTCAAAATCTCGTATATATTGATACATTACTTTTGCGTTCAATATATAGTAGTAATATTTAATTTCAAATTGAACAAATAATTCAAAACAACCAGCACCACACCAATATGAAAACGAAACAACAATTAAACAATAAACAAACATACTAACCAAATACGCAGTCAGGGATACGTTATCTATTCGTTTTAGATACTAGGCGAGTTCTAGTTGCTTGCGAAGTTGAACTGTGCTTGGTATTCACACTCGGTAAGCCTTCCTTAATAACCTTACTGTCCGCCTTTTCCTTATTTGACTTTGAAGCGCCCGTACCTTGCAGTCCCTTACTTTTATTCTCTATTGGTGTGCTCGACTTATGACTGTTGATAATATTAGTTGATTAGTGTTTTTAAATGAAACTCAAGGTCTCTAGTTAATTCCACAATATAATACAAGTTATTGAAAATTCTAAGAAATTGACAATTGTTTCGATAAATCAATATCATCGTACTTGGAGTTGATGGGGCACTACTTGGTTTAGTAAATTTCACTGCCTGACTATCATTCAATTTCTCAATAGTATGGGGAATTTGATTGATATATAGCTTAGATCCTCTAATATAGCAGTTATTAGTGGTAATCTCTCTCGCCTTTTTTAAATGTTCCAGTAATATTTTTCTCTCTTCTTGCTGATATCTTTTTAAATCCGGTGAAATTGATATTTTAGTACCCTTTAGCCGTCTTCCTTTTTTAAGTAGGGATAACTTAGTAATTTGGGAGTGGAATTCAATCTTGAGGGGACTGTTTGGCGCCTGTCCCAGATGGTAAAAGTTATCAATATCCGTTGCAGATATCTGTGCATCTAATAATTTATTAATTTCTTCACACAAAACAGTTGAACAGAACTCGGTTCGGGGTATATTCAAGCCAAAAATCATTAAATTTTTTTTCTTTACTTCACGTTCTAGCTTTTCTATTCGTAATTGTAATTCATTATTTTCTTCCTCGATTTTTTTAACTTTGATTCTTAGTTTTAACAAACTCCTAGCTCCACTAGCTGCGATACAATCTTTGAGCTCCTCCTTAGTATTTATTATTTCTTGATATAGAATTTCTAACGCTATTTGCGGAGTGTCCTTATGATCACTCATAATTTTGTCGTGTATGGTCACCTTTATTTCTAGGAAAACTTGTTCATGTGTTTTGGTATTATGAAGCAGGTAATATTTTATGGGTTAAATTCCAACCATTTCTTCAGTGATATACAAAATCAGTTTATTATTGCCATTCCCAGTTTTCCTCTGATGTTATATGGATAATAATAAGGTTTTTGGAATTTTTTGAGGGCTACGTACCAGTTATTATGAATAAATATTTACGACACAGTGCCAACACGATTGAATACAGATATATAGTCAGATCGCAAAAGATCATTAATGGGTAGCAGCAGAAGAAATAATAATTTATTCATATTTAAGCATATTTATTTGAGGTTGATAGGTTGTTACTTCATAAATATAAACCTACCAATTGATAATACGAACTCGAGACAAACTACAAAGTAAAAACAACAAAAATTATTGAATAGAACAATAGAAACTACAATAGGATTATAATTCTTAAATTATTATAAATGTTGATGCTCTTAGAACAAATAGAACAGAATGTGACTCAACCAATGCAGCGGTCCACAGAGCACAAACTATGAATAGACACAACTGCTGGCTACAAAATTAATGGTCAACAATCCTTAATCGATGTCTGATACTATACACATCTTAATCAAACGTAACTGATAAATATAAATACAGAAGCAAATATTATTCTAACAATAACTTTTATATTAAACCGTAGTGAACACAAGAAAATTCGACACTAAACGCGGCTTATAACACGTGAGCTCAAGAGCTAATCAAAAATGAGACACTATACTGTCGCCATTATCTGAGTAAAAAGTCATTATAGTACTTGGCAGAATATTTTTCGGTGATTTGCGATTAACTTCCGACAGGTGGCGCGCCCATTTTTTATTTTCGATATTGTCCTGATCCGGTTTTGATTTAAGAAACGGTTAGCAGACAGAGCATCATCGATCTCGGCGGCCACTAGAAAAATTCACTGATAAATTACTTTGCAGATTCTGATAGAGTATCAAGAATTTGGTTTTCTAGAGTACTGGATTGTTTGAAATTATTGGTCGGTAGTTTTTATCAAACACAGGTCCACAAAAGTTTTAAGGAAAGAAATATCCCATAAATAATGGAGAATTCAACATTTAGTTTAGTAGTTATATATTGATTAATATAAATCTATAATAATATTTCACGCTTTTGAATTAAAGTTCAAACCCCTCGCGAGGCTATTCCAAATTAAAGTCGAAAAGTAGATTTTGCACTAAAGGGAAATCACTATACAAATACTGTTACACCTCGGTATCTATTATAAAGCGGGATTGTCAGATTCAGTTTGGATTTACGATACTTTATAACGAATCCCCACGGGGTGCATTATTAATGTCCCCTTTGGGCCGAGTTGACGCGATTCGCTGCCAATCAATGGGAATGGTCGTGGCAACACCGGACTTCTGCCACCGCAACGGGCTTAACTGGGATGAATTAGGGCTCCCCCGATGCATTTCCTACCCCATAGTAGGCCCACACTTCAGTTGACCTCAGTGGCTTGCCGTTTACTACTAAAGGCATCAGATTTGTTACATCTTGGTTGGTGATTATAGGAAAAAATGTGGAATCCCAACATTGTCTCATGAATGGGGAATAACAATCTCCGGATTTTTTATGGGAAAATATTTTTTCTTTGCTTGCGATGCAAATATTTTTCTTTCATTAGTATCAAAACTAAATGACATACACAATAATATGTAACCAAAACGTAAAATGTTCAGAAAACTAGAAAAACTGCAGTATTTATTCGCTTAAAAATTACAATAAAATATTTGCTATAATAATAAAAATACACCAATTCATTTTTTTTTTCAACAAACGGTCACTTACGTGGTAATGTCTTATCAGGGTATGTCAGTTACATGGTAATGCCACATTGAAGGTTAATAATAAAGAATTCTTTCATGACCTGAAAAGCTGGAAACCATGATTGTTTTTCATTATTAATTTGTGTGATAAAATAAAAAACGAATAAGCAAACTTATTAATACATGAGCAAATTAAATTATACTTTTAAACATCATTTAATACACACAACACATTTAATACACAAAATATTATAACATAACATAAAATAATCATTATTATAAGTACTTATAAAAAATAATGGCTTTTTCTTTGGCAAAGAATAAAACGAAAATAAAATAAATCTCTAGAAAAATCTACTTGTGTGGAAGAGAGTCGTAAAAACTCCAGCAGTCTTTCGGAATAACAACATTATTGCCTCTACCCGTTCTGCTAGGCCGTATTGAACTATATTTAAGGTAGTCTTTATGGGCATAATTTTCGTAGAATCTGAAGTCCATTCTTTTGACCAAGTAAGGATTTTTATTGCGAGATTCCTTAGTTATACGATGATAATCACTGGGCAAGTAGATCTCCTTATTTTGGAGGGAAGACTCTATGGCACTGTGAACAGAGTCACACTCCATTTGAGTGTAACCTTTTTCTAAATATTTTTGTGTAATACAAACTTTCTACTTTTCTGAAACGTGAAGCAAAGCGTTGGCCATTGCACAATTACGATTCTGGGCAGTGCATCCATCTGAGTAGATAATAATAGGAATAATTGGATTGGACAAATCCAAAAAAATTTCTTCTAAGTATTCTACAAGAAGCGAAGCATAGGTAGAAGCTTGACCGTCCGCGTTTGTCTCGTCGAACGAGTAACAAGTACCTTGTTTATTATTTCTTGAAATATAGATGGTAATGTTATGACAACACAACTTTGTCGTGTAATAAAAAGCGCTAGCTTGTAGTTGCGGTGCTAACTTCACAGATTGTACATCCATCACAATAACGTGGCACTGAACGCCTATGGCCTTTTCCTTATCTTCCTCATTTTCCTTCCGTGCCCGATTTTTCCTGTTTATGTGTTCGCTGTATTCCGGTTCAGTTAAATTGTTGTTTTTATATCTGAAACACGTATCACACTGATCTTTTCTAGGACGAAATAAGGATGATTTCATTTTTTCAGCCATTTTTGTCAACGTTACAACAGACAAAGAAGGTGTCTTGTTGTTGTTTTCTTGGCATTCTGTTTCGTATACCCTGTGAGCGAATGATTGAAATTGTTGCTCGAAATATAGCTTATCAGTGTCTCTCCTGCAGTAATGCGAGGGGAGTTTGTTTAGATTGTTTAAAAACTGTCTTAGAAAGCTTCGATCTTCCTTAAATAAATCAATTCTTAGATTTCGTTGACCTTATTCTTTTTCGGTACTTTTATTCATCCTATGTTGGCTTCCAGTTGACCATGATCTTATGAACCATTCTCCCAAAGAAAGAGTATGGGAATACATGGTTTTGCACACAGGTATTTCATCATTTCCACGAATCAAAAAATATTTCAGGGTTTTATTTCGTCGGGAATTCTCAGTTACCTTTGGTCTGGCTTTTTCAGTGACTTTATCAGTGTTACTAAAGTACACTTTCCGTTGATCCCATGTCATGTTAGTCCAGCATTGTTCAAAGATGTTTTTACGCATTTCTTCTGTTACTTTGTAACATTTTATTTTTGATTCTTTGATTTTTTGTTTACAGCTGCACCTTGCACCTATTTTTCTATTCATTCTCGGTACATCATGAAATGTATTGCGTTGATCCCGTTGCTTTCTAAACCCCTAAAATTTGTTCTCCCCTCAATCGTAAATTCTTATTGATTAACTTCTTATTTTGCTTTTTCTTAAGTGTCTTTCTTTTGGTATCTTGATTCTCATTTTCCTTTTCTAGAACAATTCGATCTACCTGTTCAAGTTCCTGTAGCTTTGTTGCATCTGCACCCACCTCTTCCACGCTTTCTTCGCTTTCTGATTCACTTTAGGCTTCGGGAATGTAGTCTTTGTCGTCAACGTTATTATTCTTTTCTGGCATAAATTGCGCCATACTTGCTAAATCATCCAAAACGTTTTCGTTTTCAAACATAGCTTCCTGATTGGATTTTTCAGATAACATAACGCCGTCTTCATGTGGCCGTGTCTTATCTTCATTTATCTGTTCCATTAGTTCTTCTATTGCGTTATTATCATTACCTCTTGGAATATAGCTTTCATCATGGGCGTCTCTTTCATTTTGGAAACAAATTAGGTTTGTCATTTCCAACAATACACCAGTTGTATTACGATTTTCGTTAGGAACGAAGACTACCTCGGCTTCTCTGATAATATCAGAAATATCTTGGCGTGATAAGGTTCCATTTAGGAGAATATTGTTTGATAAATCCATTTCAGTGATTTCTTGAAGAGAAAACGTTGATTGTCCTCATTGGTTTTACTACATTGCGCTATTCTGGCCATTTCCATGATTTTCCTCGTTCGACTAGACATTTTTCTATGCGGCAGTAGCTCGTATCTACTCTAAAGCATGTGAAGCAGGACCTCGTATCTAACACCTGCAATAAAATGTTAGTTTTTTTACATAAAATTATTAACAACTCAAAGCAATCGTTATGAAAGTTTTGAAACGAATACTTAATTAGGAATCTAATCACAAACTTTAACCTTCCACTTTACTTCTTTCATATTTACAAGCGATTTTCAAGATCACTCACCTTGACAGTGTGCTGCAGTGGCGGGAAGCTGAACACTGTGACGTTTACGAGGTAATGCTTCAGAAAACCAACCGAAATAAGTTACGAGCTACTGTTTTGTTTGATTTTGACAGGTTGATAATTTTCATAAAATTAGTTCCTTTCACACATAGATGGCGCTTATAAAAATGAAGTCTGAGGTATCAAAATCTTATTTTCTAAAAAAGTGTTAGTTACGAGGTCCTGCGTTATAGCTTCAATTACTTCATTACTATTCCACAAAATTACTCTGAATGTTCTACCAGAAGAGAGAGTGCTTTATTAATATATATGGAATTTACTAGGAAAAGTTCCAGCGAGGAAATAAACGAGAATGTAGGAAACAAATTAAAACTACCATTTATTTTAACTCGTATTTGATTTTAGAATTACCCTTGATAAAAAAAAACTGACTTAGTTTAGGAAACTTCTTTCAGATCCAGAAATTGCTCATAACTCAGTAGGTACTTATTTGTAGTTGACGTCCATTGAGCGAGACGGGAATTGTTTCGTTCTCAATTTGTATTTTCTGCTGTAGAAGACTCCATTCCATGGCTCAGTAACGTAGAGATCCAATGAAAATACTTATTTCCCTTTTATTGGCGACATTATTCGCATTTCTATTTTGTTTATGATATCGAATCAGTCATTGTTTATATACAGTCGCTTTGATTCAGAACTGAGCTTATTTTTCGAATTGAATATTGTTTGAATGCACGAGAATAATAAAATGTTCAAACCCGAGAATTGACCAAACTCTAGGGAAATATATAAAGTGGAAAAATTGAAAGTATAGAGAGTCTTGTATTGCTTCTTCGTTCAAAATTCTATGGATTGAGGTTAGGTGAAATCTCTTTTTATACTTCTGAAGCAATTAGTTTGAAGAGTTTCTTCCAGCTCTTCACAAAAATCTTCATTCGCCTGCTATCCAGTAGAAGAAAATAGATCAGCAAAATAATATCTACAGAAATCAACTTTATCAAAAAAAGTTATCAATTAGTTATAAAATAAAAGTTTCTGAAGCTTCACGTAAGAATTTCCTTCTTTTCGTTAAACTACTGCAAAGAAACAGTGGAGACACCACTGATAGATTTGAATGGATCCCGTCGGGGAATTCTCCACACTTAATTCCTTGATGCATAACTATGTGTTAGGGTCATACAGAGGTCGATAACGTAAACGGATATACAGTTGGATTTTGTCTGGATTTGTCGGACCGAGAGTATTAACAGTTCAGTTGCGACATGTCTAAAGGATTACTTCATAATTACGTTAGTAGGTAAAGACTCTGAAAGGGTGAACTAACATTTCGAATACAGAATCAGTGCGTGATTGGAAGTGATTCACACACTATTTGTTACCCAATTATTGCAGTATCAGAACTAATTTTCTACTATGAATTGTTGATTAAAAATATCTTCTATAGATTTGTTGATTGAATGCAGATTGAATTATCTTGTTGAGTATGAAAGATATTGATTGGACTAAAGTCAGTTATTATATCCTCCTTTGGGACATATATTTTTATAACTGTCATTCAAAACGCTGATCAGGACTTGCGGAAGAGAGGTGGTTAAATTAATTGGAATGTAGGAAAGCAAACTTGATAAAAAAACTTTGAGTATGAGTTTGTCTAAGTATTGGGAAAATGTTGGAATATAATGGGTATCAACAGACATGGAACGATTTTTATGAAATAGAGGGTACCAGTTTTACTTTCAATACACACAATCCGCATTGCATTTTTTGAATGGATTTTATGAAATTTTAGATTTTTTGCTAGACTGAAATTGTAGCAGTCAATTTTTTCAGTTAGTCTGGGATTTTGACAAAAAAATAAACGGTTTTACAGATTAAAACTAACTTTTCCGCACTTATACATTGTATCGTGCTAACAAACTGAAATTTCTCTAAAAATGCCAAAAAATGTAGTACATCTGGATTTATTGGACCCGTTTTACTGGCTGTGGTGAGTTGGAAATCAATGTTTCACATTGAGACGCCCTGAACAATATTCAATCAAGAAGTTGGTCACTTCTATACATTTCGGAGACTGTATAGGAGAGTTCCCTACAGTGGCCATGCTCCTACAGTGGACACTTTTAAATTTCTGCGAATGTATATCCTGGTGCGTGCTGCCACCAACCTTGTTAGGTGCGCATTAGCATCAGCCACGTTGCACTGTGTCGATGCGTCTGTCAGTCGCGTGCAGTTCGAGCAGTGAGAAGGCCTGTATTTTGCGACGCAAAAAATTACGTTTTCGTCAAAATTGTGAGTGAAATTGTACATTATCGAAATTAACTGTCGCGACCCCTACTTCGTGGAATCTGTTCATATCAGTGTTTTAAATGAAACTCACGGTTGTCTAGTTAATTCCACAATATAATAAAAGTTATTGAAAATTCTAAAAAATTAACAATTGTTTCGATGATATTGATTTATCGAAACAATTGTCAATTTTTTAGAATTTTCAATAACTTTTATTATATTGTGGATTGTAGATTGTAGATTGTAGGGGGGTCGTACAGGCTGTACAGCCTCACAAGCACTTCGACCTATAAGTTCTTTTGTGCGTGACCCTTGATCTATTCGAGGCCCGGGATACCGAGACTTCTTGTGAAGTTTATCAGTTTCCTGGGAGCTAAGTTCCTGATGTCGGAGGGCGTTAAAAAGGCCCCTTCCAGGAACTTAAGCCTCTTGCAGAAAAGCGCTGGGCATTCGCAAAGCAAATGTTCTGCACTTTCCGCGAAGTTCTCGCAGTAGCGGCAACTGTCACTCTCTGATTTGCCCATCTTTTTGAGGTGATACCCCAGAGGGCAGTGTCCAGTGAGGAGTCCCGTTATCATCTTCAAGTCTTTCTTGTCCAACTCGAGAAGCTGTTTAGCTTTCTTAGGCGATAGGCACACTAGTCTTTTCGCTTGTCTTTGTCCTGGCACTTTATTCCAGTGAGATTTCATTTCATCGGTTTCCCAGCGTCGGAACTCCTCTTTTAAGTGGGCTTTGGAGAGTCCACAGAAGGGTTCTGGGCCGGGAAATTGTGTATTTACCCCTTCTTTGGCAAGGCAATCTGCTTCTTCGTTGCCTTTAATTCCTCTGTGACCTGGCACCCACATCAGGGTGACCTGATTGTTTGCTGCCAGTTGTCTCAGGGATTGTTTACAGTCCCAAGTTAGCTTAGACTCACAGGTGTATGACCTCAGAGCTTTTAGCGCTGCTTGGCTATCTGACAGTATATAGATTTTTTCCCTTCGAGTGCCTCTTTCAAGGCATTCCTGGGCACATAATTCTATAGCATGTACTTCTGCTTGGAAGATGGTTGGGGTGTTACCAAGGGGTTTTGAGAGCCTGAAATTCGGTCCTGTTACGCCCACTCCAACCCTTCCGTCCATCTTAGATCCATCTGTGTACCACACTGATGCATCCCTTCCCAGTTGAGGTCCGTTCTCTGTGCAAGTTTGGTGGCTGTTTATGACCACTTCAAACTGCATTTCGAAGTCGTACCTAACTGGCATGAAATCTGTCGGTTTAGACATGGCTTCTAGGGAAATATGTTCCAAAATCTTTAAGTGTCCGATCAGATTTCCTGCTTTTAGGCTTTTTGTCTGGCTCAGTCTGAAGGCACTGTTTGCTGCTTCTTTCTTTACACATATGTGCAATGGCGGAAGGTTCAACATTACCTCTAGAGCTGCAGTAGGGCACGTAAATATTGCCCCTGTTATTCCCAGACAGGCTAGCCGCTGCACTTTCTGCAGCTTGACTTGTGCCAAAATTTGTTGAGTTTTTGGCCACCACACTAGTGAGGCGTAGGTGACCATGGGTTTGATGATCGTGATATTGTGGAATTAACTAGAAACCGCGAGTTTCATTTAAAACACTAATTGTACATTATCATTCATATTTTATTCTATGTAACATCCATAGCATTAATTGTGTATCTAGTCGCCACATATTTCTCCTACATTCATCTGCTGAAAGTCGTTTATAATACCATAGCTACCATTTTTCTAAAAAAAGTGACAATTCCTACAGTGTCCATGGTAGTTGTAGCTAACAGTGGCCACTGCTTTTTGGAGTCATTGAGGGGTGGTCACTGTGGGAATGAATTCGGTTTTAATGCTTAAATTTTTTTATAGATGCCGAAAGGTGAGAAACTGACAATTACTCCAGACCATGTAATGCGGGAAGCAGTACAAAAAGTACTAGAGGGCAGCTGGTCTACACAAAGAGGGGCAAACTACTTTAATATTCCCCGTACGACATTGAGAAGATATGTCAATAAATGCAGGGAACAAATGGAGAACATAGACTTTAATGAGGCCAGGCATCCCAGATTGACTCCAAATTATGCCTGTCATCAGATCTTTACTTCTGCAGAAAAAAAAAGAATTGAGCTCGTACATCAAACATTTGGCAAATCTCCATCATGGCTTCACGCCAACCCAAGTAATAAGTTTTGCATATGAGCAGGCTACTTTCTACAAGAGAAAGGTACCCGAATACTGGGAAGCAAACAAATCTGCTGGCTTCAAATGGTTCAACGGGTTTATGAAGAGAAACCCTAGTTTATCATTAAGGATCTCTGAAGCAACGTGACTAGCTCGAGACATGGAATTCGATAAGCCTGTAGTTGACAAATTCTTCAAAAACTTGAGTAATATTTATTTATTTCGTAAGCTTAGCCCTGATCAGATCCACAATGTAGATGAAACGGCTTTAACTACGGTGCAGAATACAAATAAGTTTGTTGCTAATTTAGGCCAAAAGCAAGTCGGCCAGATTACTTCGGCAGAGCGAGGAACCCTAGTCACCATGATAAGAGCAATAAACGCAATTGGAAACTCAGTTCCCCCTCTGTTGGTATTTCCAAGGAAATTTATCAAACAGCATATGTTAGTTGGAGCCCCATCTGGAAGTGTAGGAGCAGCAAATCCTTCAGGATGGAGCTCGAAAGAGATTTTTTACAGTGGTTAAACCACTTTATCAAACATGCGGGTCCTACTGAAAATCGACCAGTCCTGCTCATCATGGATAACCATGACTCACATATTAGTTTGGAGGTAATAGAGACCGCTAAGTCCAATAATGTGATCTTGCTTACATTGTCACCCCGCACAAGCCATAAGCTCCAGCCATTGGATGTTTGTGTTTCCGGCCCACTTAAAAAATACTACAATAAGGAGAGATTTTGGGGCAAAGTTATGGCCAGGCCTTTTGAACACAAAATATAGTTTCCGCCTTCAAAAGTACTGGTATATATCCGCTTAATAAGAATTGTTCCAAGGAACTTAATTTTCTGCCAGAATCAGTGACCGACATATCACTTGAGCCCCAGCTAGCACCCATCGATATACCATTTGAACCTCATCCATCTACTTTACAATCAACCAACGGTTGCCTCTACTTCTAAAACAGTTCCATCGTTTGTTCAAGGTGATGAGATCTCAACCGAAGAGGATCCGATTATCAATCATACTTTCCACCCGAATTGGTAATAACTTTCCCGAAAGCAGAAAGACAAATCCAATCTAAGCGTGGACGGAAGAAGAGGGCAACCGAAATTTTAACAAGTACCCCCAATATTCAGAATCTTAAAGATGAACTTGATGAAAAGGTGAAGTCCAAGGTTACGAAAAAGCTTCCATTCGCAGAAATTGCTTTCCCTAGCTCATCAGAAAATGAAGATCAGAGTGAGGAGAACATTTCGTTTGTCTCGTCCACACTTACTGAGAATTTCGATGAAGAAGAGGATGACGATAGAACTTTGGAAGTGAGAAGTTTTGTTCTTGTGAGGTTTGCTACCAAAAAAACGATAAAATATTTAGTTGGACAAATCAAAGAGGTGCTGCCCGATGAAGAATATAATGTGTCGTTTTTAAGAAAATACAGGGAAAAGAAATTCGTTTTTACCAATGTTGATGATGTTTCTGTGATGCCTCTACCTCAACCGAGAAATACTGGAGGGACAATAAGAACAGCTAGATGCTTTTCCTTCGATATTGATCTGGACCCTTATAACATCAACTAATCGACCAAACTGAAGACTGAAGATTTTATTTTGATACTTTTTTAATATTTATCTTCATCAAAATATCACTTCTATGTTTTCTTGAAAGTGTGTTTCTCAAGACTCGTTATGCATGAATATTTTATTCTTTTGAAAAATAGTGGCCAATGTTAGACATATTGGTGGCCACTGTAGGTGCTATTTTCCTACAGTGGCCACATTTTTGAAAAAAACAAGTTGCTTTGAAATAGGTTGTTTTTTTTTTATTTTTTGCATAGTTAGCTATGGCAATTTGTAGCCAAATAATGAAAGTTTTGTGTGGTTTAATTGTTTTTTCAAAATTTATAATGGGAAAAAAGTTATGTCCAACAAAATAAAAAGGTGGCCACTGTAGGGCATTCTCCCCTATCGTGCTAACAAACCGAAATTTCTCTAAAAATGTAGTATATCTGAATTTATACCAGGTACCCGTTATACTCGCTCTGGTGAGCTGAAAGTCAATAGAATTTATCTGTGAGACACCTTAAAAAATATCCAATTATAAAATTGGTCACTTAAATACACTCCGGAGGCTGTATCGTACAAACAACCCGAAATTTCTCAGAAATGTGGCACTTCAAGTATCATAGCACCCGTTGTACTCGATCTAGTGAGCGGAAAATTATTGAAGTTCATCTATAAGACGCCCTGAACAATAACCAATCATAAAATTGCGTACTTGTATACTCTCCGTAGGCAGTATCGTGCTAACAAACTGAAATGCTTCTAAAAATGACAAATATGTGGTACTTAAAATACCATAGCACCCGTGGTACTGGCTCTAGTGAGCTGAAATCAATAGGTTTCATCTGTAGGACGCCCTGAATAATATCCAATCACATAATTGGTCACCTGTACACACTCCGGAGGCTGTATCGTGTTATCGAACTGAAATTTTTCCAAAAATTACAAAAATGTCGTACTTCAAGTACCATATTACCCGTTGTACTAGCTCTGGTGAGCTGAAAATCGATAGCCTTCATCTGTGAGATGTCCTGAACAATAATGATTCATAAAAATTGTGACTTGATGAACCCCGGACGCTGTATCGTGCTAACATGTTACGAAAATTGGCCGACGACAACGACGACGACGACATACACACAGGATTTTTCTCTAAAACCCGTTTTCTCATGTTGCTCTTGCTGGAAAAGGAAAAAATAACTCAAAAAAATCCAAAATTCCAACTTTTTTGAGGGTAAACCAATACTTTTCTCCCATATTCGATAGGAGAGGGAAGAAAAGTAAAATTACGGGAAATTAGTTGATGAAGCACGTTATTTATGAAAATTCTATAAAGTATTTTTGAAATACAGTCCTTCTAAAATAATACACTCATTAAAACATTTTGTAAATGCATTTTTAGTTGCCACTTGCCACAAATTCTCTTTCATGTTTCCTATTGAATAAAAATTATTTTTTAATCGAAGTAGTTATCTATCTAAATTTTGGAGCACAACAAAGTAATAGCCTCGTAACGTACAAATAATCATTCACTCGCAATTTTCTCCATATTGGTGATTTTAAGTTCAGTTGAGAAGTATGATGACCAGCTAGAGCATGGCAAATATTCCACCAGACTTGACCACTTGTTTTTATGTAAAATTTTCTGCACTTACACGGAAGAAATTTCTTGAAGATTGATACTGATTGATATTTTGATCCACATCAAAAATTCAAAAACAATGACAGATAACTCTCAAATTTCGATCGAGTATAGCGGACAGTTGAGCCAAGTCAGAAGTAAAATGTTTTTGGACAATCCCCCTAATTTCACTTTACCGTATATATGAAATTGAGTGTATAGTTTTGTACATAATTTTTGATTCACTTAACTTGATGTATTATAGTTTTCTTTGGTGTTGGTTTAAGTAACAAAGTATGTAATGTCAAACACGTCTAATATTATAATAGCATTTATAAGATTATATTAGATCGATTTCTAATGAAAATATTCGTGAAGTATGTGTAGTTCAAAAACTCTCAGTAATGGGAGAATTACTTTTAAAAGATGTAATATAATCACTACATCAAAACAATTGGTTTCTTTTGGCTCTTACATTGACATTACGATCTCATTCTATGAGTAAGAACGAAATATGAATAAAATAAATCCGTAACAAATTAAACAGAGTTCAATTGCGCAGAAAGACATTGATTCAAATTTTGTCTGAAACTGTTTCTGTGCACAATACATAGTAGAAAATATCGTTGCTGTCTCGAGATGTAGACTTATACGCATTGGTGATTTAACTGATCTACCGACAACCACTTTTCACCTCCGAGTTTATTTCTATACATACATCTGCGATTATAAAAAGGAATGATTATATAAAACTGGTGAATATACTATGATTTTTCCCTTGTTCTACAGTTTATATTTTGGCTCGAATATTGTCATTTTAAGTTTCTGAACTAATTATTCTTCTTCCCCGGGTTGGCTATTAAGCATAGTTACGCAGTAAATGTATCCTAGTAGTTAGGGTATAAAACATTAGAGTAAATTCCAACGTCAATGGCCCGAGAGGCATACCATACACCTTTATGTTCGGTCAATTAACTTTCCAATTTAGTATTCAAATCTACGTACCAGCGTCCATAATATAAACGGAATACGATTTGCATTGTATTATTGCATTTCTCCATCAATTATATATTTCGAATTTATCGATTTCTGGGTCATGTTACAGTTTACGTTTTAGAGCGAAAAAATTAGTATTCCAGCTTGTACGAGACTATTTCAAATTAAAATGGTCTAACATTGAATTATCATCATTATTCACACCGAACTGATAGAAAAACTACTGATAATTTGAGTTACTCAGTGACAATGTATAAAATTTTCATTGGGTTAGCTCAAAAAGTACCAACAGGATTCACATCGATTACTTATGTGGTGATGTGGCGAAAAATCATAGATTAAACGACTTGTAAAAGCTCTTTTAGACTACACAATTTCTTGTACAGGATTTGGTTCAATGCCTTGAACCGTAGTATCATACAGCAAATTGTTCCTGATTGATCCGAAAATTGTGTAGAAAAATAGAACATGTTCTATTTCTACACAATTTCTAGGCCAGGGGCGTACGCAGTTGGGATATATCATAACGTTCTGTAACCTAACATAATTGATTGTTTATAGTTTCACGTTTATGCGTTAGCTTCATGTATAATAACAAATTAATCAAAAGTAATCGATAATTCACACACCAAACGGATACAACACCAAAGCCAAAATTTTTTAGGTTATTTCATTTTTGACATTTTAATAGGATCATAGAACATTACATTTGACCTTTAACATAGACGATTCTGATTTTAACGTGAGAAAAACGATGTACTGCGCAAAATCACGAGCTATTTCTTGAATCATATATTGTACAGTAGTATACAGAATAAATTCACTGCAAAACAATTTGTGGTTCTAAATCTTGTACAAGAAATTGAATCAAATATTGTACAAGAAATTGTGTAGTCTAAAACAGCTAGAAGAAAGTTCTATATTGATTATATGAGGAACCACTTCCGCATAGACCTCCCTGTAGTTACGGCCCTGGCGCGGAAAGATCACTAGATTTTAACCTTCCAGGACTCGCGCCAAGTCTCACAGACCCAACGAATTTACTTCTACGTGTCATATGGTGGTGGGGCAACGCTCGATACTGGGATCAGGCTAGGGACACTGCAGACCGTGCCATCTATAGAGCCCGTCGAGTAACTAAAATCGGTAGATAATTCCAAAAAATTAACGAAAACTGTAACGTCGTTAGTAGTCAAATTCTATTGATTTTTATAACTGCTTATACGCGATATCATATTGCTCGTCCCCATCCCCACATAAGTGGTGTATTGGGTAAGTTTTATTAAAAAAATTTGAGCATTTTTTCTTTCACAATTAACAACCATTATCTTCATTTTTATAAAACACGGAGAATTTTTACTAATTTAATCGACAACTTTAGAGATCATGGTTGTTCTTTACATTAGCTAAACTGAAAATTGCTGCATTAATAAAGTAAATATTTCTTTTTACAGTTTTGTTCCTCCAACCCAGGAAGATAAAATTAATATGGCTGGAAAGCGGTGGTAATAAATCATTAAATTTGTCGACGAAGAAGCGATGGAGGATATGATCCCTTCATTTCCAAAGACAGTGTTTCTTTAGACTTGAGAAAGACGAAGAGACGTTATTAAGACAGTTTGATTTGCCTTCCCATATGAGTGGAAATTAACAAAAATTGATGGTAAGTTTTATTGTATTCAATATAGCATGCTATAATTTTGGACATTTTAAAATGTAAATTGAGTGAACGAAAAGACGAGTACTGAGTGTGTAATTTTATTAAAATTCCAGGTAAGCGCTTTCATCCATTAGACCATTCTGAAAGCTCTCGTCGAGAAAAAAATATACAGAAAGTGTCAAAAAACATAAAATTCTTTAACTGCTACATACAATGAAATAAAATGTTTGATGTTACATCTTTATTTAATTAAAATTTGTTAAAACTACTCTATAAAGAGTGTGTACAGTTGTAATTCACATAACGAAACGTCTAATTTGATTACCAACTAAATGATATGTGTGCACACCCTCTTTATAGGGTAATTTTAACAAATGTCACTTAAATAATGCTGTAACATCAAACATTTCATTTCATTGTGTGTACATTGTACCTGTTGTATGTTTTTCTCTTGTCGACAGCTTTGAGAATGACCTAATGGCTGAAAGCGCTTAGCTGGAATTTTAATCAAATGACATACTCAGTACTCGTCTTTTCATTCACTCAGTTTATATCTAGTGTTTACACCATACTCATACAATTCCATTTTAAAATGTATCCATTGAAAAATTAATAATCTAGGTTTTATTTTATGTTATAGCTATATTCCCTCTACCAGCTATGGGATGGAAGGTATTGATCCCTTGCCGATTTTCATATATAGCCCATGGTGTGACAATTTATGGGAAATGAAAGTGAGTATTAACTTTTGTTGAGGCAATACGTCTAAGTATTTGGTCTAGCGGTAACCAAAAATCCAAAATATCCAATAAAGAAAAAAATAGTTAAAAATCAAGAATTCCTGAAAAAATCGAAAGATTCAAAAAAGGGGATCAAAAAAACCAAACAAATGTATACATTTAAACATTTTTTGATATTTTTTTGGCTTAGTACAAAAACATGTGTAAACTTATTATTTCGACAGCAAGCGCATTTTGTTTTCTTTTGTTGACATAAATTTTCAAACATATTTGTGTGTTTACTTATTTATTGTTGTTATTTTGTGTGTTTACTTGTAGAACCTCAACCAGAAACGAGAAAGGACTCCATGAGACGGTGAGATTTTTAAGAGCCCTTAAGAAACATTTTAACAATCATAAACTAGACTGCCAGGAGCTGTAGAGTAACTTAAACTGCCTTATGCAATGGTTTCATAAGAACGGAATGCTTTTAAATGTAGCAATATACAAGTATGCAATAAACTAGGTTTAAGCTTGTGTTATAAACCTATTTAATACTTCCAGTAAAGAAATAAAGATGTGTTTTAAGTGGAAATGAAATGTTAGATATATTATTTTAAAAGTTGTACAGTCACAAGTGCTGTTTAGCACTCTTATATGTAATTACTTGGCACCTCGTATTTACAGAGCTGGACAGTATTTAACTTTTCCTATAAAAATATTTTAATTACTTTGGTTCTAACATTCACAGTAATTATATCCAAATGTTTTCTTTCACAGAAAGTTGCCAAAAATAGTAGTTAACAACTTATTGCTAACACTTTTTTTGATTAGGCAAGTAGCAGTTATACTCCTGCAGTTTGTCTAACTCTGTGTGTTTATACGAGTGTAATAATAAATTAATATAAACTTATCATACATAATTTTCTACTTTTATCTTGATTCAACATCACTTGAAAATCTAATGATACTCCAATCTAGAATGTATGTTACTCACATTATTTTTTAATAATTGCATGGTTTTTACACTATAATTTATTTGTTGTCATTATGTTTGTTAAGAAAAGTACTTTGTGGAAGAAATTATACATTGCGTATTTTTATACCAATATAAATAAATTGTTTATATGATTATTGTTTTATTTTTTCCAATTCAATTAACCATTTATGGTCCATCATTTGATATTTCATTTAATTTAACTCAACATCTAATCATTATTTAGTTAATGGAGTTAAATTGAATGAAATGTCAAATGATGGACTATGAATGGCTATTTTGAAATAAAATAATTAAAATACAGTATATTTGAATATACCGCCAATCCGCCAATACCTAAAATTACAGAAATCTTTCCAACATCACTCAGTTGTTTACTCGACGGGCTCTTCAGATGGCGCCACAATCAGTGTCTCATCTATCTGTGGGTGATCTGTGACTGGGATGCTCAGTAGCTTAGTGTTTTAAATGAAACTCAACGTTTCTAGCTAATTTCACAATATAATGAAAAGTGTTATAAATTCTAAAAAATTTACAATTGTCTCGATAACTGAATATTATCGTCAGAATGATAGAAGTTACATTTCATTTGGTACCTACCTGATGTTTAGTAGTTAGTTTTGGCTAGACCAAGAAGTGACCTACCTTGTGATTGACTTAATATATGTTAATAGACTAAAGAAGAAGATGTGATATTACAAATATTGAAGCTTAGATATTATTAGCCCTATGGTGATATCCTGGATATCATATTTCCAATTAAGATGATATTCAGTTATCGAAACAATTGTCAATTTTTTAGAATTTTTAACATTTTTCATTATATTGTGGGATTAGCTAGAAACGTTGAGTTTCATTTGAAACACTAACATGAGTAGATTCCACGAAGTAAGGGTCGAGACAGTTAATTTTATTCATTAATTGTTATTTATTGGAGGAGTTGAATTAAAATATTCCGAATTACTATTTTCATTTTATTATCCATATTGGGGTGTAGGAAAATATTTTATGCAACATATGCATAAAGTGTCTTTTTTTGTCACTCATGGAATTTACAGTCAACTTTTCCACTTCATGCACTTTTTGTATACATTACTATTGTCATATTACAAATAGAAAAGGTGTCCTTTTTAGAATAATACTTTTGATCATACGGGTAGTGCTAAGGATAGTCCAAGTTTTCAACTTTTTTAGGCAGATTTGTTTAAGACAGTATTAATCGATGGAACATCTACACAAATAATATTCAAAACAATTGTTGGTTGTTTATAATGTACTCTGGTTGAACAGTGAGTTTATGCTACATCAACACCTCAACCTACACATCCCTCGAATTCTTGAGAAATATATGGTTTGAACGTCCTATTATTCCGCTTCAGACAAAAGTCAGTATTCACTTACTGCAGTTACATAATTTTTTTTCTGATATTTTTAAAAGAACTTTGGTCTCGTGTATGAGAACTATAAACCCATAAGCAGAACTCACCTTAACACCTCTATTGCGTAAGGATATTCAAGAGAGAATAATCGCATACCCGAGATCTAATTTCATTTGAAGCAAACATTTGCAGCTTAATGAAAAAGCAGATAATCTGCTAGTAACAGAGAAGTATAACATTTCCAAGCTGTTAGGGCATTTAAGGCTACCATTTTATATCACAAAATCAATGAAAAGCCTGTTCCCGTAGTTATGGTGGAGTTACGGACAGAAGATCACTGAATATGATTCATTATTTTATACTGACTAGATGAATTTTCTCACGAGAAATTATTTGACGATTTAGTTTGCATAGGCCTCGTAAATAGATAATCCTACATAAAAATCAACTGAATATCGAATCTAAAGCAATTACCATCAATAACAGTCCGGGCTGCAAATTTTTAATCCCATTGGGTGCAACGGGCATACAATGGAAATACCGTCACTGGTTTTAGTTTATTTTTTGAGCCCGATTAGCCTCTCTGATGGCGACCAATGCCAGGCTGATTAATCGGCAATGCGCTTATTTTGATGGAGCCATGTTAGATGTTTTAACTATATTTGGAAACAAACAATGAACAAAGAAATTGCATTAAAATTGAAAAATGAGTCGGGCATTGATAGATTTGTCGGCATCATAGCAATCGGGACAAAACATTATTTGGAATAGGTGAACGTACACTGTTATACTTTTTTTGGAAACATTCAGCATAAATATGAACAGACATTCAATATAACAGTACTATTACGTATCTGATTGATTAGGAGAAATAATAGTACTTTATGTATCTAGTAGTAAAATCAATACATTTTCGCATAACAATTTAAATTCTTGGCCGAGCCGTTAGGTCAATCCAAAGCAAAACATGAATACGCTTACAAACGTTTCAGGGATTATTGCCATGAAGAAAACGAACTCTAGATCTGAAAAGGTTATGATTGCATAATTTTCTGATTCATCTACAAAGTCCATGTTATGTTCAAATTAGTCCACTGAACAAAAGAAGATATTTATATTACAAGATGTTCAAAACTATAAACCAAAGAAGTCAAATGTGACGGAGATAGTTTTCAGGTAGTCATTTATGTAACAATTCCCGAATGAAATATTATACAGGATGAGTAGAAACTTTCCACGACGAGGCGTAGGCGAGTCCCATAACATCACTTTAGCATCATGTTATGTACAATATTTTTTATGTAGCCGTTTTGTACGTTAAAAATGATGTCCATGGATGATAACGTATATTAGGTAAGTAGGTAGGTGCTTTATTGATTAGTTGAAATACATGGTATTTTTTAAGTCCTCATTATTTTTCCTAATTACAGGTATTTAAGTTTAAAAAAAAGTTACACATTATTAATAATAATATAAATAACAATAATAATAATAATAATAATAGTAATAATAATAATAATAATATAAGAAAAGTAAGGAACGCAGAGACCACAATGTGCAATGTAGGAGGAACCAGAAAATATTTTACAAAAATATCCAACAGCAGATGCCTGAGAACAACCAAACCATACTCCCAAACGAAGAAGAGATGCAAACATTCTAGGCAAACATATGGTCAAAACAGGAACACTTTAACAGAGACGCACTCTGGCTGAAAAAAATTGAATATAAAGCAAATAGGATACAACCAATGGCAGAGACAATTATAACACCTGAGACGCTGAAGCTTGTGATTGATAAACTCAAAAATTGGAAATGCCCGGGAGTCGGTACTATTCAGAACTTTTGGATAAAGAGAATTCACGCCTTGCGTGGAAAGATGCTAGGACTGATAAACCGATTTTTGGAGAATGGAGACTCAGTACCAGAGCTATTGTGTGAGGGAAATACACTGCTGATACCAAAAAAGGATGTTATCTAACCCACCTGAATACAAACCAATTACATGCCTTAATATGTTTTACAAAGTAATAAGAGCCTGCATTGCCGAAAATATTACAAAACATTGTGACTCCAACAACATCCTAGGTGGAGAACAGAAAGGTTGCAAGAAAGGATCATTGGCGTGTAAGGAGCAGTTAATCATAGACCAGATCTTAATGTCAGAAGCTATAACGAAGCAGAGAAACTTATTTACAACCTTTAAAGTTTAGCGCAAGGCGTATGACTCCTGTCCCCACGATTGGCTTCTGAAAGTCCTGGAAATTTATAAAATAGATAAGAAACTCATCACCTTCCTGGAGAAGATCATGAAAAAGTGGCGCACGACCTTAAACCTGAAAACACCTCAAATAGCTTACACCACAGAAAAAATACAGATAAGAAAAGGTATATCAAGGAGATACATGAAGTCCACTGTGGTTTTGTATTGCCCTAAACCCGCTAACGGACCTGTTCAATGACACGATGAAAGGATTTGAGATGAAGAATGAAAACGCACAAATGCACAAGATCAGCCATCTACTCTACATGGACGATCTGAAACAATACGCAGCAACAAAGACAGGGCTTCAGTACCAACTAAAAGTAACCGAAAGTTTTTTCAAAGATATAAAGATGAGATATGGGGGCAGATAAGTGCAAAATCCAAAGTATAAACAAAGGGAAACTCAACCAAACCCGCCCACCAGGAAACAATAACGTCAATTAATACGGATGAGCGTTATTAATACTTAGGGATGAACCAAAGCAAAACTATCGAGCATACGGTGATCAAACAACAACTTAGGAGCGAGTTTCAGAAAAGAGTGAAAAGGGTATTAAAAACATCTTTGAATTCCAAGAACACTACTATCGCTATCAACACATATGCCATAGCAGTCATCACTTATTCTATGGAAGTTGTGAAATGGAGCAATACAGACCTGGAAGATGTGGACAGATGGATCAGAGTTCAACTGACCAAGTTTAGAAGCCGTCACCCGAAAAGTGCTGTGGAAAGAGTTTATATACCCAGCAAAGAATGTAGATGGGGCATAGTAAACCTCTATGGCATGAACATTCGTCAAATTAAATCAATGAGAAGCTATTTCCATAGAAAAGCAAGGACTTCCGTGCTTCATAATATAGTATGCTCTCAAGATGATAAATACACCCCATTGAACCTAACTAATAAATGTGACATTCACCCAACATCCGTACAAGAAAGACGAGAAGCATGGCAGAGGAAAGCACTGCATGGAAGACATCCTACTATCCTAGCCGCAGACGACAAAGATAAAAAGTGGCCGAATCACTACTTACGAACAGGATACCTTTTCCCTGAAACTGAAGGGTTCATGATCGCCATACAGAATCAGATTGTACCAACTAGGAACTATCTCAAGTATATCATTAAAGATCCAACCGTGATAGATGACACTTGTAGAATGTGTGGCAGGATGGGGGAAACCATCCAACATATAACTGGAGGATGCAGATTTCTCGCTGCATCTGAGTACAAAAAACGCCACGATCAAACAGGAAAGATAGTACACCATGCTCTGGCTTCCAAATATAACTTGATACCCGAAACAGGAAAACTCACTTATAAGTATACACCAACAAGCGTCCTAGAATACGTCCACTGTAAATTATACTGGGATAGAACAATATTTACTGATCGGACAAATAAAGCAAACCGGCCGGATCTGGTTCTGTGGAGCCTGAGAGAAAAATAGGTATGGATTATCGACTTCGCAGTTGTGAATGATAACAACATGGAAAACACAATCAACCTAAAGCTTCGAAAATATGATGACCTCGCTCAGTATATCAAAGAGCAGTGGAAAGTACACCAAGTTACTATCCTACCCGTGGTCCTATCCACAACAGGCATTGTACCACGGCATCTTGGTAAGGCTGTGGATACTCTTAAAGTCAGTCCATCTGCAATTGGAAAGATGCAGAAAACAGCTATTCTTGGCACTTGCACCATTGTAAGGAAAGTACTGGGAAAATAACGCTAAAAAGTGGAAGGTCAAATACGCTTTGATAGATTTATATCTGTATATTTGAATACACCACACTCAGACCAAAAGGCCTGAGTTTATGTAAAATGCCTTAAGAAGAGAAGTAGTTAAAATAATAATAATAATAATACTAAAGAGGCTTAAATGACAGTGAAGCGTCTCTTATAGCCTCTTCTACCAATTCCTGCTCACACCTCCAGGTCGGTAGCCCCGGTAAACATCTCTGGATATTCAAGATCGGGTAACCAACCTCGGTGGCAGATCTACAGCAGATGTGCTAACGCGAGAGGGAGAGCAACCACCACTAGATGGGTTAGCAACCCATTCAGTGAGAAATAATATTGCTGTGAAAACACGAAGAAAACGTTACTCGGGCGGACCTAAACTCTTCTCGGAACCGTCGGGCGATAATCAAACAGATTTACAGAAAGGTGAAGCGAGTGGCACCTCTGTAGATAATGGCACCACAAGAAGGCTACAACAGGCAACAGGAAATATCGAGTCTTCCAGCGTGAGATTAGCCCATCAGGACGATGCGGCTCCTCCAGGAACTCGACGTATAGACAAGCGCCGCAAAACATAGCAAATAAAGGACCATTAAGATGTCATGAGAGCATATTTCCTCGCAACGAATTGTGAAAGGCATAAAAGCGGGTTTCGCAAGAAGATGCTGATTGAATGGAGTAGAATAAGACCGGACTTTTAGTTATCAGAAATGTAAGTGGCAAACTAACTAAATGCAATTAGAAATCGTAGTTTACTGACTGAGCTGCAGATAGCTAACGTTAAAGAGAATGTACAAAAAGCATTGCCTACAAACATTTAAGGACAAAACAGAGAATTAAACATGCAAAATATATCTGAAAATTCCGAAAAAAACAGAAACTGAAGTCCATGCAGGAAAAGTGAAATTATCGGACCAGCCACTGCAGCATTAATCAATTGAAATAAAAGAAAAATTTGTTATAGAACTACAGGAAATTATAAGTAGAAACTTAGTATTATATGAGGGTACAGATCCATAATGCGACCGAAACTGCCAAAAATCCAACCAAACAATAAAACGAAATAATAAATGGTGAAATAAATGCCAACATAAGCGAAGATGATCCAATCACGAAAACTCAATTGTTTGTTTACTGTGCGGCCTTTACTATATTTGAACAAATGGGTATAAGAACCAAAGACTCGCCCAAGAGTAAACTTAGTAGAGATATACCCCGATGGAAAATCAGAACCGAAAACAGCATTAAAATAATCCGTAGGAAGCCTACAAAGATAAGTGCATGAGAAAAGAGGTAGCCACAGTAGAAAACTGAAGAAAGATGTTAAAGTCATACTAAAGAGAAATAACATAAAACTTAACAACCCGGAGTTCAAAGAGAAATTGGAGATTCTCAAAGACGACATGAAACAACGTATAGCAGAGTTGCGAAAGCGATTAAGACGATACAACAAAAACTATAAACGAAGAGAACAAAACAACACATTTCATAAAAATGAAAAGCTGTTTTACAAACGATTAGAGGAACAGAAAACTAATGTCGGTATGCCGTCAAGCAAAAAAGATCTCACAAATTTCTGGGCTAATATTTGGCGCGCAAAGGAAGAGCACAATAGAACGGCTCCTTGGCTGAAGACAGAGCGACAATATTACCAAACTATTAAACCAATGTCCCAAATTGAAGTAATCTAAGAAGATGTGAAAACAACAATTATGAAAGCACAAAACTGGAAGGCGGCAGGTGTAGATCACACACCGTATTTGAACATTGACCAAGAGCATCCCAATCAATTTATAAATAGTATGCGTGGAAACTCTACTTCAGTTGTTGAATCAAACTCATCATCTGCTTCTAAATTTACTTTTAATAATTGTTCATTTTCTAATTGTGTAATTAATAAATAATTATTTTTTAAATATTTCTAAAATTTATTTTCATGAAAAATAATCTTACGGAATATACTTCGAACATTGATAAATTTTAATAATTTTGCCATAACTTTCCTCAAGCACGCTTTCGAAAATCTATGACAAAATTATTGCAAAGTATCAATGTCCTTGGTATATTGTAGCTGATAATTACATATAACAAACACTCTCATGAATATGTCGTAGGCAGATGGTACTTCTAGGAATCTAGGCAAATGGCTCATGTCTGGGTAAATGCTATCTGTCTGGGCCAATAGTGTTTTTTCTTTTTCAAATGAGAGATTTTATTGAGTGTATCTGTTCTTAGGCTGTCGATAAAACTCATCCACAAAAATCGGTTGTAGAATTAATTGTCTTCAAAATAAGTAAAATTTTGTTATTAATTTTAGGAATAACTAAAAGTTAAAAGAATCGTATCTCTATACTGATGTTAATTTGCGTTCAAATAATACAATAATGTGGAAAATCATCAATCTCCGTTTAATCACACCACCATACTGGATTTGTTCTATAATTACTTTGAAACAAATTATTGTTTTACCAGAGTTATCTAATGAATCGAAAACAAAAAGGTGTCTTGGAACTCCAACAAATATTTCTGAAATGTTAATAACCCAAACAAACTCGGAGTCCACTGTTTCATTTCAAGTATACCATGAAAATATTTTTGTTACGCTTTATCACGGTCCCTCTTGAATAAAATACTTTTAAGAGAGGTTACTACGGTGGCAAAACAAACTTCTTTACATTTTTCACCGCTCTGAAGAATTTAATTAATGAATCACATAAATAAACAGAATCCTCATTAAATAGAAAAGTGTAGTTGATGTATACAACATACAGAGTGTGTCAATAATTGAAACAAATATTCTGGGGTCAAAGTTAACCCGGTTGGTTGATCCTAACTTAGAATAGTACAAATGTGCATACAAAAAAGTACTTTGAAGTTACCAAATGAAAATATTCTGAAAAATGGTATATTATGATGAAAATTGAGTGGATTTCTTATGATTAGAACACCTTTCAGGATAAAAACGACTAAATCATTGAATCTCTTGACAATATTATGTCTTTTTAAATGAAACTAACTGTTTCTAAATAATTGCAAAATATAATGAGAAAAATTCAAAAAAATGACAATGGTTTCGATATTACTAAATAACATCGTCAGAATAACAGAAGTTACGTAAGGCCTATCTGATGTTTAATAACCATTTTTCGTTAGACCGAGAAGTAATTTACCTTGTGATTAAATTATTATATATGAATAGAAAAAATAAGAAGATATTAAAGCATAGACGTTATTCTATTGAATTTTTGATTTGATTATATATATATATATATATATAAATATATATATATTAATATATAAATATATATAAATATATATATATATATATAATTATATGAATATATAAATATATATATATATATATATATATATATATATATACATATATATCCTTAATGATTACTAAGTATGCCGTTTAATTTTTTATTTTTTAGCTAATTTATTATTAGGAGTATTACCATACGAAATTAAAGGTCTATTTGGTTTCTATACTTTATTTAATTTAATGTTTCCATATACTTTTGAGGATTGAGAATTTTTATTTATAATGAATTTCTTTTCAAAATAATTTCAAAGATAATTTGAATTATTGGCTATCTTTCTAATATCATTAGAACACTTTTTTGTTGGGTCGGCTCTAACAATTTGGACATCACTAGATTCTATGAGCTTATTTATTTTGGATTTATAATCTTCAGTTTTTAATATGACAATCGCATTACCTTTGTCAGACTTTGTAATTGTGAAATTATAATTTTCTACTTTGTTTTTTATTGACTTTAAAGCTGAAATGTGATTTTTTGTTCGACGTTTAACATCGAAGGGCTTAATATTTTTGATTAAATGGCTAATTTCATAATTTCTCATATAGAAAATTATGTTAATTATATTTGAAAGCTATTTCTGATTCTGTAGTTAATATTTGTTTAACACTATTCGTAAAGTTTGGTGGTATGCTGTACTTTAAGCCTATATATCAAAATTCTATTTCACTATTTGTAAAATTAGTGTCTGAAAGGATTTCAAATCGTGGTGCAAAATATGTTGGTATGTAAGTACTTACAGTTTCATGATATTCAGAGTATTAAATTCTATGTTGTATGTATTCAAGTTGTAGAACAATTTCGGACGCTTTGAGCTTGAGGTGTTTTCTAACATACATAACTTGGTATTACTTCATTTTAATGCTTTCTTAGTCAAACCATATGTTATGGGATGCTTTGCAACGTTTTTCTTGTAACTTCCTGTATAGTCGGGTCAAGTCTTCTCTCGAAGATTTTTAATGATATTTACTCTGTCGACACTTACTGTGCGGAATCAACTGATATCACTTTTTTGAATGAAACTAACTCGCTCGTTAAATGATTTCGATTGTTAATCGCCCTTATTAATACACTTGTTCGTTAAATAACTATTAATGATCAGTTTTCTTGTTGCTGGGGATACAATTGGTCAATGGCATCAACAGTTAACAATGTTGTCAATAATACATATTGAAGCTCTCAACTTTAGTAGTGTATTTGAAAAAAATTCACTTCTTTATTACAATAATCACAATAGGGTACACAATATGTAAAATTGAAATGTGTCAAATTAATAAGCTCTATCGAGTTATTTTTTCCTAGGATGTGTGATTTGACGTATTACCTAACTTTTTGTTACACTCTGTATAGTTATCATAATTGAAACGTAAGATTCTACAGAAAATGGAATAATGGTTCAGCAAAAACAAGAATAAACAACGGTTGTTCCAGATAACTAAATATTTAAAAGTTTCTATACAACTTTTGTCAAAACTACTAAAAAAATTATTCAATCGAATTTCCTGAGAAATAATTTTTTATATTATGGACAGAAAATGCTGATTGTTAAAAACGTTGACTTTTCTTGTTGTTCAGGATATTCTTGAAACTCTGTGAAAAACTATTTCTTTCGGTCTGGAGAAAAAAATGTGGGCTCATATATTATTTATTCATTTTTGTCTTGTTGAGAAATTGTTAAATATTAAAAAAAGTGTCAAGTTGAATTCTTTATGCATGTTCTCAATATAACTGATAGTTTATTGAAATACTATCTAAAAAATTATATATATATATATATATATATATACATATATAATTTTTCATTAAATTATCTCTATCAAACTTGCAAAGAATGGTTCTTCTGCGGTTCAGCGTCACCCTAAAACTTGCATGCTCGCCCTGTAAAGTATCACTCAGCTTGACACATAAATAACTATTCCGCACAGCTGTCAAACCCGAGAATCATGTAAGATTTCCTGATGTAATTATTAATTGCTCTTCCTTATTGATATGATATACATAAAAACTGGACTAAAAACTAATTATTTATAGAAAATGAAGAAAAAAAAATTAAGCGCCGACAATCGAGCCCTCTGTAACCACACAAAGAGGTCACTAGTATCGACCCTATGGGCTACAGGTAAGTCCAGCTGTCCCCGGTGACAACCTTTCAAGCGTTCAGCTCACCTAGTCGGCGAATGGGAGTGAGTTCTATGAGATATCCGTGATGTTCTAAAATAAAATGAGCGCTAGTCATGTTTCCGCTCGGCCAAAATGTTCGTCCTATTCTAAACTCCTAAACCTAAACCTATCAAATGATTAGGAAAGAATAAAGAAAACAGGTATCTAAACTTACCAACATGTTTATTGTGGCTGTAATTAGGTAACAAACAAACAAAAAATTAAATGACAGATACTGAAACTTTCTTAACAAATGATAGGTTTCTATTAATTGATACAATTTCGAACGATGCGTAAAAAATTCATGTGTCGATATCCTATACGAAACATGCTAATCACTCGATCAGACGATATAGAAACTACTTGACATCTATTAGCTATTCATTGAGTACGAAACTCATGTGAAGAATATCTCGTACAATCATAAGTAGAACACAGCTAGGTAATCGGCATAAAAAATACATAGATATTTTTTTTGTGCTTCAAAGCGACAAAAATACCCCTGAACATTACAAAAATATATACTACTTTACAACGAATTTAAATATATTGTTACAAATTCATACCCACCCAAAATAATTTTCTTTAATAGAAAATGTGTGAAAAATGTCTACACTTACTTTGCACAAAAAATGATATAAGATCTCTTTTACATACCTCTAATTGAGGGCCTAAAATTTCCTCGAAACTCCTACAATCGTCTCATCAAAAACCAGGATCAGATGAAGCTATCCAAGTCCAAGAGGCGCTATAATTTCAGTCGAAAAATCTCTTCAAAAAAGGTCAGGCAGCGTGGTTTTCAAAAATGGGCAATATCCACCAAATCTCGAAAAAATACGGCCATCAACAGCTTCCCGAATAAATTCACACAGTCCTTATCAATATCCCCAACTGGGATGGTTTTAAATACCATATATAAATGAAGAACATACTGACAACATAGTAGCCATCTCGGAGTTCAGATTGGAAAAAAAGTCAAGGATGCGTCAATAACACATCTATCTCAACTTCTCCCTACGACGTAACTCGGGAAAGTTTTCCAACCATTAGCAATCCAGCTGACAGGAATTCATCTTAACCACATATCATAGAGCCACAATCCGCTTAAGACATCGAACAAAAGTCGAGTAAACCCAAAAATATTAACAATTGAAGTTCGCGTGTCATCTACGAGCACATCAGAGAGTAAATCTGTAAGCATAATGAGTTGTCTATGACTCGTAAAGTCAAACCACAAATGCTAGACAGAGATCGCGAACACTCCCAGCGCGAAACGACAAACGAACGCAGCTATCCAAGACGTAGCTGACATCGAGCAAATTGTCAATTCCAACATAACCAGACTTCTCAACAAATAACAACTACAGTGGTTCTTAAATATTAAGAATTATTGTAATGATTTTAAACAATCATAGTACCGTAGTACCCCGCAGAAAAGTAATGTACAATGCCAAAATACCCGGAATTATCACACAAATCAGATGTAATCAAGCAGTTAACGTCTCACAAGTAAATGTTTAAAATATATTCTAATGATAACCAAGTCTTAAACAGAAGTTTCTGACTGATTTGGAAATACATACTGAAGCCATGACATGGTATATAAATGAACATCAAATATACATCTCGAGAGACAAGTATGTATAAACTAATCAGCAAATTTGTTTTAACCTAACACTAGTAAAATGTTTTTGACAGAGTCAAGGAGTCGACTATAGTCGAACCCTAATAAGTTATAGCACTTCTCAGCTAAAGCGGGCAGTTTTTCGGACTACTGAGGCTAACACCCCAATATGATGTAACCAACGCAAAAATAAGTAGTCCCACGGTCACTTATATCTACAATAAAAACCACAAGAGAAAAAAAATAAACCCTCAATACCCATGAAATATACAACGAAAAAGTTAACGAGAAAACTAATTACAGGACTTTTTAAAAGGTAGGCGCACGTTTTATATTATACAATAATAAAAAACGTTCCGCTCATAACTTACCCAGCGACAATAGTGATAAATATAAAATCGCTGTCAAGATGTAACGACATATTGGTTACAGTCTGCATCAATTCGCCGGTGAGATGATGGCAGAGTGGTCACTAAAACTATGGGCTGACAGAAATGATTTCAAATGATTACAAATCTGATAATATGAAGCAGGGTCGGACTCTGACCGTTTCACATCAACCTTGCGCTCATTAGACCAGATACTCTTCCTACTAAGCTTATTCAGTTTTGAATTAACGTTATCATAGATATGTACTTATATATCGTAAGTCGATTAACATTAATCTAATTATGATATTTCTATTATTTTCAATTTATTAAAACAAAATTTAGCCATTTTTAAAGTTCAAGTAATTAAAGGATAGCAACGAAAGCTACATAATGTTAATTTATTATTGTAACAAAAACCAATTCACAATTTTTGTGGTTCTAAATAATTCAATTTGTTCCCCAGTATCTAATAAGTACTTATTCATTGTCATGTTTTCAAATAAAAATTAATTATCGTTGTTCCTTTATTTCACTATAAAAGTAATTGTAAATTCATGTGCACTTTTTATAGAAACAATATTCAAACATATATTGTCACAAATAAAACGTAAGATTAGTCAAGCAACTCAATATACATGTATGTATATGTAATGTATATGTAATATACTATTCCAATGTTCGTCTTTTTGTTTATAAAAATAATCTAAAAGACACGTGTGTACCTATTTAAAAATTTGTCCTTACTTGCGATTCTAGTCAACTTAATATAACTTAATTAACTGCTTAATGCTTAATTGGGTACTTAAATTGAAAATAAAAACTATAGAAACAACCGAAGTTATACGAGAATTTCACTGTTTTGAGAGCTTGATGATATGTTTATACATGAACCTGTATCATGGAAATATGTGAAAAAATATATTTCCTCTTATGGTTGAATGTCTAGTACTACTTATTAACAAGAAATCTTCCGTGTGGGTCGTACACTAATCTGAACAATTTCATATAATGAAGCGTGCGTTGCGTTAATTGAAACCAAGATATGTAATTTCATGTAACTAAATGCCCTGTCACGAATTATTTATCGCATTTATCTTCACTTCCCGTTTCTTTTAATTACATCGGCGTTAGTTTAATGTTTTACCACTTTCGGCATTGGACAGTACATCTTCTGATTTAATGGTCCAATATATGTCATCTTTTATCTTGATAATCATTAGTGCTGTATGTAATCCCACCTGTATGTATATCATCAATTTTGAATATATAGTTTTACGTCCGACACAAGAAGGCCTAAATTGCGCCATTGAATAGTGAAAAATAAAATTTTTATTGAATTTCTCATCAAAAGGAAAAGTTCTTAAATACAAATTGTCTCAAAAGAACAATTCAATCGATTAATATGAAAAATAGTATTGTTTTAACGCCCCTATAGTCCGGGAAAGTAAGGAAATTAAAGGGAAAAGTTATCCGTGAATTATTTCTAATTTTTTAATAAAAGTACATCCCCAACCAACATTTTCCTAGTTCATCTAATAAATTCCACAGACACTTGCGACGGAGCTTGCAAGCACAGCTTGGAACACTCGGGTGTTTTATGCTCCTGGCATTCCTGGATGTGCTTGTACAGAAAATTGTAGAGGTAAAAAATGTAGGAAATCTTTTGTTCTAAAAGGTGACGTAATTCGATTTTCCAAAAAAAATTTCTGTCCTTAAATTTTCCAACTTTTATATATTTTTTCGAAAATTACATTTTCAATTGGCAATTATGAATAAAATAACAATATCGAGGTCAAAACATGGAAAAACATAGAGGGCAAACGTCTAAAAATTTACGTTTTTTCAGTTTTGCAAAATTCAAAATGGCGGCCGCTCAAAATGGAATTACATTTTTTTTTCAATCGACTCTAAAGTTATGAACATTAATGATATCGAGACGCGGTTGATTGCAATCGATAGAGTAAAAGTTATATTTTTATAAATAAAACAAACACAATTTTTAAAAACATTTTAAAATAATTTTTAACAATATTTATCGAAAAAAAAAATTTTTTGTCTCGTTATTTCCATTTTTTTTCGTTCAAAAATGTAATAATAATATCTTTTTGCATCATGAGTATCTTTGTCTTTGAAAGACGCGTATTTAAAAAAAAATTCCAGATAAAATTACTAGAAGCTGAGATAAACAAGTGCAAACTCTGTTCGATACTGTGATAATATTAATTAATATTCTCTAATTTTGACCGTTTCGCTCGATTGCTGAATCTTCACTCTATTTGAGTGCATTTTTTAATTTTTCTCCAGTCAATGGGTACATTCGAAAAAGAACAGTAACCTTAGTGCGACCTGCCGCACTATGGGGCGACAGCTGCTTGGCGTAGTGGTGGGGGGACAGAGCTCGTTCTCACTTGAAATAAACTCACGCTTTTTTATTGGTTTTTTTTTCAATCATATTGTCAATTTCTGGTTTTCTAATAGTAATATGATTATCAATGATTGCAATCGAGCGAAACGGTCAAAATTTGAAAATTTTAATTAATATTGTCACAGTATCGAACAGAATTTGCACTCGTATATCTCAGCTTCTACTAATTGTATCTGGAAATTTTTTTTGAAATACGCGTCTTTCAAAGACAAAGATACTCATGATGCAAGAAGATATTATTATTACATTTTTCAAAGGAAAAAATGGAAAAAACGAAATAAAAAAATATTTTTTTCGGTAAATGTTAAAAATTATGTAAATTTTTTTGTAAAATTGTGTTTGTTTTATTTACAAAAATATAACTTTCACTCTATCGATTGCAATCAACCGCGTCTCGATATCATTAATGTTCATAACTTTAGAGTCAATTGAAAAAAAATTCCATTTTGAGCGGCCGCTATTTTGAATTTTCCAAATCTAAAAAAACGTAAATTCTTAGACGTTTACCCTTAACGTTTATCCATGTTTTGACCTCGATATTGTTATTTTATTCATAATTGCCAATTGAAAATGTAATTTTCGAAAAAATATCCAAAAGTTGGAAAATTTAAGGACGGAAATTTTTTTTTTGGAAAATCGAATCATGTCACCTTTTAGAGCAAAAGATTTTCCACAATTTTTACCTCTACAATTTTTTTGTACAAGCACATCCAAGAATATCAGGAGCATAAAACACCCGAATTTTACGTGTTCTAAGCTGTGCTTGCAAGCTCCGTCGCAAGCGTCAGTGGAATTTATTAGACGAACTAGGAAAATGTTGGTGGGGGGATGTACTTTCATTAAAAATGAGAAATAATTTACGGATAACTTTTTCCATTGAGCAGATTTTTCGTCCTTACTTCCCCGGACTATTAGTTTGGGAAAACAGATTCAGTGCATGTTTTAAACTAATATTCAATGACCAAAGAACAATGAAAATTAAAATTTTAATTGTAGGTGTCATTAAAAAAAGGCCTTAATATACAAATTATTCCAAAAAACAATTAAATTAATGAGTATTGAAATAATTAGTTTTGCTTCTATACACTCAAGTCTTGGCAGACCTTCCTTTTGGGACACAGATTAAATGCATAATGGAAGTAGGAAAGCTTCATTGTGAGGAAAATATAATATACATTCGATCATATTGAGCTTTACCTGGACGTCACTAACAGAAAACATTAGTAAACACAAATTTTATACATTGTATTCTTTTATACTGAAAGTAGAAACACGATATGATACGTTTAAATAATGACGTACGTTATTTCGGACGCCTTATTATGACATCATAATGTGTAAGATGGGTAGCGGTAAGCAACATTAATTATTCTTCTCATCGGAGTTCTTCTATGATATATTTGGTAGTATTCATATTTCAAGTGAATCACGCACTGTATTTAAAAGAGTAAACAATTTTTTGTCGTATATACTAATCACTCGATATCAAGGAGACTATCGTCACGTGCAGTGTAAGAAAATAAGATTGAGGGCATTAGATAACTGTTGGACATCTTTTGATTCAGATAGTTCACAGGGTAAGTATGTGATTTCAAATCTTACATTTTCAGCAATATGCAGTGCTATTTTCTATAAAATGTGCAAGAGTAGGGATATGATTTTCTACATATTTTATATATACAGGGTGTAGTTTGTTTTCACTACAATGCCCGCAAACAATTGTTTGCTATTAAATGCTGTCAATAGGTTTCTAAGCACATTCTTATATACAGGGTGTAGTTTGTTTTGACTACAATGCCCGCAAACACTTGTTTGCTATTAAATGCTGTCAATAGGTTTCTAAACACATTCTTATATACAGTTGTTTTGACTACAAAATCCGCAAACACTTGTTTGCAAAATAGATACCTATTATTGATGTTTGTTAACATACTATATACAGGGCGTAGTTTTCTTTTGACTACAAAACCTGCAGACACTTGTTGGCGTAGTCCGTAAGGTTTTATTGTAAGGACAAAAATATATAGTGTACAAGCGCACAATAGAAAATTATAAATAAATAACCTCTTTTCAGAGTTGTGCCCTAGCTCTACTAGAGATCTCCTTCTAGAGAAATCCAGGAGCCGTGTCAAACTACTCCACTATTAGACCCTGTTGACTTCTCCGATCTAGCACCGATACCACAAAATGTGGATGTTGATAAAAATATTATTGAACTTTTGGGCGAAAACCCTATTAATAAAAATAAAAAAGAGGAAGCCCTACATGAAGAACTGGTGTGGTGCGTTGGTCGAATTACTTGACACAGGACATCCCAGTCGACACTAGGGAGGAGTTAATCCTTAATACACTTCCTCAGAAAATTGTGCTTCCCTCCAAGCACCAAAAATGAACGATGAAATAAAATCCATTTCATCAGCTCGGGCTACGAAAAATGATACCTTCTTTACAAACTTATAAAGACAACTAGGAACTGGCTTGACTATCATTGGCTCAATTTTAACCGAGACACTTTCTACCACATCGAATGATACTGATAATGAATTGATGCAAAAATTATCAGATGCGTCCCAACTTTTCGCCAGCGTCCATCATGCGGTATCAGTGAAAAGGAAATGGGAGGTGAATCCATCTATCAATCAGGATAGCAGAGTGGCTGCCCGACAGAGTACCATAGATGAGTATCTTTTCGGCTCGGCTTTTATGGAAAAAGTTAACTCTTGTCAAGCAATGAAGAAAGCTAGCGAAAACATTAAGAACAAACCCTTCAAGATAGCATACAGCCACTCAGCCCCGAGAACCAACTAGTAATTCTTTAAACTCCAGGCGCCAGGTATTCAACACAAATATAAAAAAAACGACATGCAGAAGAGAAGGCAGGGAACCAGCAGAGACCAGAAGAAAAAGTCCGAGAAAACTCATAACCGCTATCATCAACATCAGCCGAAACCACCGTACTACAAGAAGAGGTACCACAAAAAATTGCTTGTCGTCTAAAATATTTTTACAAAGAACGGCTAAAAAGTGTCCATAATAAACAAGTTTTAAAATGGATTAAGGGTATAAGGATACCTTTTTGTATACAACCAAAACAGGAAATTATTCCGGTAAAAAATATATCACCTTATGATATGGAATTATACGAGAAAGAAATTTCTACCCTTCTTAAAAAAGGAGCACTTGCAAAATGCAAGAACACTAAAAATCAATCTCTTATTTTCTTATCAAAAAGACTAATGGAAAAAATCGCTTCATATTAAATCTCAAAAAACTAAATTGCTTCATACCCACAAATCATTTTAAACTTGATGATTATAGAACAGCGATTAGGCTAATAACAAAAGATTGTTACTTAGCCAACTTAGATTTGCAGGATGCTTATTTTCTATTACCTATTCATGAAAAACATAGGAAATATTTTCGGTTCTCATTCAAGAATCAATTATTCCAATTTAATTGTTTACCCTTCGGTATAAACATAGCGCAATTTTTACTAAATTAATGAAAGAGGTCGCTAGACATCTTCGAATGTTGGGGTGTAAGGTATTATTTATATATATTTAGATGATAATTCAATCATTGGGGAAAATTATGAACAATGTTATGAAAGCATATATACAACGGTAAACCTCTTAATATCACTAGGTATGGTAATAAGTTATGAGAAAAGCGTTCTTTAACCCGTTAAAAAGATTCAGTTTTTAAGCTACAATTTTAATTCTCACGACATGACGATTAGTTTGCCTAGTAACACAATTACATTATTAGAATTGCTCAATAGAACAAAAAACAAAAAAATAATAAGAATAAGAACTTTCGCATCACTCGTCGGGAAATTGGTGACCTCTTCGCCAGCCATGAATTGTGGTTGGTTCCACACAAAACCTTTCAAAATAGTTAAAATAAATAATTTACGAGAATATGGCATGAACTATAACAAAAAATGATAATTCCAGAGAATTTAGAACAAGAATTCAACTGGTGGTTGAAAAATATTTCTAAGGAAGGTAAAAGTATCTCACCCAAGCAATTCTTCTTGGAAATATTCTCAGACGCATCCATGATAGGTTGGGGTGCCTAGTGCAATGATCAAACAGCAAGGGTTTTTTGGAGCAACGATGACTCTAAGAGACATATCAACTATTTAGAACTAAAAGCCGCCTACTACAGTCTAAAATTATTCTCAAAAAATTTATTTAACCTTAATATTCTGCTTCTGATCGATAATATAACAGCAATCGCAACCATTAGTCGAATGAAGAGCATTAAATTTAAGCAGTTTAAGAAGATGGCAAATATGTTATGGGACTATTGCGAGACTGGAAACATTTTTATTTGTGCGTGTACAAAAGAAAATGTAGAAGCGGACTTCCTATCATGAGTTACATCACGAGAGACAGTATATGAACTAAATCAACAAGAATTTAAGAAAATCATACGTTTTTTGGTAAACCATATATAGATTTGTTTGCATCCCAACTAAATAAGAATTGTGATAATTACTTTTTCCTACGATCACTACCCAAAGTAGGCTTTTGCACACTCAAATCTAACCGCAAAGTTGATGTTTTCCGTGATCTGTCATAATTTGACATTAGTTCCGCTCTAGAGCGTACTTTTCCGCTCACATGTTTTCATTTACAATAAACTCAAGAAAGTTAGTAAATAATAGGTATATTAATAGAACATTATATACCAAGCCTCTTAATCCCCGAGGGAATCAATCCATATACATTTTTAATAAAAATAAATGCTACTTAGGATGGACTTTCACGAAACATGGCTGGGCATCAAGGATGCATTTTTATGAAATGAAACTTGGCTGGGCATCGAGGACGGACTTTTATGAGATGAAACTTGGCTGCGCATCGAGGACGGACTTCCATTTTTTTGTAGTAAGTCAAAGTGCGCCAATAAAAAAAATAGCGTGAAGTATTCGTGGATAACTGGTCTTTCAAACACGCGCAATTTTTCGAGCACGCCGGCGCAGTGTTATAAGACCTTACAGATTAGACCGATTCACACGTCATTTTAATTATTATTTTCTATCTTATAAACCCATCCAAAACACCTATGTTATAGTTGTAGTTAATATTTAAAAATATTCAAAGTGTATAAATAATTACTCCCAATATTTTTCGAACCTCAATTTGTTTAACCTTGTAAATGTCGTTTACGGCTTTTGTAAGTTTTAAATTGTCATTAGTTGCTTTTACGCTGTTTTTGATAGATAAAGATATTTTTCTTCTCGAAACCTTGACTCAAAACATGAAATTGCAGGAGGTTATGGACACAGGACACGCGTGAGACACCATTGAAGCTTCTGGAGTTTGTAATTTTTTGAATTTTTGTGTTAATAAGTGATATCATGAGCCAGCTTCCGCTGATCGAGCATCTAAAAGGGCACGAGAACTATGGTACGTGGAAATTCGCGGTACAGATTTATTCAGAACACGAAGAGCTTTGGGATGAAGTAAAAGGCTTTTTCATGTTTTTTTTAATTATTTGTCTAAAAATAAGGTGATCGTAGAAAAAATCTTGTGTGCAATTCGAGCAGAGAGTGCGTTGCCGCTTTCGGCAGATTGCAACTCTCTGCCCCAAGCGGCAAAGTATCACTTTCCGCTCTTAATACACAAATAGCTATTCTTGGAGACCGAACCCCGATTCTTTATTAGTTGATGCTTTTACAACTATCTGGGAACACTTAAGGTTTTACGCATTTCCACCTTTTGCCTTAATACATGAAGTTATTGAAGAAATTCGAGCGAATAAAGCCACAGGCATTTTGGTTGTTCCAAATTGGCCGTATCAGTCATGGTTTCCGTGTTTTCATGAATTATTAATAGTAGAACCATTTTTTTCCCACCACATGATTATTTAATTCATTCTCCTTTCAGAGAGATGCACCCACTACACAAAACACTTTCCCTGGTGTCCGGAAAATTATCTAGGAATCATTCCACAAACGAGAAATAAGCCAGGCCATTATTCCTGTGATGTTAAATTCTATTGGGGAAAAACCATAACAATATTCAGTTTGTTATAGGAAGTGGTGGCATTTCTGTCTAAAGCACAAAATTAATATTTACACTTATAATCTAAATTTAGTACTCGAATTTTTGTTAAGTTGCTTTAATGAAGGACTTTCCTATTCCTTCATCAATACATATCGATCATCCCTAGCGTTAATACTAAACTTCAGCCCAGCCGATGAAAACATATTAAAACGGTTTTTAAAAGGTGTTTATAACAACTGACCATCCACACCAAGATACTCGGTAACTTGGGATCCTAACCCAGTATTACTTTATTTAGCAAAAATATACCCATTACATGATTTCACTTTGAAAGATATAACTCAAAAGCTTGCCACCTTGTTAGCCTTAGCATCTGCTAGTACGGTACAAACAATATCAAAAATATCACTGAAAAATAATTTCTGTAAACAAGAAAAAATCGTAATAAAAATCGAAGAGCGAATAAAAACACCAGGTCCGAATAAATCCCAACATGTTTGAGTATTACCCTTTTTCTTTGACAAACCTGAATTATGCGTGGCAAAAACTCTTCAGTACTACCTATCCATCACAAAACCATTCAGAATAGACGATACGGAATACCTTATATTGACACATAAGAAACCACTTCATCCTCCTTCTATCCAGAGTACAAGTAGGTGGATTGAGGAAGTTCTTCAAAAAAGTGGAATAGACACATGCATTTTTTATAGTCATAGTGTTACACATGCTAGTACTTCTGCTACCTATAGAGCAGGATCGAACATAGATTTAATAAAAAATACTGCTGGATGGACGCGAAATTTATCAGTATTTGCAACATTCTATAATAGACCGATAATAACCAGTGAAGATACTTTTGCAAATTCTGTTATTAAGGGATGTTTTAAAAACACCACGTAATAATTATTAACGGTACTATTTATATAGGTAACCCCATCATAGTCTTACTTCAATTTTTTTCCTTTCTTCCAATACAATGATTATAATATATAGTAACTATAGTTGTTGTTATAATTTATTTTTTTCTTTTTTGTTATTTTGTATTAGTTTTTTGTTATATTATTATGAAATTACTATTAAACTCTACATTTAATCGCCCTAATTGTATCTATAAACATCTACCAAATATATCATAGGAGTACTCCGATGCTCAAATAATCGAGATTCATCTTCCTGACAGGTAAGTCGAAGAATCTTTCAATTATTTTCTATTGAATGACGTAGAAAAAAATACTAAGGCTAACATTGCAAAAACAATAACAACTTTAGCAACTATACGCTACTCGTCAACGTGCACTACTATCAAAATGTGCTTTATTTCTGAAAACTGCTCGAAAATATGTAGCAAACTGAAGTAAAAAATACAAAGTAATATTGATTTGCAAAAAAATAAGTCATGAGGTACATGATATTATTGAAAGATGACAGTGGAGGACATACAGCAAACGAATTTTTTCTTGCTATTGATGTTGTTGATGCGTTTTCAACAATAAAATTATTCTGATGTACATGACAACGCTGTAGGAGTATTGCAAACTCCGTTTGTGTATCATAACTCAAAAACAGGATTCGTTAGTGTTATATTTGCAAAAAAAAGGAACATTTATGTGATGTTTATTTTTAATAAAAAAATTTACAATCAAAATACAGGTTAGAATGAAACAAAAAGAACGAATGATCAGAATAGTATACTCTATAAGTGAGTGAACACTTGTTTCGAGTACAAATATTAGAATATTAAAAATTATATTATACAAATCAAATACATAACACATTACTAAACAAAAAAATAACTTACATCTAACATCTTACATGCAACAACCAAACCAGAATCTCTCTTTTCGCCTGTGAGTTGGCATTTGCATGTGACCTTCATTTTATAAGAACCAGTGTCGTCGATATGCGTGCAATTGAATGGTTTTCAAAGTGGAAATTTATGCATTCTAACAATATGAAATAGATGAATAATGCAAATATTCTTTTTCTACTAGCCAGGAGAGCCATTTTTCTATATATAATAACCATATTGTATAAAAAAATCTCCACTGTCAACACTTGGAACCAGAAAACACAACCTGTCACCGATGATTTTCCGAGTCTTCCCACAAAAACTACTAACATACCTATTCCTCAAAACTCTATTCCAAATTCACGCATCAATCAAATCGTAAATACAAAAGCAACAACGGAGATTAGCAAATTTACACAGCTAAACAATCTGTTTAGAGAACTCCACCAAATTGGTAACCAAGATGAACTGACCAGACCTACTTCACGAAATGAAGGCCGCTACCAACAAGTTGGAGAAGTTCACAATTTACAACAACTTTGTCGTCTCTGGAATAGATGAATATGACATCTAGGCAGGTAACTGGTATAACAGGACTTCAAAAACGAAATAATATTATTAGTAAATAATATTTTGCAATGTACATGGAGTTCTTAACAAACTCCATCTCACCAGATACTTTCTCGACATTCACCTACTATCAAGGACTTCATATCTCTTTTACAATCATTGTCTACTCAAAAATCTGCGCGAAAATCTCAGTCACCAGTCGCGCAGAAGATAGCTGGTGTTAGTGCGCGTAGGCTTCTGTATGGTTCGTTATTCACAAATTGGTTGTTTTTCAAATATTTCGGATTAGGGGTTAAGTTCGTTACCACTAATCAAAACTCACATCATCACCCACCAAACACAAAAATCCAATATAATCAACAAGCAATGTTGCTGTCCCTCATAAACTAACCCTTAGTTCGATTTTGAAGCCCTGTTTTTCAGCTGCTTTTCAGGGATTCACAAATCGAAAAAGCTGTGGAATTATATGTTTCTACCAGAAACAAAATAACTTTCTCCCAAGAAAATAATTGGATAATGTCCCAAGGGCAAGGAGCCAACTTCATCCGAATGACGTACGCAAGGGGTGCAAGAATTGCTTCACAATCGGCTTGAAATATGTATTATTCTTAGCACAAATTATAAACAGGGATTGTATAAACAACTGATAGTCAATAAAGATCTTTTTAATCTAATCTGTAATTAAATAAGTAGGGGGAGTAAGGGGTAGGATGCGCCTAATATTGCCTCTCCTATTCAAATGTCAACCTCACCTTCGAGTGGTGCTCCCTGTTAGATGACAAACGAGGCTCTGACGACCGAATGATTGCCGGTATAAGCAATCCTCCATTTACTGGCCAACAGCCTAGGGTGGAGGAGCCAGTGAATGGAAGGGCACTCTTTTGTCCTAGGGTTGGGAAACTGGTTCTAAAGGTGGATGAAAAAAGAAATTACTCAACGGCATAAGAATACGAAAGGCAACGGGAAACCACCGTAATAAGGATCTGTAAGATAGATATCCCAATATAACCAAAATGACCTAATTTAATTCGAATTTTGCCGGAGGTATAAATAGTTTCCCAATCGAATCTCCGGGGGGAACAGTGTTAAATGATAAAAAAGTAGTCAGAGTAAATATACGAAGAAAGATCAAGATTGGTACATGGAACGTACAAAGTCTATATGAAGCTGGGAATTTGGCTAATGTATTATAAAAAAATGGATATGTTGGAAATAGATGACCTTGGGGTAGCAGAGAATGGTGGTCAGACGTAAGAAAATGCGTAACACAAGGAACAGTCTTTTTCTATACAGGAAACCAAGACAGAAATCATCGGAAAGGAGTTGGAATAATAATTCCTGTAAAACTTTCCCCCACACTCAGATCGGATGGCATTACTTAGATTGAAAGCAAATCTGGTTAATATATTGGCAACCTCTTTGCAGATGAAAGACCACGGTTAGAAGACATATTGGAAGAGGATTTGTCTGGACCACCAATTACAATAGAAGAGATCACTAGAGCAATAAAAAGCTCGAAGGATGAGAAAACGGTTGGGCCAGATCTAGTTCCTGTTGAACTGCTTAAATTATTAGACAGCGAAGGTATTAAGATACTTCATAGGTTTTTCAACCAAATTCACAACAAAGGAAAATTCCCAACTAAATGGCTAACGTCTCTTTTCATCCCACTTCCGAAAAAGAACAACGCAACAAGATGTGAAGACCACAGGTTGATCAGCTTGATGAGTCACACTCTTAAAATATTTCTGAAGGTCATTCACTATAGAATTTCCACAAAATGCGAAAGCGTTATTGGATCCTCTCAATGCAGTTTTAGAAAGGGTCTCGATACAAGAGAGGCCCCAGTCGCAACTCATCTATTAATTCAGAACTGCTACGACCAGAGAAAAGCTTCAGTGATGTGTTTTATATACTACGAAAAAGCGTTTGACAGAGAGTAACATCACAATCTCGTTCAAATACTAAGGCGTCTTGACATAGATCAGAAAGATATACGATGTATTGAAAACTTGTACTGGAAACAAACAGCTGCAGTTAGAGTTGACAACGAGGCCACAAAAGCACAGAAAATCCTTAAAGGTTTAAGGCAGGGTTGTGTCCTCTCCACACTCCTGTTTAACGTATACTCTGAAAATATCTTTCTACAAGCTCTCGAAGGACAACAATTGGGCATCACAGTAAATGGCATATGGATCAATAATATACGGTATGCAGATGACCCAGTCCTGATAGCAGATAACATAAATAACCTCCAGAGACTTCTGGACATGGTAGGAATACATAGCCGGTTGATGGGGATTAACATCAATATAAAAAAGACAAAATTTCTAATAATCACCCGTAAATTAGATGATATCCAGAATGCAAAGCTATCATACAATAGTGAAGACATAGAACGGGTAAAAAAGTTTAAATACCTGGGAACCTGGCTATGTGAAGACTGGTCTTAAGACGTGGAAATCAAGTGCCGGATAGAAAAAGCGAGGAACTCACTCATGACAGTCAAAAACGTCTTCACGAACTCTGACTTCGACCTCAATCTCAGAATAAGATTCACAAAATGCTACGTATGGTCCGTCCTATTGTACGGCATGGAAGGTTGGACTCTGAAGGTGAATACCATGAACAGACTGGAAGCATTTGAAATGTGGATCTACCGAAGAATCTTGAAAGTTCCATGGACAGCAAGTAAAACTAACGAGGAAATTCTGAGGAGGGGAGGAAGAGAACGTGAATTTCTGAACACGATAAAACGCAGGAAAACAGCGTACCTGGGACATGTGATACGCAACGAGAGATACCAGTTGTTCCAATTATTAATAGAAGGAAAGGTAGTGGGAAAAAGGGGAGTGGGCAGAAAGAGGATGTCGTGGCTCCGAAATATCAAACAGTGGACTGGTATGAGGACCACAGGAGAATTAACCACACCATCAGAGAGAGAACAAAATGGTCAGAAGTAGTCGCAAACATCTATTAATTGATAGCAGAAGAAGAAGAAGTAATTAAATATGAAATATAACTAGATCTACCCTTTTTATATCATATTAGGGATGGATTTTCAACATCATATTTGCAGGCTTCCCACCAATGAAGAACAAAGACAATTTTGATTCTCATTGATTAGTGTTGAAGAGATTGATATAGTTCTATTGCATCTTTTAACATGCTCAACTCATTTTGATCCAAGTGACATTCTTGTATAATCAAGTGGTGTGAAATTAGCAAACCTGTTGCAAATCTACTACTTCCGTATCGAGCATTATATTGAGTATCCTACAGGTAAGTCCTATCAAAGATTTCTAATACTTACTATTTGCCTTACAAGTACACATCAGAATAGTTACTTGAAAAATTATAATTTCAATAGATAATCAAGAATTTATTTACTAATTCTTCGAGCTCGACTATTGGAAGAAGTTTACCTAAAAAAAATGAGTAATGCCAATTACAAGGCCATATATTTTTGAAGAACGACTTTTTCAAAATATTTCCGAGTATATAAGTAATTTCTAGAAATTTCGAGTGTTTCTGTTTTCGGATCTCCACTAGCAAATATTGTTTCCAGTTACAGGAGAATATGACTTTTTTTAAACACGAATCGTGAAAAATTAATTGAGAACTAATTTTCATTAATTACTCTTAGAAAGTGGAACAAAACCTATTTTGAGTTTTCTACTGGGGAGAGATAGTCTTCGTTTACAATTGAAGATAATCGTAAATTGTGAGCCCCTATCTCCGAGATGTTTGTCACTAGTTTCATAACGATTAATGAATATTCTGATTCCAATTAATTTTTTCAATACTATATTGGACACTAATATTATCACAGTTGGTTAGAGCAAACAATTAATGTTATTCAAAAACGGAAATGGACTGAAAATGTTAAATCCCGTTTTATTGCACATTCTGTCCTCGAATACACTCCTTAATGAAGCAATTTAGTGGAGACTTAACCATCTGTCACATTCTACTAATACTAGTAATAATTGAGGGGTTTCAGATCATATTACTTAGTTGAAATTCGGAGGCATACAAATGCATGAAAATTACTTTTGTTGAGGGAGTGGTAATGGTCACAGATAATTCGAGGATTCAGTTTTATAGACGTACCATAAGGTGGTTTGTATTACAAAGCAGTGAATATATTTTGTATATTTTAGGAAACAAATTCATTTTTAAGATGATCATTTTTTAGATATTTTAAAGCAAGCACACAAACTCTCCAAAGTCTGCAGTTGTGTTTTTGATTAAATATACCTGACTCTATAAAATACATCAGATAACCTCAGTCTATGAGTTTTGTTCAATAACTCATTTAAACAACTGTCAAAACCGTAACATTAGTCCGGTCAATCTAGACCTAAAAATGAGAGCGAAGGTACATAAATTCCCATCGAGCTGAAAATCAGTGAGATTGTTGAAAATATGATTAATTATGAAATTTGAAAGTTCCCCATCTTTCCCCTGTTTGAAAAATTTTTTATTCAAGGTCAAAGGTCAAAAAAATGAGTTTGTGACGATTTTCAGCGAAACGGTGATTTTTATCATAAAAATATCTCAGACAAAAATTATAGATCATAGAATAATCTACAAAAAGTGTGTCAACACTTTTGTTCCTACGAGCCACCGTTTTTGAGATATTACATATTTAAAAAGTGGTTCAAATTGTTATCGTCATAATATGCATGAGTGTGCCACGTATATACATCTCTTATCTAGAGTTGTTATATATGTTGAAATAATTTTCTATCGGTAATTGTAATTCATACTTAAAATATAAAATATACATAAGTTATAACTATAAGAATATCAGGTCAAATGAAACCCAGTCCCTTACTTCATACGCCATTGTAACTTCGAGACATCTGTCTCTTGTTCTATTGTGTGCGAGGCTATAGGGTCTTATACCTGCTATAATAAATGAATAAATGGATAAATGAAGTAGCGTTAGTGTTGAGCGACACTCTGTAGTGAAATCACGTGTTTATACTAACCTATATCGTGCTGTTTTGACTTTTATAACAAAAATGTCTGAATATTGTTTTATTTGTGCTAAACTTTTAAGTGAAAGTAAAATTGTTACTGTTGAACGTGGTATGGAGTCATTAATTAATGCAAATATCGAGAGAAATTTTCGGAATTTCTCAAAAATCAGAAATCGGTGATAACACATGAAAATTGTCGTAAAAATTATACTCGGAAATCTTCTATTGCTGCAGCTAATAAAAGACAACGAGAAGAACAAGAAGCCAGTACATCCACAGTAAGTCCTCCTCATACTAGATCACGTGTCAGTGAATCAGCTTTTTGTTTTAAAGAACTATGATTATTTTGTGGCCAGAAATTGAATGAAGAGTATGAAAGAAGAAAATCCTCAGATTTTTGCCGTCGAATTAGCCAAGTAAATACACTTCAGTTAAAATATTCAATTCTGGCAGTAGTTCGGACTCGTGACGATGTTATAGCAAAAGCTGTTTTTGTTCGAGTTGAATTTGAATATGATTTAGTTGCTGCTGAAGCTAAGTATCATCGTGATGCTATACTTCTTTCGAAAAACCTTCCACTGGAGCAAAAGTTGTTCGTCCTGAAGACGAAGCTAAGAATCTGGCAATGGAGGAAATATTCACTTACATTGAAAATAGCGATGGCTGTCAGTTCACTTTGAATGAATTATCAAATGTTTGCAAAACTACGACATTAGATTACAGAACAATTAAGCTACGACTAAAACTAAAGTATGGTGAAAAACTTATTATCACTGAGAAATCGAGGGCATTAACATCCATATGCTTAGTGTATAATCATCATGATATTTTGAATCAAGCCCGGCACGAAAAAAAAACAAATGAATCAAAAAGAAGAACGATTCAGAGTCCTAGATGCATCTGCAGCTATTATTCGCGAAGATATCCAATCCGTAGTGTTTGATAATTCTAATTACCCTCCACCAAGTCGCATGTTTGAAGATTTGAATAATAAAATCCAGAATCGTTGAAATATTTTGTGGAGCGAGTAATTTTAAAGAATAAACGATCAAATTTAGATCATTTAAAATTAATATGCTCAAACATTTGCCATTGTATCATGACTGCTGTTCGACCAAGGTCTTTTAAGTCAAAATTACAACTAGGCCTCGCTATTGACGCAATTTACTTGCACTCAGAATGAAGAAGAACAAGAAGAAGAACGAGAAGAGTTTGACGGTTACAATTCAGACGAATAAAATTCAACACTTTTTTTTTATTTACATCGCTTTTTATCTTCTCCAATATTTACAAATTTCCGTAATTTTGCAATAGTTTCAAATTAAACAGGATCACAACTAACCGGTGGAGTAGGCCTACGGGGGAAACCACGATAAAAAAACGCGCTAAGTACACTACCTCATAGGTGGCGTGGAAACGTGTGCATGTGCATATTATGACGATTGCAACTTGTACAACTTTTTGAATCGTTATATCTCAAAAACGGTGGCTCGTAGGAAAAAAAGTATTGATAAATTTTTGTAGATTATTTTATGATCTACAATTTTTGTCTGGAATATTTTTATGATTAAACTTACCGTTTCGCTGAAAATCGTGAAAAACTAATTTTTTTGACCTTTGACCTTGAATAAAAATTTTTCTATACAGGGGAAAGATGGGGAACTTTCAAATTTTATTTTTAATCATATTTTCAACAACCCAACTGATTTTCAGCTTGATGGGAATTTATGTAGTTTCGAATGTTTAAATTGACCGGACTACATGATTCAATTGAAGTTTTTGAAACGCGGCTGGCTACCAAAGTCTCTTTGTTCGAAATGAACAAGAGATTTCCATTATGTAATTTTTATTAAGACTTTCAAGTTCAGGTTGGATATATTTCAACAAATTGCAACTGCATATTCGTCGTAGGCGTCAAAAATATCTTACCAACAATATAAAATCTATTTTACTGACCACGTTATTAAACAACATTATTCCAATAAGTAAACTTGAATCCAATAAAAGTTTCATACGTGTTTCTGAACAATAATGTATTCAAAAGTTATTATTTGAAACCGCCGGACAAGATTTCTTGTGTAACGTGGGCAGAATGAATTTCAAAACAAAGAACTTTTCTTATAGACTCGTAGGTGGGGTAACTATTGCAAAAATTATACACTTGCGAAACAAGTCTGCCAGAGATGACGACTTGATTTTTTTTCAACTGATCAGTGCGATGGATATCTTTTGTTATTGGAAATTCTTTGTTAGGATTAGAACTAAAATATTTAATTCAAGACACTTCATTGATAAATTTAGACATCGATTTTCACGTTTTGAATATTCCATATGCATTTTAGATATAGATATTATGTTACTGTTAGAATTTATTGTTTCAAACCTAACTCATTAATTTAGGTAGTTTGTATTATGTTGTAGGTATCTTATTTATTTTTCATTTTATACTATATCTCAGTAAAGTGAGGTATAGGGCTTTTTTGGTGACGTCATAATACGCATTTTTTTCACTTGTCTCGTATCTCTTGTAGATTATCCCACTTCAATTGCTCAATTGTTTTTGTCTTTATTTCTAACTCTCTCCTGACCCTGCATTTGTAAACTTTTAAGTATTTTATTACATACGAGTTGTATTCTGGACGTTTTTTCACTTACTGGTTTAATTTTTACATTTCATACATGCGAGAAAAGTATTGGTTTACCCCTTAAATGCCTAATCGGGGTCCCCCCGCTTATGATTTCTTTTAATAAACTTTTTATTTGAACACTTTGACAATATTGCTTCCGAGTATGTGTAGGAAAATATATACTCTACAGCATCTTAGTATGCTGCGGCATGTCGTGGCAATACTGTCCAGTAAATGGCGCAACAGGTAAGTGGGGACCCCCCTGGGATACCGAATCGGCATCAAGTAGTATAAAAACATACCTTATAAACATAATTTCATTTTATTCTTTTCAGTCAAAATGAACCATAGGGAAGAAACCAAACCGCCTACAGAAGCAGAACTTGATAAAATAGCTAACAATATTGATATGGTATGAGAACGGAGAGGTGTCTGGCAATGAAGGGGATCAAGAATTAATGAACGAAGATATGTCGGAAACCGAAGATGCTCTAAAAGTAAAGAATGAAGTAGAGTCAGTGAAGAACCCACCCTAGAATATGTCGAGGAATTCATTAGTCTAATATATACAGCTATATTAGGTTTGCAGTAAAACAGTGTGCCTTTTATGGAAACTAGAAGGTCTCAGAAGAATATTATATTTGCCCCAGAAAAGAAGTTAGAATTTTGGTTTTTTTTGTTGTTTCACAGTTTTTTAGCAAGAAGAACACAAAAAAAAGTTTTTAGAAAAAAATCCTGTGTGTATGGCGTCGTCGTTATCGTCGGACAGTTTTTATAACAGGTCTTGTTAGCACAATACAGCCTCCAGAGTGCAACTAGACACCAAGTACAACTTTTTTGAAAAATTTCGCTTGGTTAGCTGAATACAGTCTTCGGAGTGTATACAAGTGATCAACTTTAGGATTGGATATTGCTCAGACCGTCTCACAGATGAACCCTATCGAATTTTAGCTTTCCAGAGGCAATACAACGGATCCTATAAATTCAGATATACTATATTTTTGGTCATATTGGTAAGTAATATCATAAGGGCATATCATTTTTCGTGTGAAAAAATCGAAAAAACAAGTTGCTAAGTAATATTTTAACAAGAAGCATTAGTGCTGGTGGCAACAAAAATCCGAGTCGAGCCGAGGTGCTGTCAAAGATGAAGAGAGAAAGAGAGACAGAGAGAAAGGGAGAAAGAGAGAGAGAGAGAGGGAGATTGAATGTAGGAAGAAAAACCAACATTAACTTCAACATTCTAATTGGTAAAAATAAAACGTGTACATAGGGAGGACCCGAAGAACCAAACTGGGAACATGCCAGAATGAACCAAAGCGAGCAAATTCTAATAATAAAACCTACAAGTAATGTCTTGTTCGCAGACATAGTAAAAGACCTGAAAAAAGACATAAATATTTAAGGAATTACGATACAATAAAACAGACAGCGGAAACATACAACTGAAGATCAAAGGAAAAGAGGAAAAATATAGGAAGGCTTTTACGTCGGCACTGAACTCTAAACTTAGCAATATGACGCAGGTGGATATAAAGAATAAAGGGCAGAAATAGATGGATGGTAAGAAAGCTTGACCCATACAAAGATGTCGCAAGCGTTATGAAATTGGCCACATTGCATTCCAGTCCAAATATAGAGGAGAGGACCCAATCAATTGCCATAAATGTGGAGGAGTGTGGCATAAAAAAATGAATTCACCAAAGAAGAGCAGTGCTATCTTTGTAATATAAATGGCCACAATGCCGAAACAATGGAGTGTCCGGAATATAGGAGGCTAGTCAGAGCACACAATGAGGTGAAAATGGCTAGACTCCATAGCGTATTTTAGAAATATATAAAACAATGAAGATAGTACAAGGCAGAGTGAAAATATTATAGGTGAATATAGACAGGGAACGGGCGGCAATGGACCTACTTTACAAGACGACAAAAGAAGAGGGGATTGATACCATTATTCTAGCTGAACCCAATAAGGAAAAGGCTGAAAAAGAAAACTGGTATTGGAAAGAAATATAAATGCTGCAATTTAAGTTACTAATCGAAAAATTCGAGTAGAAGATATGGGGAAGGCCCAGCAGCTACATATTCCCAAACGTGAATCTTACAGATTATCTAGATTTCCTAAAAAATCTAAGAAAAAATATGCAAACTCATAGAAACCCAATTTTGATCGGAGGTGATTCCAATGCTCAGTCGAGTATGTGGGGATCAACAGTAGAGGATGACAGAGGAAAGAACTTAGCAGAATGGATACGGCAGTTTTATAGACATAACATTTAGCACCAAAAAACGCTCTAAGAAGATAACAAACTGGAAAGTCATGAAGACAGAGAAGTTTTCTTCAAAGCATTACATATGAGATTCTGGAGGTCCCTAAGCAAAAAAAACATATACAAACACAAGAAGGATGGAGAATTGACAAGGACAAACTAAATTTGTTAACCGAAGAAATTGGACAGCCAATACAAAAAACTGGTGATTAGCGTAACAGGTCATAAAAGATAAAACTAAGGGATGCGATACAATATTTCCGAATAAAGCTCAGAGACAATGTACATACATTATTAGAATCATTTCCTATTATTACGTACCATTGGAGAAAATGTAAAATATTAGAGCCCCAGTTGAATATTCATTTATTTTCTGATTGGAATAATATTGAAACATCGATAAAACGTTAATTATATCTCCAAAGTATTCTGTTATCGTTGAAATTTTATCTAACTCAAACTAAATTCTTCATATTTTAATGACTATAATTATTTATACTCGGATTTTCTAAATTCAATTTAAAATAACACGTCTACAATCTGGGATTTGGTTGTGACCCGATCAGATAAAGATTTAACAAAAAAAAACCGTTTGCTTCTAACACCATAGGCGTTCTCACATTATTCTATCATTTTCTTGAAATCTATGAATATTCTGCCCAGTATAATTTGTGTAGGTATAATGCATTATCTAGCCTTATGTTAAAGATTACAACAAATAATTAGAAAAAACTGAATAGTATTTGGTTAATTTGACAGTTGTTTTTGTTGATATTTTGAATTTTTATTTGCGGTTTTGACGTATAAATAATACATTTAATAGAGTCACGTGACTTTGACAGAGCGTCCTTTTTGTCGGTATGGCATACAAGGGTGGGTCTGCCATTAGGTTATCATTGTTATCTGCAGGTTTGTGGTGTTTATTTCGGGTTTTTAGTGCGTGTATTGCAAATGTTATTAACCCTCAATCAGTGGCGTGTCTTTTTGTCCTGGTTGCGCTCATATATTTTTTGTAACACCAGGTCGTGTGTATATATTTTTCCTAACACCAGGTGCGTGTATAGATTTTTCCAACACGTGTAATATCAATTGGTCTATGAAAAATAATGAAAACCAAACATTTTTCTATTTTTTATCATCTTAATAAAAAAGGATATAAAAACTAGAAACTGAAACCTAAACAACTTCAAAAATTAAAAAAATACGTCATTCATTGTTAGAATTGTTACACAGGTAAATTCGGCATATGCAGTGTGCTCTCTACATAAAGGAGTTTAACACATATGGCATCTATGTTTTGTAAATCTGCTTTTTCTGAGCGGACAGAAACCGTACCGTGGTTTTTGTTGGGGGGCTATTAGTGCCTGGACTGGGTTGACGTAGGTTCCCGAAATATTGCAAATTTTCTGCCGGAGTGGAAAAGATAATGATGTGATAGAAGCTCGAGTGGTCATGTGGGGTTGGATGAGAGCTTTGGCCAATGACGTTATAAAGTCACACCTAGGTATCAACGTTCCAGTATTACTGTTGTATATAATTTGAGAATTTATGGTCTCTATATTTAGGAGGGTGCAAAATACTGTAAAAGGCCCAACGATTACCGTAGCGTGTAACCGAATACTTTGCTTTCATCTTATCAGCAGCATCGACTCCACCCTTGGTAATATTATAAAAGGTTATAACCTCAGATTTGTTCTGGGGACAATCTGCATATATTTTATCATTACTGTGAAACGTTGACAGCATAAGAACATTTTTATTTTTCTCGTAATGTATGATGTTAAAGTACATTTATTTTCTCCATATCCAAATGCACACATGGTACTGTTGATCGGTCTTTGTAGAAGCAGCTCTGGTCGAAGCTGCTTTTATTTTTTCTAATTGTGCCTACAAAAGTTAACCTGTTATTTTCATATAGTTCATTGGCGAGGGGCACAGATGTAAAATAGTTGTCGGCAGTGATATTTCTTCCTGTTTTGTCAATGGAACGTATAAGCCTTTTTACTACACTCGCTGCTTCATTTGATATCTGATAAGGGCCTTGTTGTTGCTTTCCAGCATATATCTCCATATTATGGAAATATAACGTTCGCGAATCTGTAAGGGCAAATATCTTTAGTCCATATTTATTATGTATAAATTGCCGAAAGCGGCACCGTCCTCTAAACACCTCCAGCATTTCATCAATCGTCATGTACTGAGCTGGAATGTAACTGTGTATGCAACTGTCAACAAAATGTTCAAAAATGTTTCGAATTGGACCTAAGTTGTCCAGTTCCATCCTTTATGGTCTGCTATATTAGTCATCAAATCTAATTCCTCCAATTAAGGTATATAATCGCTTTTCTGGCATAGTCGCTTGGAAATAATCTGGTGCTGTTCCGTATGTAACCCACAATTCGCTCGTATTGAGATGTGTCTTTTTTACTCCTGCCAAATATAGGAGGCCTATAAAGGCCTTTACTTCTTCTAATTTTGTTGGTAGACAATCACGTGGACGTCTGTAACCTGCTCGAATTTCATTTAACTTCTGATTTGTGAAGGTAAAAATGTCTTGAAGAACATTCATAGGGAAAAATATGTTCCAGCAATCAGATTTATTTCTTGCTCCTCCCAACACCTTAGGAAGTATTGTTACTATATTTTAGCGTCTTGTTTTCGCTGGCCCCTTTTGTGATAAATGTTTTAAGCAAGGAGTTCCATCTTTTCCAAAAAATGTGGGTGCTTTATTATAAAATTTGGGTGACTGTTGAGTAGGAGGCTCTATAGTGGAAGACTGTAGAAGATGGTATTGGTCCTCATCTTCGCAAGAGTGTTCCGTATCTGTATAATGTGTGCTGTGCTCAGAGACGTTATCACCTAAATCAGAGTCAACCTCGCAATCAGAAGGAATTTCCTCATACCAATGTAGCCATTGCTTCTTCGTTTTTGTAAAAATAAATTTGGAAAATTCAATGTAAATTCACACCAACCGAATAAAATAAATATTACAAAAAGTATCTGTTTAGAATTCTTATCATACGACATCAAAATTACAAAATATATACAAAAGATATCACCAAAATATAAAAAACTTACCAACATATATTTTGTTCAAAAACAAAAAGATCACACACGCAAAAGGTCGCCATAATAGATTTTTTAACACTCCCAGAAATTTGCGAAGACGTTATCTGTCGCGCGCTAGGTTTAAACTAACAATAATAAGATCCACAAGCCGATGAGTCATCCACTACGCGTAAATAGTCAGTAATGATGTGTCGCCACCTCTATGAGGCATTCCTAGAATCTGTAGAAGATTTATCAAATTTTACAGAAAAAGTCTTCAGACAATAAAGTATTGTTAGATTTTTTCTAACGCCGCGACCGATGGAGGGTTAATTTTACCTACAATATGGCTTGGAGTGAATACTACTTATCTCTCACAGGAAACGTGAAATCGCGTTACGACTCAAAATTTCGAATTATAGTCAATATTGATCCCTATTCTCTTGATGTGCTGAACTGACCAGCAATTTAAGTTTTTTCCCAACTGTAAGCCTTATGGACATGGTGCATTACTTCATGACTCCTGGCATTTGTATATACCTACTATGCCAATAAAATTATAGTTTAGAAAATGTGTTTTTACTTTTCCGCACAACCTATCTAATATGTGAGGAAAGTATTGGTTTACCCCAAAAGAAGTTGGAAGAAATTTTTATGAGTTATTTCTACGTTTTCCATCAACAACAACCCAAAAAAACGGTTTTTAGAAAAAAATCCTGTGTGTATGTCGTCGTCGTCGTTCTCGTCGGCCACTTTTCGTTACATGTTTTGTTAGCACGATACAGCCTCCGGAGTGCAACTAGTCACCAATTTTATGATTGAATATTGTTAAGGACATGTCACAGATGAATTATATTGATTTTCAGCTCGCCAGAGCCAGCATAACGGGTGCTATGGTACTAGAAGTACGACATTTTAGTAATTTTTTGAGAAATTTCAGTTTGTTAGCACGATACAGTCTCCGGAGTTCAACAGGTCACCAATTTTATGATTGAATATTACATCCCACAGATGAACCCTATTGATTTTCAGCTCACCAAAGCCAGTACAACAGGTGCTATAGTACTTTAAGTACGGTATTTTTGTCATTTCTGGAGAAATTTCTGTTTGTTAGCAGGATACAGCCTCCGGAGTACATACAAGTGACCAATTTTATGATTGGATATTATTCAGAGCGTCTCAAAGATGAATACTATTGATATTCAGCCCACTAAAGCCAGTACAACGGGTTCTACTTGAAGTACCAAATTTTTGTTATTTTTGGAGAATTTTCAGTTTGTTAGCAAGATACAGCCTCCAGAGTGTATAGAAGTGACCAATTTTATGATTGAATATTGTTGAAGGTGTCTCACAGATGTACCCTACTGATTTTCAGCTGACTAGAGCTAGTACAGCGGGTCCTATAAATTCAGATATACTACATTTTTGATTATTTTTAGACAAATTTCGGTTTGTTAGCACGATACATCCCCCGAAGTGTATACAAGTGATTATTTTTTGACGTTTCTTAAAACCAATGAAATGCTTCTTTATTTGACACAAGGGTAAGTTTCAACCAATCATGTCATTATTATAGTGGGAATAAAGCTCTTGTGATTATTCTCGGGAATAATCACTGTTGCTTTTATTTGTCTAGCAAGTGTCAGATAGTTGTCAAAATAATTATCTAATTGTGTCAACGTTATATATAAAATGAGTGAACATCATCGGTTTAGTACCTTATCTGATGAAGAAATAACGAATAAGATTATAGAAACTACTTCGAAAAATATTCTAATTAGTAATCAGTCTATATGGAGACAATTTAAGACCTTCACCAATTTGTGAATCAAAAAATAATCTAGTCAAATATAACTCGAGAGTTCCATGAATTAGAAAATAATTTGACAGATTTTGTTCAAACTTGTTGCCATTTGGCAATAGCCACTCGAGCCCTGCGGGCTCTCGTGACTATTGCCTGGCAAGAAGTTTTCAAAAAATCTGTCAAATTATTTTCAATTTATTCTCACTCTCTTGTTATATTACTACTGACAATTTTATAATAGAATATTATTCAGGGACACAGATGCGGAGAAGTTAGTTATAATCTTTAAAACCGTTTATTTACATCTGGATTAGGTACGGCACTTTGCCGATATTACATACATTTATATGGAGAATCCAGTAGGGGTATCCTCGATGCCTATACTTTTTCTACACAACTATTTACTTATATTATTTAAATTTGTGCCGTTGTAGAAAAAGAATAGTGTGCAACGTGTGGAAAAAGTGTTAATAATCTTGTCAACAAACTTTCTAAAACATTCTGTTGATATGATAAAAATCCATGAAACCTTCGACGTGGCACTATTGAACTCCTTTTTAGAAATATGATGTACAGGGTGCTATTTAATTTGGTCGTGTTACAATCCGGGTTTTTTAAATACATCTTTTTCTTTAAAAGTTTTCGCCACGAAGCATTTTAGCATAATAATGATGTTCAATAATTAAATAGATAAATGCCCATTTTACATTATAAATATCGTACACAATAAATTGTCAATACATAGTCTATAATTAAAAGTATTTAATTAGTACAAAGTTACCATGGTAAAATAACATTATAATAAAATATTATATGAAAAAACAAGTTTCATACATAGAAATATATACAATTTCTATGGTTTTAGAAGGCAGATTTTGATGGAACGACCCCATGTTTAGAAAACGATATCCATAGCCAAATCCGTTTGAATAATCATTCAGCCTTCGTGTTCGTTGCAGAGTGAAGGAATTTCTAAGGTTTCTGTTAATTGCCCTGCTGTGGTTTCTATAATTTATTCAGTATACACAGCTTCATCTACGTCAACCTAAAGAAACTGAAGATTTTGATTGATGATTACAAGTTTTTTAAATAATAATATTACTCACCCATTTAAGAAGTTTCGTTTGACGTTTAACAAACCTAACATGCCCTTTTACACTTTGCTCATCCTATGTTATGATGCTAAGGTATCCCATATTTACATAAGGGACCCAATCAGGGCTATCCCTAACTTACATTTCGGCTGGTTCTCCAGAAAAGTTGAACAAAAATTGTTTAGTTTATCACCATATTTAACTATAAATTCAAACATTTTGGATAATAATTTTTTGTATTTATTATATACTAATATTATTTACCTACCTGATAAAAAATATTCTATATAAATTCGTGCATGTTTAAGGAATGTGTCCCTCATATTGTCCCGTTTTAAAGCACTAACCCAACATTCTCGACGTTATTTTGATTAGGCGTTCAGCGATTCTCCTCGGTATTGTAAGGCTTTGGGGAATCTAAAATAACGGATTTGGTTCCTTTCTGCCCATTTAGAACATCACGCAACAGAATATAATGCCGGCGTTTTAAATTATTCAGACTTTAAAAATCGATTTGATCTTTTCTAATGTTTACAATGACGCGAACATTTTGTATGCTCTACCGGCATTATGGCGGACCTGTCATGACGTCACCTCAAAATGATCTATTGTCTATTATTGCTAGTTGCCATTCGGGATTTACTCATGATTTGAAAATGTTTCAATATTTACAATATTTGCATACAACCCAATTATTGTTATTTATCTAAAACTTTTGGATTACTTATGAAAGTGGGTGGATAGGTACATTGTAAAAATAACAAACAACTTTTGCCTTTTGCTCTACCCTGTAACATTTTTAATCAACTCCCTCAACAAGGAAAATCCGCTAATTGAAAAGAGGAAAGGTGTTCAATTTAAAAAATAATGCGGACGTAATCTCTCAAATGTTATTCACTCTGGTCAAGGATAATTCATTAAATATATTGAAAATTTTAGGAAGAGACCTGTTATTTAACTGATTATTTTTTGACGTTTCTTAAAACCAATGAAATGCTTCTTTATTTGACACAAGGGTAAGTTTCAACCAATCATGTCATTATTATAGTGGGAATAAAGCTCTTGTGTTTATTCTCGGGAATAATCACTGTTGCTTTTATTTGTCTAGCAAGTGTCAGATAGTTGTCAAAATAATTATCTAATTGTGTCAACGTTATATATAAAATGAGTGAACATCATCGGTTTAGTACCTTAACTGATGAAGAAATAACGAATAAGATTATAGAAACTAAAGATAATAAACAATCTTAGAGAAAATACGCAGGAGGAAACACTTAATATAACAAGCAATTCCAAATCCTCAATAAATAATGAGTCTCGAAATATTTTTAATAATTGCGTTTTTCATTGTACTAATTTAAATTGTTAATTCTTTTAATATATTCATAATGTGTCAACGATATTTTCGTATATTGTAATAATTAATTAAATTAAATCTTTCAATAATTTTATGATAGTTTTATTGATCTTTTTTATTGTAAAAATTTGTGAATCAAAAAATAATCTAGTCAAATATAACTCGAGAGTTCCATAAATTAGGAAATAATTTGATAGATTTTGTTCAAACTTGTTGCCATTTGGCAATAGCCACTCGAGCCCTGCGGGCTCTCGTGACTATTGCCTGGCAACAAGTTTTCAAAAAATCTGTCAAATTATTTTCAATGTATTCTCACTCTCTTGTTATATTACTACTGATAATAAATGTATGCGTTACTTTCTGAAAGCACTGTATATGTTATATAGCTGATCACATTCACCTGTATAGGATGTAACATCTAGTTTACGCAAGCTATAAGGTTTCACGTGAACAAAAATGCATATGATATCACAAAAATATCGTATATCCTAACGAACAAGACATGATGCTGTTACATATTATTTACACCTTGATGATTCTTTTTTGTACAGATGCTTCCTTCTACATGGTTCGATTTCTTTTTCTGTAGGAAAATGAAAATGATGCGATGTGAACTCAAATCCTATTCGACATATGTTCTTGTGATGAATGTTCGATATGAACTAGTGATTATTATTCAAGATTTTGAAATATGAAATAATTTTTTATATTCCATATATTTGTAAAGCGTATCCTTTCTCCTTTTTATATGCTTATTACATCTTCAAATTCCTCAAGAATACTGGAAGGTTATCATTTATCTTTATGTTATAAGGTGTAGGGGAAGAAATTGCGTTAATTCAGTAGTTGTTATGCCATTTTATCTTGGGAAATACAAACTTTTATTGTATTCAATATTATCCAGTCTTCGAGTATCTACTAGTAAAGCTCGATATTTTGGCAGTGTAGTAAAATATTGCAAAATAACTTTTTGCGCGATTGAACTCTATTTCATTGCTTATTACATAAAATATGTATCTAAGATATTAAGTTGTCTTTACCGGTTGCTACGGCAAACTCGACAGTAAGTATTTTAGCGTTCTAGAGTGAAGAAAATTCTTTTTATTCTTTAAATTCATATACTACTTCAACGTATCAAATATAAAACGTTAAAAGTGAATTTACTTTAAGTAGCAAAAATTTGTCATCTGTAGCTTCAAATATAAACTTGGTAGGATCTGATTGCGTGAAAACATTGCCCTTTTTTCATCGACATCCTATATTATTTTTCTTTAAGAAAGCAAGAAACATCAAATAATTTGATATATCAATCATTAAGAAAAAATGTCGATGTTAACATTGAATACTTATTTCATGTAACGATGTATCTTACTAAATATTAGTGTTTTAAATGAAACTTACTGTTTCTAGTTAACTCCACAGTTAATTGAAAAATGTTGAAAATTCTAAAAAATTGTCAATTGTTTCGATATTACCTAAATATCATCGTCAGAATGATAGAAGTTACATTTCATTTGATGCCTATCTGATGTTTAATTATTTTTGGCTAGTCCAAGAAATAACCTATCTTGTGATTGACTTAATATATGTTAATAGAAAAAAGAAGATATGATATTACAGATATTGAAGCTTAGATATTATTAACCCTACGGGGATATCCTGGATATCATTTTTCACAATTAAGATCAGTATTACTGTGCAATGATATAGTAAACCAGGAAAACTATATCTGCTGATCTTTACAATTATCACTTAAGAGGACAGTTTAAAAGCGGAGAACTCCCTAGATTTATCTATTCATTGACGACTTCATATTGTGGGTTTCTTAAGTGTCTTCTAACTTCCAGTTCTTCAAGGAAATCCAGTTCTGTAAATGACTGGCGTAGTGAAATTTATCTGGATGTTTCAATTTGTATGCGGTATTCACTGTATCGGATTTCAAAATTTCTAAGGGTCTGACCCAAATAGACAGCATTACATTCTGGACATTTAAGTTTATATATACCAGATTTCTATAATAGTGATATTTTTGTTTTTACATTTAACAATTTTAAACTCATGTTACTTACTGTTTTAAAAGAAATCGTTGAACTTGTTGCTAAATATATTATCTCTAAAATATTATTAGAAATATTTCCTGCATATGTGATGATTTTATAAGTTTTTATTTCTTTAGTTTGTTTAGGAAATATTAGATGTAATGCCACTTTTTCCTCTTTTTTACTAATCAGTTTATTTATCATATGTAATGGGTAACCGTTGGATGTAGCTATTTGTTTAATTGTATTAATCTCTCTATCATAATTACATTTATTCATAGGAACTGCAAATGCTCTATGTATCATTGAATTATATGCCGCTAGTTCATGGGACATGGGATGATTGGAACTATATGGAATAGTCACATCGGTTTGTGTTGGTTTTCGGTGAATCGAATAATCAAGTATATTATTAACTCTTTGAATTTTCACATCAAGATAATTGATTGAACTATTTTCTTCAACTTCTAATGTAAATTTTGTTTTTGCGTGTAAATGATTAATGTTGTTCAGTTTTCAGTTCCTATGAACAAATGTAATTTTGATAGAGAGATTAACACAATTAAACAAATAGCAACATCCAACGGTTACCCATCACATATGATAAATAAACTGATTAGTAAAAAAGAGGAGAAAGTGGCATTACAACTAATATTTCCTAAACAAACTAAAGAAATAAAAACTTATAAAACCATTACATATGCAGGAAATATTTCTAATAATATTTCAGAGATAATATATTTAGCAACAAGTACAACGATTCATATTAAAACAGAAAGTAACATAAGTTCAAAATTGTTAAATGTAAAAACAAAAATATCACTATTATAGAAATCTGGTATATATGAACTTAAATGTCCAGAATGTAATGCTGTCTATTTGAGTCAGACCCTTAGAAATTTTGAAATCCGATACAGTGAACTCTTACGAGCATACAAATTAAAACATCCAGATGAATCCCACTACGCCAGACATTTACTTGACACCAATCATTCATTGACACCTAACACAGAACTAGAAGTACTACATATTTGTGACAATTAACAAGAACTGGATTTCCTTGAAAGATTGGAAATTGGAAGACACTTAAAAAACCCTCAATATGAAGTCTTCAATGAATAGATAAATCCAGGGAGTTCTCCACTTTTAAACTGTCTTCTTAAGTGATAATGGTAAAGATCAGCAGATATAGTTTTCCTGGTTTTCTATACCATTGCACAGTTATACTGATCTTAATTGGGAAAAATGATATCCAGGATATCCCCATAGGGCTAATAATATCTAAGCTTTATTATTTGTAATGGCATTTCTTCTTCTTTCTATTACCATATATTAAGTCAATCACAAGATGGGTCACTACTTGGACTAGCCAAAAATAATCAAACATCAGGTAGGCGTCAAATGAAATGTAACTTCTGTCATTCTGACGATAATATTCAGGTAATATCGAAACAATTGTCAATTTTTTAGAATTTTAAACATTTTTCAATTAACTGTGTAGTTAACTAGAAACAATAAGTTTCATTCAAAACAATAATATGAGTAGATTCCACAAAGTAAGAGTTGAGACAGTTAATTTTCTACTAAAGACTTTTCATCAATACCTATGTTTTTTGTGCCCTAGTACTTTTTAAAAACATTGTATGTATTTTCGTATTTTCCTCTTGGCTTGTTACGAATGATAGCGCTTTCAATTTTAATAATCTTAATAAACTTATTTACTGGTTTTCACACGAAACTCCAACAAAACTCAAATGACAATATAACTAACATTTTTTACAAATAACCATAGTAACGATATGGCTATGATCACAGATTTGACGATTTAATACTGACATTATGAAAATGCGTATACAGAGACTATTTTTCTGAGAATATACATGAAATGAAAATCTAAATGTTCTGATTATGAATTCAAACGCGCACTAAACGTCATAAGCATCACGAACAGTAAGGATTTTACCGATCTCCAACATTGTTGTTGATCGGTAAAACATCCTTATTGTTCTTAATAATTCATACACTATTAGTACTTTTATAGTCGACCTTCAATTGTTTAAAAATATTTCCAAATCAATTTTTTTTCTATTTTCTGTAGAAAAGATGCATGTTTTTGTATCAAACCATTTTTTTCCAGTTTTGGTGGACTGTCAAAAGAACCTGTCACTTGTGATGCCTGGATTTGTATTTCTTCTTTCAAATAATTTCAAAAATAGACGTGTAAGATGTTGTTATTTTAGCAGTAATGAATGATAGTCCCCAAATCAAAGCGTTTATTTTAACCTAACAATACGATAGTTATACAGTTGTGCTTAAAGCTGCTGCCATTTTCAATTGACTTATTCGACAACTGACAACCAACAAAAAACTATATTCAGAACTTTCAACTGTAGAATTGTTCAACTGCTTACATTCCCCCCAATTCTACAAGTCACAAAACAAAATCAAAACTTAGAAACATTTAATCCCTCTTTGAAAAAATTAATTTACTCTTCGCCATAGCGTTGATAAGAATATCTGCTATTTGCTCGTTTGTTAATATATATTTAATTTCTTTTCTTTCTAAATTTACTAGATCTTTAACGGAATGAAATTTTACATCTATGTGTTTAGATCTTTTTGTTTCAAATGTATTGGCAATTTTTATTGTCGATTGATTATCTCCAAAAATTTTAATATGGTAAACATCATCTTTCAAAATCTCCTTCAATATCTTAGCTAAAAATAGACTCTCTATGCAACATGTAGCTAGAGCCCCACAACTCGATATGGCTACAACTGATTGTTTCTTTGATCGCCAAAATACATTATTATCATTAATGTTTAAAATAAATCCTGTGGTACTTTTCCTGTCATTGATATCACTTGCAAAATCTGCATCAACAAACGCGCCTACATGTATCTTATTATAATTGCTTTTATGGTAAATAAGTCCAAAATCTTCGGTATGCTTTAAGAATTCCTCAATGTTCTTTATCAAAACAATTCTGAAATCTACTTAAATAACAAATAGTGAAACGTAAGTCCGGCCTAGTGCCCATCATTATATACATTAAACTACCTAACAGTTCCTTATAAGGAGCATAAATATTACTTTTTGGTTTTTTATTGAGTTGTAACTTATGCTGTAACGGAACTTTTACCGTTTTGCATTCACTTATATTAAAATGTTTCGAAACCTTTTGAGTAAGTAATTTTTGAGACATTCCAATCTCATTTTTACACATTTCTATTTCTAAACCCAAAAATACAATTTTTTTTATTAGGTAAATCCTTGATTTCCAATTTTGACATCAAATAATCAATCATTTATGATTTTAACTTCAATATCTAACTTCGACACAATAAAGTCATCAACCCAAACAAGTAGAAAAGTAGAGGGTGTAAACAATAAGCATGGATCTACTTGAGATCTTACAAACATTTAGGACCATACAAAGCTTTTTGTAATTGACATACCTGGCTCTCACTATAGCCTTCCAGTCCTACAGGTGGTTTCATAAAGACTACATTTTCCTACTTACACTTAAGAAAAGCTGACCTGACATCTAGCTGATGAATACATAAATCATATTCTACTGCAAGTGATAGTAGGATTCGCAGAGTAACCATTCTTGCTACTGGAGCATAGCACTTCTCTTCATCCATTTGTTGTAGAAAGCCTCTTGCAACTAATCTAGCCTTCTTCTTTACCTTATTGTTCATAACTTTTTCCGTAAATACCCACATGGAGTCAATAATAACAGCTTCTGGTGGTGGTTCTACCAAAGTCCATGTAATACTTTCAATTCTTCTTTTATATCATCTTGCCAATCACTGTCTTGAGCCTCTTTAAATGTTTTTGGAATATCTCCTGGAATATGACCAGCTGCTAGTGCATATATCAAATTTGCATTATATTCCATATCATAGTCCTGTAAATATGTTGAAATTTTTCTTGTTCCAGTACTTTTTCTAATATTATCACCTCTGGATTCAATCTCATTATCTTCTTCATCTGTTCTATACTCTTTTTCTTCCATATTTTCAATTTCAATAGCTCTCTCCTCTGATTTTAATGCTTGCTTTCTTTCATCAAATATAACAGCGTGCATTAATAACCTTTTCTTTTGAGCGATCCGACAAACGATAGCCATTACTGCAATACCCTATCATAAAAGTTTTCTGTGATCGTACATCTAGTTTATTATTAATGCGGTTTTCTTTTGGTATGTGTGCATATGCTGTACAACCAAAAACTTGTATTTTCTTCATTTCGGGTTTTTGTCCATACCATATCTCTGCCGATATGTCTTCTACAACAGAAGTTGGGGTCCTATTTATCAAGTAAACTGCAGTTAGAACAGCATCTTCCCAAAAAGATTTATCCAGAGGAGAGTCGAAGATCATAAAACGTGTTCTTTCTTAGCTCCATATTCCCCTCCATTGTCACATCTCAGAGTTCGAATACGATCTTTAAATCTTGTTTTAATCATGGTAATGTATTTCGAAAACTTTTGTAATGCTTCGTCTTTATTTTTATTTAAATATATTATGGCAAAATGAGTAAAATGGTCAATAAAAGATATAAAATATTGATATCCTTTTCTAGTATGTGGTTTAATGGGTTCACAAATATCTGTAGAAACAACTTGGAGGATTCTTCTAGCCTTCTTCTCATTAGGAATCTTTTTAAGTACTGGGCTAGAGGTTTGCTTACCGTTGAGACAAATTTTACATATCGTATCTGAAGGATATTTTTCCGAGTGCCCAATTCTTCTATCCCACAAATTATTATCATTCACAATACATGCATTACTTTTCACTATTTCACTATATATAAATTTCTTTTTCTCTTGCCATTTAAGATACAGTTCTGTTTTCTAAAAATGTACACTTCTCCCTTATCGAATATAACTTTTAAGCCTTTTTCTTTCATTTTCCTTACTGCCATTAAATTATATGCCAAATCATCACACAATAAAAAAATTTTCAATTCAATTTCCAATCCTTTATCTATTAATCATTTCAAATCGCCTTGTTTTCTTGAATCTACTGTTTCACCAATTTCAGCTATATTTATTTTCTGTATATATTCTTTATCATTAAATGAATATTTTTCATACTTCCAGTTTAATAGATGGCAAGAGGCTCCACTGTCGATAATAAAATATATATTGTTTTCTTCCGAATGTAAACAAATATTTTCATACTCCATTTCGTCGTTGTCTTCTATTTCTTCATGAGTTTGACCTTCTTGCAAATGAGAAACAAATGAAACTCCTTCTTGGTCTTCTACTGCAGCAAAGTGACTCACTCTGTTGTGTTGTGGACGGTCATACTTTTTATGGCCTTTACACCCCCCTCTCATTTTTAAACTGACGTTCTCTAACGAGAATTAACACAATGACAGTTTAAATAAATACCAGAACCATGGTAACAAAATTTGCTTTCATCAACGTACCTTGAAAAAATTAAAATTTTGTCTCTGAAAAAATACCATGGGAATTTCTTCAATGTAAGTGCAGGTAACTTTTTTGTCAGTAGAAAATATGCCGTTGCTATGGTATTTAGCCAGTGAAAAGCACTCTAGTGAAAAAATCTTTAAAAAAGTATTCACAACGAGAAATGTGTACCTTCGGTTTTATTATCTATTATTGTAACTCATCAGCATATCAGCATATGATAAATATACTCTCTCGTTCAGAGTCTCTTGTTTATATAGAAGATGACTTCGCCAAGGCTCCTTGTAAATGATATTTATGGAACTTACGGATCTCAAAATAGAGTTATCCTCAATTTTGCATAGTTTGGAGTGTTTCTAAGATAATTGGGAGCTATCACACATTGATGGCTTGCTATTGAAGACCAATATGAAATATTGTTACGAAATCGCACATTGATGTAGTTGTCTAATCCGTTATCTAACGGTAAAATTTTAGCGACACCGAATGGATTTCTTGGGAGGATTATTTGTTTTGTGATTGTTTTCATAGAGACATTTCTAAGAAGGACCAACGTTTGTTGACAGACGCATTCTAGAAATTTCGATTGTTCCAGAAATGTGTTTTGATATAGAAGGCGGCTCCCTGCAAGCCGTGAGTCAGTTTACATTTTAATCAAGTTGTGAGCAGAACAGTGAACACAAATTGTGAACTGTGTTTAGTATAAATGACATAGTTAAATAGTGATCAGTGTAATTATTATAAATTACTAGTTAAGTGTGTACACAAATTATGTATAAGTGAATAGTTGAGTGTATAAATAGATTAAGTAAGTGGATATATCCTGTGTATAAATTTATCCCATTCGTCGTGATAAAAACTATTTAAATAAATAAGAAAAACATCACATTGGTGTCAGAAGTGATATGATATAAATAAATATGTGGGTAATAATGGCTAAGAAACTAAGTGACCTGAAAGTGACTCAAAATGGGACTGGATCCATAAACATTGTTATTCAAAGACGAGGCTTCCCCCTCAATCTCGTCAATTTCTGCTGACATCGACGAGATTTCAACTATGAAAAACTATATTTTTACTATGTAGATTGATATTTCTGCTATGAAGAAAACAATATATTTTACGATTTTTTATCACTGAAAAATGACATTGCCACTGACGTCGAAAATAAAATTTTCTCCCTAAAATCGGTTTTTGAGAATAATATGCCAATGATTGACGAGAAGAATGAGGAGATAGTGACAAATATAACAGATTTAAGAGCACAAGACCCGCCAGCAGAAGAAAAGAAAATCGAAAACATAAAACCCTGCAAGCCAGAAACACACCTCAAGGTAAATGATATTGGCAGTTTTGCCAAGTCAAAGCTCCAATGCCGCTTCTTCTTCCAGTGCCAAACGCTTAGAGCGTGTAAGCGATCTTCCACCAATAAGGTTATCATATGCAATTGAACCTCCGCCGCTAGTGCGAATATATCTCCCACGTTTCTTACTCCGCACCAATTTCTGATGTCATGCAACCATGAGTGCTGTTTTCACCCTGGACCTCTTTTGCCTTCAATTTTACCCATTAGTGTAAGTCTTGAGATGTCATATTTTTGCCCCAGGAGATTTTCTGTTATATATTTCTGAGTAGTTCGCGGTCAAGGTTGGCTCTTCTCAGAACTTCCTCGTTGGTTAGGCGATCCACCCAGAGTATTCTCAATAATCTACGCAGTGTCCACATCTCAAATGTCTCTATGCGATTCATTGATTGATTTTAGTTTTAGGGATCATGCGTCAGCTCCATATGTTATTATTGACCACATATGGCATTTCACCATTCTAATCTGTATGTTCATGGATATTTCTCTTCGTCATAGATCTTTTTGAAATTTAGTGAACGCAGTTCTTGCTATTGCTATCCGTTTTTTTATGTCCATATCGCTGTCTAATTTGTCATTTATATTGCAACCTTCATCGTCAATCAGTATTTTTGCCTGATCATGCTGTTCCCTACTGATGACCATGAATTTGGTTTTTATCGATGTCTATTCTGAGTCCATATCTCTTACCTATTATGTTAATGTTGTTTATAATATCTTGTAGTTCCCTCAAATCGGTTGCTAATAGAGCGGTGACGTGAGCATAATGTATTGTAACGAAATAGTGTGAACCCTGAATCCGACTCTGTCTAAGCCATGTATGTAAGTTAAAATTATGGCGGATGCGCAGGGATTTCTTAGAATTGTTTACGATTGTGACTATCTTATCTAGACATTGTTTTTGTGACCAGTCTTATCCAGAAATACCAGAAAGCCAATTGTTTTTGTAAAAAAGGCACTCATATATAAAGGACCGACCAGGGAGAGTTAGTTTAAAAAGTGATCTCGACAAATAAATAAGAATACACCGAAATAGCGTACAGTGTGTTGATATAAATATAAATTAATAATTAAGGTTGTGTGTATATAAATTAATTGTTAGTGGGTAGTTTAGTGTTCAAATAAATTAGTAAGTAGCTATACCGTTCGTTTAAAGTTTATCCCACCCGTAATAAATAAGAAAAACATTACAGTATGTTATTTATGGGGATCTCATCTATTTTTATACCCGTTGTTGTTCAGCGCTTCCTGGAAAATCTTCTCAGTGTATACGTTGAATAGGAATGGGGACAGAATGCAACCTTGTCGTACTCCATTTCCAATTCCTGCGTTGTTAATTAATTGTTAATCTATAATACTGCTGTATGGTTCTAGTATAGATTTCGGACAATTCTGTCAAAACCTTTCTGATAATTGATGAAGGCTAAGAAAACATATTATCGCTGGTCGTAACATTTTTGGGCCAATAGTCGTATACAGTACACAGCCTCTCTGGTACCCATCGCGCTCTTAAATCGAAACTGTGTATTACCGCTGTGCTCTTCACATTTCCAATATATTCAAAAAAGCAGGATTTTAAAATATGCCTTTAGCGCATGGCTCATTAGGCTTATGGATCTGTGGTCTTCACACTTATCAGCCCTGTCTTTTTTTGGAAATGTAACAAACGTGGATCTAAGCCATCCATTAGGAATATAACCGGAGTCAGAGATTTTATTGAATAATCCATGCAATATTTTTGGGTCCATTAGTTTTAGCATTTCCGCATGTATCTTATCTTCCGCATGTGCTTCTCCATCTTTCAAGTTTGCGCTTGCATATTCCACTTCTGAGACAAGGATTGGTGGACCAGTTATATGTTCATAATGTGTTAAAACTAGTATTATTGGGCGGTCATTTTGATATAAACTTTTTTTGTAGCTAGAGCGAATAATTAGCCCATCCCAAGACCTTGGTCGATGTATTGACCGCTGCTCTTGAATATGAAGCAGCCACGAAGGCTTCGGGATCAAAATGGCAGGACCATACAGGAAGAAGGTGACGATGACAGACTTGACCAGATCGTCAACTTGATAAGATAAAAGGTATGGCGGTGGACAAAAAGTCGAAGAAGATCAGAGGCTGTAATGTACGCAGTACGAGTAAACCAAGAACCTCTTGAATATGAAGCAGACACGAAGCCTTCGGATACAACAAACTTAGGACCATGCAATAAAAATGTGACGAATGCAGACTGGACCAGATCGTCAACTTGAGGAGCTCAGACCATGTGAAGGACTGGTGTAAGAAATATACGACTGGTGCTACAAGTAATGGACCACATCGCTAGAGAAAGGCACCCATGAAATAATATAATGTTGGAAGCCCTTTCAACAGGATTACTTTAGATATTGCTGGATGTATAAATTAATCCCGGTAGTCGTGATAGAAATTCTTTAAATGAATAAGAGAAACGTTACAATATTAACTGAAAAGGAAGTGAATTGATTATGTAAACAAAAAAGAATACAATATTTTCCAATATATTCATTATTTGGTTGACCAACATGTCATAAAGTCCTAGGGCGTTTATTAACAACGTTAACAATATTTACTATATTATTGCATCTGTCTTTTTAGTCAAAGTTTTGTGAATTTCTAACTTATGTACCTTAGTTCTTTCTTTTGTACTGCTTTTTTCTCTAGTCGCTGTCTGCTTTTCAATTCCTCAATCACATACTTTTTCCTGATTGCTTATTTTCTTTGTACAACCAATTTGCCTTGCATTCTCCCAATATGTGACAGCCAACCCAATCTATTTGTTTGTTCTCTTTTATCACCATTCTTCTGTGTGTTTTGCTCCATAAACTGCTTTAAACTTTCTTCTTACCTTTTTATTTTTACTGCCTCTTAGAGACATGCGTGGGTTATGACAATTTTATGAATTCATGTTTGTGTTTTCCTGTACACATAATTGGATTTAACTGGCGCTCTTTTATCCCCTTCTCCTCCGGTACAACCCCCATATATGTGTTTTTGATCTTCTAATTTATTTTTCCTCCTGTGTGTTAAGGAACTTAAATATTTCTGTTTCGTTTTGTGTATGCTCCATAATCATGTATTCAATCTTTTTCCTGTTAATTTAAAAGCCCGTCGATTTGGCTCTTTTATTTTAACATTAAGTTATTCGCAAAGACAAATATTATTTGTCGTTAGCAATATTTAATACGTCTTTGGGAAGATTTGTGAGAACTACTTGGTTGACTTTTATTCACCTGGCCCATAAACAGTCAAAACATTTTTAAGCAAATAGTAATATATTCTGCATTGTCGAATACTTTAATATAATCAGAAATGAATTATTTTGTAGACATTTTTTTTTTGGAAACTACAATTTGTCACACAATGTAAAACGATTTTATATAGAAACTAAGCTGTAGACTTTTCTTCAATTCTCCTTCTTTTTTTTTTTGGATTTTATAGGCAGATGTATGGATACCGTCAGGTAATGGCAGTTACGAGGATATGCTAATTAGTTTAGTTAGAGTTGTGTAAATCTTGTGGCTGACACCAATCGCAGAATATAGAAATTGTTTCCAACCGTAATCACTATTAGGAAACTCAACCCTTAACAATTACATATTCTCTTATGGTTGTGACAGCCGTAAGATTGAAACTACATTGACCTCCAGGATATTTTCTTCAATGTAATGAAATAATGATTATTATGTATAGAAACTTTCCATAATTAAATATAATTATATATTGGATATAATAATAATAAGTTTATTCATCAAAATCTTATTACATGGTTTACATAAAAATTGTTGTTTACATGTAAAGAAACATGGAATTCCCACTAAAACTAAAGTTGCGCGTGGTATTTACACATTTAAATGTCCAATAGTCTTTCTGCATAGATATTGAAAATGTACAGTAGGTTTCAATTCACCTTTTTTTATATTAATATATTGATTTCTAACATTTGGACATTCAACACATTTCATATATAAATAAGAGAAAATTAACAATAGAAAATATAAAACATTGACAATGAAATACAAAATATTTACAATATTTCCCAAGCACAGATATTCAGAATATAAAACAGGTTTACTTTTACGTTGTTGATATTAATATTGATTTCTATCTTAGGCATTCAACATATTTCGTTCATAATTCGAGAAAATTAACAATAAAGTATAAAAAACAAACACTTTGTAGAGTATTCCAATCGACAAACGACATTGAATCATATAACACAATTAATAATAATATGAAGATTTAAAAAGTTTGTCAGTCAAAAAGAGATCGAACCAGATCTCGATTTAAGTTAAGAACATATTTTCTTATTATTTTTTTCAGCATGTGACTAGAATTTATATTCATTATATCCATTTTTTGTTCAGGGGGTAGAAAATTAAAAATTTTTGGAATGAGATAAAATATATTTCGTTGTCCAATTTTTTTACTACTGTTTTTGTGTATATGAGTAAGAATGTTATTAGGAAATAGTTGTTTTACATCGAAGATTCTTGCTTGTAAAAAAACAAATTGCTTGAGAAGGTTGGTTGTTTTCGATACATAATTTTCAGATTTCGTTTCTGCACCGTTCCCAACTTTTTCAAGTGAGTAGCAGCAAACCAGCAAACCCTCCCCTGCTCAGTACAGCATATAGACTACGAGATTCCAACAAAGCGAAGTAAATAATTCTCAAGTGTCAAGTAATTTGCTCAAATATTTGAATTTGAGCAGCATACCTCAAGGTTTTTGTCACATTCTCAGTGTGAACGTCCCATCTCATATGACTATCGATCGTTACACCCAAATATTTAATGGTATCTGTTCTGGAAACATCAATAATCAACTCGCCGTTCCGTATATCGAGAGAGTTGAAATGTGGTAAATGATTCCTGTAAGCCGTGAAAGTCATAAATTTAGTTTTTTCATAGTTTATTGTCAATAGTTGATGATTAAACCAATTGATAATTTGTGGCATATCAGCTTCCACTTTTTCTTTCAGGTCATGCCAATTTTTATCCTCATACAAAATCACTGTATCATCTGCGAATCTGATTATAGTTCCTGTACTATTCAAGGTGAGTAAGATATATTGAGAATAATAGTGGCCCACCAAACTGAACTAACTTTATTTTCAATGTGTACAAATTGTTTTCTCTGGTACAGATAGCTTTCTAGAAGATTATAAGTTGTTCCCCGAACTCCAATATCTTCCAAGGTTTAGAGAAGCTGTGTATGGCTTACAGTATCGAAAGCCTTGGATAGGTCTAAAAATATACACAGACTAGGTTTTCCGTTATCTATCGCTCTATAAATTTGGGATGTTAAGCTTATTATAGCATCTCGAGTAGATTTGCCTTCTCTGAACCCAAACTGTTTTTCTGATAGCAAGTTGTTTTTCTTTATATAATCATTCTATTCTTGAGAGCTTTTTCAAAAATTTTAGCGACATTGGATATAAGTGAAACTGGTCTATAATTTTCAATCACACATTTTTTTCCTTTCTTATGAAGTGATTTAATAACGGCTACTTTGAGTATCGAGGGACATACACCAGATTTCATTATTTTGGTAATGAGGTATGCCATGGGTTTGGCGATTTCTATTTGAATTTCTTTGAGAGTTTCAGCTTTAATTTTGTCAATTCCTGGCGATTTATTAGGTTTCAATGAATTTATGATCTGACATATTTCCTCCTCATCTATGTTTAAGAAACATTGAGTGTGGCAGAGGTTTTCTTCGCATCGGATCAGTAATAGGTTTTTGAATTAATGAAGCCAGTTTTTTTCCCATTTCCGCATAATGTTTATTGAAGGCGTATGCAATTTTTAGGTCATCGGTCAATACATCATTATCAGTGATAATTTTTTTGATGGTTGATTTTTTTTCTTACATTCCATACTGTTTATTGTGTTTCCAAGATGCTTTGAGCTTTTTTTCTTTTTGTCAATCTCCGCTCTATAATAGTTTAATTTCGTAAATTCCATTAAACGGTTTAGATGATTGCGGTAATTCTTAAATTCCCGTCCAATACTTTCCATATACAGAGTGCTTCTAAATTTGTAAAGGAAATGACAAGGCAGAAATAGTGTATGTTCACTTCACTTGATGTTCGATTCAAATTCAAATCAAGTAGATTTGGGCAAATTCATATTTCAAAATACATGATACAATTATTTTGATCAAGATTCCTATAGTAGTAAATTTTCTTTTCTGGTAGATAATACAGCAACTTGTAGTGGTGACACTTTAGTAACAATAACTATCAGAAAGAGTTATCTCTGTTCTAGTTCACACAATTTATTTTTCCACAAATTAAGAACATAATATATGTCTCACACAAAATCAAATTTAATAGGAGACTTGGCAACATACAATATCAGAGCAATGCCGTCAGATGTCATCCTCATCAGCAAACACCTCTCATGCCCCTCATTAACAGTGAAGTGACATTAGTTTATCGCCGCTTACTGCGATCAATCCATTCCCTGTCAGATACACGTAAGGCTTTACATGGAATCACACTTGCCACAAAATAAATATCTGGTAGGTATCTGCTTGGCTGATTCGTTGCAATAGGGCAATACCAACGTGAATCATATTAGCAAATCAGATGGGGATCAGTGTCGCTCTAAGAATACGATAAAAATTACATTTCTGAAAAATAAATTACAAATGTCCACAAACGTTTTATGGAAACAATATTCTATCCGGAATTAACAATGTTTTGTGTTTTTTAAATTTAAATTCATTTTTGGTCATTGATCACTCAATGTTTTATTTAAGTTATACGTTATATGTTTATGTATGTCTCGGAAATACAAATATTTTAGGCGAAAGTTAATAAAAAAGTAAGACTCATTTATTACATGCTGCAATAATATTCCAACGAACCATTATACACTACAGTGCAGTCTGCACAGTAATTTATAATAACTTTGTTTGGCATATTTGCCAGCTGTGTCATTATAGACATCCAACAGACGGAGATCTAGCTACATAAAAACGGCTCGAAACGGTTCCCAAGATCAGAGCCTGAAAGTTGTAAGTAAAACCCTAGTACATCATTAAATGGCTACTCTGCCGGTGTGAAACGTTTGCGTATGAAAATGCCAGCCGGTTTTCCACGTTGTAAAACTTGCGAGAAAAAACGAAACGGTTTCCACGTAAAAATTGTTTAGAAATGTTCTTAAGGTCTCAACTAACAGCGGTAAAGCAGTGGCAGAGGTTTAGTCGTACAAAAAACCCTTGGCAGAAGCGATTGAAAAGTGTCGGAAAACCCCCCCGAAAAATCGATACGGTTCCCGCGCCCAACTTTTTTCCCAACATTCTTTAGCCCTTAACTAAGAGCTGTGTGTAATGGCCGAAGTTTTGGATGACAATAAACCCTCGTCAGAGATTATTTAGTCGGAAAATGTCAACAAATTTGTTAATACACGATTGTTCGTTAAGTTTGCAAGTTGAGGCTAATTTTATGTTTGTCATTACAATTGTTTTTAAATTTTACCCTTATTTAAAAAAAATTATCACGATACGGTGAAAACTTGCTGAGAAACTCAAATTTTTTATCGCGAGTTCAATTTGAAGCCACTTTCTCGCTTTTCGTAAGCCAGGATACAGAGAGAGAGAGAGCCTCCCGCAGCCTACGCTGCCGATCGCTTATTATATTTAGTTCATCCGTGATTGATTATTTGCTGTTTGAAGCTTATATCATTTGTTGTATAGATGTATAAATATATTATTTTTACAATATTTATTTTTATTGTATAGTTCATTGGCTCATTTATTATATATTCATCGATCATATCTTATTTTGTAGTGTGCATCAATGAAATACTATGCCCAAAATTTATTCTTTTATTATTTGTCATTATTCATAAATCGACAAAAATATTCATTCGTCACTTCAAGGAAAAAAGTGTCGTCTGGCGCAGGTACGACCCACCCTGAAAATGTAACGAACAGGTCAAAATTTCCGCAATGGGTCTTACAGCCGTAGATAATAGACCGAAAATTAGTAGTGGTAGTATTTTTCTTATCTGCCGACATGGCGTCAGGCGAGGCTTCACATGGCCCACCCAATCAATTTAAGTGTTTTCTTCCTAAATGCACTAGAGATGGCAAAGTAATACCGTTCAACGATGAAACTTTTGAGCAGTGCCATAAAGTGTTGTATTTTAGAAAAACATTAAATTTTTTGTACAATGACGTTTACTGACCTCCACAGACTCTATAGGATATCATAGTTTGTGTAATGGTACTATTACTAGTTTGAAGAAAAAAGATTACGTAAAAAGTGAATTATTGAAGCCATACCGGCGACGTCGAAGTGATACCTCAAGATCGCGTTTAAATACTCCTACGCGGAGACATTCAGGCGGGTCTACGCCGGCTCTACCAGCTGAAGAAACGAATGATTCAACTGCCTCGAATACGGACAGGTATTTATAAATTTAATATTCATGGAATTTGAGAATTTTCGGTCCGATATACGTCTAGTAAATATTGCTCTGGCGGCGTCACTTTCCCCTAATTTTTGTATGCTTACTCGGGGGGAAGAACATAAATGTGCCAAAGCATTTCACAATTACTTTTTTAAATTTTCATAAAGTATTCAATAGTAACAAATATGATGAATAAAAAACCCACAATCAGTGCCAAAAATAAATTTTAAGAACTTATCAGACAACCAGTTTAAAAGATAAATAGTTTCACAATTTCTTGGTATTTATAGTGTCGCGAAGCAACAAACAACACGCGATGCTACTCATCAGGCACCGGGCAACGATGCAAAGATGGAACGGTTTGTAAAAGTTTATACAAATCTACTATATGTCAAAATTTTGTAAAATTAAGCTAAGAAGTTCAAACCAACACGATTTTCATGAGTAATTTTTTACTTATCAATTGCTGCGGGAGGTGATGTTGCGTCTTTCTCTTTCTCTCTCTCTCTCTCTCTCTCTCTCTCTCTCTCTCTCTCTCTCTCTCTCTCTCCTGGCTTACGAAAAGCGAGAGTGGCTTCAATTTGAACGCGCGATAAAAAATTCGAGTTTCTCAGCGAGTTTTAACCGTATCGTGATAATTTTTTTTTAAATCGGGTGGAATTTAAAAACAATTGTAATGACATACATTAAATTAGCCTCAACTTGCAAACTTAACGAACAATCGTTTATTAACAAATTTGTTGACATTTTCCGACTAAATAATCTCTGCCGATGGTTTATTGAAATCCAAAACTTCTGCCATTACGCAAAGTTCTTAGTTAAGGGCTAAAGAATGTTGGGAAAAAGTTGGGCGCGGGAACCGTATCGAATTTTCGGGAGGGTTTTCCGACACTTTTCAATCGCCTCTGCCTAGGGTTTTTTGTACGACTAAACCTCTGCCACTACTTTACCACTGTTGGTTGAGACCTTAAGAATATTTCTAAACAATTGTTACGTGGAAACCGTTTCGATTTTTCTCGCAAGTTTTACAACGTGGAAAACCGGCTGGCATATTCATACGCGAACGTTTCACACCGGCAGAGTAGCCATTTAATGATGTACTAGGGTTTTACTTGCAACTTTCAGGCTCTGATCTTGGGAACCGTTTAGAGCTGTTTTTATGTAGCTCTTGTACTATAAACACTAAAAACGAGTCTTATATTCTGGCTTCTGGTGTCCATCCGTCCGTTTTAAGCTTTAGCGGAGGAACGGGAAGTGGTGGAGCTTAGGCATAGAATGACTCGGAATTAGTTTCATCTGGAACCCCTTAAATTAAGAAAAAAACGCGAGTTTTTCATAGAGGGTCATTAAATAAACTGAAATAACTTTTTAGAATGGAGCTTTAGCAGACGAACGGTAAGTGCTAGAGCTTAGGTATTAATGGATTCGGTAACTGCATGGTTTACATTTAGTTCACATTGAGTTTTTCGAAGAGAATGGTAGTTTTATATTTACTACAACATAATATAATGAAGATTTCATTACAATTTTAATAAGTACACTATGTTACAACTAAGTTCAAAAATTAAACAATCTTTTTTGTAAGCTTGAATAAAATTATATATAATGTGTTTTTATGGGTCGAATAAATGTTATGTATGGATCCTTTTGACCTGCCACTGTCCACAAAATTTCAGTGGTTATATCTACGGAAAACGCATGGTTATTCTTGCAGAATCTCTCTGCGTCTGAGTCCAATTAACTTTGATCTAATTGGATGAATGGTTCAATGAAGATGCAAGAGACACAGCACTGGAGATGTTAATTCTATTTGTGGAGATACACTGGAAGTGATATTGGATATTCTTGAATCAGGAATGATAATCAATTAGCTTTTAAGAAAAATACAAAATGAAATATAAGGATGTTGTCTGATTGAATGTTTTGGATATTGGTTTTCAATTATTGCATGCTCTATGTATAGTAAAGCTATGGAAATTTAGAAAATTTGTAATTAAAAAATGTAAGAAACGAGAAAATCGACTATCTAAAAGAATAAGCTAAGCTAAGCGGCAATATAGGCTGGGAAGTAAACCTTCAATATGAATATTCATTCAACTCGCGACAGAAGTGAATAATACGATTTCCAATATCTAAAAGTATTCGTGAGGGACATACGAGATAGTCAGAGACCAATATTGTCTTTTCAAAGAAATCAGGCCAGGTATTGAATGTGAAATATTATGTCTTAGTAGAGTAAGTATACTTTTTGCCAGCATAACGATGCTTACATTAGGGGTAAATAATTTTGGGTAGAAATTATGTTCAGGCATAATAATGTACAGTTGACGAAAGAAACCTATGGCTTCGCTAGCGTATAGCAAGAACCAAAACTAGAATAATAGACTTCAAATTCTATTAGAGAGACGAGGCTACAAAATATAATTTAGAAATATTTCAAAAGTGACAAATATTTGATATCTTCAAATGTGTAGCTCAAGAAAGAATCATAAAAAAATAGCTACAATGTGTTAAAGGTATGGAATAATGTGATTTTTAAAAAATTAAGTTTTTATTGAGGATTTATGTTGACAATATGATAATAAAGTATTTGAATTGATTCAATTGATCTGATTGCTACCTTTATTGAAACTCATAGCACTAGATACAAGTTAAGATTTGCCTAATTTTGTCCAAGTAATTGAAGGTTAAAATAACATCGAAATATCAGAATTACAGTGTGTTATAATTAGATAAAAAATTAAACCAAATATTGATAGCTCCATTAAACCTACTCAATGTGAATGTGCAAAAGTCTATACGGTTAAGATATGATTTATATGATATGGGTTACCAAGCAATAGTTGCATCGGGGCCCAAACCAGCATCCAGTATATAGCTCGAAAAGATGGCCAGCTTCGCCAGTCTAATGTGCTGGACAGCCATCGTGTAAATACCACTTATTTGGACGGACTCTTATGAAAGAGTATTTACAGAAGAACATTTCTGAAGCAGCTCTAAAGGGGTAGAACGTTTCAAATATAATGTATTTAATCAATGTTGCCACAATAATCGTTAAACTGTAACGTAACCAAAAATTTGAAGGGGCCTAGCGTCTCTCAACTGCTAGAATTATTTGATGATGAGAGTGTTGGAGTCATTACGTTTTTGTTTTACAAGATCTATAGCAGTAGCGAAATACCAATCAATAGGTTGGAATCCTTATTTGTTACTATCCCGAAAAAAGAAACGCTAAAGAATGTGGTGACTATCGAATTTTCAGGTTGATGAGAAGATTTACTTAAAATTTTATAAAAATTTAACACAGCCCTGTTACTACTTTCATTGCCTTTTCCCAGTGACGCCGCTCTTCCGTTGTTTTTTCAACAAACTATCCATTTCCAAGCCGTCTATCTCCTTGGGTTTTTGTTTCATTTCGGGTTTTAGAAATGTCTTTAATATATGAAATGTTCTTTCTTATATATATATATATATATATATATATATATATATATATATATATATATATATATATATGTATATATTGTTATGATTTGTGAGAATTTAATTTTTTATTAGATTTTAATTTTGTATATTTTAGAATGAAATTTGTTGTGTCGGGCGCCAATTTTTATCAGTTACCTGTATTTCTCTCCTACTATATTCTTCTTTTTACAGCTCAGTTGGATCAGAACACAATAATCTCTCTCAGGGTGGTTCCGTTGGACGTATTTGTTATCTAAATTAATTAGTGAAAAAAACAACTAAACTTCAAATGTACAAATAAACGTGATAATTTGTATTTATCAGAAAGAATAATAGTCCAACATAAATCAAACTCCTTATTACCTAATAAAAATTCGATAAACCCCAATGTTGTTAAATCCCACCCGGAATTAACTATATTTTATTTCTATTTCATATTCTAATGTCATCTAACTATGAAATATTTAACTAACCTAAACTTATTCTACTCAAAACTGACATTTTCTGTTTTGATAATTGTCAAATTACCAACTAATATGCACTTAATCGTTTATTTTAAATAGTTTATCACGGACGGTTTGTAAGAATGAAATTGTCTATTTGTTTCAAACACTATCAAGAATTGGGAATATCGATGCCGGTGAAGTTGAAATTTGGTTGATTTTGAAATTTGAATATCGCCAAAATTGTATTACTCTGCTAGCATCTTAGAATAAAGAAATATTAGATTTTACTATACCTTAGTTTTATATTTTCGACTTCGTTCCATTTGCAGTATTTTTATGTGTCACTAATTAAATTTTAAGTTCAATTATGGTGAGAACTTTCCTTTCTATTGTATTATCTTCCTGGATTAGTTTAATAATAGTTTTGGTTTTTATTCATGTTTTCTTGTCTTCTATTCGATTTCCTTAGTTTTTTTATAATCTTTCTCACCCAAAAAAGGAACTGTCTCCTTCTTCTCAATTTTGCCTACTTCAGTTGCTACCAGCCACAATTTTATTTTACATTTCTCTTATTCACTAATTTTCACATTGTATATAATTGTTACTAACTAATTACTAAACAGTTTTATTTATATTTCTAATAAATACCTTTTATACCTTTACTTGCATTTTCAAAATTCCAAAAATTTCTTTAATCTGTCAAGTCCTATTTTGACGTTTATATTTCTTTTCAACAATATGCTAAATTTTGTTGGCAGAAATGATAAATTCTGATTTTTTCATTTAACTAATAACTCATCTTTTCTCACAGTTGATTTATTTTTTAAAATAGCTGATTTGATTGCTATGAAATGGATACAGATACAGAGAAATATGGTAACCGTATCAAATTGCTTTTCTGTTTTAATCTCAGTATTTTATTCATTTATACAAAATTCATTCTACAATTTTATTGGTTAATATTTGAATTTATGATAATATGATAATATATATATATATATATATATATATATATATATATATATATATAACGCATATAGTTAATAATATTCACTTTACAAAAGTCTTTTCTTTCGTAATATACACGTATTTTAATGAAATATGGCGTTAACAAAGCATTACTTTTCTGACTATTAAATTTAAACTACAACATGAATTGACGTTTTTCTATGTGTAATTCTTTTTTAAATAGCATCTTAGACGCATAGAATAATTCCTCTCATATGAAATCTGTCAGTTTATGTATTTCAAAATATTAGGTTTATTATTATCTTTCTAATGACAGTTTACATTCACCATTTTATAACTAAATTTGCTTTTCCTGTTTCCTGTAAATATCTATAGAGTGATTCAAGATTTGACATATGAAATATTTATTTATTGTGGATATGTCATCTTGGATTTATATACAATGTGTCAAATTCTTTAAAATCATTAATTGATAGTATTTATCTTATAGTTAGTACTAACTATAAAGAATAATGATTATAACTTTACCTTTTTAGAGAAGCAGCTGATTTTATAGAGAGTGATCATAAATATTTTACGATTCATCATTATATGGTATAATGTTTTCACACTTTCTACGACTGCTAAGGTTTTTTCTTTCTATATTATGGTTTTATTATTGTTATCTCCATCAAATGATCACATAAAATATTCCCATAATACCCTCATAGATATAAATTTAATTTCTGATTATGGTTTATTTGTGCCATATTCTGAATAGGGTTTTGATTTGTTCAGGACCAAAATTAAAATATTCTTAATCATATACACTTTCTAATGTTCTATATGTGTTCCAATATATATATATATATATATATATATATATATATATATATATATAAGATTAATAGTCATGAGTATGACAAAAAAAATAAAACTGCTTTGAGTAATCACATGACGGAAAACCACCATAATTTTAATAATACCTAAAACTGAAAATAATACTAGAAACGGGAATTCCATAAAATGATATATATTCAGAAAAACCAACATTACATAAACTCAAAATCTGATACAAAAAATCTAAGCAAAATATTTTACACCCGATAAATTAACAGCTAATTTCAATGTAATATATTCTAATACATTTCCCAGTGTAAATTTTAGATATCTTTTATGAATACAATTAATTACAATAAAAAAACAATACCAATAAAAAACAGGAATTTTATATCAAAACTTGTCATTTTATTGTCATTTTAAATTGTAAATATCTGTTGTTCTATTTCTAATTTATGATGAATAGTTTTTGAAATGTGTCATGAGAATATTGACTTTCCTCAAGTTTTTGTGTAAGGTATAAACATCATTTTATGGTAAGATATTTAAATTTTAAAAGATCATTCTATTAAAATATTAATAATGCTTTTTATTTCTTTGTAGCATTTAGATAAAGGCTAGATTTCTAACCGAAACATCAATAGATATGATTTTCAAACTGCATTTCTATTATATATATATATATATATATATATATATATATATATATATATATATATATAAATCATTTTGACATTTCGACAGATTCATGGATGTAAACATTTCCTTCATATGCTAAAATGTTTTTGAAAACAAAAGAAGAAAATAGGTTATATTTGTAATATAGGTTAATAGTTATTCAAATATTCTTCTTTTATTATATAAAATTCAACCTCCAATTATTATAGATGTCATCATGTCATCTTAATAATTGAAAAGTATTGAAACAATTTTAAAATCATTTACCTAAAATAAAATTATTTCTAAAAATAATCAAATTTTATTTATATAGTTTTAATTATGTATAAGAATTTGAAATTTAGTTATTTTTATTATCAATTGTTAGTAGATAATAATAAATATCACTCAGATTATTATGGTCACGTTTTTTGTTGATAGTATCAGGTTCTTGAAATTTATGAGCCATTTCTAAGAAAAGTCTTTTTTTTGTATTTGGTTGTATGTCCAAAATATTAACAAATTCAAAATCCATAAAGTGGTAATTATCAATTACATGTTCAGATAAAGCACATCTTTCAGGATGTGACTTACAATCACTCTTATGAAGACTTATACGGTTCTCTAATTTCTGACCAGTGTGACCAACATATTTTTTATCACAATTTTTGCATGGAATAGGATATATTACATTTGAAAGATTAAGAATTGAAGTTTTGTCTTTCAAATTAGTGAAAATAGATTTTATGGTTAAGCATGTTTTATTGGCAATTCTAATGTTGTTCATTGGTTTAAAAATCCTACTCAACTGTGGTGTTATTTCTTTAATATATGGTAAATAAGGTAATAAGGTCTATAGTTGGAGAATAATTAAATAGTATGTTTTTAACTAATTTATTTGGATAACCATTATCCAAAAATAGATGATATAAAGTTTTTAAGTTCTTTTCATAAAAAAAAGGATCTGATATTGTGGTTATTCTATTCCTCATTTGTTTAATTAAGTTAATTCCCATTGAATATTTATGGTAAGACCAATAGTTCATGAATCTTCCTGAGCTAATTGGTTTTCTGTACCAATCAATAGACAATGTGTTATCATTATTTCTTATAAATTTTGTGTCTAGAAATGGTACACTTTGATTACTGTCTTCTTTTTCCATTGTAAATTTTATATATGGATCATAGTTATTGAATATTGAAAGAACTTCATCTAAATTAGTTTTTGGTAATGCTAAAATAATATCATCAACGTATCTTTCTAAGAAAATCATTTTAAATGGTAACAATTGTATAATTGTTTCCAATAAATTATCCATTGCACAACAAAATATAATGGGAGAAATTGTAGCTCCCATTGGAGTACCAAAAGTTTGTTTATATATTTTATCGTTAAATGTGAAATAGGTATTTTCAAACAGGAATGTAATAATTTCTTGGAAATATTTTTTAGATATTTTACAATATTCACTGATTTCATTCCATTTTTTATCAATTGCTCTTAAAGCAAATTCTAAATATACATTACTGAATAAGGAATCAACATCTAAACTGCAAATTACATGATTATCAGGTAATCGAAATTTGTTAAATTGATTAAAAACTTTAAATGAATCTTTAATGTAATATTCTGTATTTAAATTATATGCCTTTGTTAAAATATCGGTGATATATGAACCTAATGAATTGGTTGGTGTACCTATATGAGCTACAATGGGTCTAATTGATAATATTGGTTTATGAATTTTGGGAAGGCCATAGAATTTAGCAGGAATTCCATTATAACAAGTAAGTCTATCTTTCGTAATTTTATCTATTTGTTTGGCATTGAACAATTTTTTAATTATAGTGTTACATTTATTCTGAATTGTTAGTGTAGGATCTTCGTTTAATACGATATAAGAAGAATTACTATCTAGAATTTCTGTAGATAGCTCAATATAGTAGTTTTCTTTGAACATAATAACAGTGCAGTTACCTTTATCACTGTTACAATTATATTTGAGTTCATCTTCAAAAATTCTCTTGTTTTATAGTATAAATTACGGAAGAATAAATTATCTGGTTTTTGATTTATTTGATTTGTAATTATATTTGTTGATTTTGCTATTAATGTTTTTTTCGAAGGGTCGTCTGAAGTTTATGATGTAATATATTCAACAGCTGCTAGTAAATGTTTTATTTGAATATATTTTCCTAGAATTGGCTCTATACTAAATTTAGGACCTAATGATAAAAAACAGAAAATGCCATTTGGAATATCAATGTTAGTAAGGTTTTTTATCCATTTAGGGCTTGTATTTAGTTCTATTTCAAATTCTTTCTCTCTAAGTTCATTCAATTTGTTAATGTTCTCAATTTTTATTGAGTAAAAAATTTTATTATAGGTTTTTGTTTGACGAAATGAAAAATTATTAAAAATATACTCTGAAGTTGATTGTATGATTTCAGTTTTTAAAAAATTCTAATTATGTTCAAAATTTACAATAGTTTTTTGATTATTGGTTATTTCAATATTAATGATTTTATGTCCTAACCTTAATAGAAAACTGATATGCTTCTTCACATGGATATTTTGTCGATGTAAAAGGTCAGTCAATGGAACAGTGGCATCATGAATGTGATTTGTTGTGATAACTTCTCTTCTACATTTAAGTAAGAAACATCTTCTATTATATTCATTCGCTAGTTTCATTTTAGTTTTTGACCAATTCTTTAATGATTGAACTGCATATTTACCATATTGTTCATATATGTTCTTGTAAAACCCCATTATCTACAACTATATAGAAGATAGTCTTTGCCGACTAATTAGGTATAAACCCACGAATATTGGGGTAACGGCAAGTTTATTAAAGAAAACTCTTGTTACCGTTTTTCTTCCAAGCTTTCGGAAACTTTTATTTCCATTATCAAGGATAAGTAAATTGAGATTGTTATAAATTGGTGAATATAATTATATTTGAATTTTTTAAAGAAAATTTTTTCAATCATAAATCATTTTGACATTTTGACAGATTCATGAATGTAAACATTTTCTTTATATGCTTAAATGTTTTCGAAAACAAAAGAAGAAAATAGGCATAAATGCATAAATATCCTGATATTATATCCATGGATATCTATTATTATTTTCTGTCGCATTTTTTGTCTTTGCTCAACGTATTTTTGGTTTGATTCAAGACGTGAAAATGAAAAATAATAAATATACCTAAATTGAGTTATCGGTTATGAGTTTAATCAACAATACGATTACGGCATAAAACGCGTTCTTAACACACAACAAATATCTCATGACTAACGTTTAATGCTATAATAGACAATAATGCATACATCAGGTATTTCCATATTATATACCCACAAAACTATGCAAGCAACCATACACGATGGTATTTCTTTTCTCTCATTGGGCGATGCCGCGTTTGACCGTTTTGCCTCGTCATTTTTGTTGTTAAGTTGTAGGGTAGGTTATCATAGTTTTAAACACGTGCAGAAGTGGTTGGTTATTTTTTAATGCTAGTTTGGATTTTGAAAAACTAAGGTTGTATATGTTTCTTGCCTTAATTCTGAATATTGATAATATCTCCTATATTTTATTGATATTCATGATTGATTACCTACATTAAAAGCATTTTGTATATTTATACAATGTAAAATAGCATGGTGTGAAAATTTCAAATAGGTTTTACATCAGCTTTTACTTTGTTTCTTGATAAACTGTGCTGGGGGCTCGACTGATTTTATTGAAAAATCTTTTCAGCTCAATAATAATAATGGTGTTCAGGTGATAAGAGATGTTCTTATTACATGTATATGTGCTCGAATACAAGACGCGGGCCAATGTTCAAAACGTCGTTATTTTACAAAAAAGGTGCATCTTATACCTATTCGGGCGTACCTTTACGGTATATAGCTGACCTTGAAAATCTATAATCTTTCTTTTATCGTTCTTACAGAAAGAACCCTGCAGAGTAGATGATCTGGGTGGTGAATAAGAAGAACAATTATTGATGTATATGCAAATAAGTATATTATATAAAATAAAGTATTTTCTGTCATTCTACTCCATATATAGTATATCATTTCATCATATGTCAAATAATACTACTATTATGAAAAATGTAATTTCATTTGTACCTTCTTACTCACAGATGAATATCTGACTAATACTTGCTGGTGGAAATATAAGATTGCCAACAAAAACAATGCTTAACAAAAGTTGTACATATCCACAGATCTGGAATAAGATTAACTGGAAATAATAGTTCTGGTCAATCAGTACAAAATATAACAGATATCCGTGATGAGTATTTGAATATTTTTCACTAGGCCACAATATTCTACAGTTCGCTTAAATACTAGACTATCCACCCTATGTATCTATAATATTTTGAACTGGTTGACTGGATAAACTATTTTCTGTTGATTTAATTCCAGGTCTGTAGACATAAGAAAATTTTGGTTTGTATTGTTTGAGCTGAACCACCTTGTATTTCCACCAATAGGTACTAGTCATATATTCTCAGATTTTCATATTTGAGGAGGAAGGATATACCAAATATGAAAATAAAATATCCTATCAATATCCATGGGATATACCAAATGTGAACATGAGATATCCATGAGATATTAACAAGATATCCAGTAGATATCTCCAAAGACATCCATAAGATAACACATATATCCTAGATATAGGCGGACATATGGATATCCATTGTATGTCTATGGGATATCCATCTATATCCAGTGGATATACAGTATATCCATAAAGGATATCTTGTGGATGTCTAATGGATATTGTGTGCTGTATGGGTTGAGCTATCTACAGAAATTCTAGATAGTAATTCTTCTTATATCGTAATGAACGAAGATCCTACACTAACAATTCAGAATAATTGTAACACTATAATTAAAAAATTGTTCAATGCAAAACAAATAGATAAAATTACGAAAGATAGACTCACTTGTTATAATGGAATTCCTGCTAAATTCTATGGCCTTCCCAAAATTCATAAACCAATATTATCAATTAGACCCATTGTAGCTTCTATAGGTACACCAACCAATTTATTAGGTTCATATATCACCGATATGTTAACAAAGGCATATAATTTAAATACAAAATATTACATTAAAGATTATTTCAAGTTTTTAATCAATTTAACAAATTTCAATTACCTGATAATCATGTAATTTGCAGTTTAGATGCTGTTTCCTTATTCAGTAATGTATATTTAGAATTTGCGTTAAGAGCCATTGATAAAAAATGGCATGAAATCAGTGAATATTGTAAAATATCTAAAAAATATTTCCAAGAAATTAATACATTCCTGTTTGCAAATACCTATTTTACATTTAACGATAAAATATATAAACAAACTTTTGGTACTCCAATGGGAGCTACAATTTCTCCCATTATATCTTGTTATGCAATGGATAATTTATTGGATACAATTATACCATTGTTACCATTTAAAATAATTTTCTTATGAAAATACGTTGATGATATTATTTTAGCATTACCAAAAACTAATTTAGATGAAGTTCTTTCAATATTAAATAACTATGATCCATATATAAAATTTACAATGGAAAAAGAAGACAGTAATCAAAGTGTACCATTTCTAGACACAAAATTTATAAGAAATAATGATAACACATTGTCTATTGATTGGTACAGAAAACCAATTAGCTCAGGAAGATTCGTGAACTATTGGTCTTACCATAAATATTCAATGAAAATTAACTTAATTAAACAAATGTGGATTAGAATAACCAAAATATCAGATCCTATTTTTCATGAAAAGAACTTAAAAACTTTATATCATCTATTTTTGGATAATGGTTATCCAAATAAATTAGTTAAAAACATACTATTTAATTATTCTCCAACTATAGACATTGCAGACATTAATATTAGAAACGACCAATCAGGTAATATAAATTATCATGTATCTTTATCATATATTAAAGAAATAACACCACAGTTGAGTAGGATTTTTAAACCAATGAACAACATTAGAATTGCCAATAAAACATGCTTAACCATAAAATCTATTTTCACTAATTTGAAAGACAAAACTTCAATTCTCAATCTTTCAAATGTAATATATTCTATTCCATGCAAAAATTGTGATAAAAAATATGTTGGTCACACTGGTCAGAAATTAAAGAACCGTATAAGTCTTCATAAGAGCGATTGTAAGTCACATCCTGAAAGATGTGCTCTATCTGAACATCTGAATCTGTTAATACTTTGGACATACAACTAAATACCAAAAAAAGACTTTTTTTAGAAATGGCTCATAAATTTCATGAACCTAATACTATCAACAAAAAAAGTGACCATAATAATCTGCGTGATATTTATTATTATCTACTAACAATTGATAATAAAAATAACTAAATTTCAAATTCTTATACATAATTAAAGCTTTATAAATAAAATTTGATTAATTTTAGAAATAATTTTATTTTAGGTAAATGATTTTAAATTTTTTTCAATACTTTTAAATTATTAAGATGACATCTATAATAATTTGTGGTTGAATTTCATATAATAAAAGAAGAATATTTGAATAACTATTAACCTATATTACAAATATAACCTATTTTCTTCTTTTATTTTCAAAAACATTTTAGCATATAAAGAAAATGTTTACATTCATGAATCTGTCAAAATGTCAAAATGATTTATGATTGAAAACATTTTTTTTAAAAAATTCAAATATAATTATATTTACCAATTTATAACAATCTCAATTTACTTATCCTTGATAATGGAAATAAAAGTTTCCGAAAGCTTGGAAGAAAAACAGTAACAAGAGTTTTCTTTAATTAACTTGCCGTTACCCCAATATTCGTGGTTTAATATATATATATATATATATATATATATATATATATATATATATATATATATATATATATATGAAAAAACTCGTGGAGTAGCAGCCTAAAAACTTTATAGGTTAGAGATTTAGAGATAAAGTGAATCAAATTATACGTTACCTATGCATTCGAAGAACATTATCCCCATTTTCAAAGGTTATAATAAACCGAAAAAAGAAAAACCCAGTAAAGTTGACAATGAAAATATTTTTGAAATATTTACGACTTACTTGTTTGTATTGTTGATTTAAAAATGAACTCAAATTTCAGGGAGACTTTCATCCACTAAGGACAATAAAGTCGACTTACTAGAGTTATCTACCTTCGTCGACGTGTGTAAAAGTCTAATAACTTAATATAAGAGCGTGCAGTGCATAGGTAATACTAATTGAAATGAATTTATCACCGATATATTTTTCTTAAATTAAGTTATTTTTCTATTATTCTATATTTCAAGCTTCAACTAAAATATTCTTTTATATAGAATTAGAACTCCAATTTATCATAGTCATGAGTGCGTGCTTCTTTTATCAAAATATTATAGGATTCTGTATGATAATTGAAAAATCTTGGATATATTACCCCATATAGATGTGTTCATTGTCAGATAAATTTAGATATGATAATAAGATTTTCATCTTCATCTTGATAATTTTATTTTACATATATTGTTTTTATAGTAAAACAGCAAGCCATTGTTTTATAAAAGTAAAATCATTGGTTTCTAATTAGACATTCGTCGTATTAATTATCTATGGTATTTATTAAACCAGTCAGCATGGCACTGTTACTGTACATCAATGAAAATTAGGTTGACAAACTCGGTTAACTGTCCCACGTTAATAAATCACTGTACTTAATAGGTAGTACAGATCGTTCCCCACGATCTAGATTGGTAGCACAGACTTTAGTAGTTGAAATGCTTTTTTTAATGATTTGTTGAAGGAAAGAGTGCATCTGCATTAACATTAACACTATTAAATGGTCGACATGGGTGGTGGAACGTGACTTTTTAGGCAGTTTATTAAATCTCGATGACTGATATAGAGTTTAATTTTTAACCTCTCGGGATTGTTTCACTGAAAACATCTGCGAAGGAAATATGGATATAATTCCCGATAAATATTTATTTAATTATTTTCCAAATATCCGGAGTGGCAAAAGCATTAAAAAAATTTATGATTGAACTATCAATATGACCGGTAGGTACAGTGGATAGAGAGAGAAGTTTGAATAGAAGAATTCCGAAAAACGTTGTCAAGCGTTAAAACATTTAATGTAGCTTAAAAATATACGAAAGATAGAAATTTTAGGTGAGTGAAAAGCAAGGACATACCTGAGATTATGATACGGAAGGAAAATGGATAAAACGGAGAGTGATTGTACCTTATAAAAACCAAAAAAATCGGACTAATGGATCAGGTAGATATAAAAAAAATATGGAAAATTATAGGATCCTCAAAAATCATGATTATTTGTGACGAAGGAGCAATGCTGAATATAAATATATTTGGAAACTTTAGTTGTAAAATTTTGATTGATAATCAAAATGGATAAATTATATAATTTAAAACTAGTAACACGCAGGCTTAGAATGTGCTTTTCCAAAGTTTACCAAATATTTTAACAAACATCAAAATATGGGAGAGAGGAATTATTATATCAATCAATTTTTCAAAATTTCAACTTTAATGCATAACTAAACGATGCCATGAATTATCAAACTGGATGCAAGCTTGCTTCAATTCTCTCTCAGATAATATTTAAAGGATGTATTTGTTAGAGGTTGGGTCGACGATGATATACTCAACGTTGTGGACAAAATATTCAGTGTTGAAAACAACTCTTGAGCTGGGCATACACTACCAAAACTTGCTTCAATATTAAAACGATAGGAAAAATTTTATAAACAGAAAAATTCGAAGTTATAACTGAAAACCGAATCAAAATAAATGGTTTTTTAAATACTAAAACTAACTTTTCTGTACTTATACACTCCTGAGGCCGTATCATGCAAACAATCCACTGTTTCTCCAAAATTGACCAAAAATGTAGTATATTTGTATTTATAGGACCCGTTGTACTAGCTCTAGTAAGCTGAAAATCGATAAGATCCATCCATGAGATGCCCGGAACAATCCCCAATCATAAAATAAAATTAAAAATTTCAAAATCGGATATGTATAGTTATTATATTAAAACACCCAGTATTTCACTAACTTTTAATGGAAATTGTACAAAAGTTTTATAATGGAAAACTACATTTGTAGCTTGTCATTTTCATATATCTCTTTGTACACATAACCACACTCTCTTTTATAAGAGGCCCACTAATCGCCTGTTTTACAGCCACAAACAGGGATCAATCATATTCTTAGTTTTTAGATGGTGTGGGGCCATCTATAATCAAGTTCATTTAGAATAACAGCTTAATAATCTTATTGCATCAGAATTATACACTTTAACACTTCCCCTTAATAAAATTATTTCAGCATACAAAGATTCACAACTAAAATACAAAAAAATGAAACATACTTAACTCTAGGCGCAAACAAAAAATTTAAAATTCCATCCCTAATGCTAATCGGAACTTTTCAAATTTTATCCTAGACAAAGGTTTTGTAAATAAGTCAGCTATCTGATCTTCGGTTACAACATAAATAATTTCTACAATTCCTTCGTCTATTTTTTCCTTTATAAAGTTAAACTTAGTATCTAAATGCTTAAGTCTTTTATCGTTTTCAGGACTATTGGCTAAGCAAATTGCTGTCCTGTTGTTATCTTCGTATATCTTAGTCGGTTCATTCAGTTCTAATTGAAAATCAAGCAAAAGTTTACGTAGCCAACAGGCCTCTGTAACAGCGGACTCAGTAGACGAAATTGATACATTTTGTTGTTTTTTACTGGTCCAGGAAATGAAACAGTCAAACATTTTAAAAATAAAACCATTCTGTCAATTGTATCACCACTCCAGTCTGAATCAACATAACCTGACAAAATGTTACCGTTTGGTTTAAAAAGCAATTTTAACTGAATAGTACCTTGCTTATATCTAAGTACCCGTTTTAATGATTTATGTAAATTTTCGTTTGCTTTTGATTGAAATCTACATAGTATACTTATACTCTCACATAAATCAGGTCTGGTAGCCAAAGCAGCATACATTATACTCCCAATAATTTTTCGACACAGCTTTTGCAACTCTACATTGTTTTCTTCCGTTTGAAAAATCTTAAGGTCTAAGTTACTGTCAAGAGGAGTGTTAATACTGTTACAGTTATGCATCTGAAATCTTTTTAGTACATTTTTTTAATAATCCTCTTGACTAAGCTCTGTGCAACCTAGCTCTAAATTTTGTTCTATCTGTATACCCAGATATTGAGATATAACCCCTAAATCTTTCATACTAAAATTTTTATTGAATAGATTTTATAAATCAGTTACTTCATTTTTATCAGTGCCTAAAATCAACACATCGTCCACATATATTAATAAGTAAAGCTTACTTTGTCTACACTTTCAATATAAACAAAAATCATTCTGGGATCTTAAAAAATCATTTTGTATCATTAATGAATCAAACTTTTTGTTCCAACATTTTGGCGACCTTTTTAAGCCATAAATTGACTTATTAAGTTTACAAAAAACATTGTTATTTACATTGTTACCTGGAAGCGACATATATACCTCTTCCTCTATATCACTATACAAAAATGCACCTGGGACATCTATCTGGTGTATAGGCTGCTTAAACAAATTTACTACTACAAGCAACATGCGAAAGGTTGTCAGCTTGGCTACTGGAGCGTAGATGTCGTACAGTTCGTTATCACAGCCTTGTTGAAAGCCACGTGCCACCAATCTCGCTTTAAACTCACTATCACTTTTTTGTTTAAGTACCCATTTTCTTTGAATCACCTTTTTGTATGACGGCCACGGCACTTCCGACCACGTATTATTTTCTTTTAACACTTTTAGTTCGTGATTTATTGCCTCTTGCCACTTCGATGAGTTTTCCCTTAGTATTGAATCTTCATATGTAATTGGCTGTTCTGTTTCTGTGTAAAAACTAACATCATAATCTCTCATCCATACTGGTTGTCTAATGTCTCTTCTATTTGTTCTTCTTCTTAAATTGTCTTCCTCTTCATTTTCTGAGCAAATATCTGCGTGATCCCTGTTTTCTGGTTGCTCTTTTGGTGGATAATGTTCTGTTTCTAATTGTAATTTTACTATTTCTTCATTTTCTGTTGTACTGATCAATTGGTTTTGATTTTATGGAATAAAAACCACATCTCTATGTATACCAACTTCGTTTTTATCAGGAAAATATATGCGATAGCCGCCCTTTACTGTATCACTATAACCTACAAAGATTCCCAAGTAACTTTTTGCTTCTAATTTTGTTCTTTTTTGTTTGTTAACATGTACAGCACATTTTGAGGCAAATTCTCTGAAAAATGTAATATCAAAATCCTTTTTGAACTAAAGTTTATGTGGGGTTCCTTTCCACTGTATTCAAGGCTTCTGCCCAAAGGTCTTTATTTAAGTTCTTACTATGCAACATTGTTCTTATTGTTCCGACCGGAGTCCTCATATCTCTTTCAGCTTGTCCATTTTGTTGTGGGGTATATGGACAAGTTGTCTCGTGTATAATTCCCATATTCTCGAACAAGAGTTTCAGATCTATATTAACAAATTTCAAGCCGTGGTCTGTTCTAAGTCTTTGTATTTGGCAGCCTGTTTGATTTTTGGTCATTTAAATTACCATTCGGAAACAATTTGTAACTATTGACTTGTGTTTTAAGTAAAATACAAATCTGTAGCCTGAAAAATCATCTTTAATTAACAGGAAATATCTTGCCTGTCCTAGTGATTCTACTTCGAAAGGACCGCATAAATCAGCATGCATAAGTTCACAAATATTATTGGCTCTTGAACTGCTTAACTGGAAAGGCAATCTGTGTTGTTTTCCGTGAAGACAATCAGTACAATGTGGATTTTATTGTTCTTTGTATTTTATTTCTTATGCCTTCAATGTATTTCTCACTTGATCGAAATTTATGTGTACCAATTTTTTGTGCCAATCTGTTAAAGTTTCTGTTATATAACATTCTTCAGCATTATTCTCAGCCAATACAGTTTCCTTGTTGGTGTTAAACAACTTTACTACATATAAGCCACTCTCTTCTTTTTCGCCTTTTAGAATTTCTTTGTTATCTTTTGAGACTATAAGCTTATTTTGTTCAAATAGGACTTCACCTCCGTTCTCAATTACTGCATTTACTGAGATTAAATTTCGGCTTAAGTCAGGCACTAACAGTACATTATTTAATATGCACTTTTCACCCACCATTTTTCCTCTTCCAACAGCTTGCATTTTCTCGTTTTTCTTGGCGACCAATATATCACTTTTTCTGTTTTCGATGCAATTATTAATATCTGCTTTGTTGGTCATATGAGAAGTACAGCCTGAATCCACAACAAACTCTTCACATTTACTGGGAAAACATTGCGACAGCAATGCTACTTTGTTTTCACTCATTTCGTGATTTTCAGAATGCTGAGAGTAGTTACTTGATGTTTGACCTTCATTTTTCTAAATAAACAGTTTTCCTGTTTATGGTTGGTCTTCTTGCATATTTTACATATCATATTATTTTTAGAATGACAATCTTTAGCGTAATGGCCTGGTTTTCCACATAAATAACATTTTCATTCTTGTTGACCTTGTTGTTGACTGTACCTTTTATTAGTAAAACCGTTTTGTCTTCGACCTTCTGCCCTAAAGGCTACTGTTTCATCCGTTGCTTCTTTCTGGTTTAATTTTGCCTCTTCTGCAATTAAACGTGATGTAAGATTTGTCAGGGTACGTTCGCTATCAGGAATGGAATCCCATGCTGTGGAGAAATGTTCAAATTTATCAGGTAACGTGCAAAGAATTTTTGACTGTTTGATTTAACGTTTTTAATCGGCAGCGTAGGTTTTCAATTTTACTAATATGTAAGCTCATGTCAGTTTTCACATTTAAAATTAAAAAACTCTTGTAAAAGGCTACATTTTTGTTGTTCATTGTTTCTTTGAAAAATACCACATATTTTAGTACTCATCACACACATTTCATGTGAATTTTTGCAAAATAAACCATGCACCACTCGTTTTTTATCAATTGATGTAACAATTGCTTTTTCTGCTTGAGCATTCTTCTTTTTCCAGTCATTTTTATCAGAGTCTTGGGTCATAACTTTTTGGTGCCCTCAACAATTTCAAATAGACTACATGCCTTAAATAAAATTGTAATTTCGATTTCCACACTTCGAACGACTCACTATCTGTTAATTTGGTTATTGAGGACAAATCTTCTGAAGACGCCATTTTTACCACTTTACACGTCTTTTTGGTTATTTTATTTCACAAAGATTTTAAGTTTTTACATTTTTTTTAAATCACGTCGGTTTTAATTTTTATGCACAAAACGGGACTGGGCCCATAACCTGAAATAATTATATTAAAACACCCAGTATTTCACTAACTTTTAATGGAAAAAGTAGAAAAGTTTTATAATAAGAAAACTACATGTTTAGCTTGTCAGTTTTATATATGTATTTGTATACATAACCACACTCTCTTTTATAAGAGGTCCACTACTCGCCCGTTTTACAGCCACAAACAGGGATCAATAATATTCTTAATTTTTAGATGGTGTGGCGCCATCTATAATCAAGTTCATTTAGAAACAAGAAAATTAGGAATAAAAACTGAATTTCTTTTTCTTCAAAACAATTGATTGGATTAAAACTAGTTCGTTCGTAGTTTGTTGATCTGTCATGATATTGATTCACTTTGGTAAAATATTACCACGAACTGAATAAATAAAAAGCATCAAATGCCTTTTAGTAATATATTTTGGCCAACATCGTGAAGACAATGTTTCTAAAAAGATATTTTATACTAAATCTGAACCTAATTCCTACTGAAGTTGTATTTCCACAGGCTGTTTAGCCATTTAGAGTGCTATGAGAATTTGAAGTTCTGCAGAGAGTCTATTTACAATATCCAAATATAATTATATTACAGTACAGTGATTTTTTTTTATTTCCTCGTATCAATATTTCATGAGAAAAAAGTTAATAAGTATATCTAAGTGTACGTAAGAAAGAATGTAAGAAAAAAATGAATATGTTCTTACATAATATGTTGAGAATTACGATTTTTCATTTGATGAGATTTTCTACTTGAAGCAGTGAATTGAAACATAAAAACTAACCATAGAGAATGTAATAAGACGGCCCTCTTCAACCATTAGTATAAGTGAGCTTTTTCAGGAAGGTCAATCGTTAAAACATATCTAAATTTATGCAGTATCTATTCAAGCAAATAAATAGAATATATGGAGGAGAACAAGAATAAAATTGTTTATATTACACATTTATAGTCTCCTCTATTGCCTTATAAGATAAGTAGGTACTTCGATCCTGGTCCAGACCACTACCTTTTTTATAGGCATTCTTTAATCTCTTAGAATTCTCAAGACTACATTAAAAACTTGTAGTTGTTTATATTCATGTAGGCGGAACCCATTATGGGAACCACATGTTCTGCATCTGACAGATTTGTGCATAGAGTTCCGTCAAGGTCGTACGCATTATTTATTTCCACAGGTTTGTGTTTGTAATAAATCACCATATTGGTTTATTCAGTTCTAATTAGTGTAACAAAATTATACAGTCACTAATTTAATTATGTGAATTATTTTATAAACATCTTATGTGACAAAAATATAGCTTATTAACGAAGATTTCTGTTTTATAGTTCATTCCAAATGATTTATAAAAAATTGGGGAGATCATGAATTTTGAGATAAGAATAAAAATGAGCTTCTTGATTTTCCTTATTTATAGACATATCTTTCTAGCATGAAGGTAATCGATCGTCCTGGCACTTAAACGGTAAAGTTAAGATCAATAGTTTATCTTGTGGGATCTATTAGAACTTCAATATTAACGATATGGTTGCCTTCGAATCTTTCACGGTCTTTAGTTAATCCAAAGGTAATATTAGCATCAAGTATTATAATTTCAAGGCTTTTGAGCTCCTTCTCAAATGTTCATCTTTGCATTTTATTGTAACCAATTATAGCAGGCTTCGAAGAACAAACTAAAAGCAACTATCAACATCGATCAATCTTAATAATCAATTCTAAATCTATCTAGTTTTGTACTATCATATGTTTTGAATTACTATTGATTGATATTATTATTTTATCTACCTATAGTTACGACTATGGATCCGTCGGTTACAAGCGTCCAGTGATTAATATAAGTACGCCCTCTGTTGCATATGGGATGATTGGTGTTCGATATTGAATATCAATTCATCATGTCTAATGTCTTGGGTGTTAAAGGATCGGTATTGTAAAGGGATGAGCAGTTTTTAAATAACCATTCAAGAATTGTGCAAACAACAAGATTTATTATGTTTCGGAGTTGTATACACGGATGAACTTGAGTTTTCTTTGAAGGTTTTGTTAATTGTAAAACGTCTTGAGAATGTGAAATATTATTTAAAATATAATTAACAAATCGTAGTGACTAGATTGTAGGGCTAGTATATATAACGGTTGTTCAAATTGTACTAAAATCAATTTTATAGTGATTAATATGCCTAAATATAATCGAATGTTTCAATTAATTATAATACACACTAAATTCAATGGAACATTTTCCATGTGAATACTTACATGTTCAGTTGTATACTGGAGATATTTTTTCTTAAGCGGAAATCAAATTCTAGCTAAACCAAATCAAATACCTATTATATTCACGACAAATTTCAGATAATATTTGAAGCACAGAAATGAAACGAAAGCGCAGATACTGTACTTGTGATAAGTGCGTACGTGCACATCAGGTTATTCAAGAAGGGAGAGAGTGAATCCAAAGATTATATTCTCTTTCCCTTCTTTAATAACTTAATATCCAATACTTTTTAACGCACATTGAGTTATTCAAGAAGGGAAAGGGTGAATCAAATGGTTAGATTCCTTCTTTCCCCTTCTTGAATAACTTAATATCCAATACTTTGTGACGCAAATTCGTTACCATAGCAACCAAAATATACATTATATAGAAATAATCTACTACCTTAATTTTTCTTTGGGTATCTTTACGTTATAGGAGTTTTTTATGAATCCCACTTGCCCATTTGGAAAATTTAGGGATTTATTCATCTGTGGGTCAATAAAGACCAGCTATTGCGAATGCAAAACGAGCTAAAACTCGCGCAACATACGTTAGTGGATTAAGCCAATGTTTGCAGAGAAGTAGTCTTCGACGCATTTATAACCAAGGCAACGAAAATTGGAGGACCTGGTGAAAGTGATGCATACTCCTTATTTTTGTTATGGTTATTGCTTTATGATATTTTCAGTGCGGAGATTGACGAGTAAAAATTTGGGAAAAGAAAATAGCATCGATGTTCATTATTTTAGTTATTTTTCCACCCTTTTCTATTCAATGTCTATTTACTTAAAAAATAATAAAAAGCGCCGATTAGTAGTGAAATTATTTTTTGTTTGGAGGGGGGGGGGTAATTCGTTATTTTTTATGTAGGACACAGATAGGAGTACTTCCGTTACTAGTCTCAACTGATAGTGTGTTGACTTCGATAGATGTTTAGGCTACCGCAGCAGAAGCTAGCTGACTGAACTGGCGGTGAAAACTTGAATTCGAAGGAGAGGTCAGTGAACGTTTGTAAGCCAACTCTGGCTCTAAAAGTTGCCTTAAATTAGTTGAAGGTGGGCAGAACTATCCCGTGCGAATTTGTGTGTATTTTACTGTTCTACTCAGGCGCAATAAGTTCGTTATGGTAGAAATTTGTTCCAACGCTAGTTGCGTTTGAATATAAGGAAGTAAATTTCTGCGTATCATTTGTACCCTTGTTACTTCATCTGGTTTGTTTGTTGAATGTCTTCCAAATAAATTGCCCACTTTCTTATTAGATCCCTGAGATCTTCTACCGATTTCTTCCCATAAGTCAAATTCGTAATCATATGGTTGGAAATCTTCCTTCAGCTTGCTGACAAGTTGATCCCAAGTCTCTGGGTCCGATACCATATGAGGACATCGTTAGTAAAAAGTTCGGCGGCTGACATAGCTAGTTGAGCGGACGGGACATTACGAGATTTTCTTAGCTCTTCCACGCGCTCAAGGCAATTCGCTACACTTGATTGACCATCAAACTGGATTTTCCATCTGGAAATATCAGAATATTGCAGAGAACTGTCGGTTCGTCGTGAGCATTCTTCCAAACCTTGGTCAAGCTGAGTAGAGTGACCTGCGATAAGTGGAGTAAAATTGTTGGAAAGGGGCTTGGAGTATTGATGGTTATCAGATACCGATGTTACTCCTCGTCGAATCTTACTATATTCCGTCTCCTCACAATCATGAATATTGATAAAAAATTGTCAAAACTATTAAAATTGGACAAACCACCTGCTATATTCTATGTGATAGTATTTATCACATAGAATTTATCATATTTTTCCTACCTGCCGACAGGTGTGAAGAACTTTCTTCATCAACATCAAGCTAGACGTTTTTTGCTATTCATATTATTAAATTTGAGATTGTCACTACCGATTTTTAATATAAATTGTATACTACCAAAACTGCCATCTATGGATGTCAGTAAGACTTTGCGCCATGTACACGTCACAAGTTTAGAAAGAATAAAATTTCCATTTAATCAACAATTAAAGTACCCAATCAAGTTTAAATCACAAAAATTTTTGAAATCGCGTAAAATACCATGTCGTATATATTAAATGTATCCATCTTTTTCTATTTTCAATTGATACTTTCAAAGAAACATTCTTCCAAATAAATTTATTCAGATAAAATTTTTTTATATATATATATATATAGTTATTTTCCAACTATTTTTAAGCTGATCTAAAAAATAATTTGGCTTGAAAAAAATTTTATAAGACTTGGCCCAATTTTTGGTATAAGGCTGCAAAAATTGGGCGAAGTCTTATAAACTTTTTTTCATGCTAAATTATTTTTTAGATCAGCTCAAAATTAGTCATCAGTTCATAACGTTCTTCGCCGTTTTCTGGTTTCCAGCTTCCATCTATCTCGATCGGTACATAGATTCTCCTCTATTTCTCTTGCTTGTATGTCCTTTTCTACTCCTTCTCTCCAACTCAACCTAGGTCTCCCTCTCTTCCTTCTGCCGTATGGCGTCCAATCCAGCACTTTTCTTGGTATTCTAGTTTGTTCCATCCTCTGTACGTGTCCATACCACCTAAGTTGATTAACTCGGATATCTTCTGTTAAATTGTGTTTAGTCCCCATTATTTCTCGGATTTTCTCATTTCTGACTTTATCCAGCTTCGATTTTCCAGCAGCACGCCTCCAGTAATACATTTCGGTGGCTTCTATAATTTTAAGTGCGTTTTCCTTTAACGGCCATACCTCACTTCCATAGGAGACGATACTTTTAACTATACTGTTATAAATTTTATGTTTGTTATCCTTTGATATCGTTTTATCCCACAGTATATGGTTAAGTTTTCTAATCGCCTGTCTTCCCAGGTTATTTCGGTATCTAATTTCTTCGTCCATGCTACCCTCGCAGGTGATGTGAACTCCTAGGTATTTGTATTTTCTTGTGTATTTAATCTGTTCTTGTTGTTCTAGAAGTAAATTCCTTTGTTCTCCTCCAACGCACAAATACTCGGTTTTTTTGACGTTCACCTGCAGTCCCCACTTGTCATATTCCTCCGTTAATTTTCGTGTCATATATTCTAGGTCTTCATAATCTTGTGCTAGGACAACTTGATCATCTGCAAAGCTCAACGTGTATAGTGTGTAGCCATCATTTAATGGTATTCCCATATTTCTACACTTCCCTTTCCATAACTTCAAAGCTTGTTCTAAATAGATTTTGAATAGAGTCGGCGATAATCAGCATCCCTGCTTAAGTCCTTTGTTGATGTTGAAACCTTTTGACATTGCATGTCCCTGCGTTATTTTACTGGTATTGTTTTTATATAGTTCTTGGACAGCCTTTATAAGCGTTACGTTGACGTTGGTTTTCTCAAGTGCTTCCCAAAGTTTTATTTGTGGGATGCTGTCGTAGGCTTTCTTGAGGTCGACAAACAGTAGGTGAACTTCTTGATTTCGTGCCAGTTTCTTTTCTATTATCTGCGTTATTGTGAAGAGATGATCGGTGGAAGATCTTCCTGCTCTGAAACCGGCCTGTTCTTCGGCTTCTATATCGCGATATTCGTCTTCGATCCTTCTTTTAACCAGCTTTCCGTATACTCTCGAGATAGAACTTAGGACGGCAATTCCTCGATAGTTGTCACAGATGTCTTTGCTACCTTTTTTATGGATAGTTGTTATGTATTCTTCGGGAATATTCTCCCCATTGAGACACTTTTGGAAAAGGCTAGTAAGTTGTCTATATAGTTTGTCTGTGCCGTATTTGAGCAGCTCTGGTGGAATGTTTCCAGGGCCTGGTGATTTTCTATTCTTCAGATTTTGACAGATTTGTTTAACTTCTGCACTCTTGACCCTAATCGGAGATGCTAATGTTCTTATTTCGATGCGAGGTTCGGGCTCTTGTTTTTTATATGCCTCTCTATTTTCAGTCAGGAGCTTGTCGAAGTATTCATCCCATTTTTGATACCTTAAAATGAATATCGATTCACGATAGTATCGGAATTAAAAAGATCGACGATATTTATCGATTATTTTCTAAAAAAATATCGATATTCCCTACCCATTCCTAGCCTCAGTACATGTAGGACATAGTGAGAAATTATTAGGTTAACAAAGGCTTAGGAAAATAATATTGTGGGACAATTGGCTAGTGAAGTTTCTAAACATAGGATATTACAAGATGCGAGGACAATTGAGAATTGGAACAAATAAATGTTATAAAAAGAACAGGAGATATACCTTATTTAAACAGAAAATATAATATTAGTGTTTCAAATAAAACTCACGGTTTCTAGTTAATACCACAATATAATAAAAATTGTTGATAATTCTAAAAAATTGACAATTATTTCGATAAATCAATATCATCGTCAGAATGACAGAAGTTACATTCTGACGATGATATTGATTTATGGAAACAATCGTCAATTTTTTAGAATTTTCAACAATTTTTATTATATTGTGGTATTAACTAGAAACCGTGAGTTTCATTTAAAACACTAATATGAGTAGATTTCCCGAAGTAAGGGTCGAGACAGTTAATTTCAAAAAATATAATATTGACATAAAAAGGCATGCAGATGATATCATAGCTACAGCTTTGAAAATTGGTTTGTACTCCATTACTTTATATCTAAAAATTTACAAAAATTAAAAATATTTCAAATTGACTACAAAATGTCCTTATTATGCAACAATTTACTAGTTTGAATTGGACTAAGGTGATAGTAACACATTTTATGAAATTTAAAGAAAATCGAGTATATTGATTAGCTTTTAGAGATAGGCTTCTTTAGTAATACAAAAATTCAATCCATATCATGTGATTTTAAAAGGTGTATTAAATTTGCTAAATGCAGTTTTAATACTAGGAGGTTTATTTTATTAGTATTATGTACATTGCTTTTTGGGGTGTAATGTGAAGGTTAGTGGTAATGGAATGATTAATTTTAGGTGAATATTACCCAGGTTTAGAGGTTGAGGATTTTGCACTAGGGCTCATGAATGGTGTTATGGAAAAGAAACTTAAGATATTTAAATCACACAATTTGCATAGAAAGAACTCATGGCGCCAACAAAAGGAATTGGGATTTAACAATAGTTTCGATTAATGATGAATTCAATATGGGTTTTCCAGTGGCATTTTCAGTTACCAATATGTGAGATCAAAAGGCACGGGAATTCTTTCTCAGATCTCTTAGGAATAGGTTGGGCGAATCAATTGTAGCCAAATATATAATGAGCGATGACGAGTCAAAATATTACAATGCGTGGACCAAATGTATAACTGTTAGAACCTCCCCCCACCAAGAAGACTTCTCTGGATGTGGCATATTATTAAAAATTGGAATATTCAAGGAAAATCAAAGATAAAAAAACCTGGAAGTTAAGAAGATGAAAGCAGGAATGAGAAGTATATTAAAAGAAATAGATGTTAGAACACATTTGAAGAAAAAAGTGACAAGTAGGTATTCTAAATATTTAAAAATATATTTTTTTATTGATAATTAGGTGTAATTTTTTTCAATTATTTTCATTAAATAGACTATTTGCTATTTTTGTGTCAATTTTCATTTATTACAATCCTTACTAAAAACGTATCTGAGGCATATTGAAATTGCCATCACGTTTTTATCCATAAAAAATAATTTAATAAAAAACAAGATCTTGTTTTTGAGGTTATTATTTTACTGTTGAGTTATATTTGTTTAAAATTCGTAATATTTTTAAATGCATTAAGGTAGATACATTCCAATTTACATTAAAATATCATTACATAATCATGTGCTAAATACACAAAATGAAATAAATTGCAGTTTAATAATATCCAAAAAATTGTGTATTGTAAGTTAGACATTATTATGTGCTAAATACACAAACTACTTGCAGTAGTTCTGGCACAGTCGTGTAATGTGTGTTTCGACCTTAAGTCACTATTTCTAATAGAGGTAGTGTCAAATGAAGTAGGAATTACATTCTCTATGCTGGTATCTTGTTTACATCTCACCACCTTTTGATAGCTTAAACGGAAGTTTTGTCCTTTCTTATTTTATGCCAAGTGACAAAAAAAAAAGTAGTGAGAAAATTACATGACACTTATCAGAAGGTGGTGAAACTAGTGATGTTAAGTAAGAATATTCCCAATGAGAAATTTATAAGGGAATATTCCTAATTAGGAATTTATAGGGAATAATAAGACAATTTACCACCCTGTATCTCATTAACGACAAGACTTATCACACATGTTTATAAGAACTTTTCGTCTTAAAATGGAGTGACGAAGCGCCCACTACAATATTTTAGATCACTTAGGAAACACCCTGTATAATTGATCCACTAACATAATTAGTAACCATTCTTTGGAAAAAGGAAAGTGGCCCAAGTTATTTAAAATAACGATTCTTACTCCAATTTATAAAAGCGGAGATGAGACTTTAAGTATAAAGTATCGGCCTATATCCCTAATTCCACATATGTCAAAGGTATTTGAGAAAATAATAGAAAACAGACTTGGTTCTTAAATTAAATTAAATTTCACCTAACCAATTTGGCTTTAAACAAAAAAATGCATGATTCAGTAAGTAGGAACAAGGTGTGCTTATGTGCCTTCCTGGATCTTGCAAAAAGTGTTTGACACTGTTATCCACGGCAAACTCTTACAGACGTTAGAATGTATGGGCTCACAAAACAATTCCTTACAATTATTTCAGAGCAACCTATCTGGCAACGAGTGGATAAATAACTAAGGAATACTTTTGGATTCTGTGTTATTCAATCTTTGTATAAATGAATTGTTTTCAGTGAGCAGTTTGACATATAAAAATTATGTTTCCTGTGTGCATCTGTGAAATATCATACTATGAAAAATGAAATTTACTTACCTGCACATATCGTCACCTGAGGTCAGAACTAGCCTATGTCCATAATTTATCCAAATGCGCTTTTCCCCCCACTATTATTGAACAATACCTCCTGAATTCAGTGCAGAAGTAGCCTAACTGCAGAGCGGTCGATTTGTCCGCAAATCGATTAATGGTAAATAGTCTATGTCACATAACAATATATTATTTTGTGTAGAAGGAGTCTAAGTCCCAATGCTAGCCTATGTGCTTTTTACAAGTTGGACAAAGGATAGTTCTAGTTGACATTGAATATTTGAGTGCATCTGTTTAAATGGACATAGGCTTATTCTGACTTAAGTTAAAACTCGCAGAAAGTGTTAGTGAAGTTTAACTCTTTATTTATGAATTATTTCTGCAGTGTTCTGAATTATTTCGAAAACGATGTATAGGCAGCGAACACGAAGAATTGTTGATGCAATTCACCAATCAGAAACGACGAGGAAAAACTGTAAGTACAATATATCTATCTGTCTATATAGTTGTATATTTTAGAAAAAATGCGGTTATTTTCACTGTGGTTATTTATAATATAATAACTGCATACATTTTTTAACATGTTTGAGGAGACTTGTTTTCATATTTTATATCATTTTTTTCAAGATAATCACTTAAAATGACGGGTGATGTAACTTTTTTATATTCTACGCCAGCGAAAAATATGTCGGAGTTTGTATGAATGTATTTTAAGTACTTTTCGTAGGTGTGACGAGCAACAATAATAATTGTTAATTCAAATGTTACATATTTTTTTATAGTTGTATGCTTTGATGTTTTTCCACTACATATCTAAGTCTTAGGTGTGCATTTAAAAATAATGTTTCCGAAATTCAGAGTTCTATTTGGTTTCAGGTTCAAAAGAAAAAGCAACCTTGCAATATCCAACAGAATCAAAGAAATCTTCAACAAAGGAAGCTTTAATGTCTAGTAGTGCCTGTTTGATACATCCTCCCGAAGTTGATGTAATAGAAAATTTCACTTATTTCAACTCAATACTTGCTTCAGACAGCTATTTTATCGACAAAGTTGGAATAAAAATATGTGAAACTTCTTCTTAGAGTGTTTTCACCGAATCTAATACGAAATTGTTCACTGTACCAGATCATTCAAATTGTGACATGGGAAAAACGAAAATAGAACATCAGTTCACTTCTGATACATGCGAAAATCTGGGACATTTATCTGGTGAACAAGAAGCTAAATGTGACGAAGTAACGCCAATCAGTAAGTTTCTAAAAAAAGGAACTTCACTTCGATGTACAGTTATTATCAAACTCTCCTAATAGTGTCTTCTGAGATAAGCCAAGTTGAAATGGAGTTTTCTTTGCTAAAGGTAGCCAACAATGGCGTCCATATGTTGGCTTCTAATATTTGCGAAAATGGAGTATCGTCTTCTCGGAAAGAAGAAGATAAATGCGAAGAAGTAGCACCTTCTACAAGTGGACTCCAACAAAAAACGCAACTTCAGCTAGACCTACAGTTATCATCTTCAGAGTCGGATCCCTACGGTACTGACAACGACTCACGTGATCCTGATTATCAGCAAACTTCTTCAGAAAACGAAGAAAGTGGAAGTAATAATAAGAATTTAAATGAACATCCAAAAACGTCAAGAAAAAGAATAACGCAATACAGAAAACTGGAAAAGATACAGAATTCAAAAGAAACGAAATTCTGGAGAGTCCTATATAAACTGGAAAATAAATACTCGGCCTCGTCGAAACGTAAAACCACCTTGCCAAAATTGTCGAATGAGATGTTCAGAAAAAATTACAGAGAATCAAAGAGTTGTTTTATTCGAGGAATATTGGGCCTAAGGAGATATCAATAGGCAAAGAGACTTCATAGCCAAGTATGTTGAACATAAAAGAGAAATGAGACAACGTAAAAGGCCAAATGATAAAGACTCTACCGATGTTACAAGTAGGCGAACATTTACATATTTTTTGCCTATTGAGCAGATAAAGATTCAAGTCTGCAAAACATTTTTGTCAACACATTAAATATTAGTCCTCAGGTTGTGAAAACAGTTTTTAATAAAATGGGAAGCGCCGGAGTAGTGAATGAAGATAGAAGGGGAAAAGCATCAAAAAACAACCTCCTAGATAAAACCGTCAAACAAAGCGTTAATAATCATATCAATTCATTCGAAACTATTGAGAGTCATTATTGCCGCAAAAGCTCTTCTCATTTATACTTACCAGCAACATTGAATATAGAGAGGATGTATACACTTTACGTTGAATATTGTGTGGAAAATAACATTCCTCGACCTGCTACTGAGAGCATGTACAGAGAAATATTCAAGAACGATTTTAACCTATCCTTTCATCATCCGAAGAAAGATTTGTGTGACATTTGTTACAAATACCAAAACTCCACACCAGACGAACGGGTAGATTTAGAAATAGAGTACCAAAATCATATTCAGAACAAAAATATTGCTAGGGGTCTAAAGAATTCTGACAAGGAGAAGGCTCAAGGTAATACTCAAATCTGTGCAGCTGCTTTTGATTTGCAGCAAATATTACCTGTTCCAAAATCGGAGGTAGGCTTAGCCTATTACAAGCTTAAATTATCTACCTTCAATTTCACTGTATTCAATTTAGCCACCAAGGAATGTGATTGCTTCATGTGGTATGCATGTGTTGCGAAAAGGGGCTCTTCTGGAATTGGAAGCTGCCTGCTAATGCTTATATTAGACCATATTTCCAAAGGCGTCAATGAATTCTGTTTCTACTCTGATAATTGTGCAGGACAGAATAGAAACAAAAACTTGTTTTCACTGTACAACTATCTGTCGCAAAAATATAACGTTATTATAAATCATACATACCTCGAACGTGGACATACACAATCAGAAGGTGATTGCGTTCACAGCGTATTCGAAAAAGCAGCAAGAAGTGTACCCATAGCAACACCTGAGCAGGGGTATACACTCGTAAGAACTGCCAAAAGGAAGCAACCTTATCTGATTCACGAAATTTCCCAAGATTAAGTTTTTGATTTAAAGGACCTACATTTGAAAACCACCCTAAATACTGAAAAAGAGAAAGCAGGTGAAAGAGTCAACTGGAATAAAATAAAGATCATTAAGAGTTCTCCAGATCATTCCGATTGTATCTTGTTGAAATACAGTTATAAACAAGACTCATTCAATATTATAAATTTGCTGGAAAAGGGTAGGAAAAAAATGATTAGTGTTACAAAAGACTATAAATTAAAGACATAATATAACGAGCCTATCCCACTTACCAAAAAAAATACGATCATTTGCAGTTCCTTTGTGAAAAATGCGTATCATGACTTCTTTCGTAATCTTCCATATTCTAAGCAAGCAGAACTGGACAATGATTCTGATAGAGAATATTGTTTGCTTTTTTGTTTAAATTTTTTAGGTTCTATTTTTTCGGTAAGTTATGATCTTTCGTTGTCTTTCATATTTCAAGCAATCAGAACTGATGAACAATGATTCTATTTTTGACATTTTTTCCTGCTTCATTTTTTTGGACCAGTAAGAATAAAACAAATAATCACTTAACGTTTTGTTCTTAGGCATTAACTTTTTTAAACAGCAGCCATGTTGATTTATAGAACTGTAATACATTTTTTTGTAATTTGTTTTTCTTTATTTAATACCTTGATACATTATAATACCGTTTTAAGCAAAATTAGCTCAAAATTCTGCTAATAATTGAAATTTATGCAAAGTATTGGAATGACATGTAAAAATCGGAAATAGCCTATGTCCTATATATTTCCAAATACTTAGTAGCTTATGTAAAATGATGGACATAGAATATGTATCCAAGGTGCTTTAGGTAGCCTATGTCCATTATTTTCTAAAAACAATGGAATAGGATAATTCATTATATACCTTATTTTGTTTTAATGCCTCTAAAGATGTTTGACTATATTTTGAAGAACATTCTTTAAAAGGTTTTTTATATATACAAAAAAAAACAGATTCTCCTGTAAAATTTTAAAAATGTGTCTTAGGCTGGTTCTGACCTCAAGTGACGATATATATGAATCCAAAAATGACCACTTATATGTAGTTCCTATGATGACAAAATCTTTATTGAAATCCTTCCTCTTAACACAACCAAATAAGTTTTGTGAAATTAATATCTGCAATATCTCTTCATTCTCTGCAATGTCTATCCACTTCATTCATTTTATGTATAATTATGGTGTTTTTTTATTTACCGAAACAGATGTTGAGGTTAATTCATTCATCTCTGGTATAAAAATTTCAGTATTTATAATTAAGAAATTGGCTTTCATAAGTTGTTCGGGATACTAATGTTCAATTTCGGTTTAATACCGATTAACTGATTGTGAAATTAATTTTTATAGGAGAAATTGATAACATAATTGAAAAACTTATTAACATTTGACATAACAAAATGGCAAATGACATTTGTGTTGTGACGTCAACTGACGCTGTTATGAAGACGATACAATTCGATGATTTTAGGAACGGTGCTCGAGAATATCATTTTTAGGAACTATTCGCAAATAGAGCATTCACAGGCTTGCGTATACATCACGTTGGTAACGATGTCAAGAATAGCGCACTGGTTCGAGATTTAGGGCAGATGAAACTTAATCATCGACCACCACACCTGCAGGAAATGAATGATCGGTGGAGACAGAGATTTTCCTAAAGAAATATCGAAACCACACATGACCAAGGTTCAACTTTAGACATATTTTAACAAAAGTTACAACTTTTATTTTTTAGAACTGAATATCTTTTTAATAAATATATAGAAAATTATAATCGATGCTGCAAATGGAAGATCATACATGAATTATATTGCAAATGTATGCATAATTTGCCCGTAGATAATATACTTTTCAACTAATTAAGAGAAATAGAAATGCGGGAAGAGGAAAAAGACGAAATTTTTGGTATAAGAGTGCCTGTCGTCTAGCGCAAAAATATGTAACAGAGGGTGGAGTCGAGACGTTACATGGCGCGAGTGACGAGCAATCAATCTTGATACCTATACTTCATTCAATTTATTGATAGAAACTTATAATCAATACAATACGTTTGGGTTTATGAATAGGTATCAATATACGAGTATAACGTAAATAGTGAGTAATTTCAATAATCACAAATAGTAAATTTAAAATTTGATCGCTAAAGAATACCTAGTATTCTTTTGTTTATAGATACGTAGATAAATGATCTTCAAATATTGCATAATGACAAATAGTATTTGTGGCAGGGATTAGTTATTAGAAAGTAGCTTTAGATATAACAAACATTGACCAATGTTTGGCAGGACAACGTCTGCCGCGTTCAGGTAGTGAATTTTAAATTGAATTTCGATGAAACCTGTCAAGAAATGCTTAGGCGGCCAAAAAAAAAAACCCATCATAGTAGATACCACCTTGTTCTCCTTCGTATTATGTACCGTGTCTTATTAAATTGACACAATTTATTTATCTCCAAGACTCCAAGAGTTAAAATTTCTAAGTTCGGATGACTACCATAAATTTTACAACAAGCTTAGTCGTAACTGTGGATCTGAGAAGTGCACTCATATTCGTGCTATAGATAAGCCTTAACAAGGTCCCTCTGTCATAGAGAAACAATCTGAAGTTGCCGAATAATTGAAAATAAACTCATTTTTTATCACATAAAACATCAAAATTTGTTTTGTTTTGGCTTCTCAGCTGCCTTCAATAATTATTTTGTATTTTATAATTTCAAAGTCTAAGTTCCGTTAACTCCTAATGAGTAATTTTATACCGATGCTCTAGTTTAAACAATGGTAAATTTTTCTAAATCAATTCAATCATTTAGAACAAGTTTAAGTTCTGTTACATAGGTAGCGCTTATCTATTTTACAATGTCTCAGCAATATGTCTGTCGTATGTGTCATAATTAACCAATTTTGAATTGTAAACTAATCCTTATCCATAAATTTTGGACAAAATTTTGAATCATTAACATCAATATTGCTCCCACACAGAGGTTGTTTCCATTTCATAGGTCCTATTGCAGTATACCCCTTCAGTTATTTAAACTTTTTTTTCAAATTACACTTGCCTCGAAAGGTTTGTAAGCGACCACAGAGAACTTAATACTCTAAAGTTATAAAATATATTCCCCTAGCATCTGTAAGATTTCATCATAAAAGTTATCAGTTTCACATTTTCTACTTTTGCTTACTTACTTAATAAAAAAGTCCAATTAGCTAGATCAATTATATCACGCCGACCCTCCTCGTAATATAATATTAGACAATCTGTTTCATTCACCATTTCAATGAAAGCTATATCCCACGGCTGTCATATTGAGTTATTACAAACAAACCTTCCATAAAGGCAAGTACGCGTACGTCTCAAAGATAATCATGAGAGCACCCCCTTTTGAATCCAAGTAGTTTACCAGCTGTTGCAGTTACGAGAATATGCATGTTTTATGTACACAACATATAGGTACATGTGTAATTATAGTTTATATATCTAGATGTTAGTCAAAACACCTGTTTTGTTACATTTTTATTTCCCCCTTTTTATAAATATGCTGTCAGCACATAATAATGAAAAGGTTTTTGTGTGTTATTCAGGATTAATCATACAGGACAATGATGTAAACGGCTGTTTAAAACCCAAACAATAACGTCATGCCTTGTTAACAATTACTTTTTTTTTTAAATTATAAAGTATGATCGTTTTATTTTTTTCTGTGAAAAACACAACTTTAACTTGAATTTCTGGAATTTAATGAAAATCCTTAAAATCAGAAAGATTTGATAAAGATATACGCTGAAGCGACAGTGGACGTATCAAGATGGACTCGCCAAGAAGAAGAAAGTCCGTAATTAATATCACTGAGAAATTTGAGATACTTTACCAATGAACGGTTAGACAAGTAGCTAAATGGACAAATAGAAATATTAGTGTTTTCAAATGAAACTCTTGGTCTCTAGTTAATTCCACAATATATTGTGGAATTAAGTAGAGACCAAGAGTTTCAATTAAAAACACTAATATGAGCATATTCCACGAAGTAAGGTTCGAGACAGTTAATTTCATTAAATAGAAATATGGTTAGAAGAGAAGACGGGGAGTGAATACTAAAGAAAAACTATAAAATTGAAGCTGGCGAAATACAACGAAGTTCATTCCAATTTCAATCAACATTATTAAGAATATTAACATCTCATGTGTTACGTATTGCACATACATTGATAATTACTGCACTGTATTTCCAGTTGTTAGATTGTTTATAAAATAAAAATCGAAGTCGGACACTATTAATATATTTACAGAACTATACACAAAGTACTTTTTATACAAACATTTGCCACCAATAACTTACTAACATACGAGTCTACTAATTTAGTTGCCGAGAGATACTTGAGCGGAAATACAATACTTGAGTTACTTCAGTAAGGTACTGAGATACAACTGAGCTGAACCGATTCACTAGAAGAAGCATTCAAGACTGTCGTTTGAGATGAGATATTTTTCAAAAAAAGACTCGTAAGCCCCCCTAAAACTAGAAATACGGAAATCCACTTAATCTGGTATTCTTAAAATCGGTCATGTGTGCAAATTATAGAGCAAATATTCAACAGATATTTGCTACCCAAAACCCTTTTCAGATAATGCCATCAATAAAATTGAATAGATATTTTTACAAATGGCTCATTGAAATGTTTATTAATGAACAAACAAACAAAACAAAAGGTATTCAGCGCGGACAATAGTTTTCGGAATACAAAAAGGGAAGTAATTTCTTTTATTCAGAACAAATGTTTTGTAAATTCTATTCAACATAGAATTTCACAGTTTGAATCATCTTTTCGAACATACTGCCCGCGACAACCACCTAAATGAAAATTTACATACGTAAACATAGCTACTGTACAAGAAGATAGGAAAGTTAGACCTTTTCACAAATTGGCAATACCGAGATTTTTGTGATGCGTCGGGTGTACTGACTTCCGCTGGTTTTAAGGCGAACAGCACGAACTCGACCACCCTTACCAGGAATCGTGTTAATCACACGAGCTAGTGGCCAAGTGAGTGGATGGGATAGTTAATCTTTTACCAGGACCAGATCATTAGGCTTAATGTTCCTAGTGAACCATTAAGGTCTATTCTGGAGACGATTGGAATAATCAATCGACCATCTTTGCCAGAACTATTGCTGAATCTGTGTGCACTTTTGCAAAAACGTTGTAGTGAATTGCTCGAAGGTAAATGTTTGCTTCCCCATAATTCTGTGCAGATGATTTTAGGCGCATTTAATCGCCACTTCCCAGAACCCTTACCAATGAGGAGATTTTTGGGGTATGAATTTCTATTGAGTTTTATTGTTGGAGAGAAATTTGAGTATCGTTTTGGAGGAGATAGTCGCTCAGTTCTTTGAGTTGGTTTCACGCTCCAACAAAATTGGTATCATTATTACAATATATCACGGAAGGATGCCAACGACGAGCAATAAACCGCTTAAGAGCAGCTATGAACGAGTCTGTGGATAAATCAGAAACGAGTTCCAAATGCACTGCCTTAGTAGCCATGCAAACAAATAGTGCCAAGTGAGATTTTACAATTGGATCTTTGCGTAAGCGATACGATTTTACCATGAAGGGTCCACAAAATATATGCCACTTTTATAAAGGGTCTGGATGGGGATACTCTATCCTTGGGTAACTCCACCATGATTATTGTGACATAATGGCATTAAACCTATGACACATTACACAACTTCTAAAAATTATTTTTAACTCGCGGAGACCGTCCAAGTACCAGTCGCGTAGCCGGACGTTGGAGAAGACGTTTTGGGGGCCACTGTGTCCTAAACGAAAATGCGCATGTTTGAGTAAGAGAGAGACATTGTGCTCTTTGGAGAGGAAACAGTATGGGGTGTTTCTGCTAATACGGGATATCTGCCTGCAATAAGCGTCCACCGAACAGGATACTATCGGAAAAATGTGCCTAAAAAATGTATAATAATTACTGAAGTGGAAAAGACATCTTCTTTTGAAAAAGGATTGTTATTATATTAATAAACAGATTTCTTTAATTAATTGTTTCTTATTTACATTTTACATATTTACTTTCCCACTATCTCCCATAGTTTTACATAACATTAGTGAAAACCGCATTTAAATCAGTGAACGATACCACATTTTTGCCAAAAATGGCAGCACTACTGGACTACCTTAACTCAATGCCAACCAAATTTCTAGCGTGCATACGACGTACGGCACGTACTAGGTCTCGTGTGAAGCGAGATTTAAATCAATTGCAAATGCTCTCGAGCTTTTTGTAATAATTAACAAAATTAAAATTGTGAAATTCTTTTAAGGTCAAAGTTATCGACGTTTAAAGAAAACAAACAATTCCTCTATACCTTTTGGATACCTACCCCTTCATGCAGAAAACCTTAAAAAAAGAAATTTTCTATTTAATCAAAATTGTAGTAACACTGGTCAACCATTTTAGAACATATTTTCCAGATGTTCATGCATGATTTTCATTTAGATACATAGGTTTTGGTAAATTTGCGATAATTCTGTTACAAGATATTGGTCTAGGACCATTTTTATGTGGTCACTGCATATCAGCAGACAATTTCGATTAAACCCCTTATTTATTATGAAAAATACGCAAGATCACAATTTAGAATTGATTGGTATTCTTAGAAATTCGAAAACAACAATCACTTTTTAAAACCAGTGCATTCTAATCATTATTAGTTGAAACGCCAACCCTGTTCAAGAATTTTAGGAGACTTCATGTACAGATTATAAATAAACACTATTGTGAATATTTCAATCAATTAGTTTTCAAATTTTCCATGACGGCTCTGTTCGGTGAAGGAAGGATATGACACACGGTGAATGCGGAATCACCTTCTTTTGCGTCAAGGTAATTTCATAAAAACATCAACCAACTCCAATTTCAAGCAGACATTGTGTTCATTGTTAGAGTTATAAAACATTCTATATATTTTTTGAAATTTCTAACCCATAAATTTGTTGTTTATTATTTGGAGGATTGCGCCATAAGAATAATTTTAGCTTCTTCAACAAAGGGTTGTAGGTATGGTAACAAATGTGAATGTTTTCCCTCACTACAATATTGATACGAAATAGCACACTAGTGTAGTTAGTCCCTGAATCCGACTCTGTATAAGCCATGTATGAAAGTTAAAAATTTGAAGGATGCGCACAGATTTCTTAGAACTGTTTACGAGTTTTTTTTGTGACTATCTTATCCAGACTTTGTTTTTGTTACCAGTCTTATCTAGAAAATTCCAGGGAGCCGATTGTTTTTGTGTAAGCTGCAATCTAGCGGGAGAAATGAGTTTAGACAGTAATCTCGTGATATAAACAGCGAACAAGTAAATAGTCTAAGTAGTGAAGTATTTATATAAATTAATGTAAGTGAATATACTGTGTATATAATATAAATTAGTGAATAGTGTAGTGAATAAATAAATTAAGTAGGTGAACCTTCCGTGGGGTGTAAGGGGTGAAGGTCTAATATGCCAACCCAAACGTCAACCTCACCTACTCGTGCGATAACAATAATGTTATCCGGCGCACCCTGTTAGTTAACCGACGAGGCTCTGAAGACCGAATGATTGCCGGAATAAGCAGTCCAGCTCTAACTTGTGAACGGCTACGGGCGGAGGAACAAGTAGAGGAAAGGACACTCCCTTGTCATGAGGTTGAGAAATCGGCCTCAAAGGCGGATGAATTACTAACAGTAGTCAACGGCACGAGAATGAAGAAGGCGCAGACCTTAGATGGTCAAGGGATGCTAAGAACCCCTGCGTTTCAAGCTAGGAACCACCCGAAAGTGGAAACGTACAGAAAAAAGATTGAAAATACATTGAAAAATGGCAATACACCTCTAAAAATTGGTACATGGAAGGCCAAATCACTTTATGCAGCGGGAAAAACAAACAACATAATTGCAGAGATGGGAAGAGTGTAAACGTCCTCGGAGTTAGCGAAGTCAGGTGGCCCGGAACAAGAAAGATAAATATAGAAGATCATACAATGTATTGTAATGTTTTTCTTATTTATTAAAAGTTTTTATTACGGGTGGGATAAATTTCAAACACTCGGTATGGCTACTTACTAATTTATTTAAACACTAACTCACTAACACTTAATTTATATATACTTAACTAATCACTTAAATTTAATTTATATGCACACAAACTTGATAATTAATTAGCACTTTACTGTTCGGTGTATTTTTGTTTATTTATTCCACGAGATCACTTTATCAACTAACTCTTCCGCTGATCGGTCCTTATTTATATTAATGCCTTTCTTACTAGAAAATTCCGGGCTGCGGCTTACACAGACACAAATAATTTTTCTGGCCTTTTCTAGATAACTCTGGTCACAAAAACAATGTTTAGATAAGATTGTCCCAAACAGTTAGAAAAACACTGCGTATCCCCCATAATTTTAATTTTCATACCTGGCTTAGACAGAGTCGGATTAAGGGTCTATACCAGTGTGCTGTTTCGTAACAGTATTACAGTGGGAATTATGATCCGCAACATTACAACGGAGTTGCAATTATAATAGATAACAAAAATAATAAGGCTGTCAAATCATTTGTACCACTATCAGATAGAGTCGCACTATCACAACTGAAAGCCCACCCTAGAGATATCAATATTGTCCAGGCATACGCCCCCACAACAGAAAGCCATGAAAATGATATACTCAGGTTCTATTCAGAAATCAAACAGTTGTTAAAGTTGACAAAAAAGAATGAAGTTAATATCATTATGGGAGACCTTAATGCCAAAGTAGGAGAAGGGAGAGTATTGGGTATAATTGGAAATTGGGGTTTGGGTGAAAGAAACGAACGAAGCGATCTATTGGTAGACTTCTACCAAGAAGAAAATTTTGTTGTGACAAATACGTGGTTTAAATTGCCAAAGCGAAGGCTATACACATGTCCCCCGGAGACACTAAGACTAACATAATAAGAAATCAAATTGATTACATATTAATTGATAAACGTTACCGAAATGGGATAAGTGATGTGAAAACGTACCCTTGGGCCGATGTCGGATCCGATCATAACCCTGTCGTGGGAACAATATACCAAAATTCGAGCTCAAATTGAAAACGCAAGAGCAACGTTCGTGAGAATGAAGACATTTCTAACGAATGCCACCCTGTCACTCGATACCGTTTCGTGAAGTCATACATTTATTCTGTCCTCTTATATGGCACGGAATCCTGGACAATGGGAAAGAGGATAATGCAGCGACTGGAAGCATTTGAAATGTGGATCTTCCGCAGACTTTTGAATATACCATGAACCCGAAGAATGACAAATGAAAATGTTATAAGAATGATGGAAACAGACAGGGAACTTTCACAACATGGGAAACAGCGCAAAACTGGTTTTCTGGGACATGTATACAGAGGAGAAAAATATCAATATTTGAGATATGGAGGGAAAGATAGAGGGCAGAAGAGGACCCGGAAGACGAAAATGCTCATGGCTTAAGAATATAAGAGAGTGGACAGGATTTGACACATGTACCCTATTGAGAGCAGCAAGAAATAGAGAGGAGTTTGCTGGTATTGTCGCCAACCTTCAGTAGTGAAGAAGAAGAACCTACCGTGTGTATGAATTTATCCCACCCGTTGTATAAAAGCGTTTAAACAAATGAGAAAAACATCACATTGGTGTCAGAAGTGGGATAATATAAATAAATAATCACGTAATCATGGCCAAGAGACTAAGTGACCTGAAAGTGACAGAGTTACAAGCAGAATTGGTAAATCGTGAGTTGGAAACGTCCAGTAAGAAGAGTGAATTGATAGAAAGACTAAAAATGGCATTGAAAAATGACGGCTTAAATCCAGAAATATTTTTATTCAATGACGAGGCTTCCACCTCAATCTCGTCAATTTCTGCCATGAACAATGATATTTCTGATAGCAGGGACAAGATGTCTACTAGTATGGACGAGAAGATTTCAACCATGAAGAACGAGATTTCAGCTATGAAGAACGATATTTCTGCCGATATGTTATCAATGAAAAACGACATTGCCGCTGACGTCGAAAATTAAATTTAGTCACTAAAATTGGATATTGAGAATAAGATGTCAATGATAGGAAACCAGATGGACGAGAAAATCAAGCAGTTAGAAAGAAATATGACACATTCAAGATCTCAAGACACGCCAGCGGAAGAAAAGAAGACCGAGCAAACAAAACGTTACATCCAGAAACACCCCCTAAGTTAAAAGATATTAGCAGTTTTGCCCGAGTACAAGGCTCCAACATTCGATGGAAAGACATCGTTGACCAATAATGTGAAACAAATTGAAGCAGCCGCTAGAGTGAATAATTGGTCCGATAAGGAGAAGGTAGTAAACCTAACCACCGCGCTCCGGGGAGATGCCTTAAATGTACTTCAGGCGATACCTCTTAAAGAAACGGACGACTTTGAGCAGCTGAAAAAGAAGCTGGACATGCGATACGGTCACGAGAATTCGGAACATTTGTACAGATTCCAGCTGAAGAACCGAAGGCCGAAACGTGAGGAAACCCTTCAAGAGTATGAACTGGATATTGCCAGACTAGTTCGAGTTGCTTATCCATCAGCACCAGATAACATGATGGAATCTTTAGGTATCCAGGCCTTTATTGACGGCTTATGTGACCACGATATGGAGAAGACGCTTCGATTAACCCATCCAAAAACATTGGTCGCTGCATTGACTGCTGCTCTTGAATATGAAGCAGCCACGATGGCTTCGGGATACAACAATGGTTGTACCATGCACGAAAATGACGATGACAAACTTGACCAGATCGTCAACTTGTTTAAAGCTATGGCAGTCAAGAAGCAGGAGAAGATCAAATGCCGGAAGTATGGCGAGCTAGAGCACGTACGCTGTCCGTCTAAGCGCCCCAAGACTCCTGCAACCCAAGAACTCCGGCCACAGGGGAAATCAGATAGCTGATGTGAATCACCGAAAAGCCAACTCTTTGCCTAGACGGTCATACCCTGTAGACTATTCTCAAAGCAACAAGTCGAAATCTAAGGAAGTTGCAGTTTTAAGAATGACAGTAGTCAATGAAGAATGGTCACCCACCAGGATCAGAGAAGATCAGGAGAATGATCCTCACCTACAGAACAAAATCTAACTTTCCTTTCGTGTTCAACATAATTAAAAGATCTTGATCTTCAAAAATGTAAAACACCTGTACCTGTAAGAAAAGGATGTTTTGTTATTCGTAAGCGCTACTAATACTTGGTATAATTTTTTGAAATTGGAATTAACTTGATTTTCGATAATAGTGTATTTTTAGGTTCTCACAATATGAATCACAAATCATGGGAATATCAATAGATGAAATAATGGAAATAAGTGGATATGCAATTCACAGAAAGGATATGGATGAACTAATAATATGCATGAAAATAAAAACCAATAGCACAAATGCGGCGACTTGGAGATTATTTGTAACTATGTAATTCATATCAACTTCCACATTTTTTCGTGTGGATGAGACAGTTGGACAACGGTAAAAGACTAACACACTTGACTATCACAAGAGCGACAGCGAAATAATATACAAACGTTATTGGTAGATACGAAAAATATTTGAATAATAACTTTTCAATTTTCAATTTGGTTGTCAAATTATTTATATTTCATGCTATCTTTGTATAAAATACAATATACTACCACTAGCCCAACTAATACTTCTATAGTTAAGAAATGAATCGTTCTTATAGAATTCCACAACAAATATATTATACTCATTTTTCTAGAAATCGATAGTCGAAAATTATTAGAGCAAATTACAGGACTTCGTATCGAGAATTACGTAATATTCACTTCACAACATGTAGTATATAGATATGTAGAGATCATTTTGAAGCAATTAACAATAGTATTTGACAAATTTCAGGTATGCAGGGGATTTAACCCCAACAGATCAAAAGGGTACTCAGAGGTACACACAAGTATTCGAAAGTGACGAAATCGAGTGAATTATTTGGACAGAGAAGAGAAGGAGAAAAGGCCTGAAATATTCCAAATTAGCTTTAGATTTAGAGTGGCTGTTAAAATATCATTACAAATCTTAAATTGAATGTGACGATATAAAATTTTACAAAAATTGAATACCAATGTGTTAGCAAAACACGCCACAAGTTTGAAATGAACATTAGTTCAAATTTAATGAAGTTTTAAACAAATTAGATTGCTTTATTTCATCGTTAAAATTTTACAGTTTTTTCAATCTTTCAGAAAACATCAATAAAACTTTATCATAGGAGTATTTCTTTAAATACTGTAATGTTTTCTAATTAATTTAAACAGCAAACGGGTGGGATAAACTTTAAATACTCGGTATGGCTACTTACTAATTTATTTGAACACTAAAATACTCACTAACACTTAATTTATATACACGTAACTATTCACTTAAATTCAATTTATATATACACAACCTTAATTAATAATTTATATCAACATGATACTGTTCGCTATTTCGGTGTATTCTTGTTTATTTGTCGAGATTACTAAACTAAACTGTTTATCTCATGATGTCAAATTATAAACTGCCTTTTTTACTAGATAATTCTGGATTGAGGCTTACACAAAAACAATTGGCTCTTGCATTCTCTAGATAAGACTGGTCTCAAAAACAATGTCTAGATAAGATAGTCACAATCGTAAACAATTCTAAGAAGCCCCTGCGCGTCCGCCATAATTTCAACTTCCTTACATGGCTTAGACAGAGTCGGATTCAGGGACTATACCAGTGTGCTGTGTCGTAACAATACATTGAACTACATTTTTGATTGAGAAATGAATCAACGATTAATGTATTATTAAACCTTTTTGTGGGTTTGAAAATATATCTCCACCTAGAGCCCCAGGAAAATAAACGATATTTGACCTCCAGTTGTTTTGTTATCAAACAGAATTCGCAGTCAATTGGCAGAAAAGTACTTTGAATAACAGCAGAATATCTTATTTGAGAAATTAGTGGCTCCCATCCCAGGTAATTATGGATACCAAAATTAATTTGATTAATATTTCAGCGAATATGAGCATTTGCTAATGTAATAATTTGTGAAAGAATGGAATTATGAATCCGTAGCTATATAACTGATATTATAATTTTTGTCAAGTTTGTTAAATAAGTTTAACAAAATATTTGAGGAGCTTTCATTCAAAACCAGACAAATCCACTTTTTTCACAAAATACGAATGAAATAGATTTAGAATATTTTTTCAAGATTTTATGGATACCTAATATAAAAATCGTTCAAAACCAAACAAATTCCATTTAAATTTGCATGTAAATTTTAGTAGTTCAGTCAAAATCCGACATATCCAATTTCAAACCGACTTTTACCAAACCGTTCAAAACTCATACTTTAATACTACATCCACAAGAAATAGAACAGAACAAGACATATCCATACCAAATAAACCATGTTTTGTTTCATCAAGCTCATATTGTTTTCATTACTAATAATACCAGTGGCCTTGGAATGCAGGTATGGTGGGAATGACTGCATCTACACATTATTTTGGTTGTGTGGTGTCTGGGGTCTTATTTTTTAGTATTTATTTTGTTCTGGAACGGAGAGAACAGGCAGCTTCGGTTTAATGCGACCGCAAGAATTCTTCGCAGAATTTACTGTTTTATCAGTAACCTCTTTGAATATTATTGTTTAACCATTGTTATTAGCTGCATTTTGTTGTGAAATATGGATACTACCGTTGGTGCTATCAATTGGGGATCTGTAAAGAAAGAGTGTAGACCTTCACAACGCAATTTTTAAAATAGGGTAGGTGAAAACGCCTTTTTAAATAGCAATTTGCCGTACTATTTTTTTTTCTTTTGTAGGTATTCCGATGTAGACCCCAACTTATGAGGTTTCCAGCGTCCTTATGACCATGAAACGAAAGAGTTTAGAATCAATTTAGTGAAAAAAGGGGATATTATGAAGGCGTGGGAAAATTTTATGAGGAGCCTGTAAAGACTTTACAAGACCAAAAACTATGTCACCTTATATCAGTAAGTGAACCAAAAAGAAATATACCGGAGCATGATGTTCCAGGCGACGAAAAGAAGCCAAAATCCTTAGAATCAACTTATTTTTTTCGGGTTAGAGGAGAAAAATCAATGGTCCCAGTTTGCTGAGCACGAAAAGATAAAGAATTTTCTAAATGATTTGCCAGCATCGGAAAGCCACTATAATCAGAAAAAATCATGTAGAGTATTGTAATGAAGTGGTTATTCCTATTATTACATTCTTATGATGAAGCAGTGATCAACTCAGCCGATGTTGCTGACATCCCACCGCTGTCACCACTGTAATGACTTGTTGTCAGTTGGGGTTTACAGCACTCCATTACCACTGTAGGACAACCTTTTAATTCCTATTGCCTTGAATTTTTGCAGCGTGCTGTCACCAGTGCCTTACGGCACAATTTAAAGCAAGGAATCCCCCTGTGGGTAACCTCGGTGGAGGTGGGTTCCTGGCACGAGCGGACAAGGTCTCCGTGGGGCCTCTTGAACTTATACAATGTGCCAAGCCTGAGGTCTAAGGCAGGTCGCGTCAGCCCGTTCAAACTTGCTGATAAAGGAAACAGACTGGGTGGATAAATATGTACATATATATTACAAACGGTAATTAATTAGATCCAATAATACAGCCTTGGTTTGGCCAAAATAAAAGTTACTCGGGGGAGAATGCCCCGGTATGTTACACTAGAAATTTAATTATGGAAAAACGTCTTTCATAATGTGGAAGTAGTTTCTCGTTATCATGACAATAGTAAAAGATGTCTTGCATATGACTATCCCTGTATACGAAATAAGAAAAACATAATTAATCTGACTCGGGCAAAGCGTCTTCCAAATTTCTGAAAGGGGTCTTACCTGATTATGACATAAATGAAAGATAAAATACGATATCTCGTACAGTTGAATATCCTGTAAAATATAAGAAAACAATTATCCAAACAAAACATTCGAAATTTGAAGGAATACCATATCTCGTACAGTTGAATACCCTGTACAATATGAGAAAATAATTATCAAAACAAAACTTTCGAAATCTGACGGTATACTCATAAATACGGTATCCCGTACAGTTGAATATCCTCTACAATATAAGAAAATAATGATCAAAACACAACTTTAAAATCTGAAGGTATTAATACGATATTTCTTACAGCTGGATATCCTATACAATATGAGAAAATAATTATCAAAACAAAACTTTTGAAATCTGGAAAATACTATATCACGTACAGTTGAATACCCTGTACAATATAAGAAAATAATTATCAAACAAACCTTTCGAAATCTGAGGGTATAATTATGATATCTCGTACAGTTAAATATCCTCTACAATGTAAGAAAATAATTATCAAACAAAACTTTCGAAATCTGACGGTTTAAATACGATATCTCGTACAGTTGAATATCCTGTACAATATAAGAAAATAATTATCAAACAAAACTTTCGAAATCTGACGGTATAAATACGATATCTCTTACATATGAATATCCCTATATAATTTTAAATTAGATCGATTTCTAATCGTACTATTTTCTAAATATGTCAGGTGAGGGGCTCAAATGTCAATAGTGCACTTAATATGACCAGAAAATGTACCTTTTTGGACACCCAGTCAAATCAAATAAAACGTCAATACGGTATTTGTTCAAAAAAAAATTATACGACATGAAAAAAACTTACGTTTTTGAAATATCACAAGTCACAACTACACAATATTACTGTTGACGTAGGGCCGTCGAAGTGGCAGGCCTTATAGTACCTGGTCACTCGATGAGGGTTAGGTTAGGTTACTGCCTCCGTTACCAAATTTCTTGCTATTTATTTTAGAATCTTTTTTATTTTTGCCCTTGTCTCATCTTTTTTTATTTTCGTAACTGAAGATTGATTTTCAATTTCTTCATACTAATTTGCAAGGTTTGACTATATTTTTGATAAACAAAACATTTGCAAAACACACGATGTGTTGTTTAACGACCTTGCCGGTTATGTAAAATTGTTTGTATAAAATTCTTTTCTAGCGTAGGTCAACAATTGTTTTTTATATTAATTAGATTCGACTTATTTCATTATCAAGAAAATTATATCTATATAGGGTGTCCTAAAATTTTCCTATGTCATATCTCGTGTTTATTACAGTATACCTCTGAAGTGACCTAAACATATCAACTTTAATTAAAATGTACAATTCAAAAAAATCCCGGTTTCCGTTTATCCCTATCAATGTTTAAGAGAGTATTCTACATTGAGTTTATTATTGAATTTTCCTCTCCGGCCACCCGATGTGTGCGGTACATGCCTTAACCTTAAGAATGTCATAAAACAAACGATGCAACTCGGAAAAACAACATTGTCGACAAAATAAAGAATTCATAAAATGTGTGCAAATGCGTTATACACCATTTTGAAAGAAAATCCTGCGAACACCTTTCGTTTTGTTTCAACTTGCAACAGATATACCCCTTACCAAAGACACCAATTCAAGCTGCCTTCTATCAGAGGCAAATTAGTTGCTATTCTTTTTTTTATTGATGCCTCATCTTCTTTTTTCGGTTCCGTCTTCACCTTAGTGAAGGTTGGCAACAATCTCGGCCAACTGGGTTCGGTTTTGAGCAGCTCGGAATAAGGAATGTGAGTCTAGTCCGGTCCAGTCTCTTATGTTTTTCAACCACGAATGTTGGCGTCTTCCTATACCTCGTCTGCCTTCTATTTTGCCTTCCATTATTATTTTCAGCAGCCTCATTCTATCACTCCTGATTACATGTCCCAAGTATGCGGTTTTTCTCTTCTTTATGTCGACAACTAAGTCTCTGTCCTTACCTAATCTTCTCAGAACTTCTTCATTACTGATGTGGTCTGTCCAGGGTATTTTTAAGAGCCTTCTATACACCCACATTTCGAAAGCTTCTAGCCGCCTTAGTGTTTCGGCCTTTAGGGTCCAGACTTCGGATCCGTACAGCAAGACGGAATAGATGTAACAATTGACAATTCTAAGGCGTAATTTCAAGTTCAGTGATCGGTTACAAAGCACTGGTCGCATTTTATTGAATACTGATCTGGCCTGTTCTATGCGCGGTCTGATTTCTGTACTAGGACTCAGATCAGATGTTATCCAGGTACCTAAATACTTGAACTTGGTTACGTTTTCGATGGGTAGTCCTTTTATATATATATATATATATATATATATATATATATATATCTGGTGCTGGATTAGTTCTTCTAGTGATGGCCATTACTTTTGTCTTCTTTATATTAATTTTAAAGCCCAGGGTCTCTCCTACTCTGTCGATCCGATTTAAAAGTTGTTGGAGTCCTTCTAAGCCATCGGCTATTATGGCGGTATCATCTGCAAAGCGTAAGTTGTTAATCAGATGCCCGTTTATTCTAATGCCGTGTTCCATAACCCTGTAGAGCTTCATCGAATATGTAGCCAGAATATATATTAGATAGGAAGGGCGATAAGACACATCCCTGTCGCACTCCCCTATGAATGGGTACATCATCTGTTTTGTTTCCTTCGACCCTGATGGCTGCTGTTTGGTCCCAGTATAAATTTTTCAGGAACTGGATGTCGTTATTATCGAGACCCTTTTCTTTCAGGATGTTAAACAGGGCTGTGTGTTCGACTCTGTCGAACGCCTTCTCTTAGTCGATAAAACAGATGAAAGCCTCTTTTTGTTGATCTCGACATTTCTGTAACAATACAGATAGGCTGAACAGTGCTTCCCTCGTGCCCATTCCTTCTCTAAAACCGAACTGTGCGTCATCTAGATCTATTTCGCATTTTTTGAATATCCGTTTGTGTATGATTTTTAAAGAAGTTTTAATGCATGACTCATTAGGCTAATTAGTCTGAAATCTTCACATGTATGTGCATTTGCTTTCTTCGGTATGGGAATGAAGTCGGACTTCAACCAGTCGCGTGGGATGTTTCCGCTCTTGTAGATTTGATTTAGAAGCTTAGTCAAAACCTTTCTATTCTGCTCGTTCAAGAGTTTGAAAGTCTCAATGTGGATTCCATCTGGCCCAGCAGCCTTTCCTGTTTTGCAGGTTTTGAGTGCTCTTTCAACCTCCGATGTCAGAATATCTGGTGCCTCTTCTGAGTCTTCTTTATTGTTAAAGTGACGTGGATCTTTAGTAGTATTACCTATTTAAACCACACCTCAGCGTGTTTAAATCGAACTTTCAAACACACGCGTTTTTTAAAGTCCTTATGGTAACAACAACAACTCAAGAAACGTAAGTATCAATGACAACTTTTTAAATTAGTTTTTAAATTGTATATTTCCATTGTGAACCAATGTGTTATTTGGTTTTTCCTGCAAAATTTATTTATATATTCATATATACATTGTATCCTTTTAAATATAAATAAAGAAACTTTTTGATTATTGATTTGACAGCAGTACCTCGTAACGTCAAATAAAAATAAACACTATTTAGGATGGACATCGAGGGCGGACTTTTATGAAATGAAACTTGGCTGGTCATCGAGGACTGACTTCCATTTTTTTGTAGTAATAATATTTGATGATTTCAAAGTGCACCAATAAAAAAAATAGCGTAAAGTATTCGTGGATAACTGGTCTTTCAAACACGCGCAAGTGTTTGAAAGACCTCTCTATCCACTTAAACTTTAATATACTATTCTGTTGTGTGGATGTAAAATCTAAAAATCCTCTGTTTCACACCTGGATGGAGGAGCAGGCAAGTCGCGGCTCCACGGAAGTTGGCTCAGCCCTACTGGCACACTTCAGATCATTAGTTTCGAAAAATATAGAAACTCTTCGGTTATTGTGCGATGGATGTGGGGGCCAAAATAAGAAGGCCCATATTGTCCACTGCTTAGCACTTTGGCTTAGAATTGAAGCTCCCCCTTCTCTTAAGCACTTGTTTCTTCATTTTCCAGTGAGGGGCCATTCTTACCTACCACCGCGTTTTCGGTCGAGTCGAAAAGAATATCAAGAATATTACAGAAATGTTGGCCGGGTTCGTATACTAGGGAAAGACTGGCAGTTACATGACCTAGAAAACCTGTCTACAACCTATAATAAAATAAATGGAATTGAAGGTTTAATAAAAATTACTTGAAGAAAATTGTTATTCTAGGTAAATCTACAGTTCAGTACAGAGGAAGTGCTTTCTTTAATTTTGACGAAATTAATTCATATATTTCTATGATTAAAAAAGGTTGTTCTGCGGCAAATTGCAAATTAAACCTTCTGCCTATTGTGAATTATATTTCCCATGGAAAAAAGAACAATGTTAAATCTCTTTTAGAGAAGAAATTCAATAACGAGAACTTTCAGTGGCAAGAACTTCCTGAATTGAATTTCTACAAAAAAATTTTGTCTGATTACACTTCCCAAGTCCAAGAAGTGGATATACTAGGAGAACAGAAGGAATGAGACTGCTTGGAAGATGGTCATGCTTTACATGTCTAATATTTTTAGTCTGCTGGATTTTAAAGTTTTTCATATTTTTATTTTTGTATGTCCATTTGAAAATTCGTTTGTTGGATTCTATGCTTTTCTTATTTTTTAAAGACTAATATTTTTAGAGATTTGCTAGGTTACTATTGTTATTTTTAGATTAATACAATGTTTGCAAAATATATTGTCGTATATTTTCAGACAAAACCAGAAATATCCAACTTACGTTCAGACATGTCCATTCAATTTTTTAGGGTTTTCCGTAGTAAATATATAAATATATATTTTTTTTAATTTTAGTATGCGCAACATCATTATCATCCAATGCCCTATTTTATTTCACAATTTGGGAAATTTCACTTTTAAGGATGTAAGAGTAGGTACAAACATATTCGTGCTTTTCTCGAAATTAGGTTATGAGGACATGTCTGGTTTTGAATGAACGCTTCTTATTTATACTCTTTCAAACTGAAATTTCGTATAATTTTGTTGTTTGTATAAAAGAAAATTTTCCTGCTTATTAAAATTGTTAACATTCCAAACAATTTGTTGTAATGGGTTGAACTGGACAACATTAAAAATTTAATAGATTTGTTAATGACAAAATAAAGGCTGGTTTCAGCTTCCAAACAATTTGAAAAATGGCATTCGTAGATTTAATTAATCGCGATCATATTTCAGAAACCCATCTTCCCATTTATTACCGAATGAAATTTAGCATTCTGTCACCTGTGAAGTCTAATTAAAAATACTAAGCTACAAGGGCAATAGTGAATGTTTTATCTGTATTTCAAAATTAAGTTTTATCAACAATGTTATAGATTTTCTAATTGAAGATAAGATATTCATTCACGGGACAGTGTGATTTAGTCTACTGAAGCTATTGTTCCAATTTTAAGTTATGTTCAAAATGTTGACAAGCTGCTGGAAAATGAGAATAGAAAGAACTCCATTCTCATTATATGAAGACAGAGTGTTTTCCCTATAGGATAAAGTCTAATATGAAAAATGTGATTGAACATACAGTCAATCCGGTGTTTTACCATCGTTAAATATAATGATTTTCACTGTGCCATTCATTTTATCGAATTAAATGTAAAGCTACGGTTTCCTAAGAAGGCCGTGCCGTTATGTAGCGGCCAAAATTTAGCGGTGGATGACGACAACAAAACATTACCTATACAAACTAGATGCGCTGGTTTCCTAGTGAGCGTAACGTCAAGTATCGGTGCCGCCATCTACATGACGATCGTTGTCACAATGATAAAAAGTTTAAGGTTTTTGACGATAGCGGTGAACGTTTTGTGTTAATATAATGAGTGCAAACGTGTTTTGGCGTAGCCGTCATTTTTTATATGATTCAATACATAATCAAGCAAGGTTAGCGTTAAACGAAAATATTGCCTGCATTTTTCATCATTACAGTTCAAATGACGACACTTTAAAATATGAAATGCGCCCTCAGTAGTACGTTTTTCAAACATCTCACTCTCTTTCAAACGATAGCTTTCATCTTCCGATGATTTTTCATCTAAATACACTACTAATGCTATATAGAGATCGCCCATTCTCAACCGAAATTTACGGGCACTGTATTTCTAGGTTTGTCAACGAAAGCCACCGTCAAGACGGCCGTCTTTTTATGTTTGTCGCATCATGGTTGTTTACGGTCGCTATTTAACATCACCGCTTTCTTAGGAAACCTTAGCTTAACCTTTTTAAATAATAAATCAAATTCGATATTATTATCCACTAATATAAACGCCCGCCCAATATAGTTTGACGTCACTTATGGCTATTTAATAGAATCGTCAACAGAGTGCGCCGTCGAGGAATTATATTCTGGTCATTCCTAATGCAACTCTGTCGGAATTATATTTTGTAGGTTAATTCCACGTATGCCAAATTTTAAATCTAATTAAACATATTTTATTTCATATCTAGACACGCTTAATCTCAACAACGGCTTACAGCCTGATATCTTATTATTAGCATTGTATATGATTCATATTTGTGTTCTTTTGGTATCTTGTTTTCTGTGTGTTAGTTTCGAAATTGAATGTTTCGAAAAAGTTAAGGGGGCTTAAGAGGCCAAAAAATATAAGGAGTTCGAGGTAACTTTGAATTCCTTAACACAGTAAACAATAGGGCACGTTCGCGTGACGTCACAAATCAGTTTGACAGTCGCTCTGAGGAATAACAAATCATTGCTTACATTTAGATTCATACGTCATTAAGGACCTTTTCCAGTTCGTTTGAGTTGTTTATCGTTAGTTGGAATAATTTTAGATTTTTCTTCGTTTAATAAATTGTCCCAGCCAAAAGAAACGTTAATTTAGCGCGTATATTTAAAGCAAATGCTGTCAGGTTTCTGAATATTGTGGTTTCGTTTATGGCCTGAGTTGCTTGCTTCTGTGCGCAAAATGTACAGAAGCAACTATTTTAATAACCTTCCAAAGGAAATTCAAGAACGTTACTTGGAAAAACTATAACTAACAAACGCAGTGGACCCATACCATATAGCCAGTGTAGTACAATGGTGCAAGCTTTTCCAAACACTTCGTTTTTTAAACATTATAACCTATCCCCTTTACCGAAAAAGCATTTCGTGCTCATAAATCGTTGGATGTTTCTATACCATCTTCATCAACACCAATTGGATCTGATGAAGAAAATGCAATGGTTCATGGGGAAGCTCTTTGGTGTACATGTAAAATGCTAGAAAGTTGAGGAAATATGGTAACGTGCGGTAACTATTTTTGTGATATTAATTGGTTTTACTTGCGCTGTGTTAAATTGAAATTAGTGCCAAAAGGATCTTGGTACTGTAAAAAGTGTGGGTCAGTTAATTTTAATAAAAAACTGATTTTTAAATATTGTATGTCTTTAAACACCTACTTTTATATTTTTAGTTATCTAATATGATATTTCAATGTTATTTTTATCAATTTTGACAATAATATGTAACATATAACTTTTATTTTTACTCTGTTAAGCTAAAACGTCCAAAATAAGACTATTACAGTTAAATCTCTATAACTTGAACTTTTTCAGTCGTTATCCTGTACATTTCCATGCATATTTATAAAATAGACAAATTCTTTCGAAATATCGATATTTTATGTCTGGCAATTGTAAGAAAGTTTTTAATACATTTTTTTGGAAAACTACTGGAGAATGTTTTTTATTTGTGAAACTATGTTATAATAATATGATACCAACTTAAAAAATTAACTGTCTCGACCTTTACTTCGTGGAAACTACTCATTTTACTGTTTTAAATGAAACTTACTGTTTCTAGTTAATTGCACAATATATTGAAATAATTTTAGAAATTCTAAGATAATTGACAATTGTTTCGATGATATTTGATATCGAAACAATTGTCAGAGTTTTTTAACTTTATTTAGAGAAGATTTTCATTTTTACTTTGCCTAAAAACTATTTTTGTTTCGTATTTTTTTATAAATAAAAGTGGGCTCCAAATATATATTCATGTGGTTTTTGAACTTGAACTCTCTATATTTCGATTTTTTTGCCTGTACTTTCAAGTTTGGGTTAAAGAAGTTCAACTATACTTACCTATCAATTTATTTCCCTTAAAATATTTTTGCGAAGGGAAGAAAACAAAAGATAAACGTTTATAAAGGCTAAACTAACTTTTCCGCATCTGTGAGATGCCCTGAATAGTATTCTATCATAAAATTGTCACTTGTACACTTCGGGGGACGTATTGTGCTAGCAAACCGAAATTTCTCCTAAAGTAACCGAAAATGCAATATATCTGGATTTATAGAACCCGCTGTACTCGCTATAGTCAGCTGAAAATCAATAGGGTACATCTGTGAAACACCTTGAAAGAGATACCATGAAAAATATATATCCATTCATAAAATTGGCCACTTGTATACACTCCGGAGGCTGTATTGTACTAACAAGCCGAAATTTCTCCAAAAAGGACAAAGCATGTGACTCTTCAAGTACCATAGCACTCGTTGTACTGGCTGAATATCAATAGGGTCCATCTTTGAGACGACCTGTATAATATCCAATCATAAAATTGGTCACTTGTATATACGAGTACTCCGGAGGCTGTATCATGCTAACAAACTGAAATTTCTCCAATAATGATACGAATGTCGTGCTTAAGGTACTATAGCACTTGTTGTACTGGCTGTGGTGAGCTGAAAATCAATAGGGTTCATTCGTGTGATATTCTGAATAATATAAAATTGGTGACTTTTTGCACTCCGGAGTCTGTATCGTGCTAACAAACTAAAAATTCTTAAAAAATGACATAAATGTCGTATAAGTGTTTTAAATGAAACTCACTGTTTCTAGCTAATTCCACAATATAATGAAAATTGTAAAAAAATTGACAATTGTTTCGGTAAATCAATATCAATTGTCAATTTTTCAGAATTTTCAACAATTTTCATTATATTGTGGAATTAGCTAGATACAGTGAGTTTCATTTAAAACACTAATATGAGTAGATTCCACGAAGTAAGGGCCAAGACAGTTAATTTCATTCAAAATGTAGTACTTCAAGTACCATAGAACCCGTTGGATTCGCTATTGTTTGTGAGCTATAAATCAACAGGGTTCATATGTGAGATGTCCTGAACAATATTCAATCATGAAATTGGTGACTTGTTGCACTCCGGAGGCTGTATCGTGCTAACAAGACACGTAACGAAAAGTGGCCGACGACAACGACAACGACGACATACACACAGGATTTTTTTTCTAAAACCCGTTTTTTCGTGTTGTTCTTAATGAAAAACGTAAAAATAACTCGATTTTTATTTTCATAATTCCAACTTTCTTGTGCGTTAACCAATACTTCTCTCGAATATTAAATAGGTTGGCCGGGAAAGTAATCAATGTTCTACTTTTCCGCCCAACCTATCTAATAAGCGAGAAAAGTATTGGTTTACCCACAAAAAAGTTGGAAGTTTGAAAACATTTTTTAAGTTATTTTTACGTTTTTTATCACGAACGACACGAAAAAACGGTTTTTTGAAAAAAAAATCCTGTGTGTATGTCGTCGTTGTCGTCGGCCACTTTTCGTTACATGCTTGTTAGCACGAAGTGCAACAAGTCACCAATTTTATGATTGCATATTGTTCAGGACATTTCACAGATGAACACTATTGATTTTTAGCTCACAATAGCTAGTACAACGGGTGCTATAGTACTTTAAGTACGACATTTTTGTCATGTTTGGAGAAATTTCAGTTTGTTAGCACGATACAGCGTCCGGAGTGCAAAAAGCCACCAATTTTATGATTGTATATTATTCAGAACATCTCACAAATGAATCCTATCGATTTTCAGCTCACAATAGCCAGTACAACGGCTGCTATGCTGCAGTCACCCATTTTATGATTGAATATTGTTCAGGGCGTCTTATAAATGGACCTTTTTGATTTTTATCTCTCCAGAGCTAGTACAGTACAACGGGTGCTATGGTTCTGGTACCACATCTTTTGTCCTTTTTGAAGAAATTTCGTGTTGTTAGTACGATACAGCCTCCGGAGTGTATACAAATGGCCAATTTTATAATTGGATATTTTCCAAGGTCTCTCATTCAAGGTGTCTCACAGATGTACCCTATTGATTTTCAGCTGACTATAGTATAGCGTGTACAGCGAGTTCTATAAATCCAGATATACTGCATTTTTTGTTACTTTTGGAGAAATTTCGGTTTGTTAGCACGATACATCCCCCGAAGTGGATACAAGTGACAAATTTATTATAGAATATTATTCAGGGCATCTCACAGATGCGGAAAAGTTAGTTTTAGTCTTTAAAACCGTTTATTTATTTAGTTTGATTACATGGTAAATATACGTTAGGATCTAGAATAGAATCAATGAAATCTTATAACTAACTTAATTGAATAGAAATTACTGAAGGACTTATGTTAACCAAAGCACATCATGTGGTAACAATCTTATTAATTATGGGAACTTCATTTTCTTTTTTTTAACATAGTTATAGGCGCAGTATTACCTAAAATGTTATATTACGATTTTTTGTTGTTTGTCAACGACTATAAAACCCTTCCTTTTGTTGCTAAATTGTTACTTTTATACCCCATATTCTGGTTTGGAACCCAGTCTACATTTTTTCGATCCGACAATTTGCTAGGTTTTCCTAAAATGATTATCAAAATTAGTGTGAAGAAGAACCCAAAAAAAACATATAATTTTACCTCCAAGATAGTATTTTTTTCTTGTTGTCATAAATGGATGGAAATTTATGAAAGGATATTTTATCCATAGCGTTTTTATCTACTACCATAATTAACTACCGAACATAATCTAGACATAATTAAAACTTGAACGTTATATAAAAGTGAATGCGATTTTTTGTTAATTTCAGTCAATCTAACATTCGCTTGAATATTTCTTGTACACTTCCTTTTTTTTAACGATACCGCCTTCGGATTTTGATGGCCTACCAGCCTGAATACCATTTAACCTTGCAGTTAGCTCTGCTCTACGTTTGGTGCGATTAATTATTGTTGGTTGTACGCCTATAATTCAACCGCGTTTCATTTTTTTATTTGTTGTAAGAAACTTGAAATATCACCAGTTGTTTTTCATTCATTCATAACAGTGTTCACTTTATTTATAGCGTAAGCTGCCTCTATGGAATCATCGCCCTTTAGAATTTCAGCAACTCTTACGAAATTTTCAGAAAGGCGGTTGATGGCAGTGTCAGTAACACTACTCAGACGTTTGACAGACGATTGTTCTCTGTTTGGTATAAATGCCGAAGATAAATCCGTAGGAGTGACAATTTCATTCCTATCATCGCCTACAGTTGTAACCACTTCATCGAACATATCTGAAGACATCATAATTAAAAAAAATTAGTTTGTATATCTTCACCAAGAGCAGTTCGATACAAGAGGGTTTACGTTCATGGAAAATGGAGTGAAAGCGCTTGCGCGGCGTCCAGCATCCCATTGTTAACGGTTACGGTATGATTTGGAGATGAAATAGGAGCGAATTGTAACTTCATATCCTACTATATACAAAAAGTGGCCATCTGTATCGCAGAATGATTTGAAAAACATACGCGCATTTCACATATATAAATCATACTACGTTATAGAATGGCATTCATCTGCATAATGATACGGAATATATAAATGCATTTTTATACACTGCATAAGAAATATTTCAGAAAAATGGACAATAACTGTTCGACTAATTTGATAATAAGAAAATGAATGAATTGTTTGTTTAAGGATATTTACCATCTTCCCATTTTATTTTTAAAACTTTTCGACCGAATCTCGTAAACTTCTAGATTTAGTGGGTTGCCACCTTAAAATTCATATGCTTTGATATTATTAAAAGAATGCAATTAAGTGGATGCGTGCTAAATTCATAGTATCCTGATTATATATTCTAGGAATTCCAGGCTGTAAACGGGTGGGTACAACTAATACATCACATTTGTCTTTGATGCTCTCACATGAAAAAACCCATAAATTAGGGAACGCCTATTTTGCAATGGGCTCTCAAGCTAGATGCTATTAATAAAAAGCCACAAATCGTAAATATTCTGAATGGTAATGAAGGTTTCCGTTGTTATTAATGAGTGTTTCATATTTTATTTTTGTTGTTGTAATATTTCATAAGCACACAGAATTATATGTGGGATATAATTTAAACTTGTTTTCATTAAAGCTCTATTTCTACTATGAAATCGAATTGCGTTTTGTAAATTTTTCATGAATTTTGGGTATATAAATAATCCTGGTTTATGGCAAAATAAATACAACTTATAATAAAAATCGGTAGTAACAATGTATAATTTAATAATAGCAAAAAACGTCTAGCTTGATGTTGAAGAAGGAACTTCTTCACACCTGTCGGCAGGTAGGAAAAAGATGATAAATTTTGCCAACATTCAAATATCTTTTTATCTCCCGTTTAATATGACAAGATTTATTCTAATATATTCAGAAACATCTACAGAAACCTAGCAGAAAAAGCGTAATGTCGGATAACTAGTTCAAGTTTCTGATATCGTGTATCACATAGAATATAGCAGGTGGTTTGTCCAATTATAATAATTTTGACAATTTTTTATAAATATTTATGATTATGAGGAGGTAAGAAGGTAATTACTCATCCACAACGTATTCTAAATCATCATTCTACCACACTTTGTGACAAAAATATGATTGTATGCTGTTTTGACACGAACCCAGCTTAAAATAAGTAGTATGAAAATTTTGAATGCCACCGTATAGCGAATCGCACATCTTCATTTCTATTGACAATCTTGACAACCTAATAGGTAATGTGGAATAGAAAACTGGAGGATTTATAATTAAACATCATTGCATCGATAATTTTGTCTGTCAATAAAAATTATTGATTATGGGTCAACAATCGTTGATTTTCCAAAAATGAACAAAAACACATTTGCATCATTAAGCAGCAAAACTGGAACTAAATATAAAAATGATATTCAATAGAATGATCATTAAAAATGCGTTATCAAAGTTATTATATCAAAACTCTAATTATCGCTAAGTTACATCATGCTTTTCTACTTCCACTGAAATTGAACGACATCTGTCATTCAGTTTGTTTACAGTGTACCAATTTTTCAGTTCTGCCTGTCTCATGTTTTGTATTTCAACTAGAATTTTGTGTGCGCAGGCGCTAAAAATATTATATGGAGCTTAAGCTGCGTCCTCACTGAGTCGACAAAACAAATCGATCGACATGTCGAATTGTTTTCCATCGACTGTCGGCAAACATTAAAGAGCAGTCGATCGATTTTAGTGTGTGGACGTGTTGCTTTCCACGTTCGAAATTAGACAAACCGAGTCAGTGATGTCTTGCCTCATTGATATCGTAGTCGTGTGTTTTCGCTGGAAGATGGAATCGCAACAAAACAAAATAATAGCCTTTATTGAGGCATACAAAATAAAACAAATCAATGGGATTCCAAAACTAAAAACTATAAAAACAGAAACATTCCCTGATGAAAATTGCTAATGAATTTAACATCGTTAAGCAAGCGATGTACCAAAAAATTGGAATTCTTCAAAGTCAATTTACAAGAGAATAAAAAAAAATAAAAGACATCAAGGAATCTGGCACTGGTACGGAGGATTTCTATAAAAGTAAATGGTTCGGTTTTGAATGTTTGGAATACTTACTTGACAAAAATAAGCCCAGAGAGATGTTGAATTCAAAGGTACGTAGACTTTTAGAACTAGCATTTATATTTTCTGAACCACCGAGCATCAAACAATAAATTAATGTTGTCAACCAATAAATTTTAAAAAAATTCGTATTGCCGAGGAACTTCTCCTTCGGGTGACATTAAGTCATTCAATATGTTTCGCACTTGTTTGGCATGCACTGCACTTCTTTTGGGTATTCTGGGTAAATCCGCTTAGCCGGGCAGATTACCATTATCTTTGCTCCAAGTTACTGGAATAACGTCTTAGATGTTAGTTTTCTAAGAAAATTGTGCAAGTAACATCATGCTAACGTTACCTTGCAGGCGGTTGCGGGTTCCAATAGCAATGGTTTGGGAAATATTCTACATACGTTTGATATTAAACTCATTTTCTGATATTCTTCGAGCCCTGCTGAGGCGATAATTAAATACTCTTTCTCTAGGACCTTTAGTGTGATTTCCTGCATACGGTTCCATTATGTTTGGAAATGCAATATGTTGCTGTCGTCTTTTTTTAAATCTTCTATCAAATTACTAGCGTTGTATCCAGTTCTACTTTGAAGACTTGGTCGAACCCACAATCTATTTTGCGAGCAATTTTTCTTTTATTAGTCGCGAAAATAATATATGCGGCACAAGCTACTGCGTCATTTTCGTCAGGCATGTCCATTTCAACTAATAGACAAGCTTTGTATCAATTCTGGTGTGGACAGATACATTTTTGTTGACTTGTTGATCAACCACTTCGATCGACTCAGTGAGGACGTAGCATTAGGGTTAATCGACTTAATCAAAAACATGTGAGTGTGGAAGAACTGAAAGAAGCTTAGGATGTGAGGACAAAACTGATAACTGAAAAGTTAGTTAGAGCAAATTCTTTTTAGGTACAATCGTCTCGCTGACTTTCTATTAGTCATTTGGGGGATAAAGTATACCAGTCCGGATACGAACTTATCTTCCGAATCACATCAAGAACAAAAGTCAAAAGTAAGTGCACTAGCTGATAGCATCATTCTTATTAGCCTACAACCAAATTGCGTTCAATTGCAAGCACAAACAAGTGATGAAAAATACGGCTCCGCCGTTAGCATTTATATCCCTCACAATATCTCCGTGGCTCACGTTGAGTCACTTCACCAAACTGCGTATCATTTTGCGGCCGGCCTTACAGTCACAAAATGGGAAGGTATGTTTGGATCTGAATTGCCTCTGAATAAATGTTATTTCCATTGGTAATTCAAAAAGGAGACACTTCCATGTCCTTTTTAGACACATTTCTTTCAATCAATCCTAAATCTAAATTTCGAATGTGTCGAGTTATATTGTATCCAAGTATATAGAAAATTAGACATTAATTAATGGTTTTTAAATTGAAGAACAGCCCAATTTTACTAATGAAATACCATTCGAAAACGTAAACTGAAAAATTAATTTTTATTGTCAAAACTTGACAGACAACAACAACTTAAAAACAAAAATATCACACAGAGAGATCACATCTACAAATCTGACGATCTTAAATATTTCTTTCTAACACCCCCACTCGACATCGATGAGTCCCATTGATATTTTGAGACGTTGAAACTTTACTTTGGGGAGAGGCTCTGTGAAAGCATCAGCAATCATATTTGAAGTTTCACAATACATGAATTGAATTATATCACTGTCAACTGAATCACGTAGATTATGGAATCTCATATCGATATGTTTTGTTCTGCAACTAGACTTTTCATTGGTTGCTAGCTTGATACAACCTTGATTGTCTTCATAAAGGACAGTTGCATTTTCACAAGGTATTCCGAAATCTTCTAAAAAACTTCTTGGCAAACTATTTCCTGGCTTGCCAAGGCCGCTGATATATATTCAGCCTCTGTAGATGATAGGTCTACTGAAGATTGCTTCTTGCTAGCCCATAATATAGGATTATTTCCAAGAAATAATATAAAACCGGCTGTAGATTTCCTATCAGAGACATCGCTTGCCCAATCGGAATCAACATATCCGTTCAGAGTCAATTCAGTATTCGAACTAAATTTCAGTTTATCTTTACTTGTAACATTCAGATATTTGAGCAATATCTTGACTGCATCCCAAACCTTCTGACTTGGCTGACTTACTCGACTGCACAAATATCCCACAGCAAGATATACGGGTGTTTTCAAATGACACTTACAACGTTTGCATGTAGATACCTCTCGTAAAATTGGACAAGATGATATAGGGATTGAGGGGTCCAACTCATTTACTTTACGATATACAGGGTGTTAAAGTTATGAAAACTTTCATGTTTTAATTTGATGACTTTAAAATGGATGAATATATTGATCTGACATTTGGCAGATTGTTTTTAAATGTAAAAGGGCATATTTTTATGGAAAAACATGTTTCAATTCTAGATCCAGTGGTGTACATTTGGAAGAATATGTTACATTTCCCCTCCCATTTTTTACGCCACTGGCATTCGGAGCTATTTTTATTTGATTTTGTATTCCTCAATAGTTTTCACGTGAAAATCGCATAACCTTTACATATAAAAAAATTTGTAGTTTTCAAGATATTTAATGTTTTTATGAAGTCTGCTAGATAACTTTTCAATAAAAAAATAAAAAAACTAATTTGTGAAACAGCAATGCATATAAAACATTGAAAGAGGATTGTGGGAAATACTTTTCCAAACTTGTGATTTTGTTAACAAAAAAATTAATGACAATGAAAAATAAGATAATTACAAAGTTAAATAATATCCCATTCAAACATAATTTTTAACTAAGCAGCTATCAAATCACAAAAGATGTTCAAAATTTTGTCCATTTACATTTACACATAATCTGCAACGTTTTCTCATTGCAAATCGCATACCTTGGAAATACTGGCGATTGCCGTAAATAATTTCTGTAACTGCATGGATTCTTGCTATCAGTGCCTCCTCCGTATAGTAGGCTATGGATGTTAATAATGAAATGGTCACCGGATTTAAATCCAATCGATTTCTTTCTGTGGGGTTACATAAAGTCCCTTGTCTACGATACCATAGTAGAAACGGAGGAGGAACTGATAGCAAGAATCCATGCAGCTACAGAAATTATTTCCGACAATCGCCAGTCTTTCCATGGTATGCGATGTTCAATGAGAAAACGTTGAGTATTATGTGTAAATGTAAATGGACAAAATTTTGAACATCTTTTGTAATTTGTTGGCTGCTTAGTTAAAAATTATGTTTGAAAGGGCTATTATTTAACTTTGTAATTATCTTAGTTTTTATTGTCATTAATTCTTTTGTTAATAAAATCACAAGTTTGGAAAAGTATTTTCAAAAATCCTCTCTCAATGTTTTATATGCATTGCTGTTTCACAAATTAGTTCTTGTTACATATTCTAACCATTAGTAGTTTGGTAGTTATTAAAAAACATTCAAGAAAACTATTTTTTTTTAATTTTTTTAATAAAAAGTGATCTTGCAGACTTCATAAAAACATTAAATATCTTGAAAACTACAAATTTTTTGATATGTAAAGGTTATGCGTTTTTCACGTGAAAACTATTGAGGAATACATAATCAAATAAAAATAGCTTCAAATGCCAGTGGCGTAAAAAATGGGAGGGGAAAGGTGACATATTCTTCCAAATGTACACCACCGGATCAAGAATTGAAACATGTTTTTCCATCAAAATATGCTCTTTTACATTTAAAAACAACCTGCCAAATGTCATATCAATATATTCATCCATTTTAAAGTTATCAAATTGAAACATTATATTTTTCATAACTTCAACACCCTGTATTTCGAGAAGTAAATGGGTTGGACTCCTCAATCCCCATATCGTTCTGTTCAATTTTACGAGAGGTATCTACATGCAAACGTTGTAAGTGTCATTTGAAAACACCCTGTATATCCGGACGGATTGTAGTTGAAAGATATAGCAGTGCCCCCGCAGCTTTTTTATATTTTTCATTATTGGGTATTAAAGGGGAATTTCTATGGGTATTAAAGGGGAATTTCTATCGAATTTGGGGTACTCTGTATCCCTTGGAGTAGCTACACATGAGGCATTTTCCAATCCATTCCCTTTGAGAAGGATATCAATTTTTGAATTTTGATCCAGTAGAAAGGTTCTTTCTTCAGTTCTTTGAACCCTAATCCCCAAAAATCATGAAATATTTCCTAAGTTGACCGTTTCGAAACTCTCATTGAGTTTATCTCCAATCCATTGTATCACTTCATCATTTTCATGACATATACACAAATCATCAACATATAGTATAGTCCCATTCTTCATTTTCATATAGAGGTACGGATCATTTTTACTCTGTTCAAATCCACATTCCAAAAGTTTGCCGCTTATAGCATTATTCCATGGTTTCGCGGATTGCTTCAAACCGTATACTGCCTTGTGGAGTTTATATACAAGATGGGAATCATTTTCATTTATATAACCTTCTGGTTGAGACATATAAATCTCTTCAGTCAACAGACCATTCAAATATGCGGTTTTTATATCATAATGCCTAATTTTTAATTTACGAACAGCTGCTATTGACAACAGTATTCGAAAAGTCGTTTGTCACATCACCGGAGCAAAAATACTATCATAGTCCTCCTCATATTTTTGTGTGTAACCTTTTGTGACTAAACGAGTCTTATATCTCATTATTCCACCATTCGAATTGATTTTTGTCTTGCAAATCCACTTACATTTTATAACTCTTTTGTTGGGAGGCAGCTCGGTCAGCGTCCATACGCCTTCCTTCCTGAATGATTCCATTTCATCTTCTATAGCATATATCCATTAAAATTTTCCATTTTCTGGTGAGTTCATTATTTTTTACCAAGTCTCAGGATCATCATTTGTTACACTTGAAGTGAAGTAGGACAGTTTCTCAGAAGGTTTCCCCTCATTAATTCTTGAAGATCGTCTTAAATACTCCAACCCTTCATCATCCAAACGTGTCTCTTCACTTTCAATATTAGTATTATTTTTAGCAATAACCTTTTCCTCGATGCTTTCTTCCTCTTCGTTTACAAAAACTATTTCACTGTTTTCATCCAAGATTTTGATAGATCCAGATTTCACATCAGTGTAGTTTTTATCTTCGAAGAATTTTATAATTCTACTTATTATTATTTTATTGGTTTCTGGATTCAAAACTCTATAACCGTTGAAATATTCATTATATCCTACCAAAATCCCTGCTTGTGCTCGAGCATTCCATTTTGTTCTTGTTTCTTTAGGAATATAGGTATAGGCCACACTGCCGAAAGCTCTGAGATGATGCAATCTTGGTTTTTCTAAATTCCACAGTTCATGTGGAGTACTTTCGATAGCTTTTGTAGGAAGGAGATTTTGAAGATAATTCGCTGTGGCAATTGCTTCACGCCAATATTTATTCGGCAATCCTACATCAAACAACATACACCTTGCTGCTTCGCATAAGGTTCGATTTTTACGTTCTGCTGTGCTATTTTGTTCAGGCGAATACGGAACAGTAGTTCGAAAGGAAATACCTCTCTTCTTCAGAAAACCTTGAACTGCTGATCCACAATACTCTCCTCTATTATCAAATCTGAACATTCTGGGTAACACTCCGAATTTATTTTCAACAATAGCGACGAATTCTTCAAATTTCTGAAATACTTCATCTTTGGAATGTAGGAGGTATAATATGGTATAACGGGAGTGGTCATCAATGAATGTCAAAAAATAGCGTTTCTTTCCTGGGATTTCTGTTTTCATCGGACCACAAACATCAGAATGTATCAAATCTAGACATTGATTTGATCGTTTGTCACAATTCTTCAAAAATGGTTTCTTTGTTAGTTTTCCTTTTATGCAACTCACACAATTCATAATTTCATTGCAATTTTTATTGCTGAGGATAGATCATGTGACACAAGTGTTTTGATACGGATTTTTATGACCTAGTCGTTCATGCAATGTCACGCATGGCATACAATTTTCATGCCGACTTTGTGATGTTATATTTGCTCGCTCATGTGATTTCAAACATAATATGTAAATACCTATCTCAATCTACTTGCTGTCTCAAACTTTTGCTTGTTATATGTATTCAATGCAGTTTCTCTACCTTTTTCACTGTCGTTTCCTTGCTTTCTAATGAACTCATCCATTAATTTTCCTTTCACATATTCTAGACTGAGTTCATCGTCGGGTCTAGCATCTAGTGCTGTAACTAAAGTTTCGAATTTTTCTGGGAGACCACCCAATAAAAGTGCTGCTACGTGAGAGTATTTTATCTCTTCATCGATACCTCTTAACATTTCGACCATATACAAAGTTGTTCTTATGTATTCCGACATATTTTGTCCAGGTTCAAGTTTGGCTTGGTATATTTTTCTCAGTAAATGAAAATTATTGGATAAATTTGCTCTTTCGTGAACCTTTTGTAGAATATCCCACATATCCTTAGCTGATGTACAATTACAGATGTGGATTACTTGGTTATTTTCTACTGATAAGGATATAGAACTCTGTGCTTTCTTATCCAAACTTAACCAATTTTTATCTGAAGTCTCTGGTTTTGGTTTGTCGACAACCTTCCATGTTCTCTCTCTAATCAACATCATCTCAATTTTGAATTTCCATGATTAATAATTACTGTTATTCCTTTTGGCAATTCCAAATCTTGAATTATCAGAGGACGAATCCACTACTGTATGGTTTTACTGCAGCCTTATGTTTCCGCTTCACTTTTTACACAGTCTGTCTTAAACAACTCCTGGTCCCATAACCTATTGGTTTTTAAATAGAAAAACAGCCTAATTTTACTAATGAAATACTATTTGGAAACGTAAACTGCAAAATTTATTTTTATTGTCAAAACTTGATAGACAACTACAACAACTTAAAAACAAATAAACGGTTTTACGCATTAAAACTAACTTTTCCGCAGCTGTGGCCCTGAACAATGTTCTTTCATGAAATTGTTACTTTATACACTTTGAGGGATGTATCGTGCTAACAAACCGAAATTTCTCCAAAAATAACCAAAAATTTTGTATATCTGGATTTAGAGGACCCGCTGTACTCGCTCTAGTCAACTAAAAATCAATAAGGTACATCTGTGAGACACCTTGAACAATATTCAATCATAAAATTGATCAATAGTATACTCTCTGGAGGCTGTATCGTGCTAACAAACTGAAAATTCTCCAAAAATGTCGCAAATTTGGTACTTCAAGTACCATAGCACCCGTTGTACTGGCTTTACTGAGTTGAATATCAATAGGGTTCATCTTTGAGACGCTCTGAATAATATCCAATCATAAAATTAGTCACTTGTATATACTCCGGAGGCTGTATCGTGCTAACAAACTGAAACTTCTTCAAAAATGACAAAAATATCATACTTAAAGTACCTTATCACTAATTGTATTGGCTTCGGTGAGCTGAAAATCAATAGGGTTCATCAGTGAGAAGCCCTGAAAAATATTCAATCATAAAATTGGTGACTTGTTGAACTGCGCAGGCTGTATCGTACTAACAAACTGAAATTTCTCGAAAAATTACAAAATGTCGTACTTCAAGTACCATAACAACCGTTGTACTGACTCTGGTGAACTGAAAATCAATAGGGATCATCTGTGACATGTCCTTAACAATATTCAATCATAAAATTGCTGACTTATCGCACTCCGGAGACTGTATCGTGCTAACAAGACATGTAAGGAAAAGTGGCCGACGACAACGACGACGACGACGACATACACACAGGATTTTTTTTCTGAAAACCGTTTTTTCGTGTTGTTGTTGGTGGAAAACGTAAAAATAACTCAAAAAAAAATTTCAAAATTTCAACTTTTTTTGGGGTAAACCAATACTTTTCTCGCATATAGAAAGGTTGGGCGGAAAAGTAAAATATCGCACAGAGAGATCACATCTACAAATCTGGCGATCTTGAATATTTCTTTCTAACACTAATGTCTTTGTAGTAATCGATATTTGTAGATATCCCAGTCGCTTTTTTCTGAACTCAATTTGGACTCCATCGAAACTATCATATTTTCAATTTCAAACCCTTGCAATGAAAACACGTTCTTCTGCTTCATGGATCGTCCCTTTCCTCACTTCAAGCCTACTCATCTAATTATTCAATGTAGAAACGTTTTGTCCTTGAAAATTTCCTGCATAATTACAAATCGTGTCAGTTTGACAGAATAACCCTGCCGCTTTGCGGTCGGATTATTTAAACTGTCAAACTGACACACTTTGTAATTATTCAACAAGTTATCAATTCATAACCTGATTATTTTGAAGTACTTATAGTGTTTCTACTGATTATATTGTTCAAAATATTCAATAATCACTTTTATTATATCACCATAATTTTTCACGGACAATAAAACTGCACATATCAGAATTCATCTTAGTTTTTTATGATTTCAAGATATTTTCAAGCAAATCGAAGGCATACATTATTACTAAATTTAATACGAATATCTTCGTTCATTGATATTACCGCAACAAATTAGTTTGTCTTGAAATAAAATGTTTTTGTGAAACACTATACTAGTATATACCATAAATTACCATATTTTAAAAATGATGTACTTTACTCGCTGCACGAGGTACTTAAAATAAAATGTCTATTACTTTTAAATAGAAACTACAAGTCGTTTCATAAACCTCACATCAAAACACAGAATGTCGCCATATATATTCATCTCTCTTAATAACACCTCGGAAACACTTAACGGTGAAAAAATAATATTCAAATGCCGCTGGCTCGTGTTGACTAGAAAGAATTTAATTATTGATTACTGAAAAGTTTAACTTTAACCAGCCATAAAATTAAATCCTTGCGTCACCTAACGTAAAGAATTTATACTGATTTATGAGAAAACTTCTCACGCCATTTGACAAAGCTCAAGGTGTTTTTGTAAATAACTTTACGAGTTTTTACTTACATTACGCTTTCAAGATCACTGGGACCATTAATTTTAGTTCCAGAAGGATTATTTGGATAATGTGATTACAATAAACCTTTAGGGTATTGAGATACTTGACTTCTATTCTCAATATTATACTTATTAGCTCAATGTACATTTGTGATAATTTGATAATGTGAATTTGCTTACGTTGAGAATTGACAGTTTCACAATTTGGAGCTGAATGGCCAGTTTGGAATTCATAATATAATGGATATTTATGATATAAGGATGAAAATATTACTAAATCGCACACTGTTGTAGTCCTTGAAGTCGGCCCTGTCTAATATAATATAAAGAATGTTAAAATTTTCGCAAATGGGCTTTATATTTCTAGGAAGGACGTTTTTCTGTAACCGGAATTCGAGAAGGTCGAACTTTCTCGAAAGGGATTTTGATATAAAAAGCGAGTGTCTGCAGAGAGGCAGTCAGTCCCTAGTTCAGTTTAGCAGTACGCGGATGGTGAATATAAAGTAGTTAGTAGTGTATTTGAAATGTAAATTAGTAGTCATGATTACAAATAGATTTTACAGTAGGAAAGTATACCGTTTGTAAATAAATTAAGTGTAAGTAATTACACCGTGCGTAAATAAATCAAGAATAAGTAAATATACCGTGTGGATAAATGTATCCCACCCCACACATCAGGATAAACTATTTAAATAATTAAAAAAGAACATTACATTGGTGTCAGGTGTGGGGAAATATACATAAATTTGTATGCAAACTGGCTAATAGACCAAGTGACCTGAAAGTAACGGAACTAAAACCAGAATTGGAATGAACAGTGAATTAGTTGAACGCCTTAAAATGACACTGGAATGTGACGGTTTGGATCCAAAAACATTTTTATTCAAAGACGAGGCTTCCACCTTAATATCGTGAATTTCTGCTAATATAGACGAAAATATTTCAATTATGAAGAACGATAGTTCTGCTAACATGAACAAATTTCTGCTGATACCTTATACACCAAAAAGGTAATGACGTCATAAACATAGCCGCTGACAGTTAGTGAGAGAAATCAAATATTTATTTATGTTCATTTCACGTTTGTAATATGCTTAAACGTGGCTATTGTTAATTTGTTGAGCATTGCGGAGCAGTTTTGTAATGAAATTAAAGTGTTAAAGGAATGTGGATACAGTTTAAACATTGGATATGTCGTAGAGATAGAATATATTATTATTATTATTATCATTATTATTAGTATTATTATTATTATTATTATTATTATTATTATATTTAGACAAGGGCAGAGGGACAAGTCCCTATTGTGCCCAAAAATAGATAATTATATAAGTAACCTACTAGTAGGTAAAGAACAGAAAAATAAGTACAATATACAGGGTGTCCCGGGAATAATGGGAAAAAAGTAAGGAGCGTATAGTCTGAGCTAAAATAATGTTAGTACTTCATATAAACTTTTACTATGCAGGCCCTCGTTTTCGAGTTATAGGCCTCCAAAGTTTTAATTTTGAATTTGGTTTTTATTTGTATTTTTTGTACTAGTTATTTGATCTTTATAAAATTTACGGCAAAGCTTTAATGTATGTGTATGTTTATTTTGGTAAGGTAAACAGATTTACAGTAGTGCATTGAAGCCAGGGACGGACTACTCGCTATGGTTAGTGATCCAAAAATTTTGCAGGTATGGCACACCCTGTATGAAATTATCGAAATTCACTTCCCCACACATTAAGCTAACGAAAAGGTACTCTTGTTGGAATTCGATAAAATAAGCCGTTTGGCTAATATTTACAGTTTTATTAATGCACTACGTACCAGTTTACGCATTCACCATTTTTATAAGTACACAACGAGGTAAAACTAACTATTAATAGATGTCCAAAATTTACCTAGAGTACTACAAAAAAATAATTTAACGATAGCAGAAGATGAAGAACATTAACGACTTATTAATTGGAAAGTTGGTAAAAACTTTTTATAAGTGTTTTTACCGTTTATCAAGTTACCATAGGATTAGTTGTCAAACGTTGTGTAGAATAGTTCGTAGTCAGTACTTGTCAATAATTCATAAGTCCTTAATTTAACAGTTACAATAGCAGAATTCGCTTCTATTGAGTACGCAGATAAACATCTAATGTATGGACAGGCTTCTCGAAACTGTTTAGAGGCCAAAAGGCTTTATGAAGAACATTTTGCAAACAGAGCATTGCCAGACAGACGAATGTTTGGGCGTATTGATCTCAGGTTACAAGAAACAGGTATGAATAAGTAAATGTAATTTTCCATGTATACAAAACAAAATTTTGAATTTTAGGAAGATTTTCGCCAGAAAAAGCTGGAGAAGGTCCAGTACGAAGCATACGTACTGTGGCAGTTGAACAAGACTTGTTAAATGCAGTTGATAATGAACCATCGAGTTTTAGAAAATTATCAAGAGAACATAACGTCTCGAAATCAGTTGTTCATCGCGTCCTAAAAGAACAGCTGTTATATCCTTTTCACATGAAAAAAGTACACCATATGACAGTGGCTGATTATCCTGCTCGACTTGAGTATGGCCAGTGGTTTCTGCGACAACAACAAGCAGACAACACATTTATTAGTAACGTTCTCTTTACGAACGAACCGGGTTTCACCAGAGATGGAATCATAAATTCTCATAATATGCATTTATGGGATGATGTGAATCCACATGGCATTATCCAAACTAGGATCCAGCATAGATTCATGGTTAATGTTTGGCAGGAATAGTTGGCAATCATTTGATACAGCAATACTTTATTGACGGTACTTTGACCGGTCAGAGATATTTGGAGTTTTTGCAAAATGAGTTATGGAACCTGTTTGATGATGTGCTATTACAAACTCGTAGGAATTTATGGTTCATGCATGATGGGGCCCCTCCTCATTTCAGTTTTGATGTACGACAGCATTTACACACAAGGCTTCCTAATAGATGGATTGGTCGTGGAGGCCCTTTTCAATGGCCACCGCGATCAGGAGACGTTAATCCTATGGATTTCTCTAGGGTTATCTCAAAAGTAAGGTATACGCAACACCTGTGCAAACAAGGCAAGATTTAATAGACAGAATTGTGTTATACTGCAATGTTATTAGAAATAGTGTGGGATTGCTCTTTCAAGTGCAAAGAAACAACCTTCGTAGACTTAGAATGTGCGTGGAAGTGGGAGGAGCTCATATTGAACATTTATTAGAATAACGTTAGTTTTTGTTGTTGTTTAGGAATTAGTTTTAGTCTAATGTTTTATAACTTGTGTTTTTTGAGGTTTTCTTAATGGTTTAATAATGTTGTGTTCGTAATTTTGATTAAAAGCAAGTAAATTCTGGACATAGTATTAATAAGTTAGTTAGGTAAATTGGTAGTTAGTGCATTAATAAAACTGTAAATATTAGCCAAACGGCTTATGTTATCGAATTCCAACAAGAGTACCTTTTCGTTAGCTTAATGTGTGGGGAAGTGAATTTCGAACATTTCATACAGGGTGTGCCATACCTGCAAAATTTTTGCATCACTAACCATTGCGAGTAGTCCGTCCCTGGCTTCAATGCACTACTGTAAATCTGTTCACCTCACCAAAATAAACATACACTTACATTATAGCTTTGCCGTAAATTTTATGAAGATCAAATAACTAGTACAAAAAATAAAAATAAAAACCAAATTCAAAATTAAAACTTTGGAGGCCTATAACTCGAAAACGAGGGCCTGCATAGTAAAAGTTTATATGAAGTACTAACATTATTTTGGCTCATATTATACACTCCTGACTTTTTTCCCATTAGTCCCGGGACACCCTGTATACAATATACCAAATAGACTATAGGTGCTCTAGCAGCGCACGATCAAGTCTGTTTTTAAACGAGTTAGTAGATGGTGCAGAAACTGTGGATACATCAAGATTATTCCAGCTGTCGAATAACCTGTTAGGTGAAAAGTTCTGTCTTGATCCGAGGGTAAAGTTTTCTTTATTGAGTTTAAAAAGGTGTCCTCTAAGGCGGTCATCTGGATTTAAGGTGAAGATCATATCAATATTACCAAAATTAAATTTTTATATTTTAAAAGTGGTAATGAGGTCTCCGCGGTATCTGCGAAGTTCAAAGGAAGTTAGGTTGGTCATGGAGTCTTTCTTCGTAGGAAGGTCTTCGCTGTCCCAGGGACAGTCGAGTGGCTCTTCTTTGAACATTTTCCAAAATATTTTTATCGCGAACTAGGTCTGGGTACCACGTTGGACCGGCGTACTCGAGGATTGGTCGAACATAGATAGTATACAGTTTGCACAACGACTGAAACGAAACACTCGAAAAGCACTACCGAATGAGATACAGTCTGGTGTTCGCGCGCTTACAAACTGAAATTATATGATCAGACCAAGTTAGGTTGCTATTTACGATAATTCCGAGGTCATTATAGGAAAACACATAATTTAATGATCGACCATCTACGAAGTACGGTAGTAGTAGGTTGATTTTACCAATTCGGAGCACTACATATTTTTCCGTGTTCAACGGAAGTAGCCACTGGGAACACCATCTGAAGATGGAGTTTAAGTCCTGGTGGAGGGTTTGTTGGTTGGTGATTGGATTCATATATATCTTTGTGTCATCAGCTTAAAAATATATTTTATTAGCTACGTGATAAGGAAGATCACTGGTGTAAACCGTTAAAAGCAGAGGACCAAGAACAGAACCCTGTGGTACTCCACATTCCACCAGTCTATCCCTTGAGAAGTCTTCGCCAACTCTTACTTTGAAATATCTGTCTGTTAGAAAGTCGTCAATCCAGCTAAGTAAAGAGCCGCGAATGCCGTAGTGTTCCAGCTTATGTAGAAGTCTGCTCCTGGGAACACGATCAAAGGCCTTGGAAAAATCCAGATAGACAATATCTACTGGCTGCCGATTGTTAAGAGATGATGTCCAGTCATTAACACAGTGTAGCAGGTTGGTTAGGGTGGAACGGCCGGCGACAAATCCGTGTTGTTGCGTTGGAATCACATTTTCCAGGAGAAGAAATTTGATCATCTCCTCCGACATAATGGCTTCCATGACTTTACTGATCACTGGCAGCAGACTAATCGGGCGGTAGTTATAGGAATCAAGTTTATTACCTTTTTTTAATATGGGGGTGATAGATGCTAATTTCCAGCTGGGGGATATGGAACTTTGAGTAAAGGAAGTCTGCATAATTAACGACAGGGGAGTTGCAAGCGAGTTTGCGCAGCTTTTGAGGAGCTTCGGAGTAAGACCATCTAAACCAGGTGATGCGTTAGTGCGAAGTTTCAGTAAGTGCTGGTTTATACGGTCTGGTGTAAATACTACATGTTCTGAAGATGCCTTGAGGCGAGGACAGTCAATTAATGAGAGGTTGTCATTATTTGGTTCTTGAGTGAAAATTTGTGAGAAAGCTAAAGAGATCATCTCAGAAGACTCCTGATTAGAAGAGCATACATTATGGTTGGGTTTTTGAAGTAGGGGAATGGAAACTTTTGATGATAGGGACGATCGTATATATTTGAAAACCTTTTTACTGTTACCACTGGAAATGATGTTTTCTTCAAAATTTTAACTCAAAATTTTGAGAGATAGTTGAAGGGTATTAGAAAATCTGCGATGGTTCAGGAAGTCACTCAGAAGCTGTGCACGCTGATACTTACGCCAGAGGCGCCGTTTGTGTTTGATACGTTGTAGTGCTGCGTGGCTTATCCAGGGTTTGAGATGGTTTTTATAAATCTCACGGACAGTAGTGTGTGGAGAGATTATCCTGAGAGTAGTATCATGCAATGCGTACCACATTAACGAGGAATTGGATAAAGTTGTGAAAATTAAGTCCCATTTAAGTCGGGACAGCTGTGAATCAACTTTCGAAAAATCAGTAGTAGCATAAGTTGTGATTTTATTTTTGCCCGGTAATGTCTGGATAAACTGAACGTGGGCAATTATGACTGCATGGTCTGATTGTCCAACAGGATAGTCTATTTCGAGAGATGAGATTAGCTGCTCATCATTGGTGAGTATGAGATCTAGAATGGAAGGTAGATTATTAATTCTGAATGTTGTGGGTTCTGTAATAAGTTGAATGAGGTTCGAATTTGCAACAAAGTTTTTAAATAAGTTGTGTGAATTTACAACATCCGACAATGAGGCCAGGATATTTCTGGGAAGTTAAAATCTCCAGCAATGATGAGATTATCAAGAAGTGTTGTCCATCGGAAGTTGTGTATCAGGGGTACGATATATACGTACCCGGTTAAAAGAAAATAAATTTTTTGCAATATTTACGAGTATACTATCTATCCCAGGTATGTCTAATAGTTTAATTTTAGTAGAAAAAAATGCGGTGATATCGTTGGATAAATAAATGCATACACCTCCACCGACACGATTTTCTCTATCTTTACGATTAATTGTATAGCCAGTAATGTTAATTAAGGAGTCTGGAGTTTAAGGTTTAAGCCAGGTTTCGGTAATAAAAATAATTTGTAGTTTAAGAAGTTGCACTGTGCATGTGAAGTTTAGCGTGAAGTGAGTTTAAATTTGTGTATAAAAAGAGCCAGCCATTGAATTTGTGGGTAGAAAAGTTATGAACGAAATTTCGAGATTTTTGGGATGCCGTTGGTGTACTTGATTGTCAGATCATGTTCGCCTTTATTTTTAGGGGTATCTAGTTCAGTTCGAAGTTCTCTCAATCGTTATTGTTGTGAGGGCGTCTTGTCATCTATTATAGAAAATTTGTCAGTACGCTTCTCCTCGAGAAGTTTGGATTTATTTCTCAATATGTTTTTGGAATGGTGTTCTGGAATCATTACTACTTTGATCATGCGAGGAAACTTCTGGTTAGTTTTGCCGACTCTGTAGAAGGTAATGGGGGTTTCATGACATCCGACAGTATCCAAGACAAGCTTAATTTTATTCGTGCCATCATCCTTTCTAAATTGAGCATCCACAGAGGAGGGTTCAGGTACGCCTCTGATTATAATATTTTTGGCTCGCACTATGCGATCTACCGCCTCATTTGCGATGTTGTCAGTGAATTCGGTAGAATCAACTGCATCAAACTGACTCAGTTTATTATTTAATTGAGTTAATTTATCATCAAATTCGTTTATTTCCTTGTGAATTTCTGTTTTAAAATTTAGCAGAAGAGTTTTCAATTCAGAGAAATATGAAACATTTGAACTGCAATTGTTGCAGATGATAATCAAGCCACGAAGCCTCTGCCGCGTCGTCGGCAGAAACATCGGTGCATGCCATGTGTATTTGTCGCTTACAACCATCACACTGGAGTTTGCGATCATTTGTGTTTACCGGCTTCAAACAATTGGAACAAGTTGGCATAGTAGGCGTGTTTTTGTTGTAGTTAGTACGTTCTATGATCATAAATGATTATTGTAAAATGGTGAATGGTACTCACAGATTGAAATATTATTTTTATATTGTTTTACTGCACTGGCACTGCACTTTTTCATAGACCTATCACTGCTTACTTGCAGTATACAGAGATTGCTACTTGAAAGTTTATTTACAAAATATACAGCTTATATAGTGTAAACTTGAAAATTAAGCAGGAGCACAAAATTGTACGTGTGCATTCAACTACTACTAGCAATGGAATGGATGGAAGTTTAGGAGCGAAGCAATAAGGCATAATTACTTGCTAGTCACTGCAGTGTCACTTTACAAATGAAAAAACGAATAAACTTTAAAATATTACTAAAAGTTAAATAATTGATTTGTTTTCCCTCAGTAACTGTCAGCGGCCATGTTCTGACGTCACACTTTTTCGGTCTATTAATGAAAAACAGGATTGCAGCTGACGTTGAAAATGAAATTTCTTCTTCTAAATAGGGTCTCAATAGGATGACAACGATAGACGAGAAAAAGAAAGATTTAGAGAGAAATATGGCAGATTTAAGAACACAACAAGCCAGAAGATGAAATGAAGATCTAACATATCAAACCCTGTAAGCCAGAAATGCACCCCAAGATAGAAGTCATTGGCAATTTTGCCAGAGTCAATGCCCCAAGGTTCAAAGGAAAGACGTCGCGGACCAATGAGCTAGTTTCATGGGTATGAATTACCAAGTGAAATCATATCAGAAGGATTAATAATAACATATATTTTTCTATGATAACGATATTTATCTCAAAAAGTTATAAATGTCTTCGAAAATCAGATTTAAAATTTGTATTAGATTCACATAAACCTCTGTAAGTCGACCAATGGCAGAAACCCTTGTTGTTAGATTGAAAGTGCGTTCTGTTGACAAATCATACTTGACTAGCCAAGTTGATTAATACAAAGTGGAAGTAGACTAGAAGAATTTTACAATTGACATCAATATCCACAACCAACCTCAAACAGATATCATCCTCGCCGACTTTTTAGTCGTTCAAGTTATATTATTTTGTAATAGAAAGTGTGCTACTGTTTGATTGCCTTTTAAAAGACATCTTTAAAATGGATCCAGGTTTCATCGGAGCTAATTCGACAAATCTTCCTCAAGTGGATGTGGACATGGTGTCTTAGTCACTCGAACTACCCCAAAAAGAAGAAGAATAAGCGATCCGGTACTAATTCGAGTTCGGAATTCTGGGGTAACGCAATTTGTGTATGGGTGTCACATCACATGTTTTCCAAACAACTCAACCTACATGGAGAACATTTAATTTTCATTATAGATACATTTTACATTATATTTTCTATTTTGAAAGCATTATCACTGCAGTTTGAAATATATATTTGCAAATTTATTCGACTACGCGAGAGTTACCTTTTTTAATAAGAAGTACTAGATTAAGAGAACATTATTTGAAAGAGTACGTTTTGACAGTACTTTCCATTTCTCTTTAACGGGTGTTAAAGAAAAAAGATAACTAGTCTACTTATAAAGTTTTCTATTGTGACAACAGCGCAAAATTTCTGTGTTTGTAATGGCTGATGAAACAGCAGAAATCGCTGGAAAAGAGCAGCTTTCTATTCGATTAAGGTTCTGTCATGAAAGCCAAAAAATAATGAGGGAGGAATTTGTAGTCTACATTGAGTTAAAATTTCAAGATGCTTCTGCAATCGCTAGCGCAATTCAAAGTTTTTCACAAGATAATAATTTTTCCGCCAATAATTGTGTGGGATTCGGATTTGATGGGTAATCCACGATGGCCGTCAAAGAAGGTGGTGTACAGGCCATTCTTAAGAAAAAGTACGCTAAATCTTTATTTTTCTATTGCTCCAGCCACAGATTAAATCTTGTGGTCAATGATACTAGCAAGCTACCAGAAATAAGAAACACAATTGCCACGGTTAAATACACAATAACCTTCTTTTGTGAATCGCCAGCCCGTAGGAAATCGGTTCCAAATCTTTCAAGGCTCTGTGAGACTAGATAGCCGGAAAAATATAAGAGGATAAAAAATTGTCAGAAAGCTTCACTGACATTGTTAAAGCACTAGAACATCTATCTGTCGAAGGATACTATGCAACGATAAAATCTGCCTACCAATTGCACTGTGCAGTTACTAAACCAATATTCATCTTAGGATTAAACATAATTTCAAGGCACTCTTCAATTTTGGAATCCGCTGTAAACGTTTTACAAAGAAAAACTATGAATTTCATGGTGAAGAAACATATTGATGATATTCTAGATGTAATCAAAGATGATCGACAAGATGTCGAAAATGTTTCTTATGATTTATTTAAAAAATCACTTGATATTGCGGAGAAAGTAGGGGTTGAGTTGTCAGTACCACGAGTCACTCAACAGCAAGTACACAGAAATAATCCACCATCTGAATCTGCAGTTGAATACTGAAAGCGGTCAATAATCATCCCCTATCTCGATTCTTTAACTTCGTCTTTGGATGCTAGATTCTCCAACGAAAATACACCTGTTTTTGCTTTAACTTATCTTCATCCTTCAAGCATGCTCAAAATGGCTTCAAAAGATTTCGAAAATAATGCAGAATATTTTATGGAATTTTATAAGTTGGGTGATGTCGATGTCTCTGCAGAATTAGATTTGTGGTACAATATGTGGAAGAAATAGAATTTAGCGGAAGACAAATTAAAGGCTTCACTTTTGGAGGGAGCTAATGTTTTTTTTTCCTGCAACAAGGCACGCACTGCTGATATTAAGTGCTTTTCCATCCACTACTGCTACCGTGGAAAGATCGTTCAGTACCCTACGAAGGGTAAAAACCTAGCTCAGGAGTACAATGGGTGATGACAGACTCACTGGGCTGTGTTTGATGAGTGTGCATCGAAATTTTTTGAAGGAAATTCAGGACTGTATGCAGTGAAGAAAGTTTTGGATAAATTTAGTTTAAACCAAAGAAAAATGTTATTAGTTTAATTTATGAATAATTAAAATCTCAAAGTTTTGTTTACATTTGCCTTTGCTTTATATCCTAAAATTTTACCTTTTGGACGACCTTGGACCATGGTTTGCCCCCCACCTGTTAAAAATCCCGACTACGCCCTTGTATAAAAAGGATGCATCAAAGCCTTCCTACAATATTTTAGTATTGCACAGCTAGTGCGTGAAAATAAAAAAAATGATTAACAGCTATCAAAAAAGATTTTTGATATCAATGATTGTATGAGAACACTCTGTTCAAGTTCCAGGTTGAGGTCTGAAAATCCATCAGTATCGTGAATAAGAGATCGTTAATGTTAACGGAACATGAGGAGTAGGTAATAAGGAAAAATATCAACTAAGGCTATAAACGTTCCGTTTGTTATGTAATTTGTTAATTATTCTGACGACATAGCTCAGTATCCACCAAAACATTGTATTGCTAGTACTGGTGAGTTGTTGGCATTTTAGCAGGACGCTTTTTAAAATATTCCCTTACTTTCTGCAATAATCTGGAATTTCCAGTTGAAACTGTACTAACGATATATTTTTTCTCTATTTAATATACTTAACGCGGAACTCGAGAGAAAACTGAATATGTTTAAGCTTAGAGAAAATAACGTTTGACAAAAATCGAGTTTGTCAGTGTGACTTGTGTACCGTAAAAATAATGTCTTCCTCATAGTACATATTAATTTATCGTAATATTCATTAATGAATTGAAATTGAATTTCATATCATCCATTATCACAGAACCTATTAGCCAACATATTGTACTTTGTTTTTTCTACGTTTTCTTTCCATTGATATTCGCTTTGTAAAGTCACGGCATGCAAGCTGGCAACAAAACATGCAAATGTTATGAGCACCATTGTACCATTAATCAAGAGTGTGTAAAATTAGACTCAGTATTGATTATTTACTGTTGCGGAGAGTGTGATAATGAGGTTATTTATAGATTAAATAAAACTGAGTATGACGTATTACAAAGTTGCTCCAGAATGTATAATTTCTTGGCGCAACCTCAGACACCAGCTAAGTTTTTGCTTAAGCAAACTGCGATTGTCAAGGAATCGATAGAAAATAAGATGGTAATAAAAAGTTATTAAGCATTTATAAAAACTAGTTAATTTATGATAATACGATAATAATACGATTTCAGAAAAATAGTATGTGAACCTAGTAGTAAATGGCGAGGTGTTAGGAAATGTATTGCTTTTGTTACTAGCAACAGCATGTAGTGATTTATTTCATTTTTTAGTAATTCATTATGCCATTTTGATAAACTGAGGTCATTACTAACACAAACTAACATTGTCGCAGAAGTGAGGTTAGAACGCTCAAGTTCCAAGCTAAATTCATTGACATTGACCAAGTTGAAATATGATAGCTACATACAAAAAATAAAAAACCTAAGAACTACGATAAAAAAGAAAGTAATTATCTTAGGTTTTTAAGACGATATGACATAATTGAAGTAAATGGTATTACAAAACGAATACACCCTGTCACAGACCAAGAAAACATAAGGTATTATGTTTTTGATGAAAACCTATTTGGAGTTCTTAATGAAGCGCATATATCCTCTGGACATGGAGGAAGAGATCGTATGATTCAGAAATTAGGAGGAAAATTCCAACATGTTACTACAAAGACATTTTACTATTTTTAAGTTTACGCGAACCTTGTGTCCAAAAATTGAAACATAAAAAAAGGACTGGTTGTAGATCCTTTGTTATTCAAAGAAATGAATTCACGTTGTCTAGTGGATTTGATTGACTTTCAGCCGCAACCCGATGAAGATTTCAAATATATACAGATGTACCAGGATCATTTGAAGAAGTTTGTTGTTTTAAGACCATTGAAATCAAAGACTGCAGACGAAGTGTGTGATAACATTATTGATATTTTCATTTTGGTAGGCGCTACTTGTATTTTACAGTCAGACAATGGCAGGGAATTTGTGAATAAAATTATTTACAGTCTGGTTAACGCATGGCCAAACTTCAAAATGGTGCAAGGCAAACCGCGACATAGTCAAAGTCAAGGTAGTGTTGAGAGATCCAACCAGGACATCGAGAATATGATAACCACCTGGATGCAAGACCACAAAACATAAAAATTGAGTAAAGGTTTATTCAACTCATGAAAAACAGTGAATTGCATAGTGTGATAAAAAGATCACCGTTTGAGGCAATGTTCGGTTGCCCTCGAGACATGGCTTATCTACCTCAAAACTACCTACTGAGGTATCGGCAAATTCAGAAATAGAAGAGGATCTTCAATGCGCTATCGATCAAATTCATGAACTGGAACAACAAGAATACAAAATTGAAAATAACGGGAATTTAAATTCTAATGAAATTAAAACTAACCAAAATTCATCAAGTGGAGAAAATTCGCTAATAGATATTGGTGACTATCTCCTTACTGACCTGGATAAGTCTACAAAGGACATTAAGAAGCAGATAAATGAAGCTTTCCACTGCCTCGAAGAGCAAGCTAAACGCATGAAAAAACCCTCAGATCAAATTCATCCGCCTCTAGAAAAAGTAACATCCGTTCTGATTCCTGCCCCAGATGTTGTTCGCAAGAGAGGAGATGCCCGATCTATCCTTAGCGTGATACTGGAGATTGTTGATGATGGATTCCATTGAATCGGAACAAGAAATGGAATTCTGAAACAGCTTTTCTCAAGGTAATTTATCTCTCTTTCTCTTCATCCCTGCCCATTATATTAAAATTATTGTTCAATGGTGATATTTTTTTAGGTCTCAATTTAGTAACTGTCCCACAAATATTATCCAAGAAAATGAAGTCCCTATGGATAAAACAATAGCTGTAAGGATTGCTGCAACTTCTCAAGGATTTTTTAAATGCTCTTGCAATACTAAATGCAAATCCAAGAAATGCATGTGAAAGAAAAAAAGATGTACTCTGCAACTCAAAGTGTCACAAGGCATTACCTTGCTGTAATAAATGATAAACATTTCTATATTTCTTTGTATTATTTTTATTTGCTTTTCATTTCACTTTTACTAGCTCAAGGCAGTAAGAGTATACTTGCCCTAGGTATAATCAACTCTGGCTAGTAAATGTTGATCAAAATTCATCAATTTCGTTTTTAATCAACATTTTCTGAAAATACCAGTAAGAGTCGACTTTTTCTAGATCGATTCAACTCTTACTGGGGAATCTACTTTTCGTGTAACATATACAACTGACCAATTTCACGGTAGGATATTGTTCAGGGCGTGTGACATATGCAGAGAAGTAAGTTTTAGTCTTAAAAACCGTTTATTTTTTATGTGCTTTCCGTTTTCATAATTTTAATGAAATGTTGGGTTCATAAAATTTCCTGATATTTTCCGGAGAATAATTCAATTTATTTCATTTCTCACCAAAAAAGTTCATGTAAAATTATTAACGTTATTTGGTTCCTATTCAATTGCAAATTCCCGTGATACAAAAATACACGCCTTCGCTACCCTCAAAAACATCGTATTTATTCTGCACGATTGAACTAATAAGAGTAGATATTTTATATTGTAAATAGTTTTATGGCATTTTCTTGGATTATTCTTGAAGTTTCATCCTTGAGATTTAATTTTTAATAAGGCAAGCAATTTGAAATACTTAATGTTCAATGAATGAGGAAGATTTCAAGTTAAAAAATGGTAAATCGTAATTAAGAAAGAAGTCAACCTCAAAATGATATATTTTTAGTAAATTGAAGATATCTTCTCATTGTTAAGCAATATTTAATTGTAGCACATTGAAGTAGTCTAAAATTCTTTTTCCAAACTTATATCCAATGAAAGTATATAATTTGTATTAGTTCCAGCAAAATATACAGAAATAACCATGTGATAGTAGTAATTTAAACAACCCTGTATGTTTGATTAGAACGTTCTCTAGTAAGCTTAATTTTATTGTCATTCCAATTCCGTTGCATCTAATTGCAAAGAAGACTTTATATTTTGATACATAAGTAAAATGGATTGAAATGTTTCATGTAAATTAACGTATCGTGATAATTGATATTATAATTAATTAAATTATGGAAGTAAAAGGATCATATTCCGTATTATGAGGAGATGACGTATAATTCTATATCGCGTCCGATTACAGCACATCTTACAAGCTTCTGGTATTAACTCATCTATTCCTCGATGTTGATTTCAACTCCTACAAATTTCCCGTACCCTTTCGATTGTTTATTCTCCTGAACCGCCCTGTGTCGTTATTAAACACCAGGAAATTTGCTTTAAATGGGTTATAAAACATTGTAAGGAGGAGCAGCCAAGCTGGAAGTCTAGCGCTCATGTGGCGTGCGATGTGTACGATGTGTGTGGCAAGAAATAAAGTCTGACAGCTGAATATCATACTAATTGCTCGACTTCCCCCTTAACATTATGAATTATGGTAAAAATGAGAAAAATTGTTCAGAAGTTTTTGTTTTTACTTCAACTCGTTATAATTTTTTGTTCTTATTAATGGTGACAAAGTTGGACGGTTTTAATGGACCTATTTGAAACGTTCGTACGTTACGCTTGTTTGTATTATTAATATGGTTTAATATTTCAAAAATAGAGGAAGCGTTTATAATAGAATGGATATATACGATGCGGCAAGTTGCGATTTAATAAAAAGTATTATTTGAGACGAAGATTGCTAAAATTTAAAAACAAACGCACCAGATGAAAAGACATTGATTTGACATTGATTTTTTTCACAAGTTGTGTGAGTGTAATAGTAAACTGAGTACAATAAAATAATTGAAAATACTTTTTCAATAAATAAATACGAGACTAGCATAATAATAAACGCGTAATCCAAATTCACAGAAGCAATTGTTCAAATTTTGCATTTTTAAGTTGAATGTCGTATATGAGAAACTGCAGTTTGTAGAGATTCTGCGTGTATATACTAAAAAGAGCATATATTTTATGGGGACCGTACCCATAGCTGTACAATATAGTGTTGGTAGACGTGAAACCATTACAGTAGCACAGCTTCAAGGAACTATGGAAGAAGGAACACTTGTCATGATGGGAGTTTGGAATCACGCTGAATAGGTTGGCCGAGGAATTATGATCGAAAAGGGGTTGGTTATGGATGCCAAGTAAATCACAGTAGATCTCATAAATAGTAATGATCACCGAATTACTATAAAGAAAGAGACCGGAATCGATCCAAGCGATGAGACTCATATTCTATGAACTAAATTACATCCAAGGTATTTACATACAAGCCAAAAAACATTGTAGAGTTGTTGATCAATTTCAATGACCTATGACGTCTGTGCGACATACCAAATTGCTGTCTCCTTTGTGAAGCTACATGAATCTTGCTTAATACCAGAAAAATCAATCTGAATACATTTCATTTCAGCCTATTAATTACGAGGATCTTTAAATTTTGAGATTCTCGCTATAATAAGCCTCTGTTTTCGAATTGAATAGATAAGGTTGTTGGATTATTTGTAGTACAGTAAATGGGGAGAAAAATAAGGTATAACCTCCGAATTCTTTACACCCGCACCGATTTTGATGAAAATTTGGAAATAAGTTATTTTCACCCTCTAGATCAAAGTTGATATGCCCTTGAGGTGCGCCTTTTAGTTTTAGGGGGTGAAAACCACCTCTTATGCTAAAAAAATGGAAAAGCCATAAAAACATATATTACATGGATCTAAATCAATTTAAATACTTATAATAAATATATTCGTATGTTGTGAGTAAAAATGGAACAATAGTTTCACTCTTTCAACCCTTAAAAACCACCCTTATTGTCGAAAAAAAAATGATTTATTCAGCTTAAAATTTTTGAATTGTGCATAAATTTTTAATAAAAATGTTTTTAATGTTTTACAGTATAATAAATATTTAATTACAATCATTCAACCCTTAAAAACTACCCCTAATAATCAAAAAGTTTCTTTATTTATATTTAAAAGGACACAATGTATATATGAATATATAAATAAATTTTGCAAAAAAAACCAAATAAGACACTGGTTCACAATGAAAATATACAATTTAAAAACTAATAAAAAAAGTTGTCATTGATACTTACGTTTCTCGAGTTGTTGTTGTTACCATAGGGACTTTAAAAAACGCGCGTGTTTGAAAGTTCGATTCAAACACGCTGAGGCGTGCTTGAAATAGGTAATATGAGGCACCAATAAAAAAAACTGTTAAAAAACGTGATTTTTTTCATAAAAAATGAGCATTTTCAACCAAGAATAACTCAGTAAATATTGACTTTACGAAGAATATTTATATGAAACTTTTTGCTTAAAATTAACCCCTCTATTGATTTCTGCAACATTTTATTTTCCACCCACGAGAAGGGGTGGTTTCCACCCCTTGTGCAAAAGTGCACTACGGCACTATATCAACTTTGCTTTTTATGGTATTTTATAGTTACCCTCCAAATTTCAGGTCAATCGGACTGGGTGTTTATTTTTCTTAGCAAAAACCCCCCATTTACTGTAGTCTTGATTCGGTATGAATGAGAAAGAGTGAGAAAGGAAATTACATAAAAAAATTTACTCACATAATACGTTATCTAAACATTGGACAGCAGTCTACTTCTTGGGCTTCCTTCAATTCACAAAATTCCTTGAATATTAGTGTGAAAATTGAACACAAATTGTGAATGTGTAAATATCCTAGTATCTTCAATTATTCATATTGAAATTCTGCTCTAGAAAACAATAATTGAGAACCAAAAAAAGTACGTCTTAAATAGAAAAATCACAATCCTTGTCGGATTTACTAACACACATTATTATAATCACAATTTTTCCGTGTTACATATGAATGAGTGTAGAAGGAAGTAGAAGTTATATTCCAATATTGTCGTCCTGAATCAAAAAATTCACTGCTTGCTAGAAATGTTGTTTGCATCTGATCTATCCAGAAACAAAATATGTATATTCCTCAACTTATTATTAAAATAAGTGTGGCCAAAAACAATTCAACTTACTTGATAAAATCAGAAAACCAGTTTTCTGGCAAGATAGCGTGTAACATTCAAATATATTTCCCAGTTCTAACCGCATTTTTGGTTATCAAAGAATATGAGTGGCATAACAATAATTTCCAACCAAACTGCTAGAAAAAGGAGGAGAAGTAAGCGGAAACGGGGACAGGAATGAACAGGAAAAGAGGAATGGAAACAAAAGTAGGCTTAAGATTATTGGTAATAGTAATTATATATTTAGTTATGTTTATAATATTAGCAATAGTGTGATTATGAGTGGGATGGATAGGAAAAATATTTGTAAAGATAAGGGGGATATTATATCTATTAAAAATGAAGAAAAATTAAAAATGAGGAAAATATTAAAAACACTAATAGATTTAGGAATAAAAAAAATAAAAAACAAATAAAGGAACTAAAATTATGCACGTGGAACGTCAGACCAATGATGGAGATTGGGGACGAATTAAAAAAATACAAAATAGACAGAGCTGCCTTACATGAGATAAGATGGAAAGATCAAGAAAAAATGATTATAGTTTCTAATACTCAGGGAATAAAAACCAAGGACAATATGGGGTAGGTTTCATAATGAAGGGCAATTTACGATATCTTATATTAGAATTTAGACCAATAAGTGAACGACTGGCATGCCTGAGAATTCAATCAAAACCAATGAATATATCGATAATAAATGCATACGCACCAACTGAAGGTGCAGATAAGGAGGAGAAAGATAATATGTATGGAAAAATTGAAGAAGAAATGGCAAAAATACCAAAAGAAGACACAATACTTTTAATTGGCGACTTCAACGTATAAATAGAAAAAGAGAACTACTTGGGAAAAGTGACAGAAAAGTACACTGTACATGAGAAACCGCAACTGCGAGGATGAATATGATAATAAGACTAAATTTTCCCACCCAATAAAACACAAGATAACATGGACATCGCCGAATAATAAATATAGTGCACAAATAGATCATGTGCTTATTAATACAAGAAAGCAGTCGTCGATCAAAGATGTACGAACATACAGAGGGGCAAATGCCGAATCGAATCACTACATGGTAGTGGCCACAATCAAACAAAAAATTCAAACGCTACAAAAACAAACCGAATTAAATGGAACATCGAAAAATTTAATAATGAAAATATAAGAAGCGAATACGAGAAGCAAGTGGAAAAAAGTTAATGGAATGTGAAGAAACGGAGTATGTGGAATTGGAATGGTAATATTTGTAACAGCTAAAGGAACCGTTAGAATAAAATAGATAAGTACAATCAACCTAGAAGATAGAGAGGAATATGAGAGAATAAGGAAAAATTGCAACAAATTGATAAGAAATGCTAAAAGAAAATGGACGAATGACAGAATAAGAAAAATAGAAAATTAAAAAACTAACAAAAACTCAAAAGCGTATTACAAAAAAAATAAATGAACAAAAGAAGACTTATAAAGGTAAAATTATAGGTATAAGAAATAAAAACGACGAAGTGATACAAGAAGAAGCTCATTATAAACAATTTTGGCAAGCGTATTTCCAGGAACTGCTAACTGTCAGATAATACAACAGAGGGAAAAAGCGAAGGAGATGAAGGAGAAAATATATCACAGTAACCAACAAAAAATGAAGTAGTAGAAGTTTTTAAAAGAAGTAACAATGGGAATGCAGCGGGCAAAGACGAAATAAACATGGAAGTGATCAAGTATGGAGGAGAGGAACTGCACGAAAGACTATATCAGCTAATGAAGAAAATATGGAGAGAAGAAAGAATGCCCGAAGAATGGGTGGTCGGAGAAATTGTCATAATACACTACTACAAAATGATGTCAGCAATAATTCAAAGTAGCTCAGCTGAAAAAGCTAAAACAATAATAGGTCAATACCAATGCGCTTTCACTCAAGGAAAGTCAACAGTTGACGCTATTCGCACTATAAAGCAGATAATGGAAAAGGCCCATGAACACAAAATGGAAATAGAAATGCTATTTATAGACTTCCAACAAGCATTTGACTCAGTAAAACGACGTAAACTGATGAGAGGATTGAAACAACAGGGGATAGAAAGTAAGTTAAGAAGATTAATTGCAATGACTATGAACGAGTCAAAAGTGAATATACTCACAAGTGAAGGAGAAACGGAAGGCTTTGTAGCTAATAGAGGTGTAAGACAGGGTGATGGCCTATCAACAACACTATTTGATCTGGTCCTGGAGCATGTTATCAGAAACGTGAACAAGGGAAATTTAAGAACGAGCGGGAGCCAGGTAGTCGCATATGCAGATGACATAGTGATATTAACGGAAAAAAGGAATATTCTGATCAAATGCTACTAGAATTAACAAAAGAGGGCGAAAACATAGAATTAAAAATAAATAGCAACAAAAACAAAATAATGAGAGTTGGCAAACATTGTGAAAACAAAATGATAAAAATAGGGGAATATGAATTTGAGGAAGTGGAAAAATTCAAATATCTGGGAGTCACGATCATCAGTAAGTAATGGAGAATGAAGATCAGAAATCGACGAAAAAATAATGGCAGCTAATAGGGCATACTATGCCAATAAGAAATTATTGAAAAGCAAACTTTTAACAAGATCCACGAAATTTAGCATTTATAACACAATAATAAGACCTGTATTAATGTATGGAGCAAAAACGATGACAATGACAAAAAGAGATGAAGAGGAGTTGAGGATAGTACAACGAAAAATAATGAGAATAATTCTAGGGCCAATAAAAGTTGACGACAATGAATATGGGCAACGTATGAACCATGAAATATTGAGAAAAGTGAACGGAGACGATATAGTGAAGAGAATAAAGAGGCAAAGAATAAAATGGCTCTGTTATGTATGGAGAGAAGGATAGCGCACAATCGTTTGCTCAATGTTACAGTGGGATCCAGGTGATAGGAGAAGGCAAGAAAGACCCAGATCTAGGTGGCTGAAAGAAGTTGAGGAGGACTTAAGAAGGATAGGAATCGTAACAACTCATGAACATTGATCAACTCTCTAATCTCTACTATGATTTTTTCTTCTGATTCTTGGTTTGTATTCGAAAACAAGACTCAGCCTACCTCAAACATGCTAGCAATGACCAGAATTCCGAAAAATTAGGCATACTATTACAGAGTTTCTAAGGGTCATCCTATTAAAGATTATGGTAGCATTCGGGAGTTTGATATTTGGGTTTGTCTATGTAATCGCAAGATTAATCAAATCACGTCAAGTATAAAACAGAACCAGGAAAATTAAAATTGAGTCTATTTTGGATATAAGCTAATTTTGTACATTTAAACTATAACATCGTTCCAAATACCATGTTAAAAGTACTTTTGATCACGTTAACTGTAGAGTTCGTTTCCTATATATTCGTAACCATTCATGAAAATTGATCAACTCTCCGATCTCTACTATGATTTTTTCTTTTGATTCTTGGGTTTTCTTGGAAAATAAGATTAAGCCTACCTCAAACATGCTAGCAATCATCTGAATTCCGAAAAATGAGGTATTAAATTGTGTTTCTAAGGGTCATCCTATTAAAGGCTCTGGTAATTTGTGATGTATGAATGTTCTTCAATTTTTCTGAAAAAAAAATGTTCACAAAAGGGTGGTGAAATCTTCGGATGCCATTCCAATATAAGCCTGTACACTTGAGCTTTTTATCAATTCTGCTGCAGGGCGTACACTTACTCATGTCAATTCTAACTGAGCGAAGGTATTTTTCGCAATTCTTTTCCATGCTAACTAATTGTCCACAATTAAATTGAGTACATTTACCTCATTTTCGTTGGTGTCCTTCATTCTTTTCTTTGTACTCTAAATATTACTTTATGTGGCCCACATCCAATTCTTTTGAATGTGCCCATACTGTTTTGTACAAATCCATTACTTATAGTTATAAATTGAGACGACTAATACTTTGATACCTATATATACCAGTACCTTCTTACATGTCTGAGAACCTATAAAGGAGCTTCACAAAACTCGAAGAAAATTACGAATTTCAACAAAAATAAAAAAATTGTTGATGTTAATATATAAGAATTCAATATTTAGTCGCTTATCTGAGTAGTTTTTTGTTTATGAGCTAAAAACGCTCTCATTAAACTGACATCTCTTAACCTTATCAATCAATCCAAACTGCAGACTTAAAAAAAATGTTTCTCAAATTAATTGACCTTTTGCATTCTTTGAAAAAACGTTCTATATCACAAATTTTCAATGGTACTGGTAGAAACCGTAAAAAATTCTTCTTTATATCCAAATAATCTTCTTGTGACTAATCCGTTTGATTTATTTCTCATAACTTTTGACCACAGACGCATAATCTAGTTACGGTTTTAAAAAATCTTCATTTTATTACTTAAGCTTGTGGTTCAATAACAAAAATCTCTTGTAATTTATCGTTGCTATGATGAGTTTCGGTATAATATATTCATAAAAATGCCACAACTTGAAAGGCCGCAATTTCACAGCCTATTATAAAATTATTGTTACCTAAGGCATCATACACATATGGTCACCAGTATTCAAGTTTTACTGAGTCTAATTTTCAACTTTACATATCTCTTTTATAATGGAAAATGGACTAACAACAATGATAATAAAATGTTTAAAATATATTTACAGTAGAAACAGTGAAGCTTTTCCATTACGTGACTTAGTTGACAATATTATTCAATACATACTATGTTGGTACTGTCTTCTTCTAATAACAGAAAAAGAGCGAAACTCAAGACAAGCGTTTGTCGTATTGTTTTTGATTAAGATGCATATGGTTGATGTCGTATCAGTCACGTAATGGAAACGACTCAGAGTTTTTACAGGTTGGCAAATTAATTTTGGCAGTCGGCAACTTCCGATGCGCCGAGGCAAAGACGTATGCAGACTGCAAGAGCTCACTTCGCTGGCAGAATTCGCTAGAGTTGTTTCCACTGTACAGTTCATAGAAAAGTGTGATTACCGGGGTTGGGCAATACTAACTTGTTATGGCGACTCTAGAAAGTAAAGTTGTTCATAAAAAGTTGAGTGAGCAGTGTCGTGAAATAATTATGAACGTTTTAAATTTCATGACCGGAGAGGCAAACAATGGCAAGTCGATAATTTCTATAACAAAGGTACGTTTCAATTATTGCAATAAAATTTGTAAACCAAAGTAACTATTTAACAAATTTACACTCGATAATAAATTTATTAAATAGATTTTCGTACATAAAATATTTATTTGTTAAACGATTTAAAAAAGAGACATTAGGGTGAGACAAATTTTTTTATGCACTCATGTGTCAATTTTATACACTCATCTGTCAATTTTATGCACTCATCTGTCAATTTAATGCACTCAAGTGCCAATTTTATGCACCGTTATGTCATCATGACAAACAAATCGACGCCATTTTTAGTCCATTTAGAGCAACCTAAATGAGACATTTTTTGGTTTTAGCATGCCTGCGGCTCATGCATCAATTTTTCCATTCGTGAACAAAAGCACCACTTTATGCACTTGTTGCATAAATAACTATTCTGTTTCTGTCTACAGGAGTCTATAAAAGGGCACATGTTTATTTTGTTTAAAATACCTATTTGAATGTAATACGTTTTGAAGCTTATAATTATAATTATTTTACTCATTTCATACATATCTCTAATACGTTTCGGTTTTATGATTTCCTTTGAACCGTCTTCCGATTTCAGTTACAATTGCGGTTTGGTCATATTAAAATATGTTTGAACTAGAATCCAAAGTTCGTTCAAAACAACTAATGAACAGAATAGTAATATAGTATTTTTGAAATTTGATACTTCTTTTAAATGGCCGAAAAACCACGACAAACATTTTTATTTCAAAGTATGGTCACTGAAAACGAATGTAACTACCTCCTCAATTTATTTGTATTAAAATACGCATGAGTAAAACTTTTAATACAACATTTATATCGACTTATTTTATTGTCAGGTCATTGAACGAGTTTCTGCTGCTACGAAAACCAAAGAACGCTTTCCTGTATTAAAAACGAAGTTTTGGCAGGAAGTAATGCTGACACTGATGTGCCTACTAAAAACAAAGAACGTCCAGTATCCGTATGGATCAATTCGAGGAAACTGTACTTAGAACGTGAATAATAAATTATCACATATCCGAGAAAAAAGTACCCACGTTAAGAAATGTACACCAAACCGTTGCAGATAGTTATGGCTTCGCAGTGAGTCACGAGTCTCTGTGGAAACAAATACATCCTTAGGGTTTTCGTCGAACCAACATGAAAAACAATAGAAGTTTGTCATTGAAACGTCACGAAATCAGATGTTTACGCCTACTATATTTAAGGAACATAAAAAAGTGCAGAGAACAGAACAAACCTATCATTTATATAGATGAAAAATACATTCATTCTTGTCACACGCACTTTAACGGATAGAGCGACAAGGTAATAGGCTCATTATTGTGCATGCAGGAAGTGAAAACGGTTTTGTATCTAATGCTAGTATTATGTGGAACTCCCAGTCAAAAACAGGAGATTATCCTAAGGAAATGGCATACGAAAATTATAAGAAGTGGGTACAGGAAAAACTTATTCCAAACCTACCAAAAAACGCTGTTGTGGTAATTGATAAAGCCCCATATCACGATGTTCTAAATGAAAAATTACCTACGACTGCTTGGACTAAACAACAATTAAAAAACTGCCTCTAAAAAAGAAACATATATTATTACTGTGAACAAATGTTAAAACCGGATCTTTATAACGTTGCAAAAATCCACAAACCGCAACATAAATCTTATAAAATTGATGAATTGTTTATTCGACATGGATTGTAAGTTTTTAGGCTACCCCTTCATTAAGAACACAATAATGTTATTTTGTTTCGTAAACTCGATTTTATGTAGCATTATGCATGTGCCACAATTTATTATTTTTAAACCCAAATTCAAAATATTGTGACCATCGTACGTATTAGCAGCCTCACAACCTTTAAAATTTTACATGCGGAATGTACGTCGCCTACTCTTCCTGGTAACTGCGTTTACAGCGTTGTCAAGTTGTATGGCTTTCTCGCGCATCGTCAACTGCCAAAATTAATTTGGCAACCTGTACCACATTTAGCACCCTTGGCAGTCAATATGTTAAATACATATTCCTTTAGTTGTGATAATACAATATTCTTAAAATAAATATTTCTTTCATTGTCGGGAGTTAAAAAAATAATGTATGCAACTTCAATGTAATAGCCTTTAATACACTCGCATATTATACACGAAACTGCTCGTTACATGAAATACTATTTTAAAACGATTTCACTAAAATTAAGATATGGACTCATGTGATTTGTATTAAATGCGATATTTTCTAACAAGAATCTATCAGGTCTCTATGTTTCATTAGTAACGGACAAGCTGTTCCTTATTATAGTTCCATCGAAAATTTCATATTTTTAGGTCTAGACTCTTGAGCAACAGCCGTCGAGAGAATAATGAAATTTCTTACTATAACGAAAACTCAAACCCGCACATAGGAAAGGTGCCACCATGAGACTCACAGTTGCGCTTTATTAAATACTGACTGCGTCCCGACCCTACAATTAAGAATAGCAATATGTGATGTCGTTAAGCCACCATTAAGGGGGGGCAAGCCGTACAGTACTCAGGAACGGGTTGAAGTTTCACTATTTGGAAACCTTATTTTATATCACCTACTGTCGGAGGATCCCCAATTATGTATTATGCAAACCCGTATCAGAGCTGTGTAAATTCTTATTGGCATGATTAATTAAAATCATGTTATAGTGCACAGGTCGTCGAACTGAACATAATATCACCCTCACTGGAAATTCGCGTTAATAAAAGCTTTTGACATGCCAATATTTAAGAATCCATTGAAAATACTGGTTTATCCTCACCTATTTATCGATTCGAGTCTCAAGCAAGACATGAACATAATTGTTCTAGCTCATTGAATTTTCAATATTTCGACCTTTGTATCATATATTTAGAAGAAAAGAAGAAACAACTACTACTCTGGCTCTATGCGTCCAAAAATATTGAATGATTTACCCTAGAAATCGTGAAAGTTGTTCACGTTTTAATCGCTATTACTGGCAATTTACAAAGCGTTCCAATCATTTCGGAAAGCGCAGGTTGGATAAACCCAGAAAATCCGAACAGACTATTCAATATGACGAGTTACTAAACGACTCCTATTTGGGTGTGCAAGTAATCACTTGAACGACTTGTCTAAAAGAGTACTAGAAAAACTATTTTTCCCTCTTCATTTGGGTACTTGTGTGGAAGTATGAATGAAAATCGTAAAATAACATCTAAACGTAACAGCGCGCAACAGTGAAGCCATGTGATATTGATAATATCAGATATAACGAACTAACAGAAGCGACAACTGCTTCTCAAACATTCTGCTGATGCATTTTAACAGTGACATGTACAAGCAATGACGATGAATCAATTTGACGTAGATTGTCAGATCGATCAACTAACGTCGATGCCACAGCTACCTGAATATTTTACTCAAGCATTAATCTAGTTCATTCCCAACAACATCAAGCTCCAAGTATATTATTAATCTCATTATTTAATACTGTTGAATATTCAAGTACATTCTGATTATTCAAAAACACGTGAATAATTATTACATTATAATAGTCCCGAATAAAAATGTTTTATCAAATAACTATAAAGAAATTCACGATATTCATACATTTTAACGTGAAAAATTACAGTTGTCTGTAATTTTTTATCCCCTTCAGTGAACAAAAACAGAAATTTTTTTCAACCAGAAAATCTTTACTGCTTGGTAGCAATGAAAATGCTGTTACTTTGTTCCGTACTGATGAAAAATTACGACCTGAAAAAAGCCGTCATAACTATTCGCTTCATAACTGCACGTACAAATTGCTTTCCAAGAGACATACACCTCCTGGAAAATTCCAGCAAAATCTCACAATGTGAACTGAAGAGAAAAATCACCTTAAGAATCTTGTCTTACGAGGGGTGAAAAATAAAATATCGCTTTTAAATCAAAACTGAATTATTTGGATTGAAACAATAAGGTACTTAACAATAGCTTTAGGTCCGTAATTTACCACTAGTTTTTAAAAATATTGATCTTATAAACTACTACTAAGTTTTGTTCAAGTAATTTTACTGTATAATATACTTAAGAGGTTGGTAAATTATACTTTTGTTGAACAAAAAAAAAACGTTAGCTTACATATCCTGGAACGAACGAATTTCCACTAAATAAGGATCAACTCATAAAGCAATGAATGTTTCAAAAAGAAATGGAAACAACACATTCGATCTTTTAATTATAAACTAGATGATTGTTCTAGTAAATTTTGAATACAATGCGGTAACTCAACAAATTGAAAAGTATCAATTATTGACTTGTTAAGAGAGCAAACTGGTTAGCTCTTGTCATTCCAACGACAATGGTATTTTTTCAAAATTTGAGTGTTGGTGCATACATATTTTTGAAATTGTTATAACAAGTGAAAAGGCATCAATGAGATTCTAATACCATAGGTAATGGAACATAAAACAAAGGTAACTTATCACAAAATAATGAAATGTCCATTAATATCTAATTATTATAAATATATAAAATGCTTGCCATCATTTGCTCTCTTCAAAATTTGGGATATTACTTTTCCGCCCAACCTATCTAATATGCGAGAAAAGTATTGGCTTACCCACAGAAAAGTTGGAATTTTGAAAAAAAAATTTAGGTTATTTCTACGTTTTTCATCAAGAACAACACGAAAATAGCTATTTGTGTATTAAGAGCGGAAAGTGATACTTTGCCGCTTGAGGCAGAGAGTTGCCCGCGCGACGCGTAGTGGAGCGCGGGCAATCTGCCGAAAGCGGTAACGCACTTTCTGCTCGAATTGCACACAAGATTTTTTCTACGATCAGCTTATTTTTAGACAAATAATTAAAAAAAACATGAAAAAGATTTTTACTGCGTCCCAAAGCTCTTCGTGTTCTAAATAAATCTGTACCGCGACCATAGTTCTCGTGTCCTTTTAGATGCTCGGTCAGTGGAAGCTGGCTCATGATATCACTTATTAACACAAAAATTCAACAAATTACAAACTCCAGAAGCTTCAATGATGTCTCACGCGTGTCCTGTGTCCATAACCTCTTGCAATTTGATGTTTTGAGTCAAGGTTTCGAGTAGAAAAATAACTTAATCTATCAAAAACGGCGTAAAAGCAACTAATGGCAATTTAAAACCTACAAAAGTCGTGAACGACATTAAGATGACATTTACAAGGTTAAACAAATTGAGGTTCGAAAAATATTGGGAGTAATTAGTTATACACTTTGAATATTTTTTAATATTAACTACAACTATATGATAGGTGTTTTGGATGGGTTTATAAGATATGAAATAATAATTGAAATGACGTCTGAATCGGTCTAATCTCTAAGGTCTTATTACACTGCTTCGTCGTGCTCGAAAACTCGCGCGTGTTTGAAGGACCAGTTATCCACGAATAGTTTACGCTATTTTTTTATTGGCGCACTTTGAGTTACTACAGAAAAATTGAAGTCCGTCCTCGATGCTCAGCAAAGTTTCATTTCATAAAAGTTCGTCCTCGATGCCCAGCAAAGTTTCATTTCATAAAAGTCCGTCCTCGATGCCCAGCCAAGTTTCATTTCATGAAAGTGCATCCTCGATGCCCAGTCAAGTTTCGTGGAAGTCCATCCTAAGTAGTATTTATTTTTATTAAAAATGTATATGGATTGATTCCCTCGGGGATTAAATGGGTCCCACCCGCGGGATTAAATGGGTCACTTTAGTCGCTTAGTGTATAATGTACTATTATTATACCTATCATTTACTAACTTTCTTTAGTTTATTTTAAATGAAAACATGCGAGCGGAAAAGTACGCTTTAGAGCAGGAACAATATCAACTTTGCGGTTAGATTTGAGTGTGCAAAAGCCTACTTTGGGTAGTGATCTAAGGGAAAATGGTTTTTAGGTAAAAAATCCTGTGTGTATGTTGTCGTCGGCCACTTTCCGTCACATGTCTTGTTAGCACGATAAAGCCTCCGGAGTGCAACAGATCACCAATTTTATGATTGAATATTGTTCAGGACATCTCATAGATCAACCCTATGATTTTCAGCTCAGAATAGCCACTACAACGGGTGCTATTGTACTTGAAGTACGTTTTTTGTAATTTTTCGAGAAATTTCAGTTTGTTATACACAGCCTACGGAGTGCAAAAAGTGACCAATTTTATGATTGAATACTATTTAGAACATCTCACAAATCAACCCTATGGATTTTCAGCTCACCACAGCAAGTACAACAGGTGCTATAGTACTTTAAGTACGACATTTTTGTCATTTTTGGAGAAATTTCTGTTTGTAAGGATGATACAGCTCCCGGAGTATATACAAGTGACCAATTTTATGATTGGATATTATTCAAGGCATCCCAAATATGAAACCTATTGAGGTTCAGCTCACTTGAGCTAGTACAACAAGTTCTATGGTATTTGAGGTACCAAATTGTTGTAATTTTTGGAGAATTTTCAGTTTGTTAGCACGATACAGCCTCCAGCGTGTATAAAATTGACCCATTTTATGATTGAATATTGTTAAGAGCGTCTTATAGATGAACCTTATTGAATTTTAGCTCACCAGAGCTAGTACAACGGTTTCTATGGTACCTGAAGTGCCACATTTTTTATCCTTTTTGGAGAAATTTCGGGTTAGTACTATAGAACCTTCCGGAGTGTATATGAGTGGCCAGTTTTATAATTGGATATTTTTCAAGGTGTCTCATTCAAGGTGTCTCTCAGATGTATTCTATTGAATTTCAGCTGACTATAGCGAGTACATCGGGTCCTATAAATCCAGATATACTGCATTTTTGGTTACTTTTGGAGAAATTCCGGTTTGTTAACACGATACATCCCCCGAAGTGTATACAAGTGACAATTTTATGATAGAATAATATTCAGAGCATCTCACTTTATTTTCTTCTTTTTAACATAGTTATAGGCACAGTATTTCCTAAAATGTTATTTTTTGTTGTTTGTCAACGACTATAGAACCCTTCTCTTTTGTTGCTAAATTGGTACTTTTATATCCAATATTCTGGTCTACATTTTTTCGATCCGACAATTTGCTAGGTTTTCCTAAAATGGTTATCAGAATTTGTGTAAAGAAGAACCCAAAAAAATCATATAATTTTACCTCCAAGAAAGTGTTTTTTTTCTGTCAGGTTTCTTCTTCTGATTGCTTTTATCAATTTTTCTCTCTTTTATTAGCCAAGAGATTAACGCTACCAACATTATTGTCATAAATGGATATAAATTTATGGAAGAATGTTTTATCCCTGGCGTTATTACTACCATAATTACCTACCTAACATAATCTAGACATAATTAAAAGACTAGTATTATTTAAGCAACGTAATTTCCAGTTTTCTTGATAAAAACACTATGAAAATCATATACCAGTATGAAACTAACCAAAAATGTTTTACCCTAGGGTATCTGTCATTAGTGTCAAGTGTCAGATCGCGCACTTGCCCTATAATAATAGCTTATTCTTCCAGTTTTCTTTCTAGTAAGAATAAAAAAATCCATAGATTTGTTTTTCTCAATGCTAGGAAAACTGATAAAATAAGGTTCTTCTCACAAATTTCATACTATAAAAGATACACTTACGTTTAAATTTGACTGGAAACACCATTTTTGTTTAATATTATACATCTAGTTACAAATGATTTTGTGGCGGTGGTACTATATGTGTTGTTGAAAGGAATGCATTGCTTGGAAATGTGCTAAAGAGCTAGATAGATACATAAATTATATTAGAATTATATGATATGATAAAAACATTATTTCATTCAGAATATTCCTACAGCCCTTGAGGAATCTTCAACAAAGCAGTGATTTCCAACAATTACCCCATAAAGCATATTGTCTTGTCACGTGGGCTTCAGCGCCGGTAACAAACCGTGATTGTCTGTAGTTCAGGCCTCAAACTTGTAACAAAATTTTGCTAATGAATTCATTATGTTACTTTAAATTGGGAAAAAATAGAAAATCAGCGGAAATGTACTTAAAACGTCACTATTTTCAAGAGAGCTGATTTTGAGTTATGCGTGTATCTCATCCCCTCAATATGCTCTAAAATATCTGGATTCAGTGTTTTAAGTGAAACCTACTGTTTCTAGCTAACTCCACAATATATTGAAAGAATATTAAAAAATTGACAATTGTTTCGATATTACCTAAATATCATAGTCAGAATTACAGAAGTTACATTTCATTTGATGCCTATCTGATGTTTAATTATTTTTGGCTAGTCCAAGAAGTGACATACCTTGTGATTGACTCAATATATATTATTAGAAAAAAGAAGATATGATGGTACAAATATATAAGCTTAAATATTATTAGCCCTATGGGGATATCCTGTATATCATTTTTCCCAATTAATATCAGTATAACTGTGCAATGATATAGAAAACCAAGAAAACAATATCTGCTGATCTTTACAATTATCACTTAAGAAGAAAGTTTGAAATTGGAGAACTCCCTAGTTTCAAGCGTTCATTGACGACTTCAAAAGCTATAGAAATTTGAACACCAACAACATAGAATTCAATACTATAAACATCATGAAACTGTAAGTACTTACATACCAATACACTTTACCCCGCGAATTGAAACACTTTCATACACTCATTTTACAGATACTGAAATAGAATTTTTAAAAAAAGGTTTAAAGTAGAGCATACAACCAAAATTTACGAATAATATTAAACAAATTATAGATACAGAGTCCGAAATAACTTTAAAATCTAATTCAAATAATTTTCTTTATGAGAAAATAAAAATTGCCAATTCAATCAAAAATATTGAACCTTCAAAAGTTAAACGTCAAACAAAAAATGACATTACAGTTTTAAATGCAATAAAAAAGAAAGGAGAAGATAATAACCTAACAGTTACAAAATCTGATAATGGGAACGCAATTGTCATATTGACAGCTGAATATTTTAATTCCAAAATATATAACTTTATAGAATAGCGATGTAAAAGTTCTTAGAGCAGACCCATCAAAGAAGATTTCTAATAATGTAAGGGATATTGTTAATAATTTAAATTATCTTTTTAGTGATTACTAAAAGAGGTCCATGATAAATAAGAATCCTCATTGTCCACAATTATATGGAACCGTTGAATAACATGAAATAACGGAACCAATTAGACCTGCAGTTTCTTATGTTAATACTGCTAATAATATATTGGCAAAGAAACTTAACAATATACTTTATAGTTATGGATATACATCTAAGTATTCAATTAAAAACTAATCAAAAAATTAAAAGCATTCAACTTGAAAAATAACTCTAAGCTTATTTCATTTGATGTTACCAATATGTTCACTAAAATTCCTCCTTAAGGATGTATAATACTTGTAAGAAAGTTACTAGGAGATAAAAATATTAAACCAGGAATAATATCAGATATACTTAATTTATTTGATGTATGTATCAATCAGTTATTTCACTTTTGACAATAAGATATATATTCAAAATGAAGTTTTACCAATGGAAAGCCTTATATCGCCAATTTAAGCAAAAATTTTTATAGATAGTTGAGAAAAAAAATCTTTGAAAGTAATATTTCAAGAAATGTTTTATTTTGGTGTAAATATGTAGATGACATATTAGCTTGTTTTATGGGTAGTGAACAACAATTAGATATATTTTCAACCACATTAATAATTTGATATATATATTTATTTCCAAATTCCCAATATAACAATAAATTTTTTTCATAATGATAATAATAGAATATTGATTAGGATTGTAAACATTGAGAAGACCCATTAGAACCCATAGGTTGTGCATGGGCTATTACTTCTTGTCTAATAAACCAATATACAATTGAAATTGAAAAGACTATTTCAAATTTGTTTTACTTTGTGAAACAACCAGTGAAATATAAATATCACGATTTGCTTTCGATGAATTATATAACAATATCTATCTCCAAACTCGGAAGATACTCTTTGAATATATTTTTTATCATTGAAACTGAATTTATGTGCAGTCCTATATAATTCTTGTTTGTTTCGTCTAGAAAATTGAAAAATCTGCTTGCTAAGTAAGTAAAACAGAGTTGACCCACTCTTTTTTTCGGTGTAGCAACCTGTGCAAATAAATTTGTTTTATTTCTTGTAAGATAAGCATGTGACAATTCTTGAAGAGATGTTCTGTTTTTTTAAATGAAGATGACAGCGCTCTACAAGTACAACTTTCTCAGACTGAGGACACCTGCGTCCACGAATATTTTTTTAGAGGAGTAAACATATTCCTTTCTGTAAATTATTTTTAAAATTTCTTTCTGAAGAATATCCAACTTCCAGAGATGAGTGTATAATGCAACACCCCATCTAATGATACCGTACCTTAGTCTGGACTCCACAAGAGCGCAGTACAAAACTTTGAGGTGTGCGATATCTAATATTTTGTTCAGGCATTTAAATTTGTATGTCAATAATCTGAGGCTTTTGGTAATTTCATTAATTTGTTGGTCCCACCTGAGATGAGAGTCAATATTAACACCCAAATATCTCATTTTGTCAGTGTGTCTTATGGTTTTCCTTACATCTTCATCATCCAAAGTTAGCTTAAATCTTCATCATCCAAAGTTAGCTCTCGAAATGGAGGTAGTTTTACATTGTAACTCGGAAAAGGTACGTAAAATGATTTTTCAAAATTCAGTAAGTAATTTGTGATTGAGCCAGTTTACGATACGTTTCAAATCAGTTTCCATTTTCCTTTTTAGCTTACCCCAATTTTCGGCACTATACAGAATACCACTGTCATCTGCGAAACTGATAATCTGACCCGTACTTTTGTGAGAAGTAAGTAGATTATTAATATATAGGGAGAATAATAGTGGTCCAAGTACTGTCCCCTGTGGCACCCCAAATTTGATATTTTTTCCTCCACTAAGCACTCTGCCTATTTCCACACGTTGTTTACGACAATTTAGATAACTTGCCATAATCCCCAATGCTACACCTCAAGGCAGCCAACAATTGCGCATGACTTACATTGTCAAACGCCTTTGCAATATTCAGAAACACACAAGCTGCTGGTTTACTCTCATCCAATAATTTGTAAATACCTCCGACTAGCTTCGAAATTGCCTCATTAGTAGACATATTTTCTCTGAAACCAAATTGTAAGGGCGAAGTTATACTATTGTTAATAAAGAAGTTGCTGAATCTACTTTTTAATGTCTTTTCAAGCACTTTAGCAATTGATTCAATCAAAGAAATTGGGCGGTAGTTGGATGTTTTACATTTATCTCTTTTTTTGAACACTGGAGTTACTATCGATATTTTGAACTCTGCAGGACATGTACCAGTTATATATATTTGATTTATCAAACGTTCTAGTTGTTTAGATATTTCTACTGATACTGTTCGTAAAGTCTCTGCAGTGATATTGTCTATGCCTGGGGATTTATTTAGTTTAAATGAATTTATTATGTTTAATATTTCTTTTTCTGTTACGGGCTCTAGAAACAAACTATTTCCTATGGAGGTTCTTTTTCGTAAGGGTCCAGATGGTTTCTCTATTTTACCAGCATATGTTTCACCAACATCGACAAACTATTCATTGAAAACCTTTGCGACTGATTTTTCATCAGATATTAATTCATTGTCTTTTGTAGGTATTTGTTTTACAGTCTCAGACTTTTTTGTTTTTGTTGAGTTTACAATTTTCCACAAGTTTTTAGAACAATTTTTATTTTTATATATTTCACTCTTGTACAAAATTGACCTTATTTATTTTTATGAGTCTATTAACATAATTCCGATAGTAATGATATTGATTCTTTGATTCTTACACCCAAAAATTAAATTTACATTAGAAGTTGAAGAAAATAGTTCAATCAATTTTTTGATTTGAAAATTCAAAGAGTTAATAATGTACTTGATTTTTCGATTTACCGAAAACCAACACACACTGATGTGACTATTCCATATAGTTCCAATCATCCCATATCACATAATCTAGCGGTATATATTCCAATGATACATAGAGCATTTTCAGTTACTATGAACAAATGTAATTTTGATAGAGAGATAAACACAATTAAACAAATAGCAGTATCCAACGGTTATCCATTACATATGATAAATAAACTAATTAATAAAAAAGAGGAAAAAGTGGCATTACAACTAATATTGCCTAAGCAAACTGAAGAAATAAAAACTTATAAAAACCATTACATATGCAGGAAATATTTCTAATATTGTTTCAAAGATAATATCTTCAGCAACAAATACAACGATTTCTTTCAAAACAGAAAGTAACATAAGTACACAATTGCTAAATGCATTGAAGAAATCTGGTATATATAAACTTAAATATCCAGAATGTAATGCTGTCTATTTGGGTCAGACCCTTAAAAATTTTGAAATTCGATACAGTGAACACTAACGAGTATAAAGATTAAAACAACCAGATAAATCCTACTACGCCAGACATCTACTTGATACCAATCATTCATTGACACCTAACACAGAACTAGGAAGTACTACATATTTGTGATAAGTATCAAGAACTGATTTCCTTGGAGAATTGGAAATTAGAAGACACTTAAGAAACCCACAATATGAAATCGTCAATAAACAGGTAAATCTAAGGAGTTCTCCACTTTTAAACTGTCTTCCTAATTGATAATTTGTGAAGATCAGCAGATATAGTTTTCTTGGTTTTCTATATCATTGCACAGTTATACAGATCTTAATTGGGAAAAATGATATCCAGGATATCCCCATAGGGCTAATAATATCTAAGCTTCAATATTTGTAATATCATATCTTTTTTTCCTATTAACATATATTAAGTCAATCAATTCTTGGACTAGCCAAAAATAATTAAACATCAGGTAGGCATCAAATGAAATGTAACTGCAGTCATTCTGACGATGATATTTAAATAATATCGAAACAATTGTCAATTTTTTAGAATTTTTAATATTTTTTCAATATATTGTGGAGTTAGCTAGAAAGGGTCGAGACAGTTAATTTCATATCTAGATTCACTAATGTAATGGACTGTACTACTTAAACAGTGAGATTTCCTTTTTTGGTTAACGAATATGATAAGAAAATATCGTTCAAGAAAGTTTCATTCCGACCCTTGTAACAGAAAAAAATTATGTGAAAATTGCAGCCGAGAAAATTAAAAGTGCTCGTCGTAGTCGTTGAGCAACAAACGTTGAACTCGCCGGCATCGGCTACGGTAGACGGAAAACGTGTAAGTTTTGCCATTCATAACGTTTGATTAATGATAATTGCCGGAGTTTACCATCCAGTTATAAATTGCTGAGGGGAGTGTTAAATCTATAGATTTATAAGAGCTGTGTTTTTGTTTACAACGGGGTGAGATTTTGGCAAGTCAGCTACGAAAGTACCTATACAGGGAAGTCTACGTCAGATACTAGATTCAAATATTTGTGTGAATGAGAATATTGATAAATGAATGCAACAATGTCTGGTATACTTTAGAATATTAAGTGTGTAAAAAATTGGAATAGTCAGATATAAGGACTGCCGTCAGTAGTGAAAAATCAAAACACTGTAATAACTGTATTCTTCTACAAATTTTTAAATCAATTATAGTCTGGTTATCAACCTTAGACGCAATTCATATCCTAAAACAAATACTGGAAAAAACATGCGAACATCAAATCGGAATGGAGATGCTATTTATAGATTTTGAACAAGCCTTTGACTCAATAAATAGACAACAACTAATGAGAGCACTTAAAATTATGGAGATCAACAAAAACCTAAGTTTGAATGACTATGAATCAATCAACAGCTGCAGTAAAAACAGAGAAAGGTGAAACGGCCAGATTCGAAATTAACAAAAGCGTCAGATAGGGAGATTCTGTGTCAACAACTCTATTTAATCTGGTGCTGGAATATGTCGTCAAAAATGTGAAAAAAGAAAACAAGAGAACAATGGGTAGGCAATTGATAGCAAATGTGGACGACTTAGTGTTGGTAGCAAAAAACAGAGGGATTATGGAAAAAATGTTTAATGAAATTGTGGAAGAAGGTAAAGAAATGAGCCTAAAAATAAATGAAAGAAAAACGAAAGTAATGACCGTGAACAAACACCTGTAATAAATGCGAATATTAAATAGGGAAAACTTCAATCAGTAACTTTCAGAACACATGGTAAAATATATATTTTATTTCAAATATAATAAAAGTAGAATTCGACATACTTTTTGTTCAACAAAAATGAGACAGGACCATAACATTTCGCAACAATATATCAAGGAACTAGGGCAAATTAAAATTATTGTTTTGTATACAAACGGTTAGTAATAAAAATTGAGACCACACTAAAACAAAAAGTGCAACCTTTGCAATTCAGCACAAAATCCCGAACAAAATTTGGGGGAATGATAAAAAGTAAGTTCAGAGCAGACAGGGCACACAGAGTCGGACGAAAAACGCGAAGGGAAAAAGTCCTTCCCTGTCACTGTAACGGGTGTCAGTTTTTTTAGTGTTCGCGGGTTCATAGGGAGAAGTTCTCTCTCCGTTGTGTCAGGGCGTCAAAGCGATACTCAGATATCCTTGACAGTGAACGCTGTCCCCCTGGGAACACCACATGGAATAAACTCTCTCTCCTACCATGATCCAACATATCTTTAGCGTCATCAGCAGTTTCTAGATAAATATTGGAATCAGTCAGTGAGCAGAGACAGGAGAAGGGAAGTTTCCACACAGTAAGTTTTTGAACAAGTCTAAGATTTATTGGGAACGATGTATTTATTTTTTTTTGTGTGCGCTGATCTAACCTTGATATTGATAACATAGATGTTGGCATAGGTAGAATATATAACATTTTCTTCACTGTGTTAATGGACAAGTTCATAGGTTCAGTTAAATCTGTAGGTCCTGGCTCATAATTTGGGCACCGCTCGTTTTATAGATATAATTTCATTGTGTGAGATAATATAGTAAGATTTTACACAAGATTTGTAGGAACGATTTTTTTGTGTATATGTAACTTGACAGGATTTAGGTATCATTTTTTCTGTCACATCATTCTCGCCCACCCCGTAGATAGGTGGTTGGTAAATCTTGAAACAAGGCTAATTATAATTTATATCATATGCTCGGATCGTATGATTTTGGCTCCGCAAAACCAGGTTATCACTAAATTTTCGCAGCGACCAAGTAATTTTGTTTTTCAGACGCGGCCTTTAATCATATCTAGTGGTATGAATAGAAATTATATTTTATTCGCGGGGAAAGAAAACTTGCAATACTGAATTTTTGTTAATACATACTGAACTGTTTACCTATAAAATTTATCAAATCAGCAGAATTTATTTCTTTACTTTTCCGTTTTAATTACGTAAAGTACAATGACATTCGACAAATAGAAACTAGCGGTGGTCGATTTGTACCTTTTTATAGTAGACAATTATTCTCGCAGTATGGCAGGTCAATTCTGCAGTAGAGGCGAAATCATACGGCCCATTCACGTTTTGAAAAAAATTGTATATAAGTGTATAGTTCCTTTTTGGGTCATATTTATACCGTGAAATATATAATATATTTTTTTTTCAATTTGTGGTACCCAAACTTTATTCAGATTCCTGCCACGACTTTCCCTCTAGAGTGAGCAGTGCATTTGGATACGAGGCTGAACAAAAAGATCAACTTTGTCCTGGCAAAGGTAATTTACCGCGTTAAGCCTAGGAGGTCCCCGCCCAAATCAGACTGGATTCTGTTTTCTCACGCTAGGCTGCTTTATTTCATTTGGTGACAGCAAGTTATTATACTGGTGACAGCGGACCCGAGATAGAAGGGTCGAATTTATAACATTTGGTGACAGCATTTATTAGACACCTAATGAAAAATCATACCAGAATTGGCGAATTCAAATTTGAAGAAGATAATAAAATAAAATATATAGGAGTGACAATAACCAACGATAATACTAGCGATAATAAATTATTCAAGAAAAATTACCGGGCGTTGTGCTAACACGATGTATTCATAATTCGAAGACAAAAAAATTATCTTTAATGAACATAAGAATCTACTCAATATTTTCAATGAAATTTGCGAAAGTTGGGCGAATTGGGACTTTCAGCAGCTAGAATGTACGAATTCGCTTAAACGAGTATTTTAAAAAAAATTCGATACAATATTCACACAAACTGATCTTCTTTTTAATATAATAGAGTCGAAATTTTTAGATATTGGCTATTGTTTGAAAACAATTGAAGAGTTCAAAAAATTTATGATAATGTTTACCATGACTTTGATAAAATCTATGAGAAAACCATCACTTTTTGTGGCGAGCAAGCGAGTAAAGGTACATTATAAGTGATTATTCCAAGAAATATTGGATAATATCAAAATAGAAACTTCTGATCGATATACGAAATTAACAAGCTGAGTTTTTTCGCCTTCTGGATCCATATTCATTTTCGGAATTTCTTCAGAGGTGAAAACAAAATATAACGAAAAAAGTGAGTTGATTTGTTAATATACTTCATATCAAAATTTGCCGGTCTCAATGGGTAAGCAATTACTAGAATTTGCGAAAAGAACAGTATATGTTTCCGCAACTTGTTACTTGTGACGATACCAGCTAGTAGCGCTTCGGCAAAACGATATTTTCCTGTTTAAAATGAATTCATACCTATTTCCGAAGCACCCAGCAACAGGAGAGATTAAGTAAGTTAGCAATTATTTCAATTGAATAAGAACTTTTGGAAGACCTATATACCAGTTTTTATGATGATGTATTAAATGAGTTTTTGAAAAAAGAGAGCCTCGTTGACTTGATTTATAAGAAATAATAGTTTTTAATATTTTCTAATCCAATAGATCTTATATGTTTGTTTGTTAACTCGGTTTAGTTATTTAAGAACCCACTAACTGTTTGACTGTTTTCACAAATTTAGTTTCAAGTGCAACGTCCCGTCCACAATACAAATATGGGTTATTATAGTAACATTTCCGAACGAGGGCTAATTTTTGTGGAAAATGGTGAGTAATTTTTGCCTTTGTAAATTTTTGCCTACCCTAGCGTGAGTAACATTGCACACCACTCCTACATACCCAAATGAAAAGTGTTTTATTATTGAGAATAGATTATACTAACTTTCGATCAAAGCGCACACCGCCAAGGTTAACTTAACACATTCGTTGCCATGAGAATCACCGGTGATCCTCAAAAATATTTCACTCATATGCCGTGAGGATCACATATGTTTCACGGCACAACTTTTACTTTATGACGGACAGATTAGTGTGACATAGTAATGAACGGCTAGATTATGTTTTACTGCACTCTAGGAACAGCATATTCTCAAATTTCTCCACGAGGTAGCTCAAATTTAACGTAATTTGGACACTTCTTGTCAGTTGAGGTAAGACGGAAGTCTTTATCAATGTTATGCCATTTTAGTGATAAAAAATCTACAGAATAAATACGAAAACTTACTGGTAAGTGCAAATATGTTTAGATAAGTATATCTTTGCTTCTAATAGGCTAAAATAATTGAAATTCTGTAAAAGTTTACCGGTAGTTAGATCTAACATCAAAATATATGTTTGAAATAAAAGTGCGTTAGAGAAATAACTCGGGTAGTTTCCGTGAATGTATTTTTTATAAAGAAAAACGTACATAAACTTGAGTTTAGTTTTAATATGTACATGATGACAGAATAAGATGTGTATATTTTTCTGATATCTCGTATTTTATTGTTGACTAAACTAGCATAATTTTTCTCTCAACTTTCAGTTTAAAATGGATACTGAAATAAGTGGAAGCGGAACAAGGCCTATAAGAAATTTGAGACAGAGCCGTCTTACGGATGGGGAGTTAGCAGTAATTTTGGATGAAAGCGACAATGAAATATTGTTGTGTTCCGGATCTGAGTATGAGATATCACAAAGCGATTTGGATGGTACCTCTTCCGACGGCGATGATTTAGGACAACGGAATGAATCCACGTTAACAACAACAAATACAGTAGAACCGGAAGAAGAGACGTACACGGATCACACAGTTTAAGATTGGTATAAAGTAGATTGTACCCATTTATATTATGATATTCAATTTATAGGCACTGAATCATACAAGTATCACGCAATATACCCAACAAATAAGAGCGATCTTACCTCACTAGACATATAAAGGAAACTAATAGATGATACAACCTGTAAACTTATCGTTAGGGAAACAAACAGATATGCGCAACAAATAAAAAATAGGAAAATACACAGTAGGTTCTTGAGGACGCATACTTGGAAAGATACTGATGCAGAAGAAATCGTAAAGTTTTTTGGCATTATTTTATATATGTGCATTGTGAAATTTCCCAAGATAGAGGATTATTGGGTGGTTCTCCATTGTATCAAAACTCACTGATTTCAAAAATTATGAGTCGAAATATGTTCCAATTATTGTAAAGATGTATTAATTTCGCAAATAACGAAGATGCCCAACCCAGCGAACGTCTTCACAAGATAAAAGACCTTTTCCAAATAGTTCAAAATAATTTTTAGAGATTTTTAGATAATTTTTACCTTTCAGAGGAATATTGGTATTCCGGCAATACAATCCCACTAAGAGACATACATACGGAATAAAATTCTTCCAATTGTGTAATACATGAGGCTACACACTCAATCTGAAGATATACACAGGACAGACACTTACTAACGGACAAGGATTAGCCGAAAAAGTGGTCCTTGATTTAATAGACAGACAATTATTATATTTCTGTAACATTGACCAAGGAACTATTGAAAAGAAAATCCCATCTCTTAGGTACTCTAGGAAAGAATCGAAAAGGGATTCCAAAAGACATTGTAGGCATTAAATTGAGGGTTGGGGAAATATGTGGTAAAGAAAGTGCTGATGGTATTGTCGTTGTTAAATGGAGAGATAAGCGTGACGTTTATGTTTTATCTACGAAACACGGAGTAGACTTTAAAGCTACAGGGAAGCATGATGGAAGGGGAATTGAAATTAAACAGCCAGAGGCAATAATCGAATATAATAAAGGTAAAGATGGCGTAGATATGTCGGATCAGCAGGCAAGTTACTTCTCCCCTCTAAGACAAACACTTGAATATTATCATAAGGCAGCGTTTGAATTATTATTCAACACTGCTGTTATAAATTCTTCCATTATATTCAGTTACCACAAGAAAAGAAATATGCCCATTACAGAATTTTGGGAGAAATTGGTAATGCAACTCTTGGGAACGAACTTTGAAAGAGGCAATCAGAATGAAAGAACAGAGGAAAAATATCCACTTACAAATAACGAGGAAAGAGATGAAAAGAATCGGAAGAAAGGGAAAAGATGTGCCGAATGTTATAGAAAGAGTGCTGAGACGGATGGAAGTGCAGCTGAAAAGGTAGCAAAACTGGTTTCGACACTTTGTGATCAATGTAATAAATTCCTTTGTATTACATGTTTTGCTAATACGTATTAAATGATTTAGCTATAAGTTGCTATTGTTACAAAATATCTCGATATCACCGGTGATACTCATGGCACATTAAGCATATATCATTACTTGTATGCCATGAGGATCACCAGTGACCTCAAATAGTAAAGAAAAAAAATCTTTCTATTGTACACCCCCCTTATGTTCTTAATGTGTTCTCATCAATAAAATGATGGCGTTTTAATCTTTGGCACCTGAGTAATTCCGTATTCGCTCTTATGGCGGGAATTTTCAATTGAAAACCTTCCAAAATTAAACACTTACGTTAACGAATGATCGCTCCAGAAAATATTTTCAAATATCGATTGTTCGCGAAATAGTTTGTTGTCAACTCAACCAGGTTGTTTTCACGGTGAAAACTGAATGAAATATATTGTTTCTAGTATCGATGGTTTATACTTTTTAGGGACTATTGAAAAATAGGTTGAGAAGGATAAGATTCAGTTAAACTTTCAATGTAACGGTTAGACTCCATACGATTGTTAACGAATTACATATGTTTCAAATGTTAGAAGGATGCCTTCACTTAAATTTCCGTAGTTTATAAAAATCAAAAGTCTGGAAGATATTTTGGTACAGACACAGTTAGGCGTTCTATGGAGAAATATTTTGGATGAATTTTGTTTTTTTATTTCTTCAGAAAATGAAAAATGTGTCCACCCTGTAGACACTTAATTGAAAAGCTGAAGTGAACATTACTCAAAATGACTTACACAGTATTATACTAACAAGAGAGAATTTCAGGAGAAAGATGTCTATTTTTCCTACATCTCAACAAATTTCATGCTTTAATACATTTCCATCAGTTCACCCAATATCTGAATCGCGCTTATACTAACTGCTTTATCATCATGACGTGAGTATCAAATATTCAATGAATAGAATAATTATATCATAAGTGTGTTATGTGGATGATATGGTGATGTGGATGAAAAAAACTCAATGAGTCTGGTATGACGATAAATCAACCAGAATAAAAATTGTTGCGGAAAATAGATTCGCAAGGGGAAGGTTGTTTAATAGTACGAAAGGACACTTCTTGGTGGGAGAATAAAAGAGGGAATGATAGTGGACATTGAGGAAAAAGCAGTGGTATTAAGGCTGAAATAAATGTGATTGATACGAAAGGAAGATGAATGAATGATGATATTAAAGGGAATACGACGATTATATGAGCATATACAGTGCTTCTCAAAAGTCCACTCCCCCTCTTTTATTTTGAACGGTGATACTTAGACCGATGAAATTTGGAGTGTGAAAATGAACAATTATAAGCTTCTCTACTAGTTGTGACAAGTGACGTAATAGCTATCTATGACGTCACCAGGCAATTGAAACCGATAATAAGTAATAGGACCTTATGGCAAGTATCACCTCGTTTGAAAGGTATTTAGAATACTATTTTTTTTGGATTTACGATGTTTTTGACGTTTTAAATAAATGAGAACTAAAATTTGAGTTTCGCTTTTTATTAATGAATATTTGAGACCAAGTTCTTATAATAATTGTTCAAAATGTGCACGATCTACTTCCTGGCAGTAAAAGATCCTAGTATTAAAACTCGATAAAATATGTCAGGGGAAATTGCCCTACATTCTTCAACAATTCGCTGTTTTAAAACGTCAATACTGTCAGGAGCTGTAGCGTAAACTTTAGATTCAAGGTATCCTCACAGAAAAAAATGTAAAGGTGTCAGGTCTGGTAACCGAGCTGGCGATTCTATTGGACCGCGTCGTCCAATCCATCTACCAGGAGATTCCTCATCGAGGTAACGTCTAACTGCAAAGCACCATCTTGTTGGAACGTAATTTTGAAGTTACCATATTCATTTGGATTATCTTACAGAATTTGAAGAATTAATCGTTCAATTGTCCTTACATAGTCTGGCTGTGGAGAATTTTAGTGGACATATTTTCACAGAATTGCAGCCTTCGGTCGGGGTCGTCATCTGAAACTTGATGTACCATTTTTAATCTGTATGGATCAAATTCCGGGTCCACATCAGTGGGTATGTACGTAGTTCGTCGGAATATTTATTGATGTGGAGGGCGTGAAGCACCAACCTGCGTCTCCAGGTGGCGGATAGGAGAAAGGCCTCCAAGATGATTTTATATGAGGAGGTCTGCGAGGAAATATCTGGGGGCTCGTTGTGTCTAAAAACTCAACTGGCAACCCTCGAATACCCTGCCGCAGACAAACTTTGCTTATCCCAGCAGTAGTATCGTGGCTAGGGGATTGCACACAGGGTTACGATGCCGGGTGAGATTTCGAGCTTACCTCAAAATCACCTGTTAAACAAATATCTCCTGGCTGTCTGTGGTCAAGTCTCGCCGGCAGTGAGATTGGGAGAAGGTCTTGGCTTTATTGCCCGGACCAAAAGAAGACAACCTCATTAAAAACTTGAAGTCAACGTGGGAAACCAGGCCGAAGAATGCGCGGCTATATAGAAGAATGGTCCTTACTGGTTTCGACCTTGGAGCACCGGGGGGAACTCCATTGTATTGAACCCCTTACCTCTACATGCGGGGCTCTGCAGCGGTGGACCGTAATGACCCCAGCTTCTCGTGGGACCATTTATGGAAAGAGAAAGAAAAAGTAAGACTTCCCCTGGACAAACAGTAGTACCTGCAACTCTTCATCCGGGCACCTCACAGAGTGAAAAAAGCCCAAACGGCACAAAGGTCGTATTCCGTTCGACCTGCCACAACTGGGAGAACCGGGCGGCATAGACGACCCACTGAGAAAAGGCCTCAGTGGAGCGGGGTGCGGGGTGCAGGGGTGCCGAAATACGAGCACGTCAAGAGGCCAGGAAACAGGTTATTCAGCGCTCAAACCCATAGAAGGAGCCACCAACGGGGAATATAAAGCTTGTAAGAGGCTCGGAGCATATTACTCCTCCGCAGCGACCTCTTAGCAAAAAACCAAAAACCGATGCAACGGTAACCGGGCAAGCCACTGGTTACGCAGCAGCTGACAAAACAGAGAAGGCTTTCAGGGTGGGAATAATGCCCAAAAATTATCCTGGGGTCATCCTGAAAACAGAGCAGCTCTCCACCCTGGATGACACTCTGGTGGAAGAGCTATGCCAGAGCAAGGAGAAGGGAATCCACTTCTCAGGTATATATTTCCGTTCTGGAATGATACTGGTGGGTCCTAAGAATCGGAAGAGTGGCTCATAAGGTCAGCGCCGAAATTAAACTCTTGGGAAGGACCCAGATTAATAGCTCGAAGTGGAGACGACATCCCAAAGCGGGTCACCATGACGGTGTTCTTTCTAAGACGCCACGACATGAACTTGTCGAAGTTCAGAACTCCAGCCTCTTTACTGGGGCTGGGAAAATCCTGAACTCTAAAGAAGAGGGACAGGGAACTATCCTCATGATTGTGATCGATCACCAATCTGGGGAGGCTGTGAAGGCAGGAGGCTACGCGCCAAACTTCAGTTTTGGGCGTATCCCTGTCTCGGAGCTGAGAGAAAACCCGTGTAGGATCCAAAGGACACGGAGATACCCTCCACATCTGGAACTTCTGGAAAAGGGGAAAAAGGCGAAAGCTTAACCTTATGTCCTTGAGACATCGTCATTGCCTCTGCCTACTTCGCTGGAGACGAGCCGATGACACCGCCAGAAGAAGTACAAGAGCTAGTGAGACACTGCAATGGCAGACCGCTACCAATTATAATTGGTTGTTATGCTAACGCACACAATACCGTTTGAGGAAGTACTAACAACAACGCCAAAGGTGAGTGTTTATTACAATATCTCTTAGCAAATAACCTTTAGACCTTAAACGTGGAGCAACCCCCACTTTCGTCATGAGAGCAAAAGAAGGGGTCCTGGACGTAACAATTGTTAATGTTGTTGCTAGGAAAAATTTGAAGGATTGGAGGGTGATTAGCGAGCCATCACTTCCCGACCATAGGATAGAGGGAGATACTATCTCGATTGATACAATTCGAAATACTGATTGGTCCCTTTACAAGACCAATCTGAAGGACAATTTGGAACACGTCGAAGTGAATGGGGAAAATCACTCGCACTACGACCTGGAACAAAAGGTCGAACAGATCAGGGAGGCAATAATGGAAGCTTTTCAGTCCAGTTGCCCATTGTAAAAAGCTCGTTCAGAAAAGGATGCTCCTTGGTGGAATGAGAACCTGTCAAACCTCACAAAAGAGGTCCGTCGGCTCTTTAATAGAGCCAAACGTGACGGTAATTGGCAGGGGTACACTGAGAAGCTTACTCAGTGCAATAAAGAGATTAGGAATACCTAAAGGTTTGATTTTCAGGCCTTTTGCGAAAAGATCACTTCCACTCACACAGCGACCAGATTACAAAAGGTCATGGCAAATGGGGAACTAACCCCACAATGTCGCTGAAAAAGCCAGACGGATCATACACGGAAGGTGAAGAGGAACTATCGATTCTTCTCCGTAGAACCCACTTTCCAGGTAGTGAACCGGCAACAAGCACTGACATAGCAATGAATTACACCAGAGAATCCCGCAAGAAAGATTGTGACATTGCTAAGAAAATATTCACCAGACAACGGTTGGAATGGGCAATAAGTAACTTCCAACTATATAAATCACCAGGAGTGGATGGACTATTTCCAGCACTCTAGCAGTAAGGGATAGAGGAGGTTCTTCCTCACCTGCTAAAGATTACAGAAAGCAGAAAGCAGTCTAACAGTGGGTGTAATACCTAGAAAATGGAGAAGAGCAAGGGTACCCTTCATACCAAAAACATATCCTTAAACGGGGAAATCATAGAATGGAAATCAGAAGTTACATATCTAGGGATCACCCTAGACAGTAAGCTTCCGTGGAATAAGCTTGTTGAAATAAAGCAATGAAATCTTTGATGGCGTGCAGAAATCTAGCTGGTAAGAGGTGGGGCTGTAACCCAAAAATACTGCGATGGATGGACGCCATGATTGTGAGACCAGCAGTTACATATGGGGCAGTAGTTTGGCATACGAAAGGAAGTCAGTACAGCACGAGGAAGACCCTCGACAAAGTTCAACGGCTTGCCTGTGTGTGCATCACTGGAGCTATGAGAACGTGTCCAGCTAGGGCACTTGAGATCATAACAGACCTCACACCTCTACCTCTGGCGATAGAAAGATCTGCCCAAAAGGCAAATTCTTAGAATATCTAAGGAAGGTTCAGGCAATGAGAGTAATAAGAATCAGGAAGCCTGGTCCTGTCTAACCAAATACATTTCATCAGCGAATCTTCCCAGTGACGAAATGATCAAGAAAGTAAGTATTGAATAGAATTTCACTACGATAGTAAGTAAGAGGAGATACTGGAGAGGGAATGAATACACCACCCAAACTCCCAAAGAAAACACCATTAGATGGTATACGGATGGTTCAAAAACCACCACTGGAGCAGGCGCTGGAGGATTTGGGCCTGGAACCAGATATTCATTATCGTTAGACTCCTTCCCAAGCGTCTTTCATGCAGACATACTTGCGATCGGAAGATGCGTGGAAATGAACCTAGAAAGAAATTATCAGAAATGTGATATATCGATCCATTCTGATGGTCAAGCAGCTATCAAAGCATTGAGCTCCCATGTCATTGACTCAAAGTTGTCAAGGGAGTGCCGAAGAAAACTTGATGAATTGGGCAGGGTCTCTTTAGTATGGGTTTCTGGCCACTCGGGAACCACGGGAAATGAAGAGGCCAATACATTTGCCAGAAAAGGAGCACAAACGCCCTTTATTGGCCGGGAGCTTTCCTGTGGTGTAGGAAAATGCTCCTATGAGAAAGAATTTCGGAAGAAAGAGGAAACCGGAAGAGAAGCACTCTGGCGGTGCCTTTCCGGGCTGGAACATTCCAAAAAGTTCCTGCGGAACTTTGACACTGCTAGGTCCAAAAAATATTTGGACCTCAGTAAAAATGAGCTACATCTCTCCACGGGCTTTCTCACAGGACACTGCCGCCTTTGGAAGCACCTAATGAGAATTGGTCTAGCAGAAATTGACGAGTGTAGATTCTGAGGGGAGGAGGATGAAACTCCGGGTCACCTACTTCTAGAATGCCTCGCCATTGCAAGCCAACGCAATAAATGCTTCGGACAAGAAACTTGTGAGAGCGAGGATCTAACCACGTTAAATCCATCCCAAATACTAGAGTTCATTAGAACCCTGGAACTGGAAGGCGAGCTGTAGTAGTAGCGAGAACAGCTCTGATAGGGGAGGGGCACAATAAACCTTAGATTTCAGTGCGTTGTAACCACGTTAAGATCTGATCTAATCTAATCTAATCTAATATATCAAATGGATCAAATGGATCAAATTTGTTTTTGGTAAACACCCTATGTACTGTACTATGACTGATTCCACAGGTAGACGCTAGTTTAGCTGTGGAAGACGAAGGGTTTACTACAATTTCTGCAACTATATCAATTTGTTTATCAATAACAATATTTGGTCGACCCGATTGTTTGGCATCATGAACACTACCTGTTTGTTGGAACTTATGAAAAACCTTCCTCAAATAATTCCTCGATATAGGACGATTGGAGTATTTCTCATTAAAAACGCGTTCCGCCGCGTAAAAATTGTTCTTTCACCAATAATTAAGACAGCTGTTACTTTGTCAGGTATGGTACGAACCATTTTGTTAATGTAGATACTTGAACGTCTGGTATTAAACAAAAAATTCAAGATATTATCACACGTAAAAACATCAATTAAAAAACTTTTTTGACAATTTACCATAAGCGGACTTTTGAATATTTATTAATTAATCACGAAACTCAAATTTTCGTGTTTATTTATTTTAACCATGAAAAACATCGTTAATCCAAAAAAAATAGTGTGACTGAATAGGTATTCTAAATACCTTTCAATCTAGGTGACACTTGCCATAAGGTCCCATTTAATATTATTGGTTTCAGTTGCCTGGTGACGTGACCGATGCCTATTACGTCACATGTTACCACTAGTAGCGAAGATTACAATAGTTCATTTTCAAGTACCATATTTCATCAGTCTAAGTATCATGGTTCAAAGGAAAAGAGGGGGAGGGGACTTTGGATAAGCACAGTATAATAACGGATCAGGATTATATACCAACTATACAGATAAATATTTAATACTTGAAGCTTGAAAAATACAAAATGCAGACCAAGAAAAAGATAAAACAAAACAGAAAAAAAACGGAAAAATATCATGTAAAACAGAGCTGAAAGGAAAACCGTTTGCAACATTCCTGCCTCAACTGAAATGCACATTTGAGTATGGACAAGTAATACGGATTAGGTGAGTAAAATCAATAAAAAATTTTGTAGAAAACTGAGAAAGCATAACCAAATCTTCGTACATAGTAATAACGGAGAGATTTTGTTGTTAATATCTGAACTCTAAAAAAATAATGCATGTATGAAAATCACGTTGATGATTGGTAGTTAGTTCAAATCAACAAGAAAACTTATATATTCAAACCATGTTGTCGTGACTGGAGAAATGAAGATTAAAACTAGGAAAGCAGACGTATTTTCTCGAAAAACCACAATTAAAATTTTAGACCCACTTAGGTTTACGACCATTTATAGATATAAATATTTGTAAATATGCAAGAAATATTCATATTAATGGTAACTATGATAAGATTGATTCTCCATCCTTCACGAAACAGTTAAGGTATCAGTAGGTTATTAAAGTTATAAGTAATATTTTGTTATATCAATTATTGAAAATCCGTCCCAATTCTCCAAGTTTTTGCCTCCAACTGATTAGATTACTATAACACATTGTATATACTTATGCACGTAGAAACTGGATTTATATTCTCGAAAGTAATCCGTTCTCATTTCCATCCATCACAAAATTTCCAACAAAATCAACTTTCACGAATGCCCTCAACTTTAGCATTCCAGATGCGTGGTTTTAGCAACTTTTCACGAGCTCACAGTGAACCTCCAAGCCTTTAACGCAATAAAAAATTCGAGTGACGGGTGACTTTGCATGCCCGTCAGCTGATTACGGAGTTCTAGAACGGAGAGTAACATCGCGTGTTGCCTAATAACAAATCTGGCAGCAGCAATCATACCAGTTACAACAAAGTTATTGTTTAGCCAGGTCAGGCTATGCACACGCCGACACGACATTATATTTGCAATTAGTTGTCTTAAAGGTGGGGATAGTATTTTTGTTGGCTACCGGATTATGAGGAGCACGATATATGCAATTAAGTCGAAATCTTCTAAGAGGTTACATTTCCGGAAGTTGGTGCAATAATTATTTTTCACATTTTGAACATTTAATGATTGAATGACAATTAAAAATATTTGCAAGGGGAAAGTTTTATATTCGAATGCTTCGGAGCATCAAAAAACTTTTAGTAGCAAGTTATGTGATAGATGAGAAGCTTCTAGTTGAAAAGTAGAGATTAATTACATTGGTTGCTGGAATTGATTTGTAGTAACTGACATGGAATATTCCATTTTCTTCATTAGTTAATATCAATCAAATATTAGTCACTTATGTTATGTATAATATTTGTATCAATAATTTCCACTAAACTTCAACTATAATAGCTGAATCTGCATTTCCGAAATGAGATATATGATAATGAAGAAAAAGTCGGGTAGTCAAAGATTAACTTAAAAATTACTTGAGTTTAAGGAAGCTGTAATCATAAGTCATTTTGAACAAGATCAACTCAGTGTGTTATTGAGGAAGGTTACATGTTTTTATCAATCAGTTGGTATTAAATGTAATTCTGCGCCATAAATTTTTCTCGAAGCTTATGTTGATCAGTGTTTTCTCCCATGGTTAACTCATGAATACCTGACTATCAAATGTTGGTCTGTTTAACCGTCAAATACATTTGATACGATCACATACTGCTGGATCTGTTTTTGTAATGATGTATGAATGGGCTGCGATTGTATGCCAGATTCTAAGCCTAGTTGAAAAGCTGCCTGAGATGTTTTATTGACCTAAACTAGCTCGTTTGCTTTTTCATTTTGTATGACATCAACATTCGTCGAAATTCAATGGTCGATCTGAAGTTCTTCTTAGATGCATAAAAATAATATGCTGTGAACGTTGGAATTGGTTAATAGTAATGATAGTGCGCTTTCCCTTGTTTATGTATTTCAACGCCTAAAAGCGAAATAATAGTATTGGTGAACACTTTTTCTGGAGTTTCATAGCGTTTGTTTCTATTAGTTCCTTATCTTTTGGACTGCTTACCGAACAGTGAAGAATTACAACATCATGTAAAGAGGTAACATCAATCAAAAATAAGCTATCCTCATTGACTTATTATTAGATTTCCGAATCGGTAGAAATATAAATAATGACTATATTGTGTCCACCATAACGTTCGCTATATATGGGAAAAAATTTTAGTAGTAGTAGACAGGAAAATTTAATATATATTATGGATCCTGCGTGGTCGATAACCTAAAAATACATTTTGACATCAGTCACGTCGCCATTGTCATGGCGGCAAATTAGAAAAATTTGAAGTGAAATTGCGAAAAGTACGGTTAGATAGCAAAATATCAAAAAACATTATTTGAAAAAAGCGATCAGAATGATATTTTGGGGTCACATATGAAATTTGGAGCGACAAAAATAAAAAAAATCGTATTTTTCGCCATAGCCCTTTTCTGAAATGACATTGCACCGATTTAATTGTTGAAGTAGTTCGGGTAATGCAGTGTTTAATATGTAAGGGTAAAACAATTCAAAAATATTGTTTTAGGTCATTTCTAGAAAATAAAATAAAAATATTCGTTGAGCGCATGAAACTTTTCTGTAGCAATACCTTGTATTTTGTCAGTTTGCGCGGTTTCAAATAATTTAATTGTGTTATTACGATTGAAAAGAGCAGTTATTAATTTTTTTATGTAATATTACATCAAGGTACTAAACATCAGGTAGGCATAAAATGAAATGTAACTTCTGTCATTCTGACAATGATATTGATTTATCGAAACAATTGTCAATTTTATAGAATTTTCAATAACTTTTATTATATTGTGGAATTAACTAGAGACCGTGAGTTTCATGTAAAAACACTAATATGAGCATATTCCACGAAGTAAGGGTCGAGACAGTTAATTTCTTCGTAGTACTGATTAGAGAACGAGTCAATAAAGAACTAAAGATAAAGAAAAATCTACATGATAACCAAGACAGCTTCGGAAAGTGCAGATAAAAGATTCAATTAATTGAACGTGTTTACGAGGAAAGAGAAAGACAAAGAAGAAATGGTGAATATTAATCCTTCTCGATGTCAAAAATACTTTCAACACTGCAACGCACAGTTTGATGATCAAGGAAATCCTGCGTAGGAATGTAGCAAAATACCTGATAGATATAGTGTTTGAATATTTTGTAACAAGCCGATCGCCTATTACGATTTCTATCGGACTATGGTATTTTAATTTCGTCGTACTAATGTTTCGAAATTGAAAAACTTGTTTCTCTTCCAAATTTCGTGTATTCAAACGATATCGTACATTCGAAAAGTCTCTTCCTATCAGTAAAATTCATGAGTTAGTACCTACATCGTTGTGGTTTCACATATTTGCTGGTGAGTTAGATTTTTGAAATATTTTTCCCGATGTTTATACTGTTTGATTTAGAATTATGATATGTGCTGGCGTTTGATGGATTTTGTATGTTTAATTCTTTTTTATTGTAAGAAAGAAACATTTTATATTCTTCTTGAAGCAAATTTTTAATAATTTCTTTTCATTCTTTTTTAGCTTCATAATTCCGCATTTTCTGTTTATTTAGGGAACAAAGCGAATATGATAGAACAGACGTCTGTTAGTTTTATTTTAAAAACTGGATTCAGTTTTTCATGTGTTGAAGCATAAGCTTTCTATCTGTTCTATTTATTCCTTCCTTCCCAGAATTTTTCCTTGATTTTTACTCTTTTTTCTTTCCTCAGCTCTGTAGCCCCTGGGTAGGCCCTATGAATAGACAACACCGCTAGAGACAACAGGAAACCGGCCGGGATGGATTCAGCACCCTATCTCCATCGACTTGGACCTAGCTGAGAGCTGAATCATTCCAGAACCTCACCAAGATAAGTCCTTTGTCTTATACTCAATTCATGGAAACCTAGAATTGGAGATTTTTATTGTATAACGACGTTCGTATTCGTCTTGTATTTTGGATATGCAGTTAATGTGAATTATCTATTGTGTTATTAATAAATATAATTTGCTGAACATTTGATATTTGATTTTCAGCAATTTATATTAACTTGGACCATCGCGGTAAAATATTTTTAGTATTTCGTTTTGTTAAGTTAAAGTAAATATATGGTTTTCCAGCTTTTAACCTTTTTAGTTTTTTTTGTTTAATTTAAGTATCGCTTGAAAAGCTGGTGGCGTCCAATTTAATATCGATTGTTCACCACATCCCAGTGATTTCTATAAAGATACATTAACTGGAGTCGAATACCACAACCTGAGAAAGAGTCCCAAGCCGGAGGAGAACATATGTTACAATTTCAAAAACAGAAAGGTAGAGTATGGTAAAGGAATTCAACACCATACATGCGCGGGAGTCCCTCAGTTACCTGTTCTAGGCCCTACAGTTTGGATAGTACTCCATGGTGAAGACCTAAGGGTACCATTGACCCATTCAGCAACAACCATTGCATTAGGCTATGACTTGGAATTGATGGTAGCAGCGACTGATAAAGACAGTTTGGTATTTCTGACAAATGAATATAGAAAGTAAGATGCCTTGGAGTATATCTGAACGATAGGGTAGTTTTCGGAGAGCATGTGAAGGAGTTGTTAAAAAAGGTAAAAGAAAGTGGCTGTACTGACTAGGATCCTGCCCATTGTAAATGGACCGTCATTCGCGAAAATGGAGATGTTGTGTGCAATGGTACTCAATATTATTCTCTATGCGGCACCAGTCTGGAGCTCTGTTGTCAAAATGAGGAAATATGGGGAAATGCTAAACAGCGCGCAACGAAAAATGTTGCTAGGGATGGCATCGCTTCGATGGCATCTCTGAACGTAATAACAGGAATCCCCCCGATTTATTATAGGATTATAGAGAGAAAACAAATGCACGTTTGCAGAAACGAGGATAAATAGGCTCTCAAGGAGAGAACTAGACAGAACACAATGCAAGAATGGCAGCGGAAGTGGGAGGAAATTTGTACGACTGCTCAACGGACTAAGATACTCATAAGACATATTTCATAGTGGGTAAACTGTAAACATCGTAGGCTGTGTCAGCTAGTAGTTGACACAGGTAGTTACGGGTCATGGCTCTTTCCGGAGTTACATCAAAAGGATGAAACTGTCAGGAACGGATACATGCAGATATTGTGGTGAGGTGGAAGACCCAGAACATACCATTTTTAAGTGCGACAGATGGTCAGATAGAAGAAGACGAGTGGAAACTCATCTGGATGAAGAGATAAGGCCTGAATCAATAGTAGCAAAAATGATCGGTTAAAAAAAATTGGTGTCCCATACATAAAATGGTTATAGATATCTTGTCCACTAAATAAGAGGACAAAAACAAAAGAAAACAAAAAAAACAAAGAGAAGCATGGAGAATCTATTGCGAGGAAATCGAGGATTTCTCCCAAGCAGCTAGACTCCAATAAAAGCCCTCTCAAAAAATCCGCACCGTCATATCGGTATACTAACCAGAGAGGATAGCACAAAAACTGCTAACCTAAAGTAAAGTCTTCAATTATTGATGTCAACTCACTTTCCTGACTCCAGAACCATAAATACGGCGGCCTGAGAGGATGAGGAGAATCACTACCCGACGGACGACGACTGGCGTATATCACGACAGATCGTCGACGCGTACAGACTGAGGTGGGCCATCTCAGGCTTCCCCCCTTTAAATCCCCGGGAACGGACGGTATTTATCCAGCCCTACTTCAGTGGTGTCTGGATGACCTAATGCCGCACCTGGTAGGAATCCTCAGGTCCTCACTGGCACTGAGGTATATTCAAAAAGATTAGAGAGAAGTCAAAGTCGTGTTCATACCAAAACCAGGAAGAATGGACCATTCCATTCCAAAAGCATATCGACCTATTAGCCTCACATCGTTTTCAAATGAATACTTTAGAGAGGCTGTGCGAACGAGACATAAGAGATGTGGTGATAACACGAAATTCACTGCATACAAATCAACATGCATACACTCAGGGGAATCCACCGATTCGGCTCTTCATCTCGTAGCGAGCCGCATCGAGAGATCGTTGGAAAATAAGGAGTCCACCTTGGGTGTATTCATAAACATAGAAGGCGTATTTGATAGAACCACGTTTCCTAAAATAACAAATTCACTTTCCAACACAAATATACCCCAAACCATAAATAGCTGGATATATAACACGCTCTCAAAAAGAGCAATGAAAATCAGTGTGGATGATGTAACCATCAGAGGCTTGGTTGTAAAAGGTTGTCCACAGGGAGGGGTGCTCTCGCCACTACTGTGGAACATGGTCTTAGACTCCTTGGTTAGCCACCTCAATGATAGCAATTTCTACAAAATAGCATACGCAGATAACCTAGTGATTCTGCTAACAGAAAGATTCGAGGAGACACTCTGCGCTTTAATGCAGGAGGCCCTCAATATCATAGAACAATGGTGCAGAGGCCATTCGCTGTCAATAAATCCAAAAAAGACGGAGATGGTTCTTTTCACGAAAAAACGGAAGCTTGCAAAACATCAAGCCGCAAAGCTCCTAGATACCAAACTCAATTTCTCTTCAGAGGTGAAATATTTACCGGTCACCTTTGACAGTAAGTTAACGTGAATTTCTCACTTAGAAAACAGATTTAAAAAAGCATATATTTCTTATGAGCAGTGTCGTAGAACCATCGGCCGCACCTGGGGAATGTCACCTGGATCTACACTGCTATCATCAGGCCTATGCTAACGTACGGCGCGATTGCCTGGGGAGATAAAGCAAACCAGCTGACAATTGTCCGTAAACTGGACCAAATCCAGAAAACAGCATTCCTCAACATAACAGGAGGCATGAGAACCACACCAACAAGAGCTATGGAGGTAATCCTCGGTCTCACCCCCCTTGACATAAACATCAAGGAGGTTGTTTTGATAACCATGACACGTCTACGCTCTACTGGTATACAACCTGATGTAGGATCCGGTAAACTGAGACATAACTTGTGGCATGAGGCCCTCAGGAAGATCCTACTGCTGCAAGCCAATATGGACTCGATTCCACCGCGATATGCCTTCAACAGGCCCTACAATGTAATTTTTAAAAACAACGCACAAGACCTATTGGAAGAAGACGCAATCCGCATCTTCACAGATGGGTCTATGTCCAATGTGGGCTCAGGATGTGGTATTTTTTCCAGATCCCTGAATTTAAACATAAAATGGGCAATGGGCTGCAATGCAAGTGTTGCTCAAACAGAGCTCACTGCTATCTGCATCGCTGCAAATGAGATTACCAAAAGGAAAACCACAGGTAATAATATATACATCCCTACGGACAGTAGACAAACACTACTAGTCCTGAACAGACCACGTATTACATCAGGCCTAGTACTTGAATGTCACATGGCCTTAATCGAAGCGTGTAACAACAACACGGTCACTTTAGGCTGGATCAAGGGCCATGAGAAATCGGAAGGAAACCGTATTGCTGACGCGCTAGCCAGGAAGGCAACCTCCCAAAAACTCTTGGGACCTGGCACTTTCATTGGTCTATCGGCGTCAGCGACGGCCGACTTATTAAAGGAACACTCCATCAATGGGTTTAAGGGTAGATGGGACGACACAGAAGGCTGCAGGTTTGCCAAGTAACTGCTACAGTATCCGGATAGCAAAGTAGCCAAAAAATACGTAACTATGAACAGGTGGAACCTACGAACAGCCACGGGTATTATGACTGGTCACTTCCACCTACGAAAACACCTCCACAGACTGGGTCTATCTAACACCCCCCTTTGTAGAGGATGTGAACAAAAAGATGAGACTGTCGAACACATTATTTGCGAATGTCAGACACTCTCTCATTTTAGGTTTCAAGTATTCGGCGAGCACAGGCTAACATACGCCAATATGAGGGAACTTAAGTCAGGCGACGTTATCGCCTACTTCAAGGAAGTAGGCTGGATGACGAGCTAGAATGAAGTTTCGAACCTCAGAAGAATGCAGAATGGGCCAATTGTGGCCTAAGTGCTGTGGGGTCACCCACCCTTGAAACTTCTACAGATACAGATACAGAACAGGAAGAATAATTATGAAGCAATAAAGAGGAAAAAGTAATTGGGAATTAAAATACCTGTCCTCATCTTGATGTTATATCTGACAAATGGTTCCGAGGTGACAGACTTAGAGGCAACTAAAGGGGGTTTTTAGTGAGATAGTAGGAAAACAAAAAAACAAAACAGATGTGTGACTTTTAATATTCATGTTTTATTATGCCTAATGTTACAGGTCGTCAGCGTGCTCCCGCTGATATAAAATTGCTAAATAAGGAGAGAGTTCAGTAAATACGACAGGCCTGATAAGGTAAGTAAAATTCGACTGCTCTCATCAAATACTAAATACTTCACATATATTTGTATTTTCTCAGGACCTTTTAGTCGAATCCGCACGACAAATGCCTACGACAGAAAATCAAAAGAGACATGGAGAAAATGGTGGATACAAGAGGCCTGATAATGTAAGTAAAATCTGACATCCCCTATGAAAGATTGAATAACTCACATACATTCTTAATTTCTAAGGAGGTTTTGGTAGAATCTCAACGACAAATGCCTTCGGCAGAAAACTGGGAGTGGACTGCCTTTCTGAAAAAGCACATCCAAATCGGATTCCTGGAGATATTCAACCGACCCCTCGACTATTTCCAGTAGCAGATTATTCTAATTACAAGAACATGTCACCTGTCCAGCTATTTGAAATATTTTTTGATGATAGTATTTTTGAGTACCTTGCTAAACAAATGCAATGGCATGCTCATTTCCAAAATTAACCCGATCGCGGTATTACTGAGCGAAGCGGTTGTAGTAGGTTTTGAAAGATGACCCACAACAAATTGGTGGCAAATTCGACGTGAAGAGAAAGATTCATCCATACGGCAAACAACACTCAAATAGATCAGTCTGCCTAAGCTTGGTAATTACGACCTCTAATGACTGCTATGAAGGCAAGATATTTATCCAATTTTCTACTGGATCAAAATTTGTCCCAGGATGAATCTATGGTCAGAAATTATGAACGTAACGAATGCCAACAATTTATTCGTGGAAAACCGAGACGCAGTGGTGTCAAGATATTTTCATTGAACTATGAAGATGGATATCTATAGAATTTTTATCCATACCAATGAAATGACCCTCGAGAAGACATGGAAATTCACAAGTAAGTTGGGAAATGTAACGCACCGTTGATATTGATGTCGAAAGAAATGCCAAAGTGAAACTTGCCATATGTTATTTATTTTAATAACTTGTGGGCTTATCTTCGAAATTTATGTTACGGGGCAAATGGCATAATTAGAGAAAATCGAATAGCAAAATCCTGTTCACTATGAAGAGAACAAGATTTTCAAAAGAAGGAGCGGGCTGATTACCAATATGTTATATTGAATAAAATGATGGTGTTCTCTTAGAACGATAGATAAACAATTCCGTTGTAATTATTGCATCACCCAGTCCTGGTATTTAGCCGAAAGGAATGGTAAAAAGGTACTGCCAAAAAGTAAAAAAAGCATGTAATGATTCCTCGTTCACACTGCGTAGGTGCTTATAATCAGAACTTGAGTGGAACCAATTTTATGGATCAGGAAGTTGCTACCCATCGCATTGGAATTCACGAAGAGAAGTGGTATAAGCCAATGTTTACATGGTTTATTGACGTAGCACAACACAATGCCTGGTATCTAAGTCGTAGAAACGGAAACTAATCAGTATTGGATTTTAGAAGATATATAGTGCAAGTATACCTTACAAAAACAGCTATCAAAGTTCCTGGCGAGATAAATCTAACACGAATTTTACTGCCAGATATTAGATTTAATTGAATGGATATCATTTCGTGATTTCCTGCAATAGACAAAGATGAGTCAAAGTAGGATAAAAATCGTTTGGAAGAACAAAATATCAGAAGTGTCATGTGTGTCTATGAATCAATTGTTTTGCATCTTATCACACAAAATAAATAGTATTTTCAGTCATTTTACATAAAAATTAAATTACAAATTTTTTATATACTTTGTAATAAAAATGATCCCTAACGCCTACAGATACCATATGGTAGCAGTGTTTTTCTTTAACCTCTAATTGAAAAATTGGAACAATTTTCATTTTCAAGCTCAATAGTGCCAACTTTTCTCAAAACATTGGAAAACCATTGATGAAAAGTAAAAAAAATATTCCTGCGCTAATGGGTTAATATGACATTTTTATTTCATAGCTATTAGTCGGAATTTTTTTGGAGACCTCTAATTTAGTGTTTTAATAGAATTAAATAATGAAATTATGATAAGTGGAGTTTTTATAACGTTTCCACTCACGTACCTAATTCAATTATCCTGTCCAATGCTTTCGTTGGCTAACGAAGAAACTTGAAAGGTCTCTCTAATGTATTTACCAAAAAAAAATTATTTTTATGCTACAATTACTTTAAGGAAATGGGAGAGTATATTGTTAGAAAATTTATAGAATTCTCAATTTTTCTGATTTCACCGATTATTGGCTCATTTGTACCGTATGGTATAACAATAAGAAAGCTTTGAATATTCTGGGCCCGTATAAACAAGCTTATAATAACTGATAACTAAAATGAATCCAAATTTTCGTTAGTAATAGGTAAGAGACCAAAAATGTTCGTAAAGCTATCTGATAAACGATAGACTGTTCGTTATAATATGAAAATAAGGGATTTAACTTGAAGAGTATTGCATAAATTTGAATTGTTATCACGAATACCAATGGCTATTGGAAGAATATATGTATTTCAGGCGGATATTGGATATTTGTGAAAATTGTTTAAGATATTTTATTTGACTATTAACTATGAAAAAAGTGGCCAACAAATAAATGCTAGATGGGTGGATACTCTACATGAGTCAAAATATCATCACACAAAACTCAGATTTTTTCCTAAGGAAAGAAACAACGCCTTTTCTGGCTAATGTTATAACAAATATACAGCATCCGAAAAAAATATCTTGGGTATAGATCGAAATATGTAAGAATAAAAAGGAAAGCAGTTGTATTATAATACCACATACCCACTCGATTCGAAAATGCCGTGTAAATCTTGCAGTAATCTGTCCAATCAGGAAACTACAGAATTGTCATTGGAATGGGAAAAGGAGGTTCCTAGAATGACCGGCCAGGTCACCAGACCTCACATTACTAGATTTATTTTTGTGGGGTTATTTAAAGTCCAAAGTATACGCCAATCGACCCAAAAATATTCAGGAATTGAAAGATAGGATTCATGAGAAAATAGATACCACTCAACCTGATACGTTTTAAAAAGTGTTGCGAGAATTCCAACAAAGATTGGCAAATTTAGTCCAGGAAAATCAGACCCAAAATGATCATTTTGCGTTATTTTCGAGGTGACGGCTGATACTTGGTGAAAAGTAAAAATGGTGTAAAACAAAACTTAACTTATGCGACCTCTCAAAATGGACCGGGACATTGTTTATGATTCGATTTACACTCATTTTTCATGCCTTTTGTAGATTTTCCAGGTATAGCTTTTTTCTCGTGCATAGTACAGACAAAAAGTTAAATACTTTTTTTTCTTCTTTTAAAGACCTACAATTCTAGACCTTACACGTAAAAAAATTGATTGGGTCAAAAGTTATTGGCAAATAATCAACTGATAACGTTATTGTTAATAAATAAAAATATAATGAGCATTTTTTACACTAACACTTACACATCACGCTTATCTATTCTCACTCAATAAAAAATGATACTTACGAAAGATGGAGTCTGGAAGTTCAATAGTTTATGAATTATGGCCTTATAAACAAATTAACTAAAAATTTACTTGCAGAGTTCTGTAAGCTATGCGACCTCGCACCAATTTTTTCACTGTTAGATTTCATAATAGGACATCGATACCCATCATTGTTTTTTAAAAAAATACATTTTTGCCACAACGCGTATTTTTTTTCATATTTGGCTTAGTTGCATAAATAATTTGCCACTATATCCGCCGATTTTTGTCGACAATTAGGTACGCACATAAAAGAGGCATGCATGGAAAGAGCTTTAATTGAAAAAAAAATACGTTAAGATTTATTGACAAATGACTGAGTTACGGACAATCAAAGTCGGAGGCCTGTCAGTCAACAATTTATGCGAGTATCAAAAAACAAAAAATATCCCTAAAATATTTAGTCAATGTCCTTTTATTGTACGAAATAGCGAGACGTCGCGTAAATTGCAACCCAATCCAAAAAATTTTCGAAAGCCAGCAACGGGCGAATATTTCGGCTGGCTACTGCGTGGCAGCGGAGTGGGGCGAACGCCTAGCTTTTCATTCTATCATCGTCCGTATTTTGTGTTGACAGTCGTACGGTGAACCTCATGGAGTGTAGTCGAGCTAATGTTTTGTTTTTCCATACTCGCATAAATTGTTGACTGACAGGCCTCCGACTTCGATTATCCGTAACTCAGTCGTTTGTCAATAAATCTTGACGTATTTTTTTCCAATTAAAGCTCTTTCCATGTCCCTCCTATGTGCGTACTTAATTCTCGACAAAAATCGGCAGATATAGTGTCAAATTAATTATGCAACTAAGCCAAATATGAAAAAAAATTCGCGTTGTTGCAAAAATGTATTTTTTTTTAAAAACAATGATGGGTATCGTTCTCTTATTATGAAATCTAACAGCGAAAAAATTGGCGCGAGCTTACAGAACTCTGCAAGTCAATTTTTAGTTAATTTGTTTATAAGGCCATAATTCATAAACTATTGAACTTACAGACTCCATCTTTCGAGAGTATCATTTTTTAATGAGTGAGAATAGATAAGCGTGATGTGGAAGTGTTAGTGTAAAAAATGCTCATATTTTTATTTATTAACAATAACGTTATCAGTTGCTTATTTGCCAATAAATTTTGACCCAATCCATTTTTTTTACGTGTAAGGTCTAAAACTGTAGGTCTTTAAAAGAAGAAAAAAAAAGTATTTTCCTTTTTGTCTGTACTATGCACAAAAAAAAGATATACCTAAAAAATTTACAAAAGGCATGAAAAATGAGTGTAAAACGAATCATAAACAATGTTCCGGTCCGATTTGAGAGGTCGCATAAGTTAAGTTTTGTTGTACACCATTTTTACTAACTTTTCACCAAGTATCAGCCGTTCCCTCGAAAATGACGCTTACATAACCAGATTTCCTGAACTATATTGTCAAGAAATGAAACGGTCTCAATTTAGACTTCATTCAAATTTTTTTTTCAGAAAACTAGGTATTACTTTTATTTTTGCTATTAAAAATTAAACGCAATTTGAAAAACTGTCCTACTTTATTTCTAAACTTTGAAGACCTTATCTATTACCTACCAATTGGGTATTAGTGATACATACTGTCGTTTTTAGAATCTATCGGCGTATTTGGATTTGCCATAGAAGATAAAAGTTTCCATTAAAAAAAACATTAGATGAAGTCATGACGGCGTACTCATGACGTCATCAAAGCTATTGATGTTCGCAATAAAAGCAGAACTGAATTTGCAATTTGACGTGTCTCGACATTTACAACCCAAATAGTCACATTGATATATTAGTGTATCAAATGAAATTCACGGTTTCTAGGCAATTCCACAATATAATAAAAGTTATTGAAAATTCTAAAAAATTGACAATTGTTTCGATAAATCAATATCATCGTCAGAATGACAGAAGTTACATTTTATTTGATGCCTACCTGATTTTAAGTAGTTATTTTTGGCTAGACCAAGAAGTGACCTAACTTGTGATTGATTTAATATATGTTTATAGAAAAAAGAAGAAGATGTGATATTACAAATATTGAAGCTTAGACATTATTAGTTCTATGGTGATATCGTGGATATCATTTTTCCAATTAAGATCAGTATAACTGTGCAATGATATAGAAAACCAGGAAAACTATATCTGCTGATCTTCACTCAAGAACACAGTTTATTAGTGGAGAACTCCCTAGATTTAATTGTTCATTGACAACTTCATATTGTGGGTTTCTTAAATGTCTTCTAATTTCCAATTCTTCAAGGAAATTCAGTTCTTGTTTCTTTTCACAAATATGCAGCACTTCTAGTTTTGTGTTAGGTGTCAATGAATGATTGGTGTCAAGTGGATCTTTTGCGTAGTGGGATTTATCTGGTTGTTTCAACCTGTATGCTCGTAAGTGTTCACTGTATCGGATTTCAAAATTCCTGAGGGTTTGACCCAAATAGACAGCATTACATTCTGGACATTTGAGTTTATATATACCTGACTTCTTTAATAGTGGTATTTTTGTTTTTACATTAAACAATTTTGTACTAACGTTACTTTCTGTTTTAAAAGAAATTGTTGTATTCGTTGCTGAAGATATTATCTTACGAGCATACAGGTTAAAACAACCAGATAAATCCCACTACGCAAAACATCTACTTGACACCAATCATTCATTGACACCTAACACAAAACTAGAAGTGCTGCATATTTGTGAGAAGAAACAAGAATTGAATTCCCTTGAAGAATTGGAAATTAGAAGACCAATAAGAAACCCACAATATGAAGTTGTCAACAGTTCAATCTAGGGAGTTCTCCACTAATAAACTGTCTTCTTAAGTGATAATTGTAAAGATCAGCAGATATAGTTTTCCTGGTTTTCTATATCATTGCACAGTTATACTGATCTTAATTGGAAAAATGATATCCAGGATATCACCATAGGGCTAATAATATCTAAGCTTCAATATTTGTAATATCACATCTTCTTTTTTCTTTTAACATATATCAAGTTAATCACAAGTTAGGTCACTTCTTGGTCTAGCCAAAAATAACTACTAAACATCAGGTAGGCATCAAATAAAATGTAACTTCTGTCATTCTGACGATGATATAAATTTATCGAAACAATTGTAAATTTTTTGGAATTTTCAATAATTTTATTATATTGTGGAATTAGCTAGAAACCGTGAGTTTCATTTAAAACACTAATATGAGCAGATTCCACGAAGTGAGGGTCGAGACAGTTAATTTCACATTGATATATAACTATTTCTTAAGAACGCTCTCACTATCACCTCTCACTTTTGTTTGAAATATACCAGATACTCGATACATTGTCCATGTTACATCTCCAGATGAATATCAATCATATTCTTAGTAGAGACCACCCTAGTATGCACCACTACCTTCAGACTATCTGAACGTACCTAATTTAATTCATAAACAATATCATATCTTTACGACATTGAAATATTATTCTAAATCATTATAAATCCTGTCCAGAAATATTAATTCTCAAATCTAGTAACTCTGTAAGCTCAATTAATTTAAAAGAAACTTCTTCAAAAGATAAAGAGAAACGTGAATGTAGATAAATGAAAACAAAATATATTTGGCAGTCTACTTTGTTATAAATATTTTCAAACAGAACTAATTAGTACTGCAATTTATATTTAGAGAATATACAGTAAAATAGCATATATTCGATAAAACTAAAATGATATTAAACTCCTGACTCCGCTAATCACTAACTAATAATTTTCTCTAAAGTAGTTATCAGTGTAATGTCGGTTAACAGTTTTATTAGAGCCTTTAATACCACCCATTTTATTTCTCACACTCTGCGAACGTGAGATGTAATAAGGACTGACATAATGTCTTTGTTGGTGGTCAATGAACTTTTTTTAAGAAAGATATATCTGACGTATCACCATCATTTATTTCGAGTTTTGTCGACTAGATGAAGTTCCGACATTTTTCTGTTTAAGCTCTCCAGAAGGATGAGCTTAAAATAGTTTGAGAACTGGATTAGTGTCGCTCATTAATAATACGCTTAGTCGTTGCATTAAATTGTAGATAAACGAATACTTGAAAGCTCATTTTGAGAAGTTACTTCTGAGATATTTTACGAAGTTAATTGAATGTGTTTCCCCGACACGATACACAAGTGAAAACTGGTTTCGAGAAACTTAAAATCCAATTCTAATTAGAGAAAAGGATATTTTCAAAGATATTTAATAGAAATATTCATCAAGCTTTATTGTATCGCCTACAAAATGGAGCCTCTTGGAATAATAATCATGAAATCATTTTATCCACGACCGTTAGTTAATGTAATAATTCCAAAATCAATTTCAACAATAGAAAGTAAACGTTCTCGTACTAGAGTGAGAATATTATTTTACTACGACTTTTATAGAATTTCTATATTCCGACGTAGTTTTTGATTATGGAATAACTTCATTCTAACCCTAGGGCAAGACTATTCTCGCTTTTGGTATGGAATTAATATTTGTGGCGCCCTCTAAATGTGACGGTTCATTTGACAGATAGAGAAAATAGGCGTGTTTAGTTTTCTACACCAGCTGCTCTACACGGAGTAGAAGTAGTAAATATCAAAATGAATAATAAATCCTCTAAAGTGAACGTAAATGAGTAATGTAGTCGTTGAATATCAATTGTTAGAGCCAGAAGTGCAGCATAAGTGTATTTTGTGAAACAATTTAAGATTAAAATAGACAACGCTATTTAGCAACAATTGTCAACTGTCAAAAATTTCGATTGTCAAAGTTGTTTAATCATCTATTTTTTAAAATTTAATTAAATTAAAATTGATTAATACTTCACAAAAAGTAAGTAGTTCATATAATTTTATTTCAAGCATAGCTATTACTTGGCTTCATTCCTTTTTATTGTTTGAATCTGACAGCAGTGATGATTTCACCACAACAGCTCCAGAAATTAATGAGTTAGAAATTAAATATATGTTGTTTTGTCTTTTATTTGATAGTTGTAGAGAAAGTAAAGTCTAAAACACGGGCGGAATTCAAAATTCTACAAATACTTAAAATCGATGAATTATCAGAAAAGTAAAATAATAAGGTTTTCTTAATTTTTACATAACATTTTTCAAGATGACTTATTATATTATCTGTATGAATTGTTTTCAATGTGATGATATCCCTGCTTATATGATGACGACAAAGATATCCTGTATTGTATACCTCGGATGAAATTACTGTAGATCCAAAAAATATTACCCAATTTTCAAATAAACCTATACCTTAATTCCTGAGTTACAGCCTGTAAAAAAAATCATGGGACAACCTGTATATATATAACTCTATACAAAAGAACAAATACTATTGAGGTTAGCAGCAAAAGGAAAAGTGTACTCTTCTTAGATTTCCAAGCTTTCGTAAATATTTATTTACATCTTCAGGACAATACAAAGGGAGAAAAAAACATAATTTACAAAACAGTCCGCTACAACAGTTTCATAACTTATGCTAATTGAGAATGTATCCTTGATCTTAACATAAGGACAATTGTTAAACAGTTAAAATCAAAGAAAGGAACAAGTCCAGATTGCAATACAAACACTAACAGTCACATATTAAAATATTTTAAAATCATTGAAAGGTTGAAACATTAAAACAGCGAGAATTCACACAAGCACGTGGATCTATTTTAATTTTTATCTAAATTTGAAAACAGGATAAGGATAGATTCTATTGAAGAAAAAATTAATAACCACGACCATAATGACCTAAACTTAAAACAATCGAAATAATATATGAATTTGAATAGAATACGAGGGAGGTACAATAATTCGGTCGATGCTATGTAGAAATATTGTTAGAATTATTACCAATTTTGGATTGTCTAGAGTTAAGAGGAGATAGTACGAATTGCCTAAATTTTGAATGTCTGTAATCTTTTACTGTAGTTTCTTTCACATGATAGAATTTTAATTCCTTCAAAATCTATTTCATGATCTAAGGAGGAAACATGATTGGCAAGAGAACATCTTTCCGGATGTAGTCTTATATCACTTTTATGGAGAGATACACGACTAGATAGCTTTTGAGAGGTCTGGCCAATTTATGTATGATCACAGCTATTGCAACCAAGTTTATTACTACTATCTAAGGTAGGTATTTTGTCTTTTAAAGGACTATAAATCGATTTCCCCAATACGGCACTCCTACAAGCGATCTTAACATTTTGTAAATATTTTGAAAAAATCCTAGTAAGTCTGGGAGTAACCTCCCTAATGTACGGCAAAGAAACAATTGAAATGGTCGGTACCCATTACGAAGTTGAAAGAGCATCCCGACCAGCTACACTCGCTTCAACTACTGAATGTATCGGGACCTGTGTCAAAACAGAAGATGTGTTGAAAATAATCTTCCTTAGTAAGGGTTTGGGATATGCATTATCAAGGAACAAATTGAGGAGTATATCACGATCAGAAATACTCCTAACCCTTGTTGTCATTTGTCTAACCAAGTTTACCTTTATGCTAAATTTATGGTAATAATTGTAATTGAGGTATCTCCCAGAGCTACTCAACTTTCTGTACCAATCAATTATAATCACGTTATCCGGTGTCCTGGTAAAAAGAGTGTCCAGAAAAGGCACAGCCATATTTTGGTATTCCACTTCTAGAGTGAACTGGAGGTAGGGATCGTAACTGTTGAAGATAAAAAGGAGATCATCGGTAGAATCCTTAGGACAAGCCAGAATAATTCTAGATTCTACCGATGATCTCCTCAATTGATTTTTGTAACTATATATATATATATATATATATTGTGCTGTATTTTAATTTGAGTTACAGGTTGGATTTTAAAAAAATTGCGATGGTGATTATTTTTTTTTAATTATTATGTTATTGTCAAATTGCAATATTTTTTTTGTGGAATTTTTTTATTGCTTATTATGAACATTAAATGTGTTAAACATTGTATTTCTTTTTTAATCATTGGCGCCAGAACTCGTATGGTATGCTCGTTACAACAGAGCGATTTTGTACCTAATGCAAGTTCAAATATTAATACCAAAAGCTTTATTCCTTTTTTTTTAAGATCTCAGGGGTGTGTCCGGCACTAGCGTTGAACAGTAACAGGAAACTGACAGGTTTTGAGAACACTTGAAGGAAAACAAGGAGGTTTGAATGTAGTTTTGTTTAATTAATCAAAAATTCTATGTATTTCTTAACAATTCTCCCTCAATACTTACTGACGATAAAGCCTGGACAAATTACATAATAATTTATAAACGTCTATGTATAATTCTCATAGTTAGATGATCCAAGTGAAATTATTAAATAACAAAAAAAATAACTATTAAATATTTTGTAACCATGATATCATCGTTAACCTGCAATCAATTCCCACCTCTAACATTTAACGGAGAATGATATTGGCGCTGTGAATCGTTGTCATGTGACCAGAGATATGGCTTGTGAATCGTAAATGGATGTTTGGAAGTAATAGTTTTCAAAGTTTATTAATATATTTAGTCCTTAATAATAAAATCAGTTGGTGATTTCGTCGTTGTTTGGGATTAAATTGAATTAGTAGGATAGTGGAAATTGATTATTCTTAAATAACTATGTAAATTAAAAAAATCAGTTCATAATATTATACCTAACCTAAATAATAATTCAAGAAACCAAATGTTTGTGAATACATACAGAAATTCATGAGTTTGAAGATAACAAAAGTCTTGTGTTTCCACTCATTTCAGTTCAATGAAACTTGTGATGATTAAAGTGTAATAGCTTCTCTATTCGACGAGGAGTTAAAGTTTATTATATTCGGATTACTTTCAATATAAGTAATTTGGATTACTTTCAATATAAGTAATTTGGATTACTTTCAATATAAGTAATTTCTGCTACGAGGAAAACGTAACCAAATAGCCAGGAACAAATAAGGTAAAACATTGAATTATCTCACCAAATTCTAGAAGACGATTAATGAAAAGTTTTTTTTTATTTGATATTCAATTACTGGAAACTGGATCATTCCATTTATTGCCAATGACGTTGTCACAGTAAAAAATCAAAATTTTGTCCTTTAATTCTGATTTTTTTAACTTAATTGTATTATTTTATTCTCGTTCTCACATCTTTCCTTACCACCTTTTCAGCCTAACAACCCTCTCTCGACGCTCAACAATCAACAACCTCCTTCTGTTTTTTTTCGATCCTCTTTTGTTAACTTGTAAACAGTTATTGTTTTTAAAAAAAATCTATTTATCCGCGTCTTGTTCTTTTTCAATTATTCACTCCGTTCGAAAATACCTCCGCGATTGCACTAATGTCACTTTATTTACACTTAATCTAAATATTGATAAAGCTGTCACTTTATATATAATACTATTCATGTCTATTTGCTTTTTTGATCGTCGTCAAAAAAAATACTTTATCGTATACAGGGTTTGTCAAAAGTTATAGCAATCGGGAAAATACAATTATAGAAGTTGGTTTTTTTTTAAAATTTATGTTACGAATGAATAATATATTTTTATAATTGACTCACGTGTGTGCAACACACAACTATATGTTAATAGTTTCGTTTATCAATATTGTTTTTTATCATGAATTTAAATATCACGTAACTATGAGCATTATAATTCTTTTTAGTTGCAAATGGGCATTTATATACAAAATTTTATTTGTTCATTTTCCTGTTATTAATATTTCACTTTAATATATACATATAGACGAAAGTAGGAATTGATCCTTATACTGAACGTTCTAATGTTGTATATAGATTAACATGCTCTACATGCGAATCTGTATATGTGGGTCAGACTTCCCAAAAAATTACTAAGCGCTTAGCTCTACATGAGAGTGATTCAAGATTATACCCAGAACGTTTAGCATTAGCAGAACACGTTTTCTCAACAAAACATATAATTGATTATAAAAATTTTGTGTGAAGAAGACAATTACTCTAAATATGCTAATATGGGTGGCCCTGTATATTTGAAAATATTTCAAAAAATATGGTCCTATATATGGCTTAACTTTTATCTCCATAAAGTTTTTTCGTATCTCTCACGACAAGTGAGTAATTGGACTTCCTCGCACTAATGCCGGACTCTATATAATATATATATATATATATATATATATATATATATATATATATATATATATATATATCATATTTATATATTCTAACATAACATTAAACTAACACTAGAACAAAAATATATTATCTTATTAAATTTTGTCAAAAAAATTAATAGAACAAAGAAATAATATATATATATATATATATATATATATATATATATATATAAATATGATGTTAAAAATTTTGTTTTTATTTGCGGTCATATCCTTTATACGAAAAATGATGATGATAATCGAGATACTGGATGACGTCACAAATTTCAAATTTTAAAAATCGCCCAGCATGTCAGAAAGTGAGAGGGTTATGAACATTCAGTTAGCGGCAGTTTAAGTTTCATAAAAAATAAAACAGTAAGCCGCAAACCCCATATTTCCAACTTTTATAATAAGGAAGCTGATACATGAAAACACACGAAAAATTGACACCCTGTACAAACGAAATTAATGGCAGTAAACATGTTCCATCCTGGAAAACTCAGGACTTTACTAAAAAACAAATATTTTTAAACCAACAAAGCACTCGGGAGAATATTTATTCAAGTACTAAATAGCACTAACGAATGCATGACACTAATTTGGAATCAACTTAAACGATTTTATGAGCTTACATTAAAATAACTAATAGCAAATAGCTAGAAAACCAAGAAAGCATTAACGAAATTCGTGGAAGCATTAAGAGGCACTAACGAATGACACTAACTTCAACTATATCGTCAACATTTTGCGGGCTAACTTCACGGAAGTGCCAAGAAATGAATATTAAATATTTTGAAAGCCAATAAGTGCACTAACGAAGCATTATTGAATGACACTAATTTGGAATTAACTGTGAATAGTTTGAGGACCGACGTTGAAAATATAAAGTATAATATCTCGAAAACCAATAAACCACTAACGAAAATAATTGAAGCACTAAAGTGCACTAACGAATTACACCAATTTTGAATTAATCCTAAACACTTTGGGGGCTGGCCTTGAAATAAATTTTTATTCAATATCTGCCAAACCACGGAAGCACTAACGAATTTTATAGAAACACTATGAGGCATTAACGATGCACTAACCGATGACACTTAATTTAGTTAAATCGTGAAAATTTTGGGGGCCTATTTTACGGACCTTTAATAATAAATAGGTTTCCCATATATGTTGCCAACATTTTCCGACATAGATACTGCATATATAAATATAGTGTGTTGATTAAATTTAAAATCTCTGAGAAACAAATTCAAAAATAAACGGTTTTAAAGCTAAAACTAACTTTTCCGCATCTATGAGATGCCATGAACAATATTCTATTATATAATCGTCACTTTTATACACTTCGGGGGATGTATCGTGCTAACAACCCGAAATTTCTCCAAAAATAACCAAAAATGTAGTATATCTGGATTTATAGGACTCACTGTAGACGCTTTAGTCAGCTGAAAATCAATAGGGTACATCTGTGAGACACTTGGCTATATGGTATTTTCATTTACTTATAAAAATTGCAGTGTGTACGCGAAATTTGTGCTACTTCGGGCAGTGTTCCAGAAATCATGTACTACCTAGATAAATGAAATTAAAGACAGACAACAAGAGCAGTCCGGCCAACAAAGCAAGTATCTTTGGCAAAGAAAAATGGTTAAAAGATGAAAAGAATATTCAGTATGGTGAGAGATATATTTTTAGTACTTATGTTAAGGTAATTCATTCACTTAAACTACAACCTACCGAGTTTGACATTTTATATAGAGACATAAGAGATGAACTTGAAGTAATGATTCACAAAAAGAGCCAAGGACAAAAACGTAAATTAAAGTCATTATTAACCAACAAACCAGTATCAAAAAACCCACAATCCAAATTCTCAGAACATAATTTTTTTAAAAGATTCGCCAATCTTTCAAATACAATTTTTTCAGATAAAGAAGTTCAATTACTACAAAAAGGTTTCAAACATAATAATCAACCCACATGTTCATTCCATAACTTCAACAAACTAGGTAGAGAAACAGAAATTAACTTGTATAAGTTTCCAAATATTTCTACTCTAAAACATAAAGCTTCAGAAATTATTAAAAAAGAATTTTTCGAGTTTAAAAAACCCAACTTTGGATTATAGTCGCCAAATCAATTCAACAAAAATCACACTCAATTAGTCTTATTTTCACAAAAGCAGATAAAGGAAATACGGTAATAGCATTACCTAAAGAAGATTATATAGTAAAAACCAACAATTTTTGGATAGATGAGGCTTTTACTTGATGAAGATCCATACTGAACGATGATATAAAGCAATATAGTTTGTTTAAATCTTCATATATATGAAGATTTAAACAAACTATATTGTTTTATATCATCGACCAACAATTTTATTCAGGCAAGCAATTTTGAGACCCTTGAAAAAGACCCAAATAACAAATTTCAGAAAGAAATAAAATTAGCAGTAGATAACGCTAAATCAATCATTAACGATAAAGAAAAATATAAATTATTTTTACCCAATCCGCAACACCCTGAACGTTATTCATTAATTAAACATCATAAAGAGGGGTACCCAATCAGACCAGTCGTTTCTTATTTCACAGCACCTTCATTCAAAATTTCAAAGATTCTCATAGATGTCATTTCATTCAAACCTCGACTTTCAGTTTAAAACTCAACAGAATTAATTGATAATATTCAAGAGATAATACTACCCCATGATGCTAAATTCATATCGTTCGATGTAACAAATCCATTCCCTAGTATACCCCCTAAAGAAACTATGACTCTTGTTGATAACTTGCTGACTTACAATGATGTTAAACCTATAATTCACTACTTATCATTACTTTATTAAAAGCGTGTTTGAATCAAAATTATTTTCATTTCAATGGAGAGGTTTATAGCAGTAAAGATTGTTTGATTATGGGCAACCCCTCAGCCCCTACTAGCAGGAATTTCCATGGATAATATAGAAAAAATCATTCATAAACACCCCCTTAGTAATTTATGTACTGGAACCGATATGTGGACGACATTTTAGCTTGCTTCACCGGTAGAATTAGATAATTAGATGGCTTCATTAATCACATAAACTCAATTCACAATAATATCAATTACCGTAGAGCTTGAACAAAATATGTTTATAACCTTTTTAGACCACACAATAAGAAACATAAATAATAAACATGATTTTTCTATATTTCATAAACCATCACATACAGATATTACAATTCATAATAGTTAGGTCCACCCGTTCAGTCATATACTCGCATCTTTCAATAGTATGATGCACATACTCTTAAAAGTCCCATTAAATAATAATAATTATAACGAAGAATAGAATATCATAAAACAAATAGCAGTTAATAATAATTACGATCCAAATTTAATTGACAATATCATAAATAAAAAGATAAAAAATCAGACTTTAGAACAAGTATTCCCTTCTGATAAAAATGATAATAAACAATTTGAAAGCTTAACATACTTTGGAACACCATCCTTAAAAATTAAATCAGTTTTAGAAACTTTAGACATGAATATTTGCATTAAAACTGATTGAAATTTATCGAAACTCATTAAAAATAACAAATCTTAAACTTCAAAATTGAACAAATCAGAGGTTTATAAATTAAAATGTGGTAATGACAACTGTGATAAAATTTATATCGGTAGAACTTTTAGAAATTTTAAAACTACACATACGTAGCTATGACAACAAAAAATTAGATTCTAACTATTCAAATCATTTATTAGAAAACCAACAGATTTTCGACCCAAATTTTTAAATTTTACATGTAGTCGGTCAATTCTTTAGTTTTAATTTATTAGAAGCTCTAGAGATAAACAAAAATAAATGTTCAGATAAACTTCTTAACGACCAAATAGATATCAATCACTTTCCTTTATTAAACCTTTTTACCCAGAAGATAGCATAGAAATGTTTGTAGTGAATGAATTTTCAGGTAATTTCTTTCAATACCTTTTGTTAACATTAGTATAACATAATTCTGTATTTATGCACTGTATATATTAAAACATTTTTAACTTAGACCTTCATTCGTTTTGAGAAAGCTACTTTGTTAGTGAAATGCGTCAACCAGTTTAAATTGAACATTAGTTCATATAAATGAAGTTTTAAACAAATTAACTTGTTTTATTTCATTGTTCAGTATGCATATTTATGAAGTAAAAGCCTCATCTATTCAATTTTATTCTTTAACTTCGAATGGTGCAAGAAAAAGAATTTGCAATTGAGAGTGATTTGCGTAAATGTCATACGCTTCACCATAAAGTGCCAGATGATCTTAAAGGTCAATTTGAACAAATTATATATTAAACATTTTAATAAAGTATGCCAACGTTTATTCATCAATGATTTGTCAATTGTTTATTTTTTTATCCTATAAACAAGGTTTAAATTTACACAATTGTTCAATTATAATGTGTCAACAGTCAAAAGTGCTGAGTATAACCGTCTGTGATCTGACCGATCAGGAATCTACAGAATTGCCAATTTAAATTCAAATCACTCCTCGTAGTTTGAGATCAATGACTTTTTGTATTACTTGTGCTTTACGCAACTCAGCGCTACGCGGTTCGTTGCGCAAACTGCACTCGTACTAAAAAACGGGTCATTGTGACACTTGTTTTACCATTAACTAATTTTGTTCAGATTTAATGGAACTTTGATTCGTACTTTCTGCTCTTAGAGAAAATAGTTATAAACTTGGAAAAATCCATACTCCAGATACATCTGTCTCTCGCTGACGTTCGTGTTTGGAATTTACCACATTAGTCATCGATTTTTTCAATCTAACCTTGTTACAAAATATACTATTCCAAACGCCTTCTCAGGAATCCATCTAAGAACTGGCCAGGAATTCTCTATTTTGTTTTTTATCCACTGGAAACGTGAGCCTAAAAGTCAGACATAGTCATATCTGGAAAAGAGGTGGTTGCTCGATGCGGTTCTTTGAACAGAAATTCGTTTACATTGTGAGATAGTGTGCTATCTTGGTGACAAAAAATGGTTCACGGATGATTTGAACGCTGCCTAACTAATAACTATGATACGGATCTACTTATTTCCATAGGCTTCCCAATATATTTCTGTATTACTTTGTAATGGTTTATAACCCTGCTTGAAAGTCAGACGCGCATTATCCCAAGCAGGCCACAACTGTTATTTATGTTAAGTTTTTGGAATATATTTCAGCTTCTTTAGTTTTCATTTCATACTATTTGAAGAACAAAAGTTTCCACAGTTCGCTTAATGTATATTTATATTTGATCTGTAAATGGAATAAAAATAACGAGTTTGGAATATATTAGCTAATTTGGAATACGGATTGTGAAATGCGGTGACATGAAATTTAAATATCTCGTTTGTTATCAAACCGCACATGCGTTTGATGGGTTAATGCTGTCAGATAAAGTGAAAATTAGAGCACACAGTAACAAATAATCCAAACGCAAATTTTGTTGTCGAAATTCAGCAAAAGTTTCACAGAATTGTTCAATTATTCTAATTAGGTGTGATATTTAGTCCAATGTATTAAATCCGGTTTGATATTCTTCTATCGACGAATATGTTTGGATAGCTAAACCCCATAGATTCATGAATTAGTTTCACCAGTTTCGTACATCACCAATTCCTATCAACTACCTGCATTAGTTTGGAGATATATACTTTTTTAACAAAACGAAACTTTGAACATTTCCTGAAGCGAAAAATTAACTACGTTTCTCGTTATATTCTACGACATATCTCCTAGTGAAAAATTAATTGAATATATCCAGAAACATAGTTATTTCTAGGTTTGGAATAATCAATTTTTCATTCATTCATTCTCAATCTACAAGAGAGTGATAATCATTAATCCATATATATAAAAGTGCTTCAAGCACAGTTTTCTCATCGCATCTTTTTATATCCATCAAATAACATGTGTAACAGTACCATATCATAATTACAGAACATTTTCTAGTTCTCTAAACCTATAAACTCGACTGTCCATAATTAACGCACCACCTTAAATGTACCATAATTTTGAAGCTATTTTTCTTCTGATCCGTTGATTGGATCTGTACAAAAACCTCTTGATGAGGTAAAATGAGGTGGCGCAAGCACACCCCTTACAAAAGATGTGACATCAAAGCATACGATCTATAGGGTAAAACCAGTACTATATCTACTTTTCATATTTTCAAAATAAAGATAAGCTATGGGTACATAGTCACACTTTATTCCTTATTAATTTGAAAGTTTCAAACGATCGATGTACTTGCATTCAGCCCTGTTTAAATATTGTTAGTGTTTGTTTGAAAGTGTTTTATTTTCTTCAAATTTCACCACAAATCATTAGAATTTCTTGTACGTATTTTAGACGGATATGTAAATTAGGATCCATTCAGTTCATACTACCAAAAACATATATGATTACAATGCATTCATTCAACACATACTTCCAAAATACAATCCAAAGAAAGGCTCCATCGGATTTATAGGTACTAGCAAAAACATAACAAAGAAATCACCTCATCCGAATTACATTATCAAAACACATAAGACTTAACAAAGGAAGGGCCCCTTCCGATTTAAACTATTAAAACACTTTAGAAAGAAAGAACCACATCTGAATCATACTATCGACACTCATTGCAAAGTAAAGGTCACATCTGTTGCTTGAGTTTTCAGAACTACAAAGCAAACAAAAATGTTTTTTTTTATTGACGCCTCATATTACCTTTTTAAAGCACGCGTCAGCGTGTTTAAATCGAACTTTCAAACACGCGCGTTTTTTAAAGTCCCTATGGTAACAACAACAACTTGAGAAACGTAAGTATCAATGACAACTTTTTTTATTAGTTTTTAGATTGTATATTTTCATTGGGAACCAATGTCTTATTTGGTTTTTTCTGCAAAATTTATTTATATATTCATATATACATTGTATCCATTTAAATATAAATTAAGAAACTTTTTGATTATTGATCTGACAGCAGTACCCCGTAACGTCAATTAAAAATAAATAATATTTGACTTTCACGAAACTTGGCTGGGCATCGAGGATGGACTTCCATTTTTTTGTATTAATAATATAATAATAATATTTTATCATTTCAAAGTGCACCAATAAAAAAAATAGCGTGAAGTATTCGTGGATAACTGGTCTTTCAAACACTTGCTCTATTTCGGGCACTCCGGCTGCGCCGTCGTGCTCGAAAACTCGCGCGTATTTGAAAGACCTCTTCAATTTTATCCACTTATACTTTAATATACTATTATCTGTACTACAATAAGACAGGCTGAGAAACATAATGCATTAAAATGAAAATGAGAAGAACACAATCAAACACTAAATTTAAACAGGGCTGAACGCAAGTAAAGTAAAACAGGTAGACATGACGCGGCGGGTGAGACGACGCAATCCGATAATTCACGATTTCAGTGCACGCGGCGCCGGTTCCCAAGATAGTTGCATGCAGACGGTTTACTCTTACCGTTCGCGTAGATTCGTGTTGAAAGTGTGATATACTTACAAGATATTTTGTGATATATAGTTGGTAAGTACCGAAGTTTGCAAGGTGTTTAGTTTGATCCACTGTTTATTAGAAATCCGCTAACACTCGGCGTTCTGACGAATGTAGTTTGAAGTTGGGTTATTATAAAATCTATATTCACTAACCTAACGCCATCTCTCTGAAGTTGATGTAACCTAAACAGGTACGTCATATATCTCATGGGCTCGAGATAGATGACGCCGACGTTTCGGGACAGATGAAGCATAATAGTTTTTTTTTTAATTTCAGACCCAAAATACAGACTTTTTACACTAGTCGTAGGGGTACAACGGGCCAATGGACACAGGAGGACTTGACGAGAGCAGTGAACGCTGTGCTTTAAGATGAGGTGCCCATCTGACAAGCCGCTCGCAATAACAACATCCCTGATAGGACCCTACGTGCACGCTTAAAAAAACGAAAATTCATCAAAGGTAACAGTATGGGAGGGACATGTTTTTTGGGTGAAGATGCAGAAAGAAAGCTGGGTAACCATATTCAAAAACTACAGGCCTCAGGGCTATAGCTTATAATTTAGCACAATCTAGGGGTCTACAATATCGATTCAATAAAGATAAAGAGTTGGCTGGTGCTGATTGGCTCAAGCTATTTTTAGAAAGGAATCCCACTTTAAGCATTCGAAAGGCCGAAGGTGTGTTCATGTCCCGAGCCGAAGGTATGAACAAAGAAGAGGTGCAAAAATATTTTGAGCTTTTGACGAAAATACTCACACAGAATCCTGATAAACCTCTTAACATTTTCAATTTGTACGAATCAGGGGTTCAATTAAACAATGTACCTGGTAAAGTTGTAGCTGTGAAGGGCAGTAAAGACGTCCAAGTAGTTACATCGCAAGAACGAAGTGAGACCATAACAGCAGTGGCATGTTGCAGCACGGAGGAAAATTTTATGCCGCCGTACTGCATATTCCAGGGTGTCAACTTGCAACAAATTAGGCAATAAAACATGCCACCAGAATCGGTGGTCAAAATCAGCTTACATTTGAGAAGATCTATTTATGGACTGGTTTCTAGCCCGTTTTTCACCAAGAAAGCCTGTCTCTCAATCTTAAATGGCCATGGATCGCATATGAACTCTTACGAGATGTTGGAGACTGCGGTTCAATATGACGTTATATTAATGTGTTTGCCCAGCTTCAGGGTTTTCCGCAACTGGAATTTTACCTTTCAAACCCTCAGCAGTTCCTGAAAATGCCTTTCTAATATCAAATAACCATAACCAAAATCCAGAAAGCGTGGTAGAACAAAAAAAATAGCAGAGATTTTCCGAGAATCGGAGGAACAAAGATGCGCAACTTCACCAACTCGTTTTGAGCCTGGACCTTCGACAATCGCTTCTTCGTTTGGTGTCGATGATTGGACACCTAGTAAAATTCTGGATAAAATTTCGCCACTCCGAGTCCTCAGAACCAAGAAGCAAACTAAACGGAGAGAACAGTCTTCACAAAACTTGACTGATTCATCATTTATTGCAGAAAGACAGAAAAAAGATTGAAGAAGGAAAAAGTAAACCGTAAGAAAAATAAAATGTCAGAAAAAACAATTACAAAATCATCACGGGAGACAGTCAAAAACATACCCAAGGAGTTGATGACAAGCAACATTGCTAGAATGAACTCTGCAAACGACGTTTGGTAAGTTCCTCCTCTGAAGAAAAAGGTGCGTTTTCTACAAACGATTCCACAGACGACGAAACTTTTGACAAAAATGAATGCGTAGGATGTTTGGAGCGCTACGAAAATACCAAATCGACAGCGGAATGGATTCAGTGCGTGGAATGCCACAGGTGGCTTCATGACAGGTGCACATCCTCTAAAAACTACTGTATGCCATGTGGGAAGAAAACAATTGCCGAAAAGTAACCACGTTATGTTGAGCTCGTATTAGCAATCTCTCTCACACCCAATGCGTCCTCTCATCCATAGGATACGAGAGAGATTGCCAAAATCAGAATTTTGTATTTTATTTTATTTTTAAAAAATGTTCAATTTTCTTATGTCGACGTTATGCTATAAAAGTTTAATATCTAAAGAATTATTTATGATTTTAGGACCTCGTTAAGTTCAAAACAGTAGATTTTCTGCGCATTTTCCAAAAGGTGCGTTACCTCTCCCTGTTTTACCCAACATAAAGTTTCCAACTTAATACGCAATTAAGTGTGAATATGTAGCCATATATTATCTTTATCTCAAAATATTATACGTAGATATAGAACTTGTGTAAGGGGTGTACTTGCGTCACCTATTTTACCTCGTCAAGAGGTTTTTGGACTGATATCAGTACTTTTGGTACAGCTTTTAAATTCAATTCTCATTTACTTAGGAAAAGTACTATAGATTTTTTCAATAATGTGTTAGAGGTATGTAGTGTTTACGAAAAGTATTTTTCGTGAAAAAATTCTGATAAGGAAAACTTTGGCATGATTTTTTTGGAAATATTTCAAACTAATTATTGAAAAATCAGTTTTTCTTACATTTTGTCCATGAAACGAGTAAAATTGAGTTGAATTTTGATATTTTCACAAAAAATCTATTTTTGTCACATATTATCGTCTATGAAACGGAATAAATCAAGCGACATTTTGATATTTACATAAAAAATCTATTTTGTCCATGGTTGCAATCAGGGAAAATTTGGCCATAAAGCGCTGCAGGGCAGTTACTCTGTAGATTACTGAATGGTCAACTTAGAAAATGACAGGAAGGTTCGCGCTTTTTGCCATAACCTTCTATACTATATTTATTTACTGAGTGAAAGCTATAAAAAATGGATAATTTGGTTAAAATACTAGACTACGAAGACGAGGAGAATGTATTTAACAATGTTAATATCCTCAACCACATATTTGTTTATATGATTGAGGATCATGTTACCTGAAAGCAATATCTGCATTTCTTCCTGTTCCCGGTAATGAAAATATAGAAGCTGGTCATCAATTTTTATAAGAATAAGAGGATCAAGCATACCCAAATTATCCATATCTTTCACATTATTTTTTGAGCTCTGCTTTATTTACAGCATTTAAGTTGCAACATTGAAGCGTTAACAATATATGGTTGGCCGTTGCATAAAGCGTGCAGTAAACAACGCCGAATTTCGTACGGTTCAGTCAACCGCTGCAGGAACGTGTTGCAGTAATGAACAAAATCAAGCAAAATGAAATCGATGTTGCTCACAAATAGGCTTGAGGCTATGAGTATCTCATACTACAATATTACGAGTCGAAACGGACCAAACAACACGGCCTGGACAATGAAGAGGAAGAGTCACAACACTACACCATGATCAGGCTTCGTGTTATAAGAGAACGTTTTGTCACAATGAAAAATTTACAAATACAAGTGGCAGATGTTCATAATATACAAATTAGTATAACCACTATACGGAGGCGTCTCGCTGAACAAGACTTTATGTAAGGATACTAGCCAGAGTACCAGCTTTAAACATAAATCTTCATAAAACTAGATAGGAATTTGCTAGAGGGCACCTTGACTAAAATGTTCATGACTGGGAGCACGTATTTTTCACAGATGAATCGAGGTTTTGATTATATAGCTTAGATAGACATGTCAGAGTTATTCGACGACCAAGAGAACACTATGCACAGTGCAACATACGACCACATCTGTAAGTAGTCAAAACCACACAGTTGACAAACAATGTAAGACGTCTATTACGCACGGTAAAACAAAACGCGCGGCTGTAAAGTAAATCGCAAGGCTTCCCTAGCAACTGTCAATAGATGTTGCCATTTTATTAAAAATTTATTATTTACATATTTTTTTTTTATTCAATTAACGTGCTCGGCAACTATGGTCACTTGCACAGGTGCGATTACAAAAAACAGTAGTTATTACAGATAGTTAAAAAACATAGTTTAAAGTTTATGATATAGTGATATATCTTTTAAGAATTTCAGTGTAGACTCGATTTGGTTTGGGTCCTCTAGGATGTCTTGCAGCTGGGATTTAAGATTATGTTGTCGTCTTCTTGTGCTAAATTGGTGACAATCAACCAGAATGCGTTTAACAGTAAGTGGGCACTGGCAGCTTTGGCAGGAAGGTCTGATGCTTGAAGTCATTAAGTAGCAGTGTGTAAGTTCGGTGTGACCTATTCGAAGTCTACGTAGTATTGATAATTCTTGTCTAGAGATTCCAGTGGGGTCAGTATTCAGAGGTGTGTTGAGAACAGGCTGGATAGATAGTAGGGAAGTCTTGGTGGAGTTCCAGTGAGTTTGCCATATATATCTGACGATTCTTTTTGCTTCTGCTTTAACATCCTTGCAAATTTGGATATGAGAAGTTATTGTGGCTGTAGTTGACGCTGTTTTGGCTATCCATATAATGGTGACTGTGGTGTTTAGAGAATAAAGGTGGTGATAAGAGTGATGGATATCTTGGACAATGGGATGATCAGTGAATAATTCTTGGATAGATAGGATAGACGCTAGAGAGTCTGTACAAATGGCAACTTTTTTATTGGAACGGTTGATGTGTTTAGAAGCTTGTAGAATACTATACAATTCTTCAGTATGCACCCTGCATAAAGGAGGGATTAGGGAAGTGCTGATGAGATTGTTTGCTGTGGTGACTGAGCAGCCAACGCCAGTATCACTTTTGGAAGCATCGGAGTATAATACAAAGTCGTAGTGATTGTTATGAATGATTTCATAAAAAGATTTAATCATGAGCTTTTTAGGTGTTTCGTGTTTATTAAATTTGGATAAATAAGTATTGGCCTGAGGAGGGTGCATAATCCAGGAAGGGGTTGGAGAAAAAGGAATGGGGTTAGTGAGTGAGAGGTTAATGTTATTTGTTAATGAGGATAATATAAGAGCGATAGGTTTAATTATTGGTAAAGGGTTGTTAAGAGGGCTGGCAGTTGATGTGAACAGAGAATAGACAGGATTGAGAGGGTTAGATGAGACTGAGGCTGCGTAGGATAGAAGCAGATATTGTCGTCTAATCCATAGTGGGGGTTCATCAGCTTCGCAGTAGAGACTTTCAGATGGGCTGCTACGGAAAGCGCCTAAGCAAAGTCGCAGGGCCGTATTATGAATAGGATTTAGTGATCCTAGATCTGTCTTAGAAGCTGACATGTAAACGATGCAGCCATAATCTAATTTGGAGCGAATGAGTGCTTTATTAATTTTCAGTAGGGATCTCTCAACACGATAAAGGATTTACATATTAGACGTTGAATTTTATTCTATATATAAATGATAGATAACATTTATTAGATATGTGATTGCATTTAATACTTAGAGTTATTTGGAATTAGATGATAATTCGTTCCGTTCCATTCAATCCGCATCTTTTAGCTGTCTGAATGTATCATATTAGTAAACAATAGTATATTATATACCCAGCGACTAAAGTGACCCATTTAATCCCGCGGGTGGTGTTTGATTCCTGAGGGAATTAATCTACCTAGGGGATTAATTTAACTTTAGTCGAGAGCTGTATACGCTATTTTTTGCAATTCCGGTAATTCGACATACGTTTTTAATAAAAATATATACTACTTAGGATGGACTTTTACGAAACTTGGCTGGGCATCGAGGATAGACTTTTATGAAACTTGGCTGGGCATCGAGAACGGACTTATTATTAATAAACTAATTTTTTATTCGCAAACTCCGCGACATTTATCGTTTGTATGTTTATATAATTTTAATTCGTATATCTGTTTTGTTCATTGGAACTTATCTTTACTATTTATTCCTCGAACAATAACCAAACGACTCGCTGTGTAGTGTTGGGTGATAATTTGTTTTATTGTTTTTATGTATATATTAATTTTTGAACGTATGTAAGATTTTGTATCTTAATGCTGCTGTCTGTTGTTGCTAACTAGTTATGCAGGTACCCATCTTGTAGATTTTTTTATGGTTCTGATCACTAATGCTATTCTAACATGTTAATAAACTGATTAACATAATAAACGCGTTTTAGTGAGTACTTTCCTAATCTCCACAGATACGTTACCAAAAATACATCATTTTTTCATAATTTCGATCTCTTATCGCAGTTTTTGAAATTTATCCTGTTAATTACAATTTCTGGCGCTCTTTAATTACCTTTTCCATTGCCTAACTTTCATAAAATAAACCCACGACTCTTAGCTCTCCAACCAAAAAAAAGAGTGCCGTTCGCATACGTCTTAATTGTTTATCGCCCACTATCGTTTTAAATGATAATAATACTTCACTTGGTCAGCTTTGTTCCATCTAAGCAAACTTGGAAAAACTGGAACCGAACAGTTAACCTTCCATTACTCGCGCAAAATTTTGGTACTTAATAACTCGCGCACGGTCTAGGAGACCGGGTAATGAATTAAGTAATTTCTGAGCTCACTTATTACTTTGTGAAGGATTTTAGGGTTATTTCATCATTTTGGGACAGAATAAAAGTCATTTATTAGGTTAGTTACAAAAAATATATTAGGCAAAAAAGCAGAACTGAGAAATTGCATAACATAAAGATAACAAAAAAAATTAACTTAAATTTTCATAACACGCATTACACATAGGACGAATATGTTCTAAACACAGATATTTTGCACAATTTTGACAAAAGTACTTCGTCTTTCTGTTTTTCTGCCAGGTACAGACTGCACAGCGGCCGACGGTTCCAGGGGTTCTTACTGGGGGCTCATCTCCAGCTGGGACTCCACACACTTCTTGTAACCTGCTTCTTAGGCTCCTTGGCAAATTGGCAGATATAGCTTTTTCTTTTTGATAATCATACAAAAGGGCCATGGAGAGCTTAAGAAGAAATTCCTTTCGAGGCGTTGTTGAATCGGGATTGTTTCCATTATAAATGACAAATGCATTTATCCCAGCTACGTTCAGCATGCTATAAAAGGGGACCATTGGCCATCGTCTGGTACCACGAGCACAATTATATTGAGCACACAATTTATCGACCATGTCGACCCCTCCTTTGGTGTCATTATAAGTCATTATCATTTCTGGCTTATTCGTACGAGGGTCAATGTCATCTCCAAAATGCATTGTTGAAATGAGAAGTACATTTTTACCTTTTTTTGGAATGAATGAGTGTTGTATTGTTGCAAAACCCAAACATTGAGGAACCGCTCGGTCGGCCTGTATTCTGTACAAATTCCAAAGGAAGCTGTCTCTTGTTCTTTCGAATGGTTCCTAGAAGGGTTAATTTCTTTTCTTTTAGACTTTCCGCAAGTTCCATACTGGTAAACCAGTTATCTGTGGTGACGTTTCTATTCGTACCATAGATATGTTGAGAAAGTCTTTCTACTACTGATTTAGCAGTCGTTTCTTTTTGAAACGGGCCTTCTGGCTGCTTACCCACATAAACTTCCATGTGACTGGTGTAAAACATATGAGAATCAGAGAGTGCAAAAATTTTTATACCATACTTATTTGGCTTGTTGGGTATATATTGCCTAAAGCTACAATTACCTCTAAATGCTTCAAGCTTTTCGTCTATGGTTACATGCGCGGAATGTGAGTAACACTTTTTTTGGTTATCGTTAAATTTTTCAAACAAAAGTCTGATCGGTGCCAATTTATCCATTTGGACCCTTTCTTGTCTTGTATTTATATCGTCAAAACGAAGGCATCTCATCAGGAATTGGAATCGTATTCTATTCATTCCCAGGCGAAAAGCTTCAACGCCACTACCATCTGTTCTCCAAAGGTCGCCCAGATTCATATGATTAGCTTTTCTGACTCCAGCAAGATATAGGATGCCAATTAGTGCTTTTATTTCTATGAGATTAGTAGTTCTCACGTCTCTTTCCCTCGAAAAGTTTTGAGCGATGCTATTAATTTTTATATTGGTGCAATCTACAATGATATTCAGCATTTCTTCGTCAAACAAGCACAGCCAAATATCGAGAGGAGACTTTTTCGATTTTGCGTAAGCTTTCACCCCTGGCAATTGCAAAACAATATTTGCACTAAGTGTTCTAATATTTTTTGGTGGAAAATGTTTTTTCCACTGTGTTACCTTGTCTTTTCCTATAAATACTGCATCTCTGGTAACAGGAACAGGTACATAGTCACCTCCACCATCCTCAAATTCTTGCTCAGTGTCACTGTTTTCTGATCTCTGTTCTATGCTATCTATGTCCCCTTGCTTATCATCATCATCATTTCCATAATCTTCATCAGTTTCAACTTCTTCAAACAATCTCAAAAGTCTTGCTTGCTCCGTTTTGTAGTTCATATCTATAATAAAAATAGAAAATTGATTTCCAAAAAATTACAACCAAGAAAACACACGTTTCTATATGCAACGAGATATTTCAACTATTATTTCATGACACACCTTATATTAGCATTATAGTATCAGAAATTTTCGTGAAAAAATGTAGAAAAGTCTAAAAAACTTACCGGTATTATTTATGAAATCTTTTCAGCGACAGTTAAAATCAGTTACTTAAATACTCGCACCCGGTCTACTACACCGTGTTAAAGCACCACTTCCGTAAAACACTTTCTATCAACTAATAAATGAGTGGGATGTTCGTTGAGTATGTACTGGAAAGGTACATGGAGGGGGGACGATGCTTAGCCAATGAAGTCGTAATTACGTCATATTGAATATTGGACCGGTCTGAGAGACCGTGCGCGGGTAATGGAAGGTTAAGACAGTAACATTGTTCAATGTTGTTTGTTATTATTATTCTACCCATTGCATTTGATGTAAATATTAGTCTCGGTTACATGTATGCTAAGAAAAAAAAAAAAATTCAACTCTAAATTTAAAATACTCCCATTAAATGTAAATATAGGTAAGAATACGCCACGCGCAGTTTCCTTTTTAATTTTGTGGCGTATACTTCCTTTATTTGTTTATTTATATGCAAATATATTGTTCATTTAGTCCAATTTCATAAGACGGCTAAAATTATTTATATCTGCTTTTGTAAACCTAAATTATTTGTGAAAATGAAGAAATATTATTGATACATTCTTATAGAGCAGGTGTAGTCAGTTCACTACATAGTTTATATTAGTAGTCAATTATTTATCTTTAATGAAACAATATTTATAAAAGTATTAGGAAAATTGCTAAATTGAGTTGATTTTTCTACGACATTTCGATATTGAGAATTCACAGAACAATAAATCATCGTGTATTAAGGATGCATTTTCCTACAATCGTAGTCAATAAATTACAGTAATTGGGTTGAGACGGAAGTTTGAACAACAATAAAAAGAGAAAGGAATTATCAAGTGGACGATATTGACACGAGCAATTTGTACTAACCGTACTCAATAAATATTACATATTCTAATAGGTCAACGAATTGTTCTTTTAGAACTAAATGCATTTTGTTCCAATTTATAATTTTATACTACTTAGTCGTTTTATTTTCAAAGCGATTTCCTCTTTAACTGAGAATCGTCCATTGAAAAAAGAATGGAGAAACTTGTTAACACTATAAACTGTTAGTTGTCACCACAAAGCCGTTTTTTATTAAAAAGCAAATTTTCCACCCTTGAAATTTACGACTTCAAATGTATCCGATATTCAAGAAAAAAAGTGCAATATGCCATAAAAGCTAACCTAGCATCTGCTACAAATTCGACTTTCCCTGACAAAGAATAATGAATGATAGCCGTAATACAGGAAAATGCTATCATAAGCATACATATAGCGCTTTTGCAAACTTTAAAGTCTAGCTACCAGTTTCCAGTAAAGGTCAAAAAGAGCTTAGACACCAGAGAAGATGGATGACAGGAATGATGGATGATATCACCTGAGCCCGATGCATTTTTGATTATCAAATTAAAACTATTCTTACATATTTAAAAAAATATTCACAACAATTAGTGGGATGATTAGATAAAAACTTATATATGAATAAAATGCGAAGCTACATCTCATGTAAGTGTAAATAATAATGGGAAGATATACAAGACGGTTATAAAAACACTGAAAAATAAAGAATGTGAATGACTGATGCAAAATTGAACAACAGGAAAATATGGAAAAAAAAATAGGAAAATATAGAGGATATTTCAAAACAGGAGGATAAGAGAAATACTTGATAATGAATATGATTTGCAGAGTTAAATATTTTAGTAATAACATTAATAATAAAGATACAGGATGTTGTGAAACATTTTCTCATGTACCTCTAGTGGTCTCTAGTTTCGGAAAAATTTAAACAATATTTTTGAGGTCAGATAACCTAATCCAAATTTTGCATTATAGAGAAGATTGGGACTCATTTTCTTGATATAAGTAGTTGTTTATAATTGCATATTCAGCTTGATGTGAATATATTCTAAAAAAAAAAGAAAAACAGCAGGTATACATGATTTTTCGCGCAGATAAATCATGAAATAAAATTGTTATACCCTATATAATAGTTTACTGTTAAGTCCGTATAAAAACTATTGTTTTATATTATCTATATGATTAAAATAATTGAGTCTTCGAGAACCATCCTTTAATATACTGAATACAACATGCTTTTACAATGTAAGGTGGGCGACTGACCCATGCTATGCTCACTCCCACTATAAATTTTGTCATGTTTATTTAGTTATACCACCCGTCGCCGGTAGCGCTACATAATCAATGAACTGTCAGATTTTTAAAATCTCGCCATTTCTATAACCTCCATCTCATTTTGATACTTCGATCGCCATTATCAGCCATTGCTTTCGTTTGTATATTATACGGTTATTATTATATTAATTTGTATAGACATTTTTGTGCTTTTCAAGTGATTGTGTATATTAAACATTAACAATATGGTTCAATACTGTATTGTTCCCACTTGTAAAAATACAAGTAAAGACATTAAAATGCATCTCCTTCCTAAACAAACTTAAAAGCAAATGCAGTTCCAAACTTATATATACCAGCACCAACAAGAAGTATGGAGGAATTACCTGAGAAGAACCAGGACATTGTTGAATCCCAAGGTAATGTACAATACTATTGTGGAAATTTACCCATATCATAAGTAGTCGTAGCAAAAACTGGTTTGAGGAAATGTATTTTAATCTGACAGCGGAAAACACAAAAAAGTAATTAATTGTAGTTTTATCAGCTTGCTTCATAATTATGAGGAGCAGCCCAGTAAATATGAAAATTTAGATTTGCTACACTATAATTGAAGTTCTCACTAGGAATCGTTTTCAGTGTGTGCTATTGAATATGTCAAAAATAGACAAAGCCACAAACTTTGTTGTATATTACAAAAGTTAAAAGCGATTTGGCCTATTTATTTTTGTTTTGCTAAAAAAAATTTTCTGATGATGCTTTAAAAAAGTTTCATTTTGACTTAGCAAATATAACTAAAGCTTTTACTATTACAGGTTCAGAGTCATATCCTGCCATCGCCTCCTGCAGCACTCCAACTACCTCGAACACCATTCTTACTACATTAAAGACACCCAGCAAACGTAAAGGTAAATTATTAGAGTATGTAGAAAGTTTACTGTTTTGACCCTTACTTTGTTGAAACTAACAGTTTCTAAATAATTCCAGACTAGTACATATAATATTTTTTCAGATATTAAACAAAGATTGAATTTACTAAGCCATGGAGATTCAAGTAGAGCCATTCAGCTAACGCCCAAAGCTAGAAAATTTTATGGAATTGCCAAAAACATGGTTTCACTAGCCAGAAAAATTGACAGACAAAATTCCGGTGTACGAAAACAACTGTTTGAGATTAAAAAAAGAGTTGAATTATAAATAAATCTAAATTTGGAATAAGTAAATTGATTTGTTTCCTGTTTTTTCATGAATAAAAATAATGTGTTCAAGCAGTCTTTTATTTTGGAATATTAATTCCACTTTTCATAAAATTCCTTATTAATAGCGTTGTCGATTGATAGAATTGGTGTAAGCTAATGTATTCTCGAGCCCTTTAAAAAGGTGCATGAAAATACATTAGTGCTCACTATTTCTATCTGTTGAAAATAAATAGCAAAAATAGTTATTTCCATATATTTCAAAAAGCCCGCTGGTTCTATATGCAGCGCTATAGCGGTGGGTTGAAGAAGTAAAATAACATTGAATAATTATTCAGTAGAGTGGCCCATCTATTGTATATTATATTATCTTATCTATGGACTGACCGTAAAAACAAATAATAGGACACACATAATGATCTTACACGGCCGCCTTGCCAGATTTAGAAAAAACAAAAGGAATTAGAGAAAATATACATGAATGCAGAATTGATACCAAATAAAACCAAATTAATTATTCAAGACCGACCAGCTTGTGTTTGTCGATTGTCGTGTTCTATGATCGACCGTTTATTTTCTTTTCATATATAGTAGTCGAGAATATCATGTGTCATGGGCGAACGTTAATAGTTGTTATATTATTCGTAATACAGTATTTTAAAGTATGTAGTGTCGACATCAAATAATTCGGTCTCTCCCCCATGATTAGTTACAACAAAGTGGCGACAAGGATAAAACTAAAGACCACCGAGTCCCGTCGATGCCGCGAGTACGCGTGCTTTTGGTCTTGCTTTGTCAATCATCGACATAAAATATACTTCGAAACCAGTCGAATCATGCAGTCCGAAGATTTCAAGTCAATATTGTCCCCAATGGCTGAGGAAAGTATCCAATCTATTGAGTCGAATCAACCAACTCAATTAATCGTCATTGTTATGTTAAATTTCGAGTACTTCGACGGCAGTAAGGAAACATGTCGTCAATATCGTAAGCGCCTCGAGAATTGGCGATTTAAAAGGAATTAAGGACAATCAATTATTCGAGGTAAGAGAATTATTACTTCATATAGGTCTTCAGCTACACACCGTGTTATGTTCACTAACTGCTCCTACGACCTGTGACCTATGACACCCTTGTCAAGCAGATCATCTATGTCTAGTCCCAAACATAATCGTGCAACAAGATCGCTTCTTATCAAGAAATCCAAAAGAGGGGGAGACGATTAGACAATATTCAACAGAATTACGTCAACTAGCGTCTACATGTAAATTCGAGTGTCAATGTGAACGAAATGTTGCGAATCTGTTCATAAGAGCTCAGTTCAACCGGTAAAAGTTATTACAACTAGCTGAGACAACATACGAAAGAGTGGTCGAATCAGCATATATGACGCATCGAAGATCGATTACCGAGAAATGTCAAATCAATGTTCGTCAAATACATCCGCCAATACAGACGTTAATAAAATTTCACGTGTGCGTTCTGAGAACAGACGATCGACGAACCCTTTTCAACGTTTTCGTTGAAGTACTCTCAAAATAAAAAGCTTGTCCCGAATATATTGCTATTGGAAAAACATTGACCGTGACATCGAATATTTCGTGAAGAGTTATGATGCTTGCGCTTCATCTGCTTGTGCCACACCTGCTACACCTTTATATCCGAGGGAACAATCAAAATCAAATTTCCAACATATCCTTATCGATTACGCAGGCCGAAAGATTGTTATTATATTTTCATTCTGATTGACCGTAAATCAAAGTGGCCAGAGATTAGATTTTCAAAAGTTACGCCGACGTCAGCTTATATAATCGAATTCCTGAAAGACATCTTAAGTGATCATGGCTTACCAGAAATAATTGGGTCCGCCAATGCCACAATTTTCACTAGTTCTGAATTCATAAAATTCTGTGAGACAAATGGAATTTTTAGACGTCGAACATTACGTCCAATTATTGAAACGAAAATGGGATGCAGTGAACTCCGAAAATGGGTCAATGCAATCGAAAAATCAATAAATTTTATTTATATATCGCGCTACCCCTTTACGTTGTGATAAGATACCTCCGGAACTCTATCTAGGTCGACAGATCCGCACAATATTGGATCTACTCAGGCCGATCAAGCCGACAGACTGGGAGATTGAGTTCTCGTGAAAATGTTCACCAGTGGGAAATAGACAAGGGAGTTATTTTAGAGACTTTCGGAAGACTACAGATTGAAGTTGGATGATGGCTAAGACACCATGTCGACCAGCTTCGACAGTCAGAGGTCACACGTCGAGTTACCTTTGCAGATCCGCCAGAAAAGTACCCTCTAGGTAGACAGCAACCAATGGCTAACCCCTCCACTCAAGGATGTGCGCCGACTCGCAATCCAACCGTGACTGTCATTCCTTCATAACCCAACGTTTTTCAACAACGTAGTAAAGTCTCTCCGGTTGAGGAAGTCAGAATGCCACCGCCAGAGAATGTTACAGCTCCAGAACTCCCCCCCCTGCAAGACCAGCAGAAGTTGTGACTCATCAACTAGTGCCTGACCATCCACAGCGTACACGTCGTTCACCTGCACATTTGAGCGACTATGTTCAATAACTTATTACTTTTCCGCACAACCTATCTAATATGCGAGAAAAGTATTGGTTTACCCCAAAAAAAGTTCGAAATTTGAAAAAAAATTTTTAGTTATTTTTACGTTTTCCATCAACAACAACCCAAAAAAACGGTTTTTAGAAAGAAAATCCTGTGTGTATGTCGTCGTCGTTGTCGTTGGCCACTTTTCGTTACATGTCTTGTTAGCATGATACAGCCTCCGGAGTTCAACAAATTACCAACTTTATGATTGAATATTGTTAAGGACATGTCACAGTTGAACCCTATTGATTTTCAGCTCATCAGAGCCAGCATAACGGGTGCTATGGTACAAGAAGTTACGACATTTTAGTCATTTTTTGAGAAATTTCAGTTTGTTAGCACGATACAGCCTCCGCAGTACAACAAGTCGCCAATTTCATGATTGAATAATATTGAGGACATCTCACAGATGAACCCTATTGATTTTCAGCTCACCAGAGCTAGTACAACAGGTGCTATAGTACTTTAAGTACGATATTTTTGTTATTTTTAAAGAAATTTCAGTTTGTTAGCAGGATACAGCCTCAGGAGTATATACCTACTCGTACAAGTGACCAATTTTATGATTGGATATTATTCAGAGAGTCTCAAAGATGAATCCTATTGATATTCTGCTCACCAGAGCTAGTACAACACGTACTTTAAGTACGATATTTTTGTCATTTTTGGAGAATTTTCAGTTTGTTACCAGTATACAACCTCCAGAGTGTATACAAGTGACCAATTTTATGACTAAATATTGTTCAAGGAGTCTCACAGATGTACCCTATTGATTTTCAGCTGACTAGAGCGAGTACAGCTGGTCCTATAAATCCAGATATACTACATTTTTCATTATTTTTGGACAAATTTCGGTTTGTTAGCACGATACATCCCCCGAAGTGTATACAAGTGAAAATTTTATGATAGAATATTATTCAGGGCCACAGAAGCGGAAAAGTTAGTTTTAATCTTTAAAACCGTTTATTTTTTATTTCAAATAGTGTGGGAGATTGTTATACCCCATATAATAGTTCACTATTAAGTCCCCTTGGATCGAGCTAGTTAATTGTCGTGTTCTGTAATCGAGCCTTTATTACTTTTCCGCCCAACCTTTCTATATGCGAGAAAAGTATTGGTTTACCCCAAAAAAAGTTGGAATTTTGAATTTTTTTTTAGTTATTTCTACGTTTTCCATTAACAACAACACGAAAAAACGGTTTTTAGAAAAAAAATCATGTGTGTATGTCGTCGTCGTCGTCGTTGTCGTCGGCCACTTTTCCTTACATGTCTTGTTAGCACGATACAGCCTCCGGAGTGCAATAAGTCGGCCATTTTATGATTGAATATTGTTGAGAACATGTCACAGATGATCCTTATTGATTTTCAAATCAACAGAGCCAGTGCAACGAGTGCTATGGTACTTGAAGTACGACATTTTGTAATTATTTGAGAAATTTCAGTTTGTTAGCACGATACAGCCTCCGGAGTTCAACAAGTCACCAATTTTATGATTGAATATTATTCAGGGCATCTCTCTGATGGACCCTATTGATTTTCAGCTCACCGGAGCGAATACAACAGGTGCTACAGTACTTTAAGTACGATATTTTTGTCATTTTTGGAGAAGTTTCAATTTGTTAGCACGATACAGCCTCCGAAGTATATACAAGTGACCAATTTTATGATTGAATATTATTCAGAGCGTCTCAAAGATTAACCCTATTGTTATTTAACTCAGTAAAGCCAGTACAACGGGTGCTATGGTACTTGAAGTACCAAATTTTCGTCAATTTTGAAGAATTTTCATTTTGTTAGCACGATACAGCCTCCCGAGAGTATACGATTGATCAACTTTATGATTGAATATTGTTTTGGTGTCTTACAGATGTACCCTATTGATTTTCAGTTGACTAGAGCGAGTACAGCGGGTACCATACATCCAGATATACTGAATTTTTGGTTATTTTTGTAGAAATTTCGGTTTGTTAGCACGATATATCTCCTGAAGTGTATACAAGTAACAATTTTATGATAGAATATTTTTCAGGGCCATAGATGCGGAAAAGTTAGTTTTAATCCTTAAAACCGTTTATTTTCTTTTCATATATAGTAGTCGAGTATATCATGTGTTATGGGCGAGTGAGCCATTATTCGTTTCTATTATTAGTTGTTATATTATTCGTAATGTAGTATTTAAAAGTATGTAACGTCGACATCAAATAATTCGGTCTCTTCCCCGTCATTAGTTACAACAGAAAAAATGCGAAATTCACACTGCGCCTCTGATATATATACTCCTTTCGTCTCAGACCCCGTAGTATGCTTTTCAAATTAGTATACTTTTGAAATAAGTTGGTGATAATCCTATCGAATTTCCGATTATGGTTAACAGGATATTGGCAAACATCACAAAATCACCAAAAACAACTTTTTTTCCTAAAAATAAAAAATAACGTAGCTGCTACTAATCACAATTTAATTTTAAAAATAATGGATAGAATCGTTCAGGTTCATTCTCGAACGATGCAGCTAATATTTCAATTAATCAATTATCCTCAGTATATGGAGTCAGCAATCTAAGGGGGAGGAGGGTCGGCAGAGGCGACAGGAGGCGCAATGAACAAATTTAATTTACTGCTTGCCTGACTACAATCACAAATTTCAATTTATTTTAATGTTATATTGTAGATACTAATATTAAACTGAAAAAGGAATACAAAATTATTTGAATGTCGAGTTCAACGGACTTTTTTGTTACCAGTCGTTTATACAGTGAGAAACGGAATTCCTTTGACATAGAAAAATATTTATACCGTCCTTTCAATTCTAGATAAAGGGTATTTATAACCTGTAACAGTGGAAGATTTATTCTACCGAAGGGTGGGTATTTTCCTAATTTGAATATTTGTAGCTCCATAATTTTACATAATCGGATTAATGCAATCAACGTTCAATTTCAACCATACCAGCACGTAGGTATTTCACGAGGAACGATTTGGAGGAAAACATATACCAAAATCTACTGAACTGAGTAGAAAAAAACCCATGAGCAATTATGGGAAGAAATGTGAACAGTGTTGATGAGCTAAGAAATTTCATATACGAGGGGTTAAAAAGGAGGAGAAAACGGTTAGTGGAAATCGTATGGTCAATATAGCTGAAAATGAGAATTTATACATAAACAATAAGAATATGAGAAGAGAATCAGAGTAATATTCCGAATAACATCTGAATAGCTGAAAAATTGAATGTTGTTTGAATTACAATAATTTGAAGAATAAAAATATTATAGAAGGCGAGATTAAAGCTGAAATGGTGAAATACGAACAAGGGGATTATTGTAAATGATCAAAAGTCTAATAGTTAACATTATTTGGTAACAAGATCTATCTCTTGTAAATTGTAGAAAAATGATCTTATGTATTCCAGAACAGTACCCATGAAATTCCTAAAATTGGAAATGTAATGATCAATTAAATGAATGGAGTGATGTGAGCACAACAGTCTAGTTTGAGGAGCGTGTACCAAGTATTTGTACTAAAATAAATTCGAGCAGTAGGTAATTATAAGAAGAAAAACATATATAGTCTATATAGAAAGGACAAGGAGTAATAAATCATTCATTTAAGTAGATTTCATAGACGTACCAAAATATATTTTAAGAGGGTATACCGTAAGGTACATTTTGTATTGAACGAATGAGTTGCAGCTATGCTAAGGAATATACGATTTAGGTCAGAGGTAACGGGATGTACTAATTTTAATAAAAAAAAGTGATAGAGGTACATAAATTTTAGTAAGTTTGATAAAGAAAGGCAACACAGTATATTCCGGAGTATCCGAACTCTGCCACAAAATGCAGGTAGTCATTACGGGTTGTTCGAACTCTGCCAGTGTTTAAAATTTTGGAGATTAACTACCAAACCAGTAGGGGTCTAATAGCCTAATCCGATTTAACAATTTACCTTGAACTTTAGGTACTCAAATTCAATATAAGAAAATATTAATAACATACATATATTTTCAACGTAAATTTGCCACTTCTAAAAAATTACATCTACATTACAATAAAATATATTCAATATACATAAACATATAAAAAAAACTAAAAATTTAACGTGTGGAAGATTTTTACATGCAACCGTTTTCACAAACATAAAGCGAGAAATGACATTTTTCCTATATTGATCCAAATGATCATTAATGAAATTAATTTTAAAATTAATAGTTTTTTTTGGGTTTTTTCTGGCTTTGGTTTGCCGAACGAATTTTCGCGTATACCTCCGTTTGTAAATCCAATAACACACTAGTAAATTGAACAATGTTTGGATGTGCTTTGTAAAAAGAAGCACCGAAATGCGAATAAAAACTCTCACAAGAATTCGTTGTTCTCTTAAAAAAGGATGCATTATTTGCCCAAATAATTGGTGGAAATATCGTATTTTGCGTTATATATGTTTTATTGACATAATTTCGGAATTCTATAACTCTTTCGTCATTCGGAAGCAAAAAATGTAGTTCATTATAAAAAAATTCTACAACTTCCTCAGGACTAAGATACATAATACCGGAATGTACTTTTAAGTATTCGCCAATTACAGAACCTTTCTGTCTGTACTCTTGTACCAAATGAAACTCCTGAATCTTACGAAACCAAGCTTGACAGAGATGAAATTTACAACCAAAAAGAATTTGATCTCTGCCAAAACATTCATATATAGCGTTATGAATGCTTAATTCAAAATCTACTACGACTTCTTTAGGTTGAAAATTTAAGCCTACTTCTTTACATTTTTGTCCGGCAGCAAACAAAAAACAAGAGGTACGTAATAGCCGTTTTTAAAACCATGAATGGTAAACATTTGGTAAAAAAAAGTTGAACAGTATTTAAAAGTCCCATCCATCAAAATACAATCCGAATTACATAAAAAATTAAGGTTGGAAAAACAGGAGAACACAATAATTTTAAATACCTGGTCTGCTGTTAATAGAAATTCCTCTTCTCGGTTCGTTCATAATTGTAATTCACGAACACTATTAAATACTTCTTCCTGATTTTTAGGCGATAGTGTAAGTGCATCAACATCCTTCCCCTAATCCCCTAAATATCGATCAAAACAATCAAGATTTCTTCAAAATATTTAATTCAAGAAATATTTGAAACCTTTCAGAAATATACATAATTCTATGGGCCTCCGATTTTATCTATTATAAACCCTAATGACTCTAATAGGATTAAACTAAATGGTTGCGGCACAGTTCGAACATTTCAGTAATCCTCAAATTGATACAAGTCAGGTAAAATTTTATTTTGTGGCACAGTTCGGATATGCCCGTTTATTCATAATATTTTTTATTTGTATTACTCCTATATGTAGTGTTTGGGGAATGTTTCTCAGAAATTTCAAATGGCAAGTGGCCTACTGTAATCGGCTTAATATTTTTCAACCAGCTCCACTAATCAACGACTTGTGCACTACTGCTTAGCCAGTGCAGCGTTGAAGGAAGATTCTAAGCGGAGCAAGCTCCTCGAGTTACGAATTTTAGAATTAACCTAGGATAAGTTGAGCTGCGGAGCGAGAGTCCGCGCGCGAGTTCCGAAAGGTTAATGGCTTCAGACATTGTGAAATTGTTCCATGTAATCCACATATGTTCAGTGATGCAGATTTTACAGCGGCTGAAGTTACTGATAGGGATGTTGGAGTTAGGGCAGATCATGCGGAAAACAAAAATTTCAATGATGAAGGCAACAAAGCGAATGATGTAGCAGATCCAGTTCCTTTAACTTCTCAAACTAACGAACAACCTATTGATGAAAGCACAAATAATTATCCAAAATAGTGGACCAAGCTATATAACAATAAGAGCTTCATTGAGTATAGCTGCTAGTGAGAAAATGAATTTGAGCCAATTTGATGTTTCTACTGCATTTATTTATGGATATCTGGAGGAAGAAGTATATATGACACATCCGGAGGGGTATCAAGGTGGTACTAGTAAAGTTTGCTGTCTCAAACGTAGCTTGTATGGACTTAAGCAAGCTTCGAGATGCTGGAATAAAAGGTTCATAGATTTTCTTATAAACCAAAATTTTAAGAAACAAAAACATAGAGAAATAAAGTTACCTAAGAAGTTTGAATATTTTGTAATGGATGTATATACGACACTTGTAGGACTTAAAGACTTACCAAGGAGCTATTGACAGTAATTATAAAGACATGTGGCTGAAAGCCATGAATAAAGAAAAAGCATATTTGAAAGAAAAATCTGAAGTTGCAGAAAAACTGAAAATCCTGTTCAATGAATTGAAAATAGCGGGACACGTAATGAAAGAGCTACTTTCAGACAATGGAAATGAATTTACCAGCAGCATTTTTCGACAGATTTTACAAAATAATGATGTCAAAAACGATTTTTTGTCAAAAGCATTTTTCTAAAACTCACCACAGTTTTTCCTTACTAAAGTTAATAAATTAAAATAAACAGTCAGGTTCACGGTTAATAGCTTTAACAGAAACAACCACTTTGTATGAATAAGAAACTTGTTTCTATGGTAGTGGTGAATATTTTACACATACAAAGTACAGAGATTTTAGGTTTTTACACATTCATCACTTTTCATTCCTATATGTACTGGTATATAAATGATAACAAGAATAATAAAGTCATAAGAAATGTATGGTTCACTACTTAAATATCCAAAATATTAACAGCGAACTAAAAATTTAACAAATGAGAATACCTATCATCTGTCACCTTGAAACATTAAAGCTTTTTCTAAATAAGAGAATGATTTGGTCGTTAAAATGCACCAGGTGTCTTTCCGAATTCACATCTCTCTACTAATTCGACATGAATCCAATTTCATCGTCACAGATTATTTTCATTAAACTCAACAAGACGGATTGGAATTCCCTAGCGATGCTTTTTTGAAGTTGTTCCCCTTAGCATCTTTGTCTTTAGAAAAACAAAGCGTACGTGAAAACACGCGCAACTATTTACGAGTCACTTTCATGTACGAGTGATATATACCTACACTTATTTTATTTGTTTCTACAAATTTATTTTTTGAATTAATTTTTCAAAACTCTTAACAAAGTATATATAAATAGAAAATATAATATGGTGTTCTATGTTTTCTTAATTTTGTCCGAAACGCTTCACTCCTTTTGTTTCCTTACACTCCCTTAATGCCGACATTTTTATAGAGTTCCTACGCGGTTTTTTTCTTAAAACTCCCAAGCCAAATCTCATATATCTATAAGCTATTTTATATAAGCTATGTGAAAGCTTCCACTGTAATAATTGAGTAATTATTTTATAGCTGTGGCTGTGACTACAATTTGTAATAGCAATACAATTTGCGTCAATAGAATTATACTATAAGCTGAAATGAAAAAGACTATCCATCTCGAATGTAGTCTGTAGGTAAATAGCAGTGAGTAAAACTCAAAATCAGTAGTACATCATATATTAGTAAAAGATGAAGGGGACAAGTAGTTTCGGCTCACTGAGCCATCATCAGGCCTGAAAAAGGTATCAAGATAGAGAAAATCAGAAATTCACAATATGTCGAATTATCTTAATGTATATCAATGCACATGTAAAGTATCATAAAGGGAAAGCCGTTACATGTCCGTGGCATCCAGCAGATTCCAACACATGTCAGTAGGCAATAAGGGGATATAATGTAGGGAAAATCATTAATAAAAATAGTAATGAAAAACATTTTATAACTATGTAAAACGTCCAGTACAATAAAATAAAATTAAACTAAACAGGACAACATTATGAAAATTCATAAAATGGGGTCAAAGTATAAAAGGAAAGAGGGAAAGAAAAGAAAACCAAACTGGACATCGTCGTACGACAGAATACTCGTATGTCCGAAGTTAAAAGTCTAGTATTATAGTATGTAAGCGCAGTAAGCACAATGATTCAGTAAATCATAAATAGACAAGATTGTCGGAGAACTGACAAATGACCAGGACCAATGACAGCCTTCAATAACAGAATGAAAAATCTGTCAAGACAAAGATGAATGAAAACTCATAAGCAGATAATCTTAAAGAGACAATATTCCAGGTAAAGTTAGATCGGATGTAGGCCGTCAAGAAGCGGGGGTACCGCAAAGAGCAGTACTATCCCCCACATCATGATATCTACATTGGAGACATACCAAAAAACCAAAAATTGAGAACATCATGAACGGACTCTACGCCGACGATACTGCCATAGCCACGACATGCGTGGAAGTCAAAAACATTACAAACAGATTACAAACAGCAGCAAACGAAGTCGACGAATGGTGCAAAACATGGAAAATAAAGATAAACAGCGAATAAACCAAGCGGTTCTATTTACGAAGAGCAAACTCCGGCGACAAGAAGAAAAAATAGAAATCGACTGCGAAGAAACCGAATGGGCAGAAAAATCTAAATACTTAGGAGTAGCGATGGACCAGGGACTAACATTCACCACACACGTGAACACCATATAGACAGAACGAGGCAAGCAAGGGCAAGACTCGACGGATTGGTACGCGAGAGAAGTAAACTCAACCTCAAGACCAAGTTGAGATTTATAAGAAGCATCATAATACCAATTATCACGTACGCCTCAGTAGCCTGGGGACACACCTGTGAAATATATAGACAGAAGCTACAGGTCCAACAGAACATATCGCTAAGACAAGCGACAAATATCCAATGGAGGGAAAGGAATGTAGACATATACGAAGAAACAAAAGTAGAGAGAGTACTCGGAATAATGTACGAAAGACCGAAAAGCTGAAGACCCATTCTAACGTAGAACTGAGGAACCTAACAAGCTACAAGAAAGAAGACTACAGGAAGTACAAGAGACCAGGAAAACAAATAGAGGAGTAGGCATGAACATTCCCTACCAAAAATAAACTAAACAAAAACAATAAAAAACAAAAATCCGTACATACGAGCAATCGTATGTACAACAAAAATGAAGAAACCGTGCAGGCGAGCAATCTTCTGCACACCAAAAAAAACATAAAACCAAAAAAATACCGAGGAAAAGAAGTAAGAAGTAAGATGATTCCTCCTGACACGGTAATTCCGCGCTACTGCGTTAGGTAAGCACCGACTTACGCATCGGGGACACATTCAGAGAACGCAATGGACCACTCAGCTTAGGGCCTTCGTCGCCGAAGCAGGCAAGGGAAGTTTCGGCTGAGGCAGCGAACACACACACACGACGACGATATAAACAACCGCGAAAGGACAAGGGAGTATAGCCTGCAGAGCTACCTCTTCGAAAGGATAAGGAGACCTCCCGGGATCCTTCACAGAATTAGTGAAAGGCGAGGGAGAATACACGACGCGATACGCGAGCTACGATGGATATCCTAATTCGCACCCACTCGCGGACCTAGTCTGGGAGTGATGATGATATTAGATATCGAAACAGTCGTCAATTTTGTATGTTTAACATTTTTTTCATTATATTGTAGAATTCTTCAGAAGCACATAGTTTAATTCAAAAAAGTAAGATAAGTTGCATATAGTAAGGATCGAAACAGTAAATTTCATCGTCATTCTGTTCTACTAACGCTATTTATATTTCACTCAAACCAAGCGCAATATATTTAATAGCATCAGCTCGTGCTGATCATCTAGTGTCTTATATTTTCTTAACCAATGGTGATTTAGTTTTTAAAACACAGAGATATTTTTGAAGTACCATATGTACGTAGAAGCCGAAAAAAAGTTTTATATTTTTTCGGGCCTGAACATTTGGTCATTTATATAAATTACAATACATCGATTTTTTAATGTCATAATTTAACTGAAGAAAACGGACACGCAAACAGCTAGACAATTTCGCGTAAAAAACTCCTGGATTGAGACCATGTCATTTTATATTTCAGAAGAAGAAAATTTAGTAATGTTTAGTCACTGGTAACTTGAGCAGTAATAAACCGACCTCAAGCATGATAACAAGTAATTGTACTTAAATTACGTATAGCAGCTTCTGTTTTCTAAATTAGACCCTTCCTTTACTTAGATAATCGCAAACATAATTATCGATTTTTCGACATTTCTCCTTATTAACCCTGTACGTACGAACGCAGAATATACCTGAGATATTTATACATTTTTCATTTATTAATATGTTGGCAAATTTACAAGTGCATGCTTCTACAAACAATGTTTTTTATTTATTTGGTACATGGAGCTGATTTTTCCCTTACATTCGTGAACGAATTCCAAATTATAAAAGTTGGGCGCAAATGTGCGGCTATTATATTTTCACTGTTTGGAATGTTTTCCTTTGTTCTTCATAATTTGAGAGCCTATCGGTTGTAAGATGCGGTAAGTTCAAATTAATTTTGGAGAAAATTACTACTCACCGTTCGGTTAGGTCTAGTCGCCGGGAGAAGTCAATAAACTCATTAAGAAAACTTACCTGAAACAAAAAAAGAATATTAGTAAAATTATTATTTTTCTGTTCATTCTATATATAATGTTGTTAGTTTGCAATTAGTAGACCTTCAAGATGTATTTATTTTAGTAACTATTTATGTCTTCTCAAGAGCCGTGAATCACATACAATGTTCTTATTTTTTGGTTCTAGGTACATATTATTCTAGCAATACATAATTAGATTTTTCCTACTAAACAAGTTCACTGTAAAACAGTTAAATCGTTAAGTCGGTGCAATAATTAAGAAGGTTGTTGGAACGAAACTGAATTATGTCGTCTTTAAATCAATACATTTCAGGGTGACAAACATCAGATTTTTATTCCTAATAATATTGCGAATACGGCACTTCATCGTATGATTATTGAATCTGAGTTTGAAAAAAATTACTCATTCCTTCCTTCAGCCACTTTTAGGGAGCATTTTGTAATGAATTTTGAGATAGGACAATCTAAGAACTCATAGCATATTTGTTGATGAAAATTTATCTATTTATTTAGATCTAGCATCTGTTTGATGCCGTTGTCCAAACCTGTTTATTGTTACTTATCAATTTCACATTCTATTTCACCGAACCACTTGAATCATTCGACATTTTATTTACTACACCCTTTCCAACAATTTATCCTATGGCATAAGAACTGACACAGAGTAGAGGCAAATAGGGGAGCACAAAATATGACGATTGGGGGCAATTCACCTCTATACCAAGTTGCATTCCTGACGAGTTATTGGGGCTCAATATGGGGCCAAAAATTTCGAAAAAAATCAATTTCTTTGCAACCCTTCAACTTAAGAATACCAAATTTGGTACACTGTATGAGACTATTAAGGGTATTAAGCAATGGTAAGAAGAAGACGATCAAACTACTCTGGGGGTTAATTAGGAGTGACCTAATCTTAAAATTTTACAGAAATTTTTTATCGGTCAATTTATTTGGAAAACTTTATTTTCGTACCACTCACAATTTAATCCTAAAACTTTTTTTTACTCTTGTGATTTTGCATAAAACTTTGTCATTTTCAAGAAAAACTATTAGTCGTAATTAACTCCATCCATATCATGAATTTTAGTTCAGATTTAAAAAATTAATAGATGCATTTCTTTGACAACAAGTTATTACAAGAGGGTTTTCACCTGAAAACTCATGATGTTTATGCATATTCGTAATACCCCTACGAGTAATGCAAGCCTCAACAGTAAAAAGAATTTTCTTTTGAAAGTGAATATCCTGATGTAAAATAGATAGACAGAAATTCACTCGCTGAACCAAGTCTTGAGATAACAACTCTCGCACTTTTTGGGCATGATATGAATGGAGTAAATAATGTCTGATAGTTCGGTGTACAGATGATCTTGATATGCCACTCTGTCTTGATAAAGTTTTATTGATAATATGCCATCGATCGTCAATGGTATCCAAAATAAGTTCTTCATCTCGCACACCCATTTGATCAGTTCGTTCTCCATTAACATTATACAACTTTCCTGTTTCTGGAGCCCGTCTTTAAACATTAGAAAATGTTTCTCTGTGAGTAACCACGCGATTAGGAAACTTCCTCCGATATTCTTCCATGCTTCTTTTACAGTTTCTTTCACAAAAACCTAACACCAATAACATATCCACTTGTTCGCTAAATGAGAATTTTCTACTCATTTACAAAAAAATTATAACAATTTACTTACTACAAGAAGTGAATTGCAAATTGTGAAATTTGAGGTAAAATTTCATAGCCAACTCTTGATTTTTTTACAATTTTCTAAATAACATTGTTGAAAACATGTCGACTTTTCCTTGAAAATGAGAAAGTTTTATGCAAAATTACAAGAGTAAGGAAAGTTTTAAAATTAAATTATCCATGGTATAAAATATAATTTTCCAAATTAACTAACAGATAAAAAACTTCTGTGAAATTTTAAGGTTAGGTCACCTCTAATTAATCCCCCAGAATGGTTCGATCGCCTTCTACTTACCAGTACGTAATGCCCTTAACAGTCTCATACAGTGTACCAAATTTGATATTTTGAAGTTAAAGGGTTGCGAAGAATTCAATTTTTTTCGAAATTTTGGGCCCTACTTTGAGGCCCAGAACCCCTCAGGGATACAACTTCCTATAGAGGTAAATTGCCCCCTATCGTCATATTTTGGGCTCCCCTATACGCCTCTACTCTGTGTCGGCTCTTATGCGGGTCCCCCTGTATATATCAATATATTATTCTGGGGATTAGGTCCTTATTATAAAATTGACAGAAATTCAGTTAACAAGGTATTTCGTAGACCATATGTGTTTTATTATTTTTGGGGATGGTAGTTTTTAATTTACTGAAATAACTTTTCAAATGATTATGTTCCTAACTACTTACAATGATTTTTTCTTTCTTAAATACATTTTTCGTTTTGCTAGTTATATTTTGATGTATTCTTTTCTTAAAGATATTTTCTATTAGATTTTGTGGATAGTTGTTAAATTGTAAGATATCCTTAGCTTTTTTAATTGAATATTTTCGATATTTTTGATCTGATAAATTTATTGCTCTATCTGCTAGGCTTACCACTACTGATTTTTTTTTGGTAAATGGGATCTTGCGAAAAGATATCTACGTCACCAAGTGTGGTTTGTGTGCCATTCGGTTTCGATTATGTCATTTTGCTGATGTAATGTTAGATCTAAGAAGTCCATTTGGTTATTTTGTTCAGTTTCAATGGTAAATTTAAATTTCTGGTGGTAATTCTTAATTTACTCTAGAATGTAGTCAGCTATATTATTAGGAATTGCAAATAAACAATCGTCAACAAACCCATAGAAAACTAGTAGCTTAATATGTAGATTATGTATTGCAGTTTCCATGGATCGGAAATAATAGGCAGTGACTCATTTTTAGCATATAGGTATCTCAAGAGAGGCAAGAGCAGGGAGAAGCAATTTCAGTGTCGGAAACAATTAATTTTTAAAAAAATAATGTGTAATAACCTATTATTTTGAGCCGCTCTTATTGTACTGTTTCCGAACTAGTGCTGACGTCACTGACTATTATTTCCAACTCTTGGTATAGGTCTTCTAATCATAGTTGGGCAATTTCACTTGAAATGGATGCTCCCATCACACATTCTTCAAATTGTTTGAAGTATTTATTGTTATAAAGAAATTACGTAGAATTTAAAGTTAGTTTAATGGCTTATAAAAACCCTTCAAGTTCGATTTCAGTGTGATTTCTTATTAAGTCGAATTTATTTCTTATTAAAGTTAGAGTTAAGTCCAATGGAACATTTTTATATAGTGATACAAAGTCCAAGGAGATTAGAATATATTCATTGGGTATACAAACGTCATTGATTTTATGTTTGAAAACTCATGAGTATTTAATGTAATTCTCGTTGTTATGTACCACACTATGCAGAATGTTTTTTAGATATTTTGATAAGTCTTCGAATGGAGACTGAATACAAGAAATTATAGATCTTGAAGGAATACCTTGTTTGTGTAAATTATGCAAACCATATATTCTGGCTAGTATAGCATTTTAATTCATTTGCAATAAATCAATAAATATGATTCTCAGACTGAATGTCTGTTAATTTTATAGAAAGGACCGAAACCCAAGAATATTTAGAAACAATATATCAATGGGGTCCAAGAACATTTCTTTCAACTCTATATATATATATATATATATATATATATATATATATATATATATATATATATATATGTATCTCTCCTGTATGATGCCGCAACCGGAGCATTGCTCTTCCGCCAGGCACTGATGACGCGAATCGCTTTTTTACTACAGGGTTGCCGTTATTGCTGGAAGCAATAACTGTTACTGTTACTTTTCATGGAGGTGTTCCAAAGTAACGAAATAGTTACTTTATTGGAACTCATAAAAGGGAAATCTAGTCTGGTCAGGTATTTCATATGATCATTTGTTAACCTAAAATTTTCAATTTATCCGACAAATGAGTGAACTTTAATGATTTAAATTAATAGTTGAAAAAATAAATGTTACCATAGCCAGAGATTTCGGTATCTAATGATTAACTTAATTCTCGTAAATTACACTAGGTGTACCATAGTAAAAATTAACTATCTACTGTCTAAAAGTAGTTCAAAAGTGCGATAGTGGTTATAAGAGGAATAATTAAGAAAACTTTTGGATTGTCTAAAATACTAATTTAAGAAATACAGGGTCTTGAAATTTGTTATGAAGTCAGTATGTGCATGGTTTTAAATAAATTAAATACGATATAATAACACATTGTAAATGTGAGTTATAAACCTACCTCATTTTTTCATAAATAAAGAATTTATGAATGGAAGTATGTACTTCAGCCATTACTTCTGACAAACAAATAATTAAACTGTCCATTTAGATAAACAACAACCTAATGTTTAAATTTATTTAGACGTTTAATGAGATGAGTTCCTATGTGAGGATTTGCTGTGTTCATGGATGAATTGATAGACAGTCGAGGAGGTTAGTACTAATTAATATGTTAATTTATATCTATATTATCAGTAGAAAAAAATATTTTTACAAAAAGTATAAACATAAAATAAATTCAACTTGCTACAAGTATTAATTGATAAATTGTTAAGATAGTTTTTTGTTAGTCTTAATAGTTGGAATTTCTATAGCTGTATATTAATTGTCCTTTGATACTTGAAGTCAATGATTTTCTTGAAATAGAAATGAACAGTATCAACTGAGTATTTTCTATATTTTTGTTGTAGGAATAGCATACATGCTAACCAAGAAGTTGCTACCGTTAGGTTTAAGAGACTAGTTAATTCCAAGTTGACTCTTAACTGTTACAAATCTTAGAGTGATAGTAATTTTGAAGATTGCTGTAAATCCTTGTGGCAGTTTCAAGAAATTTGCCCTACCCACACTATACAGGGCTGCCACATGCACCTGATCAAATATCCGTAGATTGACTAGATTGGTTTGAAAATTTCCGTAGATCCAGAATAGAGGTTCAACATACAGTATGGGATTATCTGAACGTATGAATATCTGATGCTTAATGACCTTGAACGCTCAAGTAGCGTGCCGGTGCGAATTTTGAATTTGTTTATTGGATGATATACAAATTTTCAGCTTCAAAGTTATGGCAACCGTAATTGTTTTTAATTTTTTTTGCAAGGAGTAGTCGAGTAGTCGACTCTGGGTAGGTATTGGTAATCAATGAGTTTCTGGTGCTAGTTATGTTTATATTAATTGAAGAAAAAATTCTTTCTACTGTTGCAGAAATATGAGAAAGAATTCTAATGTGATTTTCTAATTTTACTAATAAAGGAAATGTTCATCATTTGCATTTTTAAAAACTCATATTTTAATCCAGAAGTTTTCAAAACTATCCGAGAAATTTAATTCACATTTTCACTCATTACTATAGGAAAATCGGTAGCTAAAGCTGCAATAAATGGGTTTCTTTTATTTTATATTTGTGGGAATTCAATAATGAAGATTTTTAAGTTTTTCGTCTGTTTTTGGTTATGGTTATATTCATGATTCATGTGAGTTAAACAACCACAAATACAGATTGGTGTATGTCAGGTTATCTACTCTCCGCACTCTTCGTTTTCGTAGTAAGTATTTTGTTAGTGGGTAATATTTTGAGAAATAATTTACTCAGAGAACTCGGAGCAAACAGTATAAGAGTACATAGTAATTAATATCATTGTTTTTGAAAATTCCGTAGATTTTCGGGACTTTTCGGAGATTCCGTAGATATCTTTTGAATTCCGTAGGTCTACGGAAAATTCCGTTGATGTGACAGGCCTGACACTATAGGTTTGTTCGTAGAACATAATTTGCTAACGGTTTCCAACCAATTTCTGATTATTATGTACTCATGCGCGGTTTTTGATTGGTTTCAAATCGGTCGGAAATTTTTCACTCTACGAACGCAAATATGATATTTTCTCTACTTGATAGCGACTTTTTGTAAACACAAATGCAACTATGCCGAAATCCGAATATTTACCTCAATATCTGATTGTTGAGGAATATAATTTGTGATAAAATATATATTTCTTAAGTTGTGATATTAATATTGAAAATTATAAAGCTGGTATTTTCAGAAAAAGGATGGAAAGTATGTTTTTGGTATTTTACCTGTTGTCGACATTTTCTTTATATTATGTTTTTTAGCAAGTGATAACCTGATTCTGGATGAAGTATTAGTTTTTAATACAACAAATAATAATTCCTTAGAACTAGAGAACCCCTTAAATAGCACTGAGAATACAACTTTTGCTCATTTATTCTCAGATTGTAGCACATCATTTACATAGACAAGAACAAATACTCTTATGCTACTGGATATATACCAGAAGTATAGGTCAAAGGTTGGCACTTTAGAAATCCGTAATTTTTATTTACTTGTTATCAAATTTAAACACCAAAGAAAAAACAAATAAACAGCTCATTTTTAGTTCCTATTGGATTTATCAATGTCATTGTGAACTACGCATGTCTGACATCTCTCCAACTTAAAATTTCTTATTAGTCAGCGAATTATTCTGACGGTTGCCAATCAGTTTCAAACCGATTATTTTCTTTGTACGAACGTTGGATTTTTAATCACTGAATTTTGGTTTGGCTTGTGCGAACGCTCTTTAACGAAATGCGTCTGTGCTGTACAGTTGCTAACGGTTTCTTACTGCTCTACGAACGAACCTTATATTTGTCTGGTAAGTACTTATCTTTATATACAGGGTGAGGCATTAGTGTGAGGAAGTCCAACTACTCGGTTGTCATACGAGATATGAAGAACATTTATTAAGATCAAAATTAAAATACACATAGGGGCATACTTTAAAAATATTTTAACATATACAGCCCACTATGCAAATAAATATTACAGTTATGTTAATTCAACATCACATTGTGATAATGTTCTTCCTTTTTTCCTCTTGTTTTCATCACATGCACATCTATACAACCGCTTATGCCCAGCTTGTGGCTGTTAACTTAACTTCTCAGCAACGTTAAAGCGCTGCCTTTTTACATTACTGTGATGTTACTAGAACTTCCTCAAAAGGTAGTCTTTATAACGAACTAAAAACAACATTTCTGTTACATTCTGAAATCCCTTTTAACTTCTCGACAATGTTAATGCAATGTCTAAAAAATAACATCTTATCAATGATCTAAATGAGACATATCAAAAACAATACAGTGTATTCTCTTAGATGTTGTATGGACATTACTTAAACCTCTTAATAACTTACCTCAAACATTTTAGATGACATCCTATAGATGTTTCTGTGCCTAATCAGCAAATACAGGGTGAACAACTAAGAACGCCATATTTCAAAAAATAATCATTATACAACTTTAAAAAAATACCTTCAGGAAAATGACCCTGAAAAATCGCTGGAAAACATTTTTGAGTTCCTAAAATATCTGCTATGGGGTGGAATGAACACTTAAAAACATAATACTGTGATTATCTCCAAAAAAGACATACTAAAGGTATCCTAGAAATACAATTTTTTATATATTGATGAGATTATGAAAAAATGTAGACAGGGACTTTTTGTCCTTATTCTTCAAATAAGGGGTGGGGGAAGGTTCAACCTAAAAAACAACACTTTTTTGTTTTTAAATCGATATCAATGTTTTTGGAGTCATTTAAGATTTTTTCCTCTTTAATAAGATATATGCTTAACAAAAATAATAAAATTGGACAATTTTGTCAACGCTATGTGAAAAAGTCGACAATTTTCCCATTTTCTCGGAAATTTCAAATGTAATGAGACATTTTTTAAATCCTGATGAAAAGAGATTTACGTTATCATATATAAAAATTAAAAAAATGCTTCAATTTAGATACATTTGAAATTTCCGAGTGAATACAATATTATCTAATTTTGTTATCCATCTTATTAAACACAAAAACACTTTTAAATGCAGCTAAAATCATAACGAAAAAGTTATACATTTGTTCATAAGTTTGAACCTTCCCCACCCATTATTTGAAGAATAATGGCAAAAAATCTCCTTAATTATATTTATTAATAATCTCATCAATATTTCAAAAATTGTATTTTAAGGACACCTTTAATATGTTTTTTTGAAGTATTATGTTTTCGAGTATTCATTCCACTCCTAGCGGATATTTTAGAGACTGCAAAATATTTTCCAGCAATTTTTCAGTATCACTTACATAAAGGTAATTTTTTTGAAAGTTGTACCATGATTCTTTTCTGAGATGTGGCCTACAGTCGTTATTAGTTCTTTACCCTGTACATTTAAAATAAAATAGCAAAAAAAACAATAAAGGATTTAAAACGTTTATTCACTTTTAATGAACAGTACAGTAAATTTGAAAAAACAGGTACAAAATTAAAAAAAAATATATTGTCCAGGAATCCAACCTAAAAAAAATAATATTGTTTAAGCATATTACATAACAAGTGTGGAAAGTGGAAACTATTGAACGCATTCAGTGAAAGCCAAGAACAAAAAAGGGTATATTAATCTGTAGTTGCCATAATGCAACATACTTTGAAACTGAATTAATAAAGTTTAACGGATACACATACATTACAGCTAGTTTACAGAAAATTTATTAGAATAGTTTTTTAATGATATTAAAACTAATAAAGATTTTATGAAACATTACGTTAAATCAACAGAAATCCAATCTGAAAATTCTATCGTTTACTTACGATTACTTTTTCTTAGGTAAGAGTCGCTGTTTTGAGTGCCTCTACGATTCCATAACGTACACTTCAAAATAATTATCTGTAAAACATTTAAAGGTGTTCTGAACAGCAGGTAATAAAACAATTACTTTAGATCAAATTGTGCCCATGGAGACCTTTGATCGATCATCATAAACTACATCAAACTCGATTTTCAGCCAATTGATTGGGACCCATTTTCCACAAGAAACACGCGGTGCTTTTCAAAGTAATAACAACATATTTTATTTCGAGAAGTAACTTTTCATGATTTACCTTCTATTACATGCCTCACTCCGTTTCGGAGGTAAAATCAGATGTGCCATGAAAATTCATACTTCTTTCCTGTATAAAATAATATACTATTCACATCTTGTTATTTTCATCCTGGAACATATTGTATATTAACATCGTGGAATTGTAACTTAATGAAAACTAACATTATTAATACACTGTATACAAAAAATCTACTTATGAAGGAGAGATATGAACACATTAACAAGTTAAATGAGTTTATAATTAATTGTATCCAATAGCCGTGTTTCTACAATAATAAATAATTTAATCCTGTTTGTTGACTGGAGCATTCAGTGTATTTTCAAATGGAAATGAGCTTTTCAACAGAAATTTCTGTTTTTAATGTCTTAAACAGTCTCTAATTGTTCACAAGAATTGTTAGTATTAATGTTAAAATTTTCTAAACCTGCAATACTATATTGATGGCTATGACTGCTACTACAAAAACTAGAACTAAAGATACTCCATTCAATATTTTTTGAACTGTTTAATACAATATCTGTATCAGACTATCTGAAATAGTTATTCCCCTTTCTTTACATAATTACCAACTATTTGTTTTTTATTTTTTTATTTTATTTACGTAAGTAGCTTCTGAAACATCTTGAACATTGAAAATATTTTCTTCTAGATTAAACTCTCTGCCAACATAGGAGCATGTTTTATTATTAATAATAATATCTACCCTATTGCAATATTAAGTTTTTTGTATGGTATAATGCATATCTGTGATTTAAAATAATGTGAATCGTTTTTAAAATATACTTACTAACTAAAATATTTTAAAAATTGAAAAAACCGTTATTTTGTAAACTCTATTATATAATGTTAGTGTACAATTCCGCCACCTGGAATTTCAATGTACAATAGCCGATTAAAGTCTTGAATGAGTATTAAATTTTAATAATTATGATTTTGGAATAGGTACTTACCGATAACAGCTGTTGTTCGTCCATTATAACAAGAATTATAACTAAGCATAGAAGCTGAAGCTAGGTAGGAACTAACAAAAACGAAGACCAATTCATTCAAGTACTTGCAAAAAATGTGCTTCCTGCAAATAAAATATAACACAAAACTGAAAACCATCCGCCATTTCATGCCCGTCATTTGTTTCCACAGATAATTGTTCGTTCATCAGTTCCTCTTCTGTTTTCTTCTTTTTTATGTTACTGTGATGTTTAATATGAGACATTACTGAAAGTTTTATGAACTAACATCGAAAAGAAGTAATCACACGAACTTACTAAAAATTATTTCGAAAGATGTGAAAGTAACTGCAACATGTGATCATCTTAGAAACATGTTAATTTGTAATATTACAGTAACGTTCTGTATGTGATATTAGTGAGAAGTATACAAATTAACATCGTATGAATGTTTCCTATAGGAAGTTGATAAAAAGAAGTTCATAGGATGTGTATGTAACTGCGAATACAAGTATTATTGTGTACATCAAAAATATGTTTTATTTACATGACATATGGATGTTAATAGAGTTGGTAATTAAATTAAGACATCTAGGAGATATCTTATTAATGTTTTAAATAAACATCACGAAAAGTCTCTAAAAATAACATCACAAAAAAACTTGTTATGTTTCTTGTTTAGTGGGAGGGTTACTCATATTGATGCAGGCAATCAAACTTATGTTTTTTCAAATGGAACATCCTGTATATTTTCACATTTTTAGACTCTTCTGGTTATTCTAGTTTCTATAATATAGGGTTTTGCAATGTTATGCAGGTTACTTTAAAAAATATAAGCAATTTTATATTAATTTCGCAGCAACTTCAGCACCCTGTAGCATTGTAGACATTCGATATAAAAATATCCTGCACCTGGAGAAATTTTAATATTGTCTATTGTTGTTTAAAATTATTGATGTATCGAAAAACTTCGTTTTTGAATACAGGGTGAGTAGAAACTCGGATTGCTATTGTCTCCGATTTCTTAAATAAAACACCCTGTATTTTATTATTGTGATAATATCCTAATTTATGGTACGTCATTAGTTCTTAAGCATTCCCTATACTCAATTGTCTTAATTTCTGAGTTATTCCTGATTTTTTCAGCCAAATATTATTTGGATAAAAAAAATTGAAGACATTTTATAGTGTTAACCGTCAACATAAATAGATTTTTCCAAAAAAACAATTACAAAATAGTGTAAACTCATTGTTCTGTGCTTTACATTGGGTGAAATATCAAAAGACCTTAATAGTTAAGATTAATTATTGTTTAATAAAACGTTAATGAAACCAGACAATAACCATTTGGCCATGGCTTTGACAAATTAGGTTGATGCATTGCAGATTATACAAAATCTAAATAACTATTAATCATTTTATACTATTGTCAAATAAACATTAAGTTGTAACGAAATTATTACAAAAAAATTAAATCTACAACAAGCGCTTACGTCGATGCATAATTGCAAGCGACCTTCAAAAGAACTACTTACATTTCTTAACATTTAACGTCAAACTAAAAGAAGAACTGGTCTATTTACAGTTTTCATTACCGTTTTATACAACAATAACCATATCTGCGAAGATCTTTTGATATTTCTCCCAATGTAAAGCACAGAAGAATGAGTTTATATTATTTTTTTCGAAAAATCTATTCATGTTTAATAATTCAACGGTGAACACTATAAAATTTCATTTATTTTTTGATCCTATTAATATTTGACTGAAAAAATCTCGAATAACTCAGAAATTAACAAAATTAGGTATAGGGAATGCCTCAGGAATAAAGAAGTGTAATAAATTAAGATATAATTACAAACATAAAATACAGGGTGTTTCGTTTAATAAATCCGAGAAAATAATCAATCCGAGTTTCTGTTCACCTTGTATCCAAAAACACAAAGTTTTTCGATACATCAATAATTTTAAACAACAATAGACCATATCAAAATTTCTACAGGTGCAAATAGATTTTTTTATATCAAATGTCTACAAATGCTACAAAATTAATATAAATCTGTTTATATCTTTCAAACTAACATGTATAACACTGCACAACTCTAATTATGGAAACGAGAAGAGTCTAAAAATGTAAAAATATAAAGGGTGTTCCATTTGAAAAAACATACGTTAGGTTGCCTGCATAAATATGACTAACTATGTATATTCCAAAATATTTTAAAATATGCACATATTTGAATTAGAATTTTGATCTCAATAAATGTTTATCATATATCATAATTGTACTTCCTTGCACTAATGCCACACCCTGTATGTGCACTAAACTGTTTGAAATACCTAGCACTTATTGTAACCACAATATACAATAGTCACAATAAAATTATTATTAGTAATGTATTAAATTTATTGTTTGTTTAATACTTCCTAACTTCTATCATTAAATAAATATGCTAAATTAGTATAAATTTTTTTCAGAATAGGAGAAAAGTGAAGTTGATTGATACTTTTTGGGTACATCAGAAACAATATTTTTCGAATCCGGAGAAGATAAGACGTATCTATACAAAGTTTATTTTTTACTTAAGGGAATATAAAAAACATGTTTTAAGTGCCCGATATCAGTTACATACAATATTTTGAGGAGTATATCTACTAAACTTTTTGAAAGAATAATAAATTCATATGGCAGAAAAAAACAACTTTTTCATTCAGACATTTCTTTATTGTATGGATCATAAGAATTTTGTAAATAAATTTATTAATATTAGTTTTAATGTTTGTGTTTTTATGTGGATACATTTAATAAAATTTTAAATGGAAAAGACCTGTGCTGTAAATATTATGATATATTAATGAGTTTGGCTTTTGCAAAGTACAAAGAAATATGTAAATTAGGCAATGTTATACATTAGTGTACACTTTTTTTGATGCAGCCTCGATATATTTTACTAATAGTATCCCTAGAAAACTTGCTTTTGTAAGAATTATTCAGGAATAAAACAAATATTGAACAGAGGATGAAATTGTCATATCAAAACGTCAACATTAAAATTGAATATTTAGTAATAAACCAGATTTATTACTATACTTTTAATATTGACTTTTGATATCACAATTTCATCGACTGCAAAAATTACATAAGTGTGTAATGAAACTACATTTTACCAAGTGATAAAATAGGTAAATTTAAATCTAAGATAATACACAATAATATATTAACATTTTAAAATAAATTACATATTAAATTTAGGTTAAGGTACGTGTTAATAAACTTCATAAATTGCTAGAAATATTTAACGTGCTATTCATTTCGTTCCATTACCAAAGTATCTAGACGTGCCAACTTTTTAAATTGTTTGTGCTAGATTTTTAAAATGTTGAGCCATATATTTTTGTTAAAATTGAATGTCCTATACCTAAATAGAAAAATAAAAATTACATGTATGCCCTCGACTTTTAATGTTCTACCTACCTTTAGCTTAGAATTTTTGTAGTATGAAGTGTTATCTTTACATTACATTTTATTTTGATATTATAGTAAAACAAAACGATAAAACCTATAAACCTTTTGAGTCCGCTTTCTTTTACCAAAGTAAAATTAATAATTTTGAATATTGAGCATTAAATACAAATTTTTAAATAAAATGATTAAACTTTCCAAAATTCAACAATTTATTTTGAAGCTTACTGACAATTAACAAATAATGCTGTATTTTACAAATGACAATTAGGTAGCAATCTCTATACTCAAGGGTAATAATGACGTCCATTCTGTGCAATATTAGTTCGATTCTCCTTGACATATTATGAGATGTGGCTGTATCAACAATTTCGGCTGTAATTTTTTGAAATGCGTGTACTATCCGTCAACATATTCAACAGATTTTTGGACAAATATTTAGTGTTCATTTTTTAAAAAAAATCTTACTTAATTGCTATTTAAAATTATTAATTTGACTTTAGTAAAGAATAGCGGTCTCAAAAAAGATGAAGATTTTTCAAATACGTAAAATGGTGAAATGGTCAAGTATACTATATAATTGTATGTATATATACAAAACCTAAAAAAGGGTTTAATGAAAAATCCAAGTCCTTATTCAAAAAAATTAAGTTGATGGTTACCCAAATTAAACTTATTAAGCTAGTAGCAAACTCTGTTGATACATTAATGTTTAAAAATCCTTAGGATTGAAATATTTAAACGACCAACGTAACAAAATCCAAATTAAAAAAGTCTACAACGCCTAAACCTATGACGCAACATAATAAAGATTTTAAAAAATACCTACAACACACAAGTTTATAAAAACCATAATTCATACAATTTTTAAATACTCTTTCTTTGTCGATTTACATATGCAAAATCATGTTGAAGGTGACTTTTTACGTTTGGTATGGATTTATCTTTAAATTCTTCTACTGTCTCAATTGCTTTTTGTATGTCTTGAGCGGAAGGATATACAGAAGATGAAGTTTTGTTGTAATATTTCGAAAAATATGTTCTGCATTTTATCTTCTGGGGTGTAGTCCAACCAACTTTTCCTGTAATATTTAATAGTATCAATAAATATTCAACATAAAAATATAAGTGAATACTGTGCGGACACACTCACCATTAAAAACAAATCTTACCTCTTTTTGTTCGTTGAATTTCAGCCCTGATCCAACCTTGAATTTGTAAAGAGGAACGGGCAAGCGTCTTACAGTCCGATTTTCTCTTCTGGATAATGGTAAGCGCAGGTACTTTACCATCTTTAAAATAATCTGCAAATGCTTCCCTAGTTGTTGCTCTCTCTGGAGATGACCAAGTAGTATTTTTCTGCCTTAAAAATGGAAGGGGTGTGTGTGTTTCTCGTGAACTATCACTTCATGAATAACTATAACCAACATATTCGGAAAATAAACAGTTTAATGTAAATGACCAGACATTTGTCAACTAAGTAATTTAACACAATTAAAGTAAGCTATGAAAAATTGTATATTTCTTGAAAACTTCAGTTACAAAATATACTAGTTGTTGTTCCCATAACTTACTTTGATTAAGTTAATAAATTTTCAATATTCCCAGTACTGCACGGTATGATCATTACTAAAAATCAACAGCAGACAATATTAATAATAATGATTAACTTACCAGTATTAATATACTTTTTTCTTCAAGCTACTTTTATTGCAAACAATGCAATGGAAGGTAGAAAAAATATTAATATAAAACCAAACAACGCAATTATGATAACGCACGCACCAACCAATATTCACCCCAAAATATGAGTGAAAGAAGTAAATTTAAAAATATTTTCCCTATTTATAGTAGAGTCCAAAATTCGGTTGGGATCTAGTAGACCAGTTAAATATTTAATTTGACTACACAATAGTATCGAATATTCAATTGTTCCGTAATAGCAAACAGGTATTAAAAACAAGGGTTTGAGTGACCTTGAGTAAACAGAAATGAAACGACGATTCAACGTTACAAGTTATAAAACACGTGGAAAATTATTGCAACATAATTTCTTCAAATAAGTTCGTCTCAAAATGAAATTTTTGAAGCAATCTATGAATCTAGGTACCTGAGGTACCTACCTAATATTTAAAAAGTAATAAAGGCAACTCCCAAATTTGTATATAGGATCTAAAGTCTGTTCGCTCCCAAGAAAAACCGCATGTAAATAAAATCACGTGCATATTGAATGATCTAGGCGGGTGAATAAGGTTGAACAGGGGCGTATTGAGTATTCACACAATAATGTATTAATTATTTTAAAATTTATTAAATCAATTACGGTTTGTTACCATAAAATGTAAAATATACGTTATTTACAAGATATGCATTGTATCTATTACATTATTTACACAAAATGGAAAAAGGTATCCTTTATAGAAAGATTTGCATGGGCCAAAATTTTAAATACAGTTATCAGCTATAAAAATTTTGAGTCGTATACGAGGTGTGTCTAAAATATGATTTTTGTCCAAGAGTAAATTAAAATTTTAGTTGATCTTTTTACATTCAGCTTGTAAGGGGAAATTTAAAAATTCAAAAAACATCACTAAAATATTAATTTACTCTTGGACAAAAATCTATGTTTGACACACCTCGTGCACGACACAAAAAATTTCTACTCTACTACTCCGAGCAGCTAGAGCTCTTCTTCATTTAGGGGAATAATGATTGGTTGTATGGTTGTGTCGAAAATATCATCCAGTAGATTATCCAGCTCCCACATTTTACTTTCAACTTTTTCTTTAACGTGATTTACGTGTTTTTTTCATGTATTAGAAGTAATTGTTTCTATCGCTACATCAAATATTTTTTTCATATCAGCAAACCGAAACGTTGTGTTATGATCTGCAACATATCTTTTAATGTCTGCCCATATTAACTCAATCGGATTAAGTTCACAATGGTAAGCCGGGAGCCTTAACACCGTTTTATTTTGTGCTTTTACCATTTAATCAATAATATATTTATTATATTACTTTTCCGCCCAACCTATCTAATATACGATTGGTATTGGTTTATCCACAAAAAAGTTGAAATATCTAGTTACGGTTTGGCTGTTAAAAAATAAAGTGTGTATTGAAACGAATACGCTGTTTTATATAATTAAAGTATTGTAACAATAGGTACCTAATTCAGAATAGGTACGTAACCATGTTTTATAATGAGAAATAAATAAAGGCAAATAGAATGTACCTATAAAAAAGTCCATTCACTTTAGTACCTATCTGCTGACTAATCTACGTACTTGTACCTATTTAACTTTAGACAACCTAGAATTTTATATATTTAACTGAAACGGTAGGTATTTTTTACCTATGAAATAAACTACATGACGACAGAAATGACGATGAGACAACTAGAGGTAGGCAACTACATAATAAATATTCATGGTGAAAAATGTTATAGTATATCTTAAACAAAACCTACCTACCTACTTCATCCTCATTTGGGTAACGTACTTTAAATCCTTTTAAAAAATAGATAAGAACTTTCGTCTAAGTTATCTAGCTAATATACAGTAGAAATGGTGAAGCTTTTCCATCAGGTGACTAAGCTGACGATATTATTCAAACATATACTATGTTGGTACTGTCTTCTTCTAACAACAGAAAAAGAACGGAACTCATTACAAGCATTTGTCAGATTATTTTGGTTCAGATGCATATGGTTGATGACGTTTCAGTTACGTGACGGAAAAGACTTAGCGTTTCTACTGTATGTACAGTGAAGCTTTATTTCCATCACGTGACTTAGTTGACGATATTATTCAACACATACTATGTTGGTACTGTCTTCTTCTAATAACAGAAAAAGAACGAAACTCAATACAAGCATTTGTCATATTGTTTTGGTTCAGATGCATACGGTTGATGACGTATCAGTCACGTGACGGAAAAGATTCAGCATTTCTACTGTGTTAATAGTGGACAATACTCCTCATAATAAATAAACTGGTCTCTTAGCAAGAAATTGATAAAATTTAAAGATTTATGATTTGAAGTGAACTAGGTATACAAAGGAACAATTATTACAAGTTTTTGGAACAAAAAAACTATAGATTATGTATAATAAATGAAATTGTAGAAAATAACGGACTATGGTTTCAACACTCCTAAATCCGATTGAATTATTGTGGTCACTTTTAAAAACAAGTGTCAAAAAATATAATATTAATTAGAGAGCAAGTAATATAAGTTACTTCTACACATTGAGTAGGTACTGAGTTAATTTAGATATACCTATTGTTAATAAAAAACGAATAGGTATTTTAAATCTTTGCAACATTGTCACAATTTATAATAGATTTAATTCAAACGAATTGACAAAGTGAGAAGTGACAATCATTAAATGTGACAATAACGGCAATGCTTTGTAATCCTGACTGAATATTTTATAGAGCACAATAACTTACCAATAAGGAAACGATATTTTAGGATTCGTATATTAGTCGTTGAGATACCCTGATTTTAAACTAGGAGGACCTTTTTAAGAAACCTGAATCACACCACTAGAAATCACTAAAAAAGCTACTAGATTGGGAGCGATGGCATAAAATACTAGTCATACTAAAATTATAGTCTGAAAATAATGAACCACAAACTAAATTATAATTAAGTTAATAGACATATGGTAAAAGAGCGTATGCATATTATTGAAAAAAAAAACAACGAATTGTAACATTAAATCCATAAAGAATTCCAAGGTCGGCGACTACTTTTGTAAGAAGGTTAATAACAGTTGTCAAATTTGGTGGCATATAAACTTTTAAGTTTCAAAAAGTTTTCTATTATTTTTAAATAATGGTAAGATCTAAGTAATTTCTGATCAAATGTAGATAATTGAGAATGAAGGAACCACAATAGAGAAAATAGAATTATTGAAAGAGCGGAGATACAAAAATTAAGCTGTATGAGAAATGAAGATCACTTGAATAATACAGTTGTTTTAAATTAACAACTTTAAGTATGAAGCAGATATCAGAAGTTGTTCCATTGTCAGAACTTGTTTGATTTAAAAATAGATAAAATATTTTTTTGTTCTAGAAATAAATCATCAAAAATATCTGTATGTGATATACTTTAGCAGAATAATGTATTTGTCATCACTTCTTACGTAGATTTCTTAATTGGAATATTTCATAGCAAGATCAGGTACCTATACCGAATAGGAAATTTCCAAATGGTTTGAAAAAGGACCTAATTTTCAATAGGTTAGAAAGTCAACCTATTATGCTTAATCATCACACTGAAATCAGATTTGTTATAACAATAATTTAGTCATTGAACTATTTGCATAATGTGAGAAAATTACCGGCTTTTCGAAGGCCGGTAAAGGTTCATTTTGAAAATAGGGGAGGGCCTAAAGCCTCGGCCGCTACAATTTTCTAGAATATTTGGTCGGTGCCGGCCGCAAAAGTTGTTTACGTCTGAACACCTGCATGAATTTGGTATCAACAAAAAATACAGACTCTGTCCTTAACTGGAACAAAAAGTTGAAAATATGGATTTTTTTATTATATGAACTCAGGAAAGAGATCTTTTAAAATAATGTTTATAGAAGAAGGTGTCCAAAAAGGATTTTGAAAATAAATTATCTGGTTTTTAATACTAGAAAATAATGCTAAAAATAACGATAGATGATCTATCGTTACAATTGGAAAAACGGTTATTTAAGCCGACATGATGTTATTATAGGTATTAGGAATATAGACCATTGCTTTTACGGAATGAGAATAAGGCCGCAATCGGTATAGATAATAAGTATATTATTAGCTTTATTCGCAGGTCTGATTCCGAACCAGTTTAGGGACAAGCCGCATGCGCACATTGATTCCAAATCGGTTATAGTAGTTCTTGGGGTTTTGTTAGGACTAAAAGTTCGGTTCGGTTGCTCAAGCGCAATACCAAAAAGTCGGCTTCAGCGTAAATTGGCATCAGCTATTATTTGATGGAGTGTTTGTTTACATGGTTGTTCCTTTAAGATACGGTTGTTCCAGTCAAATTTAAAGTGTACATTTGTACCCAGAAAGCCAAAAATATTTTCTAAATATTTTAAAAAAATGTTTGTTAAATACTTGTAGCGACAGATTTTTAAATATTAAACAAATATTATTTTTAAATATTAAATAAATATTTGTTATAAATATTTATCAAATATTTGTTTTAAATATTTATGAAATATTTGTTTGGAATATTGATTAAATATTTGTTATAAATAAATATTTTAATAATTAGGTACATGATTGACAAGTTAGAATGCTTTGGGATTCTGCAAAACCATTTCCCTAAAAAATGAAACACTGTTAATTTATAAATCTTTTAATTCTAAGAACCATGATTGACCATATTAAATAATCAATATCAAAATTCTTCGTGATGGTGCATTTCCCTAAAAAAGAAAACACATTGCTACTAATTGTTATTATAGGCGAGAAAATTAACTGTATTTATAGTTGGGTAGATTTTCGTGAAGGACTTCATATAAATTATTTCAAGCTTTTATCTTGTGATAATGTATATTAACTATATTATAAACACAACTTCGAATACACAAACAATCACAATAATTCACAAAATATAAACGATGTCTCTGAATGGTACCTGAACAAACAAAAAACAAAACAGAACACAAAATGGCTGCTATGTTTACGGCGCACGGTACCGTTCGTTTTCATGTGCAACGCATGCTCAGTTAGTTAGAGATGGGTAAAATGTATGATGAAATCTATTTGAAATGAAAATACAAAATGGATTTCAATAAATTCATTTAAGATACAAGATACAAAATAGCTTTGAAAAAGTTATTCAAGATAGAAAATGAAGATAGGTATTTCAAATAGATTGATAAAATGAAAATGCTTTTTAAATTGATAAGGTTTTATTTATAATATTGTAAATATTTCATGATTTTTTTCGTTTGCTCTTAAAAGAAGCAATTTTTGAAAATTTTCATCGCTTAAATTTCTCCTTTTCGGCCTCAGGATCATTCCACCTAACGAAAATAATTGTTCAACAGCTGCCACAAGCTTGACAAAAGCTTCATGTTCCACTAAAACCAAAGAACTCATGGTTTGGCAGATGAAATTCGTGATAAGATTATCAGCAACTATTTGCTCAGAATATTGGGACATCTTACTTAGTAATGTTTGCTTCAGTTTTTTAGGTTTGGAGCCATCTTTATGAGTGGAGGAAATTGGCAATCTTTTCTTGGGGTGGACAAATTTTGTTTTAATATATTTTTCATATTTTTGGATTAAATGAGGATGTTCCTTTACCTTAAAAAATTATTATGTATATCTAAAGAACATGATAACTATGAGAAAATACTAACCTTTAGATGATTTCTGAAATTAGTAGTCGCATTCAACCTGCCCTTTATATGCGTTTTACAATTTACGCATTCAGCTTGTACACTTGAGTCAGAATTACCGTTATCAATTTTTATAATTTTGAAAAAATTGCCGTTTAGAAGTAACGGTAATGTTTTAGACATTTCATTGTCACAATTTTCGTTTATCTTGTTTTCGGATTGCTCAAACATTTAGTTTGCCAGAAAAAAGTATCCCAGAGACAAAAAAACAATAATTTTACTATAGAAAATATAAAAAACTCTCAACTCAATGAAATGAATATAAAAAATATATGATCAAAGATTATACACTGTGTCCGTAAAGTATGGAACAAATTCATTTTTAGCTAAACAGACCATTTTATGAAATAATCCTGAAACACGTCGATTTTTGATTTTAATTTACCGTATTTTAAAATAATAATCTAATATACAGGGTGAATTACTTTCGAGTAATGACGTCACCGTCATTTTTTTTAAATGGAACACCCCCATTTTGTCTCAATTTTCGGATTACTCTAGCTGAGCTAATTCCAAAAATGTATCACATGTTGATTCCAATTGGTACAGGGTGGACAAAAATACAATAGTTTTGTGTGTGCTCATAAAGTAACGCCTAACATTCTTTATTAGTTAAATTAACAATATTATCAAAAATACTTATTATCTAGTGGAAATTGGTTTAACTATAACACCCTGTAGTTTGTTACATTTTTAGATTAATAAAAATGAGCTGTTTCCAAACATGTTTGGTACTTGTGGTCTAGCAAACAGAATATGAAAGAAATTATTTCTTATCAATTTTAAAAAAAACATAGTCGTCTAGTTTTTTGTGAAATGTCATTATTTGTTTACTAATTTATTGATGTTCAGTGACAGTTTAGTACTACAATATTTTTGGTATTCGTGAATGTTTTAATTATTGCTTAGATTTAATTTGAATTAGAAATGGAGTTAAGTGTAAAACAAAAAATTGAAATACTTGTGATGATTGGGTATGGAGACAGATCGCTAACTCAGATGGAAGTGTGTAATTTGTTTAATAATAAATATTCAGAAAGACCTATAACGCGTTCAACAGTCAGTAAGATTGAAAAGAAATTTCGAGAAACTGGTACGGTTGAAAATGTACGCAAATCAGGTCGTCCCTCTGCAAATGCTGATACATCATTAGATGTTGTACTTAGTTTTGAAGAAGACGCGCACACTTCTGTGCGTAAAGTTAGTCGCGATATCGGTGTTAGCAAAACAACGGTACACAAATTATTAAAGCTTGAAAAATGGCATCCTTATAAAATCAAACTTGTGCATGAATTAAACGAAGATGATCCCGATAGAAGAATCCAATTTTGCGAAATAATGATGGATAAATGTCACCGAGACCCTCTCTTGATACAAAACATTATTTTTTCTGATGAGGCCACTTTCACGTTAAATGGCGAGGTTAACCGTCAGAATTGTAGATACTGGGCCAAAGAAAACCCCCACTGGATGCGTGAGCATCATACACAATACCCGCAAAAGGTAAATGTATGGGCTGGAATTGTAAGAAATCGAATCATCGGACCCTACTTTATCGAAGGTAATTTAAATGGGGCAACGTACCTTGAGTTTTTAAGGGAGTATCTCGTACCTACTTTACGTAATTTGTTTCCCAGCAGACGTAATCCTGAATGTTGTGATGAAAGTTTATGGTTCCAACAGGATGGTGCACCTCCACATTATGCTGTAGATGTTAGAAGGTATCTAGATGAAATTGAATGGCCAGCGAGGTCACCAGATTTCAATCCTTTGGATTATTTTATGTGGGGCCATCTGAAGAATGTTGTGTATCAAACGAAACCAGCAAATATTCAAGAATTAAAAGAGAGAATGCGGATAACAATAAACAATATTTCTCAAGACACAATAAACAAGCTTCAACAAGAATTTGTACACCGTTTGGGTTACTGTCAAATACAGCAAGGGCTGCAGTTCGAACATTTATAAAGTCATGTATTTCATCATATTCTGTCCGCTAGACAATAAGTATATTTGATAATATTGTTAATTTAACTAATAAAGAATGTTAGGCGTTACTTTATGAGCACACACAAAACTATTGTATTTTTGTCCACCCTGTACCAATTGGAATCAACATGTGATACATTTTTGGAATCAGCTCAGCTAGAGTAATCCGAAAATTGAGACAAAATGGGGGTGTTCCATTTAAAAAAAATGACGGTGACGTCATTACTCGAAAGTAATTCACCCTGTATATTAGATTATTATTTCAAAATACGGTAAATTAAAATCAAAAATCGACGTGTTTCAGGATTATTTCTTAAAATGGTCTGTTTAGCTAAAAATGAATTTGTTCCATACTTTACGGACACAGTGTATACACGTAGACAAATTCCGTGATTTTAGTCGATGAACGATCGGCTTTGCTGTCTATGACGTCAGGTCTTGTCAAATGTTCCAAGTCTAGCAAGCTGAAGTTCGTTCCCAAAGCATTTTATATTTTACTTTCACATGCAAAATGGAAATGGAAAATATAAGCTATTTAAAATACAAAATGCAAAATGGTTTTTTCAGATTTATTTAAAATGAAAAATATAAAATGCCATTTACTATTTTAAATATGTATTTTGAATGATTTTATTCTAAATAGTTCCCAACTCTGCAGTTAGTACACTATAGTGTGGCATGTTGACGATATCTGATGAATTTTAATATAAACCGTAAACAATACTAATAACTTCACATGTCCTGTTCCTTTTGAATGTTTGAGTAACTGAATTTAATGTCTACTGTTTGTAGTGAATATTCCAAATGCAGGATGGGATTATTTCCTCGCAAAATAAAAATAAAAGAAGAGTAAATAATACGTTTATTTGAATTTTATTACCCCAGCGTATATAATAACTATATTCAACCGGCAACATTGAGCAGAACGTTCTTCGTAGGCAAAGAAGGGAGCAATGAACAAATATTGTACCTGTAGGTAGCGAGGAAATAAAATTTAGGTATAAACACAGATAACTCATTCAAGTACAAAAACATTCAACTTGAATATTTTTGTGGGTATTTACCCAAAATGTGAATTTTTCAGAGAGGTAGGTAGGTAGGTATTTAACATTATTTGAATGTTTGGTTTGAATTTCTAAATTAGTAATATAGGTGTATACCATGGAATTAGAAAAAATATATACAATTTATTTATCGAATAATATGAAAATATTGAACAAATATTTTTTATATTCCTGCTTCCTGGCCATCGAAAATTATAGGTGGGAATAATTTACAAAAACGAAATAAACTTAAACGGTCTTTAAAGCAGGTATAACATTGTGGTTCAATTAAGTATAACTCTTATATATTTATCGTGCTGACAATATTTCTAAAATATTTTTATAATATTAAATCTTGAATATTTTGTATCAATAAAAAACGAATATTTATTTTATGTTAATAATGAAATATTACTTTTCAAATATTTAAGCAATATTTATTAAATATTTGTCACAAATATTGTATAATAAATATTTGACAAATATTTGTTTTAGATAACAAATATTTATAAAAGATATAAATATTTCTTTTATGCAAAGAAAATATTTAGCAAATATTTGGTGCTATCGGGGTAGTAAATAGAGTTATACAAAGCTCCCGTTTAGACTTGTAATGTGTATAGTATTACTCCCCTGGAGTGATGGAAACTCCAAAAATTCAGATATTATTGTAATATATCAACAATAAAGAAAACGAACAAATTTAATAATTAATTCATGGGTTGTTTTCCATGGCGTCTCACAAAACATATCTTTTCAATCAAACGTATTGGCTAACAGTTAAGATTTATGTGTCTTTCACTTTCATGAGTATCTAAATTTCTACCCTAAAAACTAATATTTTTATCACATTCCTTCGTTGTGATTAAATCCCATGATTCACCCGACGTAGTATTGTACTTCTTTTCACTAATCTACATAGAGGATGTTTTTAGTGTTTACCTTGTTACAATATACTATTCAACAGTAAGAGACAGTCGAAAGCCTATAGATAACATTTGTCGAAAGATAAACTTTTCCCGTGGTCCTTAATTCGTTCGCGGTAAATAAAAATACTGAATGGGTTCCTAATCAAGCATGCGTATATTTTAACGAAAAAATGGGATAAGGGACCAAAAAGAAGTTTTCTGAGTCATCCTGGCCAATTTTATTTTAAAAAAAAGTTAAATATGGCTTCCGTATTTAAATAAAAAATTATAAAATCATTTAACCAAGTTATTAGAGAGATGAAAAAATTCACAGTATTTTTCTTATATTTTTTCAGTTTAGAACATGCCTGAACTGAACTGAATATTTTAAGTAAACTTAATGATTTTGTAGAAAATAGATTTGTATTTAATTTATAAGGAAAACTAGTTAGATTAGGGGTGAGGGGGGGGGGTACATTTAAACACTTTTTCTAAAATATTTTTTATTACGAAAAAAATAAGTAAAACACGGTATCAATATTTAGTTAAGTAGCCTTAGGTTATAAGCAAAGTTTTTGTATAACTTAAAAATGAAATTATTTAAAATAAAGAGAATAAACCAAACTTAATTAGATCATGCATTTGTTGGAATCTACCCCTTGCATGGGGTACATTTGAACCATGGGGTCGATTTGAACGAGCCTTCCAAGATACATTATATGGAGTAAAATCGACGCAAAAAGACATGTTCGTGCTGTACCATCATGTATAATGGGTTTTGGTAACTTTAGAATAATGTCTTTAATGCTAACATCGCTACATTCGGGACTTTCTGACATTGAACACTCAAATATGTCTTCTCGTTTCCCTAACACCCCCCTTAAATAGTTCACTTTATATTCATCCTTTTCAAGTCTGGATATTACTTGCGCTACAAAATGTGTAACATTATTTCTAGCAAAGCTAATTAAAATATAGTCTTTTTCTTGATGTCATCCAAAGCTTTTAAATTTGGCGTTCTAATTCTGCAAAAATCAATCTGTGTAACCGCATTTGAAGGACCGGCCTGAGGTTCTTCTAAATTAGTGATGGGTTCTTGAGTACTTTTTTTATTCAAATTTTGAGCAATTTGCTGAGTCTGTGCTACCTGATCAACGAGAGGCCTATCTGTCACAAAAGCTGCTTCAAAGTCTCCGTCGGAGAAACAATTTCGGAAATCGGCCACGTACCTGTTTTAATTTTTAATTGTGAATGAAATTACAAAAACAGTGTTGGCTAATTCTAAAAAATGGATTGTCAGTCATTTTGCACGAGAGAATACTTTGATTTAAATGGAGCCATCACTACCAGATCCAATGGCTGCAGTCATGGTTGTCCATTAAAATTAATATGGGGTCTTCTTTTGAACTATTGGTGTGTTTCTGTATATGTTCGAAAACTATAATAAATAAAGAGGCAGTTATCCATCCACTCTTTGGGCTATTGGCAAGACCAATCGCCCCTGGTGGACCTCCTCGTGCCCTTTGATCGGGAAACTTCGCCCTCGGAAAAACAAAAACTGGAGGAATCGTATTTCCGGTCGATTGTACGATGGCACACATCTTCACTTGATGACCTCTATCAGTAGACACTACTTGGCCCAACTTGCTTTGTACCGTTTTGGGCAACGTTTGGTGTCTGGACGACCATCGTTATGCCAGTTTCATCTAAATTAAAAACTTTTTGTGCTGTAAATGGATAAAGTTTAAGAGCTCGCTCATAGTTGTGAAAAAATGGGCAGACGTTTGTTTTATTAAAACTATTTGCACGCGCCAAAATGGTACTTTCAGGTTTTCCGAGCGTTAACTGTTCATGTTCAATTTTCTGGATAGGTGCATTTCACTAGTTTAGTGTAACTGTACGCTAGCTTTCGGATATCAGTGTAAGTTAGGCCATAACTAATTTGGAGCATTTGAGTATGTAGGCCTTTAATACTTTCTCCTGTTGCATAGTAAAAACATGCTTAGGTATATATTTTGAACTATAATCTCCTTTACTTTCCTCTAAATTGTACTTGTTGAGTCTGTAGTATAGAGCTGTGTGACCTATGCCGTAGGCTGCAGCAGCCCCTCTGATTGACATATTTTCTTCCTTTACATCACGTATAGCAGCAGACATGTTTTCCTCTACAATCTCTGGCTTAGATCGTTTTTTCTTATATATGCGCACCATTATTTTTCTGAAATAAAGACATAAAATTAATATAACAAACTTTTATTGGGGCACATTTGAACGCTGTTCAAATGTACTCCTATGACTATGTTAAAATTTGCCCCAAGAAACAATTCTAATACCTATTTTGATGAATAAAAAAATTAAAGTTATCCAGAGAACATACAGTTAAAAAGGTAACAAATCTATATCCTTTGAGAAGTATGTAGCCCTAAAAACAAAAACGAATCTACTTACCAAAATCAAAGTTATTGCACTTTCAAATGTTCACTAATTAAATCAATTTAAGGACGCAAAAACAATAAACACATGCTCTTGCCATAAAAATTGAAAAACTGAACACTCACGTATCAGTGCAATTGAGCCAGTACGGAAATTGTTCCAAGTACCTACCCAGAGGTGACAGTGGCGGTAAATTTGAAAGTGTTCAAATGTGCACTATCTTCAAATGTACCCCCGTCACCCCTATGACTGATTATTATTATTATTACGAGTTGAAAGTTCATTTTGAAGGCTATAACACATTCATTATAACTTGGGAGAAGTATTTGTGTAAAGCAAAACCCAAAAAAAAACCAAAACTTGGTAAGTAGTGAAGAACTATATAAATTATGGTTTTTCCACGCTGATCCAAATGAGTTATAACGTGATGCAGAAATTAACCTAAGAAAGTAGGTGTTTTAAAATTGATGAATGTATTTTCTGATTATTTCACTCGATACTTAAAAAAGGCCGATTTACCTATCCCAAAGGTAGAATTTTGTAAAATTTATGAAAATGTTGAAACAAAAACTAATATTGGAAACATTTTAATTTTTCACTACGATTCAGTAGTACACCACAAAAGAGGACATTGAATAAACATTTCACCAGCTGTTGTAGATGCGTTGACCGATTTTAGTATTTGGAAACATTAATACACAAAACCGTATTGTGTATATTTGGAAGATGCTAAATAATTTGTATATTAAAAAAATCCAATAAATTCGTTGCGATTTGTAGGTAGGCCCTATCGAAAATACATTTATCAGCTTTTAGAATAGGCGACTCGAAAAGGTAGGTTATAGAAACAATCGACGCTCACCTCAAGGTCACGGATAAATATAGCATGTCATCTTAATACTTGATAACGTCGTTTAAAAAGCTTAACTGGTAATTTAAATAATTACAAAAAGAAAAATGAAATATTTTATTTACAATATTATCAATATTGTTTAATAAGTTAGCAGAATTGATTTATAAATTAAAAAGGAAATAAAATCTCATATATAAGAAGTTCCATTTCAAAAAAATTAAACATGACCGTGATTTGGAGAAAGTCGTTTTGATAACTAAAAAGTGAAATGTGTCAATCTTAACCATTAGGCCACCAAAACCTATATTGTTTTCCATAACTTGGTAAACTAATCATTTATTTCTTTGGTTTAAATTAAAATCTATTTAGTTTCACCATTGTATTTATTATACCTACAACGGTTTTACTTCAAAAAAATTTAACATGTTTTTGAGTTAATTTTATTGTTTATTTCTATATGTTAATAGTTTTTTTAAATTATATTTGATAAGAAAGATAATCTGCTATTCTGAATTTAACATGGATTTTCCTTTCACATTTTACAAGCAGGTAAGGAGGATATCATCATCAGAGATAATATCTCTGATCATCATTGTGTCTCTATTGATTGTGGTTTGTGGTCAGTTAGGGATGGGAATTGAAATATCGATATTTGTTTAGAAAATAATCGATAAATTTCGTCGATATTTTTAATTCCGATACTGTCGTTTATCGATATTTATTTCAAGGTATCAAATTCGACATTTTCATTTGTGTGTTAGTTTCGTTGATCTGAGATCTGCTGTATGTAACTAGTAAGTATAAGGAGGGTAAAGGTTACCTTCCATATGTGACATGACATATTATGTATGTAGGAGTATATGTGTACAGTAGTGCAGCTGTAGTGTAGGTGGAGAGCAGGTCTAATAATTTTGTGGATAATATAATGGCGGATTGGCGTCGAGTGGTATAGTTATAATAATTAATTGTTCATATTATGTTTCATTCGTGATTCGTTCATTATTTTTAGTGTTGGTTGGAGTTAGATTTTTTATATTCATTTAACAAAGCGACATGTCTGCAGTTTGGAATTTTTTTGAAAACATAGATTAAAAGGAACCAGTTCGATCACTTTGATAAAGCTCATTAGTAACCACTCTGAAAAATAAATCAATTAATTGATATTTTTTATCATACATATATCGATACTGTTGAAATATATCGATACTTATATTTTTCTACTTCTTCCACTGACAATAGCACAACATTTACAGAGCCGTATAATAATGATAGAATAATTCGAAACAAATTTATATTCCTAATATAAAATAACATAACGTCGTATCTTTGCATGATTATTATCAGATGCGCCACGATCACAAGTTTTCGACATAATAGAGGTACATTTTTAAATAAGTAACGGTTCCGGAGACTGGTACCTCCTCATTTAATGTTTATTGATAGCAGTGGCAACACTGCTGCATTTCAGTCAGATTTTTGAATGATAGGGCGACCAAAAATATATTTTTGTTGGTTGCGCTAAACTCCATTTACCTATCCATTTTATTTCCCAGCAAAGACCCGGTCGACCTATCATCCAAGCCCGGTCGACCTATCATCCAACTGGCAGCACTATCATCCGATTTTGCCTAAAATTGGTTGCGGCATCGTACAGAGGAGATACATATATATATATATATATATATATATATATATATATATATATATATATATATATATGTATATATATATATATATATGTATATATATATATATGTATATATATATATATATATATATATATATATATATATATATATATTGAAAGGTTTATTTTCTTGGGTTCGTAGGTTGTTTGGAATAATTAAAAAACGATCATATTTCACATTTTTCTATGGAAAACGGATATACATAATGTTAACGCTTCGCTTCTTCTTTGGAAGCATTTTCAAAAACAATACCATTGTAAAAATGGAGGACGAATAAAATATTAGGAGATAGATAAAAACATAACATTAGTAGGTTTCTTAAAAACATCAATAAAAACGTAGAATTAAAATCGATGTACTCACCATAGAATATCAACGGAACGATATCATACGAGGTAGGTTGAAATGAAACTAGTTAATTAGCTTATAATAAATTTGACTTAAGTTTTTGATATCTTGTCTATCATTCACAGAAAATTTATCTTCTCTTGAGCTAAAATTTTTGTTTTTTTATAATCAAATTCATGATTATCAGTGCTTTCATGTTTGTGTAAAGCGGTTGATGCATTTTTTGTATATTTGTGACCATTAATTCTGCTCTCCAAGTATTGTGTAGTCATTCCTATATAATTCTTTGGACAATTCATGCATGGTATGGAGTATATAATATTTGATTTCTTGTTATCTTTGGTTTTGTTTTTTAGTTTAGTAAAAAGTGGCGATAATGTGTTGTGGGATTTATGGCTTACATTGATGTTATGCTTTGATAAAATGTATTTAAGTTTTTCTGATAACTGATTTGTGTAAGGTAGGGCTATCTATGTATTTTTTTCTTGGTTTGATTTTATTTGTATATTTGGTTTTATGTTGTTATTGTATAATTTATATGTACGTTGTTTAATGATTCTATTAATTTGATTTTCTGGATATTGATTATTTTTCAGAACATATTTGAGTTTTTTCAGTACTCCAGGACGATATTCAGGTGAAGTTAATTTTATAGCTCTATCTGTTAATCCTATAATAACACTGGTTTTTTGTGATTTGGGATGGCATGAGTTTTAATTTAGATACCGTCCAGACCATGTTTCTTTTGTATAAAGTTTGGTTTTTATTTTGTTATTGGTTTTTATAAGTGTCATGTCTAGAAAATTTATTTTGTTGTTGTTTCCGATTTTTAAAGTGAATTGGATACTTGTGTGGAATTTATTAGAAGCGCTTAGGAATGCATCACACTTGTTACCCGGAATTACAGCTAAACAGTCATCAACGTATATTTTAAAAAATGTTACATCAAAATTTATATCATTCAATACTTTTTCCTCTATATATTCCATAACGATTTGCGCTAGACTTGAAGAAATTGGAGATCCCATTGTACATCCGTTTAGTTGTTGGAAAAAGTTGTCATTATATTGAAAGTAATTATTTGTTTGTATAAGCATAATGCCTTCTATAAATTCGTCAGAATTAAGTGATATATGTTGTTTGATCGAATCCCATTGTGTAGTCCCCACCTTACACAAATCAGTTATCAGAAAAACTGAAATACATTTTATCAAAGCATAACATCAATGTGAGTCATAAATCCCACAACACATTATAGCCACTTTTTACTAAACTAAAAAACAAAACCAAAGATAATAAGAAATCAAATATTATATACTCCATACCATGCATGAATTGCCCAAAGAATTATATAGGAATGACTACACAATACTTGGAGAGCAGAATTAATGGTCACAAATATACAAAAAATGCATCAACCGCTTTACACAAACATGAAAGCACTGATAATCATGAATTTGATTATAAAAAATTTTAGCTCAAGAGAAGATAAGTTTTCTGTGAATGATAGACAAAATATCAAAAACTTAAATCAAATTTTGTATAAGCTAATTAACTAATTTAATTTCAACCTACCTCGTATGATATGGTTCCGTTGATATTCTATGGTGAGTACATCGATTTTAATTCTATGTTTTTCTTGATGCTTTCAAGAGACCTACTAATGTTATGTTTTCATCCATCTGCTAATATTTAAATCGTCCTTCATATTTACAATGGTATTGTTTTTGAAAATGCTTCCAAAGAAGAAGCGAAACGTTAACATTATGTATATCCATTTTCCATAGAAAAATGTGAAATATAATCGTTTTTTAATTATTTCAAACAACCTACGAACCCAAGAAAATAAACCTTTCAATATTATAAACAAATGGTTGAAGAAATTAAATGAATTTATATATTTATATATATATATATATATATATATATATATATATATATATATATATATATAATATATGTTTATTTCTTATTTCACAACAAAACAGAAATATACAAACTACAAAATTTAACTTAACATTTTTGATGTAGAAGTAAACAATTGATCACTGAAGCTGAGGGTAACTAGGTTATCAACAACTTTTGTGTGATTTAATAAATAGATACAGTAAAATTAAATTATAAAGATAGAATTAAGTAAATAAAATTTTTAGTATTGACAGTGTCAGTATAATTATAATGACCAATTCGGTATAGTATTGACAAATTCAGTAATATTGACAAGTATAGTGAGTCGGGTAGGTAGATATAATATAATTCTCAATATATACATACACATATATACGCACCCCCATACATGCACATATTTTTCTTTTTATACATTCTTTATTATATTTTGGAAAAAGTCTCTTTTTTTTGATAATATCCATTTTTTTATTTTACATTCAAAGTTTTTATATTTTTTAATGTTTTGTAGTTCTACAGGTACTCGGCTTAGAAATTTTGGGCCCAAGTAATCAAAGCAGTGTTGTCCAATAGTTTTTTCTCTTTTAGGCAAGTTGTATGTGTTCTGTTTATGTCTAGTATCATGAGTGTGTTCAAGACGTTCTAATATATGTTCATTTCGTTTCAGGTAGAGCAATATTTTAAGGCAGTATAATTGTCTTAGATCCATAACTTGGCTCATCACATATAACTCATCACTTGGAAACCTGATACTCTTTCGGTAAATAATTCGTAATATCCACCTTTGTAGTACCTTCATTTACATTTTCAATGTGGCAATCATATACTCCACCCAAACTAGAGATGCCATAGCTCAGCTGTAACTGCACTAACGAAAAGTACAACATTTTCAAGTGGTGGATATCTAAGATGTCTCTCAGGTATTTAAATCTTGACGGTAATCCTCTTAGTTTGTTAGCAATATTTTTTGTTTGCAGATACCATTTGAGATGACGGTCAATAATAATTCCAAGATATTTAATCCTATCTGCTTCCGGAATTTTAGTAGTTATGTCAATATCTAAATAGCCGAGATTTGATAGACCTGTCTGGTCTGATGTGAAAGGCATATATTTTGTTTTATCTACATTTAGTGTTAGTTCATTGAATTGAAACCAGGTTCTTATTTTTTTTAAAGCGATTTCAGCTTGTGTTTTCAATTGAGCCAAAGTAGGAGCGGTAAAAACGATTGCAGTATCATCGGCGAAGATGTAGAAATATAACGTGAACTGTAAACAACAGATTCATGGGTAATTCACGCAAAAAGAAAAAGGGCTACTGAAACAGAGTGGTAACCGCAGACATGCATGTTTCTGGCTCATCTACCGACCTCCGTACGATATAACCAAATGAGGATGTGAAACGTGCGAGCAAAGATGTTGATCGAAACATGGGAAAACACAAAACAACGTATTTCAACAGGGAAACCAAACGCTCATTTGTGCCTTCATTTCGAAGATCCCGAGGACACTGTTTAGCATTCCATAATAATAAATGTTAACAAGATTTTTTAGTTCTACCCTAACTACCTATGGGAAACAGAATTACAATGCTCTTGCATATTGAGTGAAATGGTGATATTTGAGATGTCTTGACCTTGGAAATATTTAATTCCCAATTTTTCAAAAATAGTCTATGGAGGATACTATATTTAAATTTGCCTGGGTACAAACTGGTATGAATATATATGCGAGTATAAATATATATATATATATATATATATATATATATATATTTTCAAATTTAATATTAATTTTTTTATAAACATATTAAATATTTTGTGATTATTTGCACATTCTGGTAACAAGAACGCAGTTCCACCACCCGTTCCAACGACAATCAAACAAAGGTAAACAAGAACGATAATGCCCCGACGGCGTTAATCATGACTTAAATCACAATAAACTAGATTATAATAACAACCAGTAGTTAGACATCATTTGGGGGTAGGTTGGAGTTTATGTGTTCTATACACGATCCCCATTGATAACCGTAGTCATATGAGGTCAGAAACTCAGTAAGCCAGTCACGCAACGCTGTCACGAGGCTATGAATCTGAGCTGCCTCCTGTCAGCGTGTCTACAATGGCTCGGGTGCTTCGGCAAATGCCGTTATCGCCTGTCTATCTAACCGTTCTAGTAGTTATTAAGTTATTTTAATCAAGTTAATGTATTCATTGAGATCATTTCTTGAGATTATTTTCTACAGGCAAAGCTTTATCAGTTTGTTGTCTCAAGTTTCCTTTCACTTTTAGATATCGACTCCGATAACATTGTATAGTGCGTCCATAATTTACATAACGTTCAAATCCGTGCCACAAATATACACAATATTATTAGTCAAACGAAAAGGATTGCTAAAGTTCATTGAAAATGTAGAATCGAATACTCACTTTTCAGATCTATATAGTTTGCATCTGATTTAATCAATATATAAAACACTTTTTTCACTCCAATCAAATTATCATGAAAATGTGTCATTTGTGTACTTCAATGGTCCTCTTCATATTAGGAACAGACTTTCTTGAGATATTCGATGGAAAAGAATTCAAGCTGAACAATGATTCGTAGGGCGATCCTTCACATCATATAAATCTCCAAATTATGGCTTTCAGATCAAATCAAATCCGTCCCGCCTGTATCATCAATCCGGGACGGGGTAGGATAGAGGCTGTTTTCTGTTATTTTGATAAGTCAGATGAGATTCACATAATGGTTATAACTAATTTGTGACAAATTTTACATTACTTTAAATCGTGGAAAATTACGATTGTAAACTGTCAATTCAATTTCGGAATGCTCCTAGTCTAATAAATTCGCGATCTCGCGAATTTCTGCTATGTTCTCCATATGAGACAAGTTAGACTACTATGAGTATGCCGCTCATTTAAAAACATCATATTTCTCTTTTACAAATCTACTGATAATATGTATGAAATGAAAGAAGGCAGCACGAAATTTTTTTTCTACATTCATGCAAAAAACTACACTTTTGTGAAACACATTTAATGGAAAAAGTGGTTCTTTTTTGCACTAGAGCAACAAAATCTGTGTTGCACTCATCTGTCACTCTTGTCAGTTTTGTGATGATTTTTGAATAACACAAACATTTAAATAAAATAAAAATCCAGAGCAAGTGTCTGATCCTGCTCTAATACAGCAATAATATATGTATATCTTACTACTTAGTCTCAACGAGTTACAATTATTGCAAAAATCTTTGATTTTTCAAAATTTAAGTGGTCAAAGCGAAAACCAGCTATGATTAATACTGACAAGGTGGAGGCCATAAAGATACAAAAAAAGAAGAACTTTCAATATTAATAAAGATTGAGTTCCTAACATATTATATTCTAATTTTCCAGTTTTTGCATGAATGTAGCAAAAAAATTGTATGCAACTCGTGCAAAACGTGTTTTTTGCACTCGACGTGTTGTCCAACTCGGCCTAAATGCCTCGTTGGACAAAACACACTCACTTTTTGCACTTGTTGCATAAATAACTATTCTAGAGCTTTGGCCTTGATACGGAATCAAAATAATGTTGACAGTTTATCACTTCTGGTTAGGTTTGAGTATGTCTCTAGTTCACAGATATTAACTATATAGTGTAAGTGCGGATATTTTTGCTTCCGTTGTATATTATGGGGCGTCTCCTCGCTGTTAACAAGTACTCTCCACCCAGATAATAGGTTATAATAACGTTGTAACGCATAAGCAATTATGAATCCCATAGTGATTTCGATCCCACGAGCGCAGAATTTTGTGGCGCGAGCCGTAAGGCGTGGGTCGCAAATCCAGCGAGTGCAAAAAGTGCTTTAATAATAATAATTGTATTTATTATTTTTCAAATATAGATGTTTACAATAGAATAAATGTAAAAACAGATTCATTAATGAGAATAAGTGGCGAAGTTCAGCTTTTATGAGGCATTAAGCACCATAAAAGCTGCTCTCAACCTTAAGGAGTGTACATGCTTAAATAAAGTTGGTATCCAGACTTAGATTAGGAATTATAACTTGAGACATTTCAAAATTTTTAAAATAAGGTAACTAACAGGGTGTTCAGGTTTGAGTAGTATGCTATAACCTATGACAAAGAATGTGGAACACATCTAATCAAAATGAATGACAGTGATGAGACGAAAACAGCTGCTATATCGATAAATTAACAATTTGTCTCAATACTGTCTTACGAAAAACATTTTGGGAGACTGACCAATCTAAGTCCGTAAGGCTATTAAAATTGTTTGCTAATCGGCACATGGTGGTAGTCAGCAATAACGGAATATTGAACATTACCGCTGTGCGTGATCTTCTTGATGGAACATTAAACCTTACTACAAATAGAATTTCAGGTGAATTTATTTTATTATTAACAATTTTAAATAAAAAAATGAGTGCTACTAGTTTTCTTCTGTTTTCTAGAGATAATATTTTGAATTCATTTCTAAGGTGAACACTCCTAACTACATTATAATCTGAGCGAGTATAATGCTTTTCATAATAAACGTATCTTAAAAATATATTTCGAATTTTCTCCAACATAAATAAAGTAGTATGATACTCACCAAACCATATTTGAGCACAAAACTCTAATTTTGATCTTACTAGGGTATAATGAAGAGTTTTTAGTGTATCTATAGTTGTAAAATTAGAAGTTTGTCTCATTACAAAACCCAACAGACGGTTCGCAGACTTTGCTATATTTTTTATATGTTCAGTGAAAGACAACATGTGATCATATGTGATGCCTAAATCCCTTACCTTTGTACAGCGCACCAAAGTTTCCCCATCCATTTGGTATTCAAAAATAATAGGATCCTTCAAACGTGTCACAGATAGAGTGAAACATTTTTTCACATTAAAGTATTTATTTATTTAGAGAACTCCATTCAAAAACAATATTTAAATCTCTTTGTAACAATATACAGTCCCATACCGTCTGTATGCGTTTGAAAATTTTTAGATCATCAGCGAACAAGAGACATTCTGAATATTTTAGAGCTGTTAGTGAATCGTTAATAAAGATTACAAATAAGAGAGGCCCCAAGTTGGAGCCTTGGGAAACCCCTGAATTGGCTTCAAATTTACCAGAAGTGATTTACAATCAAAAATCTATTTTGAAAATAACTCTTTATTAATTTAATCACTTTGTCGGATAATCCCAGCCTATTTAATTTCATCAATGACACGTCATGATCAACTGTGTCCGATGCTTTACGAAAATCTGTATACACGGTACCTAATTGGGACTTACATTCTAAAGTTTCATATGCATAATTGGTGAAAATAAATAAGTTTGAGATGGTAGATTTATTGGCCATGAAACCGTGTTGCTAAGATACTATGTCCTTTTCAGCATATTGATATACGCTTAAATGAATGATTTGCTCAAACAACTTGGATGGTGCACACATTATTGATATAGGCCTATAGTTTTACACATTCATTGTATTACCAGATTTAGAAATAGGAGTTACTAAAGCCGTCTTCCACATTGTTGGAAAGTTATTAGTAGAGATTATTAAATTTAATATATGTAGCAGTGGATGCACCAATCAATCACTGCAAGCTTTAAGGACATAAGGTTGTTCCTATCCACGCCGGCTGCTTTTTTTGGTTTTAGTTTTCTCACTGCGGCTTTAAAATCTAATTCAGTAATGGAACTTATCACAACAACATCATTAAGAAAAGCTTTTTATGCTGTACAATTTAAATTATAAGATGCTTTTACCGATGAGTATACGGAAGAAAAAAAATCTGCGAATGCATCAGCAGTGTCCTCCTCCGAGACTTGTTCTCCTTTGTACATGTAATTGCCAAAATTAGAATTAATTTTCCTTTTACTATTTATGTGATTCCAAAAACTATTGATATCTGTAATAAGGTTTCTTTCAATATTTCTTATATGTTTACGTTCTTCTGACTTAATTAAACTATTCACCTTTTTCTCAAATTCTTATATCTTTGGCAGTAATAATCAGACACTGATCTCAACCTTCTAACCCCACATTTTTCTTTAAGCAAATCCCTAATTTCCTTGGTAAACCAAACCAGAAACTTATTTACCGTTCCATTAACAGAAAATTTATGAACACATTCGTTCAAAATTTCATTCCAAATTTTATAAAATTCGGGTAAAGCTCGGTTTACGTCAAGCTTCTCAAAAATAACTTTTTCCCAGTTTGCATCTCTAATGCTCTCGCTATTTCAAAATTATACCCGCTATTTCAAAATTATACCTACTTTCTCTTGGACTTATATTTTTCAATTTTACACCCGATCTAATTTCAATAATAATATCTAGAGCAGGTTGGTATACATCTTTCTTAACAAACGGGAGATAATCCTTAGTTACTGTACAATTATTCCAGTTATTATCTGAGCTAATTACTAAATCCAACATCCTACCTTGAAAATTAATGATATCATTATAAAGTTTAAATCGATTGAAGTCCATAAAATCTTGAAATTTGTCAAAGATTTCATTAGAAATGTTACTATCAAAATTAATTCGTGTTACACTAGATATATTAAAATCTCCAAAAAAGTATACTTTTTCCAAATCCTGGTAATATCGAAAGTGCGCCTCAGATATTGTTTTTTCAAATTTCCTTTGAGCTTTCTCACTAAACAAGAAACATAACAAGTCTTTTTTGTGACGTTTTTTAGAGACTTCTCGTGATGTTTATTTGAAACGTTAATAAGATATTTCCTAGATGTCTCAATTTTATTGCCAACTCTACTAACATCCATGTCATGGGAATGAAACATATTTTTGATGTATACAATAATACTTGAATTCACAGTTACATACACATCCTATGAACTTCTTTTTAGTAACTTCCTATAGGAAGCATTCATACGATGTTAATTTGTATACTTCTCACTAACGTCACATACAGAACGTTACTGTAATATTACAAATTAACATGTTTCTAAGATGATCACATGTGTTGCAGTTACTTTTACATCTTTCGAAATATTTTTAGTAACTTCCTACGATTACGTCTGTACGATGTTAGTTCATAAACCTCTCAGTAATATTTCATATTAAACATCAAAGTGACATAAAAAAAGAAAACAGAAGAGGAACTGACGAACTAAACAAACAGTAGTTATCTGTGGAAACAAATGACAAGAATGAAATGGCGGGTGGTTTTCAGTTTTCATTTTTTCCAAAAATAAGGGTAGCCCCCCCCCAAAAAAACCACCCCCGAGCGGGAATTTTTTTTCAATGTGTTTTTTTGAGATTTCACGTATCGTATCTGCCCTATCCCGAAAATGAAGTCTGCATGTCTTCCCGTTACTTATATATAAAAACGGTCCCCGGAACCGAAAGCCAACCATTTTATTTGCAGGAAGCACATTTTTTCCAAGCAAAAGTTCTTGAACAAAGTGGTCTTCGTTTTCGTTGGTTCCTACTTAGCTACAGTTTCTATACTTAGTTATAATTCTTGTTATAATGGACGAACAACAGTTGTTATCGGTAAGTACCTATTCCAAAATCATAATTATTAAAACTTCATACTCCTTCAATACTTTGATCGGCTATTGTACATTGAAATTCCAGGTGGCGGAGTTGTACACTAACATTATATAATAGAGTTCACAAAATAAGGGTGTTCTCAACTTTTAAAATATTTTAGTTAGTAAGTATATTTTAGAAACGATTCACAATATTTCAAATCCTAAATGCATTATACTCTACAAAAAACTTAATATTGCAATAGGGTAGATATTATTATTAATAATAAAACATGCTCATATGTTGGCAGAGATTTGAATCTAGAAGAAAATCTTTTCAATGTTCAAGATGTTTCAGGAGCTACTTACATAAATAAAATAAAAAACAAATAGTTGGTAATTATGTAAAGGGGAGTAACTATTTCAGATAGTCTGATACAGATATTGTATTAAACAGTACAAAAAATATTGAATCAAGTATCTCTAGTTCTAGTTATTGTAGTAGAAGCCATGGCCGTCAATATAGTTTGGCAGGTTAACAAAATTTTAACATTAATACTAACAATTCTTGTAAACAATTGGATACTGTTTGAGACTTTGAAAACAGAAATTTCTGTTAAAAAGCTGATTTCTATTTGAAAATACACTGAATACAATAAATAAGCTGTGGTTGTCCCTTACAAAGGTACCTATATTAATCTAGTTGGAGAATATGTAACTCGTGACGCTGAATGCTCCAGTCAACAAACCGAATTCAATTATTTATTATTGTAGAAACACAGCTATTGGATACTCAATTGGATACAATTAATTATAAACTCATTGACCTTGATAATGTGTTCATATCTCTACTTCATAAGTGGGTGGATAAGGTTCAAACTTATGTACAAATGTATAACTTTTTCGTTTTTTAACCGTTATTAATGATTTTAGCTGCATTTTAAAGAGTTTCTCTGTTTAATGAGATTGATAACAAAATTAGATAATTTTGTATCCACTCGGAAATTTCAAATGTAAATTAAAGCATTATTTTAATTTTTATATCTGATATCGTAAATCTTATATCTTGGAATAGATTCCTATTTTTTTAACCCTTTTTCATCAGAATTCGAAAAATGCCTCAATACATTTGAAATTTCCGAGAAAAATGGGAAAATTGTCGACTCTTTCACGTAGCGTTGACAAAATTGTTTAATTTTGTTACTTTTGTTAAGCATATCTTATTAAAGAGGAAAAACTCTTCTAAATGACGCCAAAAACATCGATATCAATTAAAAAACAAAAAAGTGTTACATTTGTTTTTTAGGTTGAACCTTCCCCCATCCCCTACTTGAAGAATAAGGACAAAAAGTCCCTAACTAAAGTTTTTCATAATCTCATCAATATATCAAAAATTGTATTTCTAGTATTCCTTTAGTGTCTTTTTTTTCAGGGTCCTTTTCCTGAAGGTATTTTTTTAAAGTTGTACCATGACTATTTTTTGAAATATGGTTGACAGCCGGCGTTCTTAGTTGTTCACCCTGTATTTGCTGATTAGGCACAGAAACATCTATAGGATGTCATCTAGAATGTTTGAGGTATATTATTTAGAGGTTTAAGTAATGTCCATACAACATCTAAGAGAATACACTGTATTGTTTTTGAAATATCGCATTTAGATCATTGTTAAGATGTTATTTTTTAGACATTGCATTAACATCGACAAGATGTTAAAGGGCATTTCAGAATGTAACAGAAATGTTGTTTTTAGTTCGTTATAAAGACTTCCTTTTGAGGAAGTTCTAGTAACATCTCAGTAATGTAAAAAGGCAGCGCTTTAACATCGCTGAGAAGTTAAGTTGAAACATCACAAAAGTTAACAGCTACCAGCTGGGCATAAGCGGTTGTATAGATGTGCATGTGATGAAAACAAGAGGAAAAAAAGGAAGGAAATTATCACAATCGGATGTTTAATTAACATAATAATATTCATTTGCATAGTGGGTTGTCCCTTCCATCAATCATTTGTTTTATAGAATATGTTAACAAAGGGGCTTTAGGTTTATGAAATAACTGATATAAACAGTTTACAAAATATGAAACCCTTTCATCAACGATTTCTTGATCGTAAATTGTAGAGAATGATGTGCTAAACAAGTCTCGTTGAAAAAAATCATCGTTAATATTTGTGAAGTTTCTATAAGTGTACATTTTAGGAACCTGTTTATGTGAATTGATTGGCAATATACAGAAAACAATAGCGTGGTCTGCAATATCATTGTGTAATATACCCTTCTCAACTAAAGCTTCATTCCGCACTATAACATAATGCAACAGTGTTGATGAAGTTGTTGTTACCCTTGTAGGTACATCTATTAGATGTCTTAAATTCGAAGAATCTTATAAAGAGTAAACATTTTTAACAGTATTACTGTCTAACTCGAATAAATCTAAATTAAAGTCCCCCATACAAACAATTTCATCAACAGTAACAGAAATTGATCCTAAACTGCCTTCAAATTCGTCCAAAAAAATACTAGTATTTTGTTCATGAGGTTTGTATATGAGGCCTATAGCAATAGTTTTCTTATTTATTATAAATTTAATCGAACACTGTTTCCATATCAAATTATGAACATCAATTATTTCCTATTCAATATTATTCCTAATATACATTCATAAGCCTTTACTGTTCATATTACGATCCATCCTATATATATCAAAACCATCTATATGTATCTTATCACTGTTTATTGAATTTTTCAACCAGATTTCATAAATTAGAAGTATATCGATGTTATTACGTGTGATAACTCTTTTAACCTTATGTAATGAAAGAAGTAATGACATCGCATTCAAATATTCAATCTTTAAGGAGTCCATAATACCTAACCCATCCAAAAACCAAATATTATAATAATAAAACCAATAAGTAATAAATGGTTGTTAACAAAAAAGTTTAGCACCAGGTACATCCAACTGCACGTGGTGCTACAGATAATCTTATAAAATTTAAAAACTGCAAAATTTTGGTTAAAAAAATTGATTGGAGATAACAGATATAAGCTAATTTCATTGAAAATACCACAGAGTGAAAAAAATGATAATAGAATGTATATTGCACAATATAATTAGAGAAAGACGAAGAACCTAAGAATTATACTATAATAGTGACACAAATAAGATTGAAATTGGAGAAATGATACTTTTTATTTAATCAGCGTCGGTTACCAGCTGGGATTCAAGCTGCTCAATATTTTTAATGATCATTGTTTCATTTCTATCTGTCATTTTCAAAAATATGTTTCCGTCATTTTCAAAAATATGTTTCCACCTTTTGTCCATATGGTTCGATTATTGCCGACTTCTTCCCTGACTGATTTTAGAGGCTTTATTTGTTCAGATGTTAAATGTTCTCTTATTATAGTATTTGAGGTTATAAGTAGCTTCTTATTTTTATAAACCATATTTCTAGAGAACATACACGTAAAAGTAACTAAAATTGGTCTAATTTTGTGTCTTCGAAACTCTCCAATTCTATAACAAAAATCTATACACTTTTCATCTATTACTAGGTTCATTTTAGTATTACAGATGTCCAGCACTGTTTCCATACACTTTTCCCCAACGTTCTCATTTACTCCATAAAACCTAATATTTTTACGCTTATCCAAACGTTCTTGTTCTGCCGCTTTACAAGATAATCTACAGTAACTTTCCGACAACTTAGTTCATTCTCCAACTCTTTGCTTTCAGGTCTTCAATTTTTTGGTCCAACTGCTTCATAATACTATCTGCTACATTTTTTGTTCATTTATAAAATCATGAGAAGTACAAAGCTTTGCCACTATTGTTTTCACAGTTGAGTGCAGTTCATCGACACCTTTGTTTTCTGTTTTGTTCCCTCGGTTACGGGTGATAGTGAAAAATTATTTCACTTTACAGGATACTGATTAACAATTTTGCGTGAAATAGAGTAAACGTACTTAGTATGTACTTACTCCTTACAGTAATGACAGTTTCCAAGAATATAAAGCACTTTTACACGATTTAAATCGATTTATTAGCAGCACCACGTGAAACACGTCCATATCGTATTAAGCATTGTATATATTATTGCGTACGAGTTACACACAACATTTTTTCTTTTACTATGTTTATTAATGAGTGTAAAAAATAAATCATATTTTATTTAAATTTTGAACAGAAATAATTTGAAAAATGAATATTGAATATAGAAGAATAAGGTAAACGTGATCAATTTTGAATTGTTATGGTGTATTTTGATTATTAGTTTTCATTATTTTCCATATTCGTGTTTCTCAATCAAGTTATTACTTTTCCAACGGATACCTAGGAAAAGGCCTGCTTTGCGTATACAAATTGGTGTAGAAAAGCTTGTTTTGCATAGTGGTTGTAGAAAAAATAGGGTTAGAATGAGTATTTGGGTTTGATGAGAAAATAGCGATATGAGATACCAAAATAAGTATGATTGCAATGCTTGCACTGTCTCTGAAATCCGAAACCATATATTTAATATTCATTTAACAACACTTTGATCTTTCATTGATAATTCTATGGTTAGCGGCAACATTTAGAAGATAATTATCAACTTTGTTGTCCAATAATGGCCACTAAAATCTTGAAATTTGATTGTGAAGAGCTGTAAATCGATTGCGGTGGTCTTTGACTTACGAATTATACACACCTAAAGAAAGAGAGAACTAATGTGAAAGCACGAAGTCGACGTCTGAATGAATTACAACGGCTACAAGATTGCACTATGTACGACATCCAATTAGAGTTGTAATTTGAGTTTATAAATGGCATACTAATCATTAGTCATTTAACGCTTGCCTTTACCGCATGATATATTAAGATTCTTACCGCACACCGAAGCCATACTTCCTATTAACTCGCATTTGCGATACCAAATCTCGCATAAATTGTTTTAACTTGAAGTAGGACGAACCTTACCGGGTGAAATTGAGTCCTGAGCTGTATGAATGGAATAAGAAATGTATTGTATTCAATATAAACTGGGAAAGTTGTGATAGAAACTCAAAAATATAACCTTAACAAAGAAAAACACAAAAATGAAAGTTTGCAACAGCTGCGAGAGTGAATACAAGAGCATAAAAGCAATAAATGAGAGGATTGCAGGAAAGTGAAGAGTAAGGCTAGGAAAAAATTATAAATAGAAAAGGCACTCGTAGAAGAAGGTATAATTGAACACTGAAATAAAACAATGAAACTTGTTTAATTTAAACTAGTAACACAACAGCTTTCTCAAATGAATGAAGGTAAATGAATTTTTTTAATATATACAGTTCATAAATACAGAATTCTACGAATATTAACAAAGGTATTGAAAAGATTTACTTGGAAGCTCATTTACTACAAAAATTCCTAAACTATCGTCTAGGTAAAAAAGTTTAATAAAGGAGAATAATTTATCTGTTTTTAGTCGTTAAGAAGGTTACCTGAATATTCGTTTTTATGTGTGTCAAGAGTTTCTAAAAGATTTAATCTAAAGCATTTAGGTTCTACATGTAACTTTTCAAAATTTGGGTTGAAAGTGTGTTGATTTTCTAATAAATGATTAGTTAGAATCTAATTTTTTGTTGTCATAGATTTTAACTATCCAAATTATTTATTAGAAAACGAACACCCTTCGACCCAAATTTTGAAATTTTACATGTAGAACCTAAATCCTTTAGATTGAATATTTTAGAAGCTCTTGAGGTAAATAAAAACCAATATTCTGGTAACCTTCGTAACGACAAAATAGATATAAATCACACTCCTTTATTAAACCTTTTTACCTAGAAGATAGTTTAGGAATGTTTGTAGTGAATGATTTCCGAAGTAAACCTTTTCAATACCTTTGTTAATATTCGTAGAGTTTTGTATTTATTAAAAGATTGAAACATAGTTTAAATTGAACATTAGATCAAAGATAATGAAGTTTTAAACAAGTTAAATTGTTTTATTTCATCGTTCAGTATGCATCTTCTTCAAGTAAAAGCCTCATCAATTTAATTTTTATAATTGAGCACACGGAACTACAAGTATTCAAATGGAGATATCTCATTATGGAAAAGAGATAAAATTATTGTATGCTATACTATTGAAGAGAGAGCTGGAACGAAATGGGTGGTTGACTTAGAAGAAGATACTGGGGGGATGTGGGGTAAGAAAAAATACCAGAACCTGAAGGAGGACAGTTAAGACAAACACAAAATTGGATGTAAAATATGATAAAGACTGGACGATATTTAGGAATTGTTTAAAACATTCTGAGATATTAACTAAAGTTGTGTAGCGTGCGGAGATCGTGCTGAGAGATGGAAAAATTATCTGGATAATTCATTGATATCAGATAAGAAGCACTGGAATACTCAATAGGGAGTTGAAATTGGAATAATAATAATAATATTTAGAATCAAGCAACATTCTCACTGAGGAGCAGAAAGGGTGTGAAAGAAAATGGGCTGCAAGGAACAAATTACAATCGACAAAGTAATACTAGAACAAATAAGAAACAAAAGAGGAACTTGTACATTGCTTATATAGACTACCCGAATGCTTTCGACTCAGTGCCCAATAGTTGGTTAATAAGAACCCTGGAAATATACAACGTGCATCCTGTGATGGTAGAGTTTTTGAAAAGTATTATGGGTGAAAGGAAAACGAAACTAAGAATTAACCTAGATGAAGCAGAAGTAGAAACTGACTTTATAAACATCAACAGAGGAATTTTCCAATTTTCCTTTCAGCTTTGTGGTTCTGTCTATGTTTGAACCCTCTATCACGCGGCTTAACTCACACCGGATATGGAGCTACTATAAAAAAAAATGAAAACCCGAAAACCATCAGCCATTTATTTTTTATTGATGATCTAAAAATATACGCCGCATGTAAAAACCATCTAGAGTTGAAACTAAAACTTATACATCAGTGGAGCACAGACATAAGAATGTCGTTTGTCATGGAAAATGTAAAACGGTGTCTGTCGAAAAAGGAATCCTAAAGGAAGGAGAAACTATGGAGCTAGAACCAGGATAATTGATTGTAGCGATGACCAATCATCCATACAAATACCTAGGAATCCTGCAGACTCCTAAAATAGAACACAAAGAAATAAAAGTCATTGTAATCAAAGAATTTGAAAAACGCCTTAATAACACATTAAAAAACAAGCTTAACTCAAGAAATCTTACCACCGCCATAAATATATATGCCATATCCGCTCTTCAGTACTCTTTCGGAATAGTTAAATGGACTCAAACGGACTTAGAACCATTAAACAGAAAGATCAGAACAGAGTTCTTAAAATACAGAAAGCACCATCCAAGGGCGTCCGTGGAAAGAATAACTCTACCTAGAGGAAAGGGAGGCAGAGGAATAAGAGATGTCGTGGAAGCCTGCTCTCAGCAGATTACAAACTTAAGAAAAAATTTCCATCACCAAAATAATGAACTTCATCAAGCTGTGGTGAGAGCAGATATAGGATACACACCACTAAACTTGAGGGTAGAAAATTTTAAACCATTCAATACCAATACCGACGATGAGAAAATTGAAAACTGGCGTTTAAAAGAATTGGATGGAAGATTTATTAATGATCTGCAGAAAACTACAGTAAATGAAATTAAATGCGTTGATTGGCTTAAAACTGGAACGCTTTTTCCAGAAACTGAAGGTTTTATGATTGGTATACAAGACCAGGTGATAAAAACAAAAAAATATCAAAAATACATTCTCAAGGAAGAAATACCAACAGATAGATGCAGAAAGTGCAACAAAAATCAAGAAACCGTAGAACACCTTCTATCTAGCTGTGAGAATCTAGCTAAAACCAAATATCTGGACAGACACAACAGGGTTGTTACGATAGTTTATCTGGAAATAATGAAAAAAATTTGATATTAATCCTCAAAATAACAGGCCATACTATAAGTAGAAACCTCCGCCAGTTAGAAAACTAGTATGTTAGGATCTAATGGGATAAGACGATCATGACGGACTTAACAATAAGACACAACAGACCCGATATCACAGTTATTAAAAAACAATCCAAGAAAGCTCTGATAATTGACATATCGGTCCCAAATAATTCCAACATAGAAGATAAGTACAATGAAAAATTAAACAAGTATGCTGAGCTGAAAACGGAAATAAGAGATATATGGAACCTTGAGGAAGTTAAAATCATTCCAATCGTTTTGTCTTGTATGGGACTAATTCCAAAGAAACTGAGTAGTTTCCCCAAAAACATTGGTATTCCTGAGTCAGCATATCGAACAATGCAAAAGTCTATAGTCTTAGATGCGACAAACATCGTTAGATCTTCCCTGGAATAAGTACACCCAACGAAAGTCTTGCCGCTGAGGCCGACTATCGCTGTGAGAACAAACATAAAAAAAACAATAATAATAATAATAAGGTGGAAAGGTGGAGAGGGAGATTAATCAACAGCCTATAAATGAGACCCCAGAGACTCAGGAACAAGAAAATAGAGGACCTGAAGCTGACCTACCACTATTAAGTCTTTGACCCTCAGTAATCAACCGTCAAACATTATGGGAAGGAAACTACCAACAACATCTTACTGAATTTAGAGGATCCGACCCTGCCAGTAGGCCGGCGCTACCAAAACTCATTTATACTCCAAACACGCACTCTCTCTTAGGGACTGCTAATCAAATTCTGGAATTTCAATTGGATGCAAATATGAACCTCGAGGAAATACATCTTCACGTGTATTGCGCAGCTTTAGCAACAATCAAAGCCAACAAACAAAAAATACTAAAAGCACCTAAGACACGTACGCCTCAAAAACCGAGATGGGAACAAAGACTTAGTACCAAAATCGAGAATTTAAGAAAGGAAATTGGTAGAATTCAACAAATAGCAAATGGGCAAAAATCCAAAAAGCTGCTAAATAAAATCCCGGTCCAGATTAAACAACAACTGGAAGGAAAAACAACAAATGAAATAAGAACAATTATAGATGATACCTTAGATACCTGGAAACAAAAACTTGCAGTTGCTTCTAAAAGATTAAAAAGATATCAGGAGAGCTACCAACGCAAAATCCAAAACAACTTCTTTTCAAAAAATCAGAAGGGCTTCTATAGATCGTTTAACGAACAACCTGGTTCTAAAGGACAACCGCCAAAGAAGGAGGACTTACAGACATTTTGGGAAGGAATGTGGTCGAAGGAAATCGATCACCAGGAAAATACACCTTGGATCAAAACAGAAATTCAGAACAACAACCATCTACATATGGAAGAAATAATATTTACATTACAAGATCTAAAAAAGGTAATAAAAAACTTGGCCAACTGGAAAGCACCAGGGAACGACGGTATCCAAAATTTCTGGTACAAAAAACTTACGGCTACCCATCATCACCTGACCAACCAATTTAATATCGCTCTAAGAAACCCTGACTAACTACTAGACTTCCTTACAAATGGTGTAACTTATCTTCTTCCAAAATCTGATCAAACACAAGATCCTTCTCAATATAGACCCATCACGTGCCTTCCTACAATGTACAAAATCTTCACTGCAGCACTATGTGATAAACTGTACGCATATCTAGAAACTAATGATATTCTAACTGAGGAGCAGAAAGGGTGCAAAAGAAAATATATGCAAGGAACAAATAACAATCGATAATGTGATATTGGAACAAATCAGAAAGAAGAACAGAAATGTATACATGGCTTATATAGACTATCGGAAGGCTTTCGACTCAGTGCCCCACAGTTGGTTAATAAAAACTTTGGAAATTTACAATATACACCCTGTGGTGGTTAGGTTTTTAAAAAGTACTATGAGTAATTGGAAAACAAAACTCAAAATTAACCTAAATCACACAGAACTAAAAACTGAATCTATCAGTATTAAAAGAGGAATCTTTCAAGGAGATACACTTTTCGCTCTATGGTTCTGCTTGTGTTTAAACCCATTATCACGTGGCCTAAACCACACAGGATATGGAGCAACTATTAGAGCGGATCGAAACTCAACAACCATAAGTCATCTATTCTTTATGGATGATCTGAAACTATATGCCGCGTGCAAAAAACACCTAGAATCCAACTTAAAACTCATGCACCAGTGGAGCACAGAGGTCGGAATGTCGTTTGGTATGGAAAAATGCCAAACTGTATCGGTTGAAAAGGGAAAGCTAAAAGAAAGAGAACCTATAGAACTAGAGCCAGGCAAATATATTGAAGCCATGACAGACAAACCCTACAAGTACTTAGGAATTCTTCAGACACACAAGATAGAACATAAAGAAATAAAAGCCATATTAACCACCGAATTCGAAAAACGCCTTTACAACCTCTTAAAAAGTAAGCTTAATTCAAGAAACCTTACCACGGCCATAAATAGCTACGCCATATCCGCTCTTCAGTACTCCTTCGGAATAATTAAATGGACTCAAACGGAACTGGAAGCAGTGAACAGAAAGATTAGAACCGAGCTAACAAAACATAGAAAACACCATCCAAAAGCGTCCGTCGGAAGGATAAATTTACCTAGAGAAAAAGGAGGTAGAGGAATAAAAGATGTTGTGGAAGCTTGCACTCAGCAAATTGCAGGCTTGAGGAGAGAATTGAAAATTGGCGTTCAAAAGAATTGCACGGAAGATTCATTAATGATTTACAGAAAGACACGATAGATCAAGCTAAATCGGTTGAATGGCTTAAAACTGGAACGCTGTTCCCAGAAACTGAAGGTTTTATGGTTGGTTTACAAAATCAGGTTATAAAAACGAGGAATTACCAAAAGTATATCTTGAAGGAAGAAATACCAACAGATAGGTGCAGAAAGTGCAACAGAAGTCAAGAAACGATTGAACACATTCTTTCTAGTTGCCAAAGAATAGCTGAAACTAAATATCTGGAACGACACAACAAAGTTGCCACAGTAGTATACCTAGAAGTACTGAAGAAACTTAACCTTGATCCACAAAACAGCGAGCCATATTACAAATATAAGCCCCCTCCAGTTATCGAAAATCAGTATGTTAAGATCTACTGGGATAAAACTATCATGACGGACGTAACAGTACGACACAACAGGCCGGACATCACAGTCATTAATAAACAATCCAAGCAAGCTCTGCTTATTGACATATCGATCCCAAATAATTCTAACACCGAAAGCAAATACAATGAAAAACTAAGCAAGTACGCCGAGCTAAGGACCGAAATAAAAGAATTGTGGAATCTTAAAGAAGTCAAGATCATTCCAGTTGTTTTATCCTGTATGGGGCTCATTCCCAAGAACCTAAGTACTTTCCTCAAAGACATTGATATTTCTGAGTCAACCTACCGATTAATGCAAAAATCTGTAATCCTGGATGCGACAAACATTGTTAGGTTATTTCTAGAATAGTGACACCGAACGAAAGTCTTGCTGTTGATGCCGACTGTCGTTGAAACACACTGGGTGTAAATCCGGTGACACAAAAAGGAAAATAATAATATCAATAATAATAATAATAATAATAATAAAAACCTTTTCTACGAGCTGCAAAAAGCGGTCATTTTGAGCACGTGTGAAATCATGAGAGAAGTGTTGAATAAAAATACATAGGAAACGCTGGAAACCTTGCAACTAACCTTGCCGGTTCCCACGCTAAACATCCGGTTAACGCGAAAAAAAATTAAATAAAAAGATAATCATAATAAGAATAGCGAGAAAACCCTGAGAGTTGTCAGAACCTAGGCAAAAGTGAAGAAATAAGAGAATTCGAAAACAGATCAACTCTAAAAAATATACCACTAAAAAGCCACTCATTGGGTTACTAAATTCAATATACTAAGTGACTTTCGTTACATTTATTTCGATGTATCAAGATAATCTGGAAAACCTTCTTCCCTAAAAATAAAGGGAATACCAACCCAAAATGGAACCGCCGTGACTGAGGTACACCTGCAGGCAGGTGATGGAAACATTAGAATCCTTAAATTAAAATAAAATTATAGTGATATGGTGCTAAAATAGACTTGTCAAAGCTTGATTATTTTTATTTAAAGATGACATATTATTAATGGAAGACACAAGTGATAAAAATAACAAGGAACGAGGGGAAGTGAAACAAAGAACTACATTATACCAATATAGGGCATGTGAATAAGTATAGATACTCAGTGTCATTAGTCGACAGCAAATATAGAAGATGAATTTGATAATGGACTAACACAAAAATAAATGTAAGAATTTTAACAATAAACCGTTGAATAACAAAACAATATACATATAATATATAAAAGTGAGAGTAGGATTCAAAATGAAATACGAAGGGAAAATAGAACAGAATGATCGGAAATTAAATAGAAGATAAAATGAGAAACATATCAAGGACCTTACCAATAAATAAAACCAATGATTGAAGGAAAAATTCAGATTCACTGGGAGGATGGATGGCGACAGGCAAGTTATAAGAGTACAGGAGCAACAGGAATTACCGGAAACAGAAAATCAAACTGGACATGAAATTGAGACATAACAAAAACACTAGAAATAAGAAGAAGAATGTGGATGTCAGGGAGCTAGCCAAATCACCAGAGATAGAAAAAATTGAGGAAGCTTTGCAAAGAATATGAACTAGAATTCTCGACACCAAACGCTTAGTGGCAAAAAACGAGATACGTTTCTGAAATTCTCCGATATTGACATTTCTTTCAACACAAATCATACATTCAATCCAGCCAAACAACAAACTTCTATTTTATAGTATCCTGAGTTTATTCACAACTTAACCAATATATTGGTCTCAAATTATGTCATATACATTTTGCTGGTTACTTCCCGATATTATCAATATTTCAATACTAAATGTATATATACTGAACGGTATCGCATGTTCAAAGGGCGTTAATAGTTAATAAGCACCATCAAATTACCAATAATGTTCTTTGACAAAAAGAAACATGTCAAGTTCCAAGATATCTTCACTAATAACACAGTTGCTAGCAACATTCTGAACGCGTTATATTTAATTGACAGCTCCGGGAAAAAGAAACTTTGAAACATAAAATTAGATGAAACCGACGACATTGGTGTATCTCAGGGGATAGGTCGTTTTCTTAATATTGATATTGTTATGAAATATTTTCGGAAAAAAATGGTACCCGTTATAATTAGGTCCAAAAATGAATTTTTATCAATCGAATCTGCTTATATTTTGGTACTCCCTCTGAATCAGTTAAAAATGTAACTATTACACAAGTGGTTGTACATATGTAGATGCATAGGGCCCTTGAGTCAATAACCTATTTCTTTAAATTCTTGCATGTGCAACTTTTCAATATATGACAATTTCAGAACTCATTTTATCTTCTATATATTTAATCTCAAACGAACACTCGACAACACAAATTTGATAGTTACATCTTTCATAATTGCAGAAGTGAATGTTTTCACCATAGAAAACTAATCCTGAAAAAGTTTGCAATCAACCTTTGATAGTCGTCCTCTTGATTACGGTATTTATTTTTATTGATCCGGTAAAATTTCGCAATATATGAAAAACCTAATATGTAGAAAGACGTGATGCTGATGGAATATACTTGTTAATACTACATACCAACTATCACCGTTCAATTGTTTGGGAAAATAATATTCTGGTCTACGCTCAGTGAAAACTATCTAGCGCTGACTTGAAGCTTCCTGAACAGTCAGTAGATGTTTTCACAATTTCTTGTAAAATTTGAGTCAATAATTAGCATAATTATTGAAGGTTTGGGTGGAAGATGTATAGATTAAAGCACAATCAATAAAAAAAATAAACTAACCGATACGCTACTCTATGTTTCTAGTAGTCACCGTCTGTGTTCAATATTGAAAGAAACTAGAAACTCCCCTCAATCGGAAGAACATCTCTACTCCCCTGTGACAAAAGCGAAAGTGAAATATGGTCAATTCTTGTTTGTCTGTTTCCTTACACTTTGGAAGTTCAAAGTGCTGAATCGTCGGGATGTAACAAAAATTGCAAAGTTTTACTTTTTTGTTCTCTCTAATGCCACATTAGTAATGTCACTGAAGCAATTAACGATGTATCTATAAATTTTCTTGTCAATAGAAGCCGGAGTGATGAAATTGCTACGTGTGTCTTAGCTTACTTTCCACCCCACTCTTAATAATGAACAAAATTACGGATATATAATTATAACGTCAATATGAGGTTTTCCTTATAAAGGATATTCGATAATGAGAAAGCTTCAAATACATTTTTGTCATACTCTATACAAATTTTTTTATAGATCTTTAGTTAGGTACCTATATAAGGAATTGTTACACTCATATTTATCTCAATTTCAACCCGTTAAGAATATCCTGTGGAAATCTTGATAAGGGTTGAACATACTTGTCAAGGAGTTAGGGTGAAGAACATTTCTTAGAAATGTTTGATAATTCACTGAATATAAACGTTCAACCGTAGTTTATTAGTTCTTGCCTAAGTGCAAGTGGTCGTGAACTGAAAATTTTATGAATTCATCGATTTTCTATGGAGATAGAATCCTAATTAACCGCATGATTTTCTCAACAAAAATAGTGAAGAGAATTAATGTACGTTTCACGCTACCCCCGTTCATTGCTTCTGAATTTTGAGCTACTGTTTTTATTACTTTGTTGAAATTTTAATATTAACAGATCCAATGACCAAGGAGAATATGAAGACTCGAATTAGGACCGTAGTTTGGAGCACATCGGATACGGATATTCGGATTACAAAATTATCTACTGGGGAAAGATTGGGATTGAGAAAAATGGTAAGTACTTCTTACTTTTGATAGGTCAACGAAAACAATTATGACTCTTTTATACCAGTTTTAACTTCAAAAGGTGTATCTGAAATATGGTGGTAACTCTTCTATAGTTTAGATACTTACTATATATTTCTGAATTATTTGTAACGTGAACTTTTCAAAAATTAAAATGGCTCCTATCAGCGAATATAGGACTTCATGCGGCTAAAAATTCCTCAAAATAACAAAAATTTGGAGGTCAGTTATCACATTTCCAAAAACTGTGTATGATATTTTTCTTTCAGTTTTTCTGAACTTACCAATTGAAGTCAATGTATTAGGCAGCTATATCCAACTAGTACTGAATATTTTCCACAGTTTTTAGTTTCTCGATATTACTGTAGTAAAACAGATTCCCAAGGGGATTTGATGGTTATTAGATGCGTCTTTCACAATATTAAATATCTTTTTGAAACGAACCCACTCCTACTTTGGCTGATACAAGTAAACAAAATTTTATTCATTCAGCAGTAGCTATACCTTCGAATTTTATGAAAAAATGTCGAAGTTCTCGAATTTTAGTAGTAACTTCAGTGAGTAGGCGTTTTGATACGTTCGTTCGATCGTCGTCCTTAAACCGCTCGAAGGGATGTGGTGACATCAGGTATTGAGTGTATCAATGACTTGCCTCCAGGAGTCTCTATCTTGGGCCTGGTGTATTGCATCTTGCAGGCTTTCTCCCGTTATATTTTTCATTTGATCTATCGAACGCAACGGTGAGCGTCCCCTTGGTCTGTGACCCTCAACCTGTAGAGTTTCGCACCATAGTGATGCGCCTACGGATTTCAGGTTCGCAATCCCCAGTATTGATGACGATAGATCCTAGGTATTCAAAGCAATGGACCACTTCATAACCGGCTACAATTCTGTTGTCAGAGCTGTTGTTGTTGGCGCGATCAACAATCATCACCATGGTCTTTGAAGTATCAATTTCCAGTTTGTAACGTCTACTATATTCAGATAACTTTTGCATGATAACATGCTATTCTATGAATAGAATTTTTGATTCGCTTGGTATAATAAATTTTTTTTTAAACATATGTCATGAAATAATTACACTCACCTTTTTTTATACTTTGAAATTCTAGTTTTAGTTATTTGCATGAGAAATCATTAACCTCACCCACTATGCAAATAAATATTACAGTTATGTTAATTCAACATCACATTGTGATAATGTTCTTCCTTTTTTTCCTCTTGTTTTCATCACATGCACATCTATACAACCGCTTATGCCCAGCTTGTGGCTGTAAACTTTTGTGATGTTTCAACTTAACTTCTCAGCGATGTTAAAGCGCTGCCTTTTTACATTACTGAGATATTACTAGAACTTCCTCAAAAGAAAGTCTTTATAACGAACTAAAAACAACATTTTTGTTACATTCTGAAATGCCTTCTAACATCTTGTCGATGTTAATGCAATGTCTAAAAAATTACATCTTATCAATGATCTAAATGCGACATTTCAAAAAAATTACAGAGTATTATCTTAGATGTTGTATGGATATTACTTGAACCTCTAAATAATATACCTCAAACATTCTAGATGACATCCTATAGATGTTTCTATGCCTAATCAACAAATACAGGGTGAACAACTAAGAACGCCGTCTGTCGGCCATATTTAAAAAAATAGTCATGGTACAACTTTAAAAAAATACCTTCAGGAAAATGACCCTGAAAAATCGCTGGAAATTTTTTTTAACCGAAAAGATCTGCTATGGGGTAGAATGAACACTTAAAAACATATTACTGTGATTATCTCCAAAAAAGACATACTAAAGGTATCCTAGAAATACAATTTTTGATATATCGATGAGATTATGGAAGAATGTAGTTAGGTACTTTTTGTCCTTATTCTCCAAGTAAGGGGTGAGGGAAGATTCAACCTAAAGAACAAATGTCATAACACTTTTTTGTTTTTTAATCGATATCAATGTTTTTGGCGTCATTTAAAAGAGTTTCTGCTCTTTAATAAGGTATGCTTAACAAAAATAACAAAACTGAACAATTTTGTCAACGCTATGTGAAAAAGTAGATAATTTTCCCATTTTTCTTGGAAATTTCAAATGTAATGAGGCATTTTTCAAATTCTGATAAAAAGGGGTTAAAAAAATAGGAATCTATTCCAAGGTATAAGATTCACAATACCAGATATAAAAATAAAAAAATGCTTCAATTTACATTTGAAATTTCTGAGTGGATACAAAATTATATAATTTTGTTATCAATCTTATTAAACAGAAAAACTCTTTTAAATGCAGCTAAAATCATTAATATCGGTTAAAAAACGAAAAAGTTATACATTCGTTCATAAGATTCAATCTTCCTCACCCAAAACTTGAAGAATAATGGCAAAAAATCTCCTTAAATACAAATTTTTTCATAATCTCATTAAGATTTCAAAAATGGAATTTTCAGGACAGCTTTAGCATGTTTTTTAGGAGTATTATGTTTTCGATTGGACATTCCACCCCTAGCGGATATTTTAGAAACTGCAAAATATTTTCCAGCAATTTTTCAGGATCACTTACCTAAAGGAAATTTTTTTGAAAGTTGTACCATGATTCTTTTCTGAAATGTGGCCAACAGTCGTTCTTTGTTGTTCACCCTGTACATTTAAAATAAAATTGCAAAAAAAAAGTAATAAAGGATTTAAAACATCTATTCACTATTAATGAACAGTACAGTAAATTTGAAAAAATCAGGTACAAAATTAGAAAAAAAAATATCTTGTCCAGGAATCCAACCTAAAAAAAGTGAAAATGTGTAAGAATATTACATAACAAGTGTGGAAAGTGGAAACTATTGAACGCATTCAATGAAAGCAGGAAATAAAAAAGGGTATATTAATCTGTAGTTACCATAACGTAACATACTTTGAAACTGCATAAATAAAGTTTAACGGATACACATACATTACAGTTTACAGAAAAATTATTAGAATAGTTTTTTAATAATATTAAAACTAATTGAAATTTTACACCATAAATATTTTATGAAACATTACGTTAAATCCACAGAAATCCAATCTGATTGAAGAAAATTCTATTGTTTACTTACGGTTAGTTTTTCTCACACAACAGTCGCTGTTTCGAGTGCCTCAACCATTCCATAACGTAAACTTCAAAATCCTTATCTGTGAAACATTCAAAGGTGTTCTGAACAGCAGCTAATTAAACAATTACTTTAGATCAATTGGTGCCCATGGAGACCTTTGATCTATCATCATAAACTACATCAAACTTGATTTTCAGCCAATTGACTGGGACCCATTTTCCATAAAATACATGCGGGGTCTTCAAAGGAATAATAACATATTTTATTTCAAGAAGTGACTTTTCATGATTTACCTTCTATTACATGCCTCACTCCGTTTGGCAGGTAAATTCAGGTGTGCCATGAAAATTCATACTTCTTTTCTCTATAAAATAATATACCATTCACGTCTTGTTATTTCCATCCTGGGACATATTGTATATTAACATTGTGGAATTGTAACAATGAAAACTAAGCATTATTAATACACTGTATACAAAGAAAACTACTTGTGAGGAAGAGATATGTACATCATTATCCAATTGGGTATCCAATTGCTGTGTTTTAACGATAATAAATAATTGAATTCTGTTCCTTGACTAGAGCATTCAGTGTCATAAGTTACATATTCTTCAATTAGTTTGATATAGGTACCATTGTAAGGGACATTTACAGCTTATTTATTGTATTAAGTGTATTTTTAAATGGAAATGAGCTTTTGAACAGAAATTTCTGTTTTTCAAGTCTTAAACAGTCTCTAATTGTTCACAAGAATTGTCAGTATTATTGTTAAAATTTCCTAAACCTGCAAAACTATATTGATGGCTATGACTACTACAAAAACTAAAACTAGAGATACTTGATTTAATATATTCTGTACTGTTTAATACAATGTCTGTATCAGACTATATGAAATAGATACTCCCCTTTCTTCACATAATTACCAACTATTTGTTTTCCATTTTATATATGTAAGTAGCTTCTGAAACATCTTCAACATTGAAAATATTTTCTTCTAGATTCAAATCTCTGCCAACATATGAGCATGTTTTATTATTAATAATAATATCTACCCGATTGCAATATTAAGTTTTTTGTAGGGTATAATGCATATTTAGGATTTGAAATATTAGGGTTGTTCCAACCCAAGTAAATACCGTTTTTGTACCTAACGCAGCAAATTTGATATATATTACACAGACATATTATATTCACTAATCAGTAGGTCAACTGGGTTTGTATTGTACATGTACGGTTTTTGTGTTGGTTGGAACAGACCTATTGTGAATCGTTTTTAAAATATATTTACTAACTAAAATATTTCAAAAGTTGAAAAACCCTTATTTTGTAAAGTCTATTATATAATGTTGGTGCAATTCGGCCACCTGGAATTTCAATGTAGAATAGCCGATTAAAGTATTGAATGAGTATTAAGTTTTTATAATTATGATTTTGGAATAGGTACTTACCGATAACAAGTGTTGTTCCTCCATTATAACAAGAATTATAAATAAGTATAGAAACTGTAGCTAAGTAGGAACTAACGAGAACGAAGACCACTTTGTTCAAGAACTTTTGCTTGGGAAAAATGTGCTTCCTGCAAATAAAATGGTTGGCTTCCGGCTCCGGGGACCGTTTTTATATATAAGTAACGGGAAGACATGGAGACCCTATTTTCGGGATAGGGCAGATACGATACGTGAGGGGAACTGACGAAAATGAAGACCAGTTCATTCAAGTACTTCTTGCAAAAAATGTGCTTCCTGCAAATAAAATATAACACAAAACTGAAAACCATCCGCCATTTCATACTTGTCATTAGTTTCCACAGATAACTACTGTTTGCTGCGTTCGTCAGTTCCTCTTCTGTTTTCTTCTTTTTTTTATGTTACTGTGATGTTCAATATGAGATATTACTGAGAGTTTTATGAACTAACATTGTACTGACGTAATCGCAAGGAAGTTACTAAAAATTATTTCGAAAGATGTAAAAGTAACTGCAACAGGTGATCATCTTAGAAACATGTTAATTTGTAATATTACAGTAACGTTCTGTATGTCACTTTATTGAGTAGTATACAAAATAACATCGTATGAATGTTTCCTATGGGAAGTTGCTAAAAAGAAGTTCATAGGATGTGTATGTAACTGCGAATTCAAGTATGATTGTGTACATAAAAAATACGTTTTATTTACATGACAATGGATGTTAATAGAGTTGGTAATAAAATTAAGACATCTCGGAGATATCTTATTAATGTTTCAAATGAACATCACGAAAAGTCTCTAAAAAGAACATCACAACAAATACTTGTTATGTTTCTTGTTTAGTGGGCAGGCTCTTGGGTTCATGGAATAATATAAAATATTTTTAATTCATATTATAAGAACCAAAACAAATTTTTTTATTAATTAAAAAGTTTCAAACAAAAAATGAAATTCCTACTTTTCTTTTCTCTATAAATTTTTACGGGACGGTCCTGTACAATCTGTTTCGGGACCCCTCTACAGTTGTGATCTGTCTGATCAATGATACCAACTGCCAAAATGATAAAAGAAACAATCGTCTAGAAATGACATTCTCCAACAATGTAGTTAAATCTTTCAAATGAAAAACATTTAATAGGAAATCAAGAAAACAAATACATTATTCAAATACAAAATTTTTATAAAAAGAATAACTTATCTATGATGATCATTCATTCAAAACACATTTACTCAAATGGATTATTATTAAATTTAAGTACAACTATGCAACATTATATACATTAACTTTGGCGGATATGGCGATAAACAATGTCTGTGAAAATTCAAAGTTTGACTATTTACACACAACACAAGTGAGTTTATTTAACTTTTTTTGAAATGAAATAGTTTTTTCAATACCTGTTCACTTTGTGTCCAATTCACCTCGTTGATTCTTTTTGTAGATTACTTCCTGGGATACAGTACAGTTTTTCGTGTTTGGGTATGAACCAAATATGATATTATACTCCATTTACATCAAAATATTTTAGATGGGTTGGTGTCCATACTCCAATTATTTCTTAGATTTATCGTGGGAATATCCTTTCCACGATACAAAACTTCACTTGATTATATCGGATTATTTTGTCTATTTATCAGATTCATTTATAAATTCTATTGAATTATGGTAAAAATAATGTATTTCTTTCTATATTTACCATTCAGTAACGTCGTTTTCCTAGTTATTCAAAATTCTTTTCCAAAGATTTTGACTTTCACCCCCATTGATTGTTCAAAAAGAAATTCTACGTAGTTAATAGTGTAAATTATCAACAACCTTCCCCATTTTTCTTTATTTTTCAATATGCTTTCCGCTGATCAAAACATTTCAATTCTAATTCACCAATCAAATCGGTCATAAAAATTTTTGTAAATCTCATTTCAGGTTTCAAATTGTTTATTTATCCATTCCGTTTAATATTTTTAAATAATCAAATTTGATATACTACTTCCTTTTATATAGTTTCCAAAATATTCAAAAATTACAGTTATTTTTATTTTCATTTGATCTATTCAAAATGAAAATTCATTTCACAAATGTCAGACATTATAACTCTAATGTTTTTATTATATTGATTTTATTCCTTGACATATTCTATAATAATTTTCTAGTGTTTCCAAAATGTTTCTTACAATATTTAAATAGGATATTTTGAAACAAATCATAATCTTTTGACTTTTACTAAATAAAAATGAATTGTTACAATTTATATAAGGTGACGTTCTAAAATGTTCTCTTTCAATAGCTAGAATTCATGTTATCTCTAACATATGTGCATTTACAGGGTACATTGAGAATTTTCTTTATGTTTCTTCGGTTTGATTTATTACTTATTTTCTCTCATGAATGATTTTCCTTCCATAGATTATCTATATTACTGACGTTTTAAATGATAATTAAATTTTAAATTTTATATTTACATATAGTGTGTAGCATGTTCATTTCATATTATCGTATACAGAGTGTTGCAAGTTCTTTTCCATGTTAATATATATATATATATATATATATATATATATATATATATATATATATATATATATATATATATATATATAACCACGAATATTGGGGTAACGGCAAGTTAATTAACGAAAATTCTTCATACTGTTTTTCTTCTAAGCTTTCGGAAACGTTTATTTCCATTATAAAGGATAAGTAAATTGAGATTGTTATAAATTGGTAAATATAATTATATTTGAACTTTCTAAAAAAGTTTTTAATCATAAGTCATTTTGACAGATTCATGAATATAAACATTTTCTTTATATGCTAAAATTTTTTTGAAAACAAATAGGTTATATTTGTAATATAGGTTAATAGATATTAGTATATTCTTCTTTTATTATATAAAACTCAACCTCAAATTATTATAGATGTCATCTTAATAATTTCTTCACAAATTCATTTTATATAAAATTATTAAAAATATTAAAATCGTTTACCTAAAATAAAATTATTTTTGAAAATCATCATTTAGATAGTGTTAATTACGTATAAGAATTTGAAATTTAGTTATTTTTATTATCAATTGTTAGTAGATAATAATAAATATCACTCAGATTATTATGGTCACTTTTTTGTTAATAGTATTAGACTCTTGAAATATATGAGCCATTTCCAAGAAAACTCTTTTTTTGGTATTTGGTTGTATGTCCAAAATATTAACAGAATCAAAATCCATAAAGTGATCATTATCAATTACATGTTCAGCCAAGGCACATCTTTCAGGATGTAACTTACAATCGCTCTTATAGAGACTTATACGGCTCTTTAATTTCTGGCCAGTGTGTAACGATGTTACTTTTTAATGTTTTCATTTCCAGCAACCATGCAGTATAAATATCATTTTATTTAATAATTAAATCGCCTCTCTTTCGAAATTTACCTATGAATATTTATTTTTATATAAATGTACTGCTTTTGAGACATCCGGTATATCCTTTTGTCAAGTTCACTTAAACCAGTCTGCTAATGTGCGCGCATTTTCAAAATTTTAAGGAGGAGACTTCGTAAGTGGGGTAGGAGAATTTAATAAAAGGACGTAGCATACAGGTAAACGGGGCTTTTTCTTTCTGTTCCTGCTTAAAAATTTAATTGTGTTTACACCGAATACTGTGACTGGTTTTTTTTTTGTGAACCCGGTAAGTGGATATACATTTTTCTTTTCTCTGTAAATAGCTATTATCATCCAACGCTTAGCCGCTTTTATTTTTACGTTTGAATTCATAGTATTTGTGTACAATTCCGAAGTTAGAACATATAGAGTCACTTTCATCTGAATATTTAATCCCGCTCAACAAGCCGTTGTACTGTTAAAATTTAGTTTCTTTTGCATTTGCTTAGAAAAATCTCGTCTAGATTCGCTGCTGAGCAGGGATCAATTCGAGAGGCCTCTAAGGCAGTTTAACTTAAGGGATACGAAATAATCTCAGAAGTATTCGCTGCTGAGCAGGGGTACCCAAGAGAGGTTTTCGCATTCTGCTAGTAGTTTTCATTATCTGAGAATTTGATCTTGTACGATAGGCCATTGTGTTGATCAATAAAACCTAGTTTAGTTGAATCTAGTGAAATCGCTAAGAAATTCCGGTGGCTATTGGGATTAACCTAGCCGCCGAGACTAGTTAATTGATTATTTTCTTCCGCTTTATTTAAAAAGGTACACAAATACTAGGAACCGATATAGTACGCTCTGTTAGTGCAACCATAACGCTTTCTCTGTGCATTTTGACTTATTATTACTAGGAACTTTGTACTGTTTTCACCTGCTACGTACTAGTAGAATTCTGCACGTTATTTTCCGCCTCCGTTGTAAAATAGCTAGAATATTTATTGCTTGGTGTGAGTCCGCTTTTGGTTTGATTAGTAACGTAGATATTTAGTAGTAGATTTTGATATCTTTGCAATTTCTCATTTATGTAAAATTCAATTTCATTTGTGGAATTAAAATTGACAATTTCTCCAATAACGAGTAGTTTATTTTGATATTTTTGCAATGTCTCATTTATGTAAAATTAATTTTATTTGTGGAATTAAAATTAATAATTTCTCCAGTAGCGAGTAGTTTCATTTGTTTGATAGTGGTAAGCAATTAAAGCCTGTTTGCACACTACATATCCGGAAAGGTCCATAACAACAGACCCCTGGAATTACTGAACCTCCATCTGTGGCTACCTTGGTAACTCTCGACGCCGTATTTTTCGAGAGTTCGGTGGAGTAAATCACCCCAAAAATCTGGCGCCCGAGGAAAACTAGGAAGTACCGAAGCCGGGGGTGTCATAGTGACGTCCGTGACTCTTTTTGAGGAAAGAAAGCACGTCACAAGTGTGACCAATATATTTATTATCACAATTTTTGCATGGAATAGAATATATTACATTTGAAAGATTAAGAATTGAAGTTTTGTCTTTCAAATTAGTGAAATTAAACTTTATGGTTGAGCATGCTCATTGGCAATTCTAATGTTGTTCATTGGTTTAAAAATCCCACTCAACTGAGGTGTTATTTCTTTAATGTATGGTGAAGGTACATAATAATTTATATTATCTGATTGGTCGTTTCTAATATTAATGTCTGTAATGGCTATAGTTGGAGAATAATTGAATAGTATGTTTTTAACTAATTTATTTGGATAACCATTATCCAAAAATAGATGATATAAAATTTTTAAGTTTTTTTCATGAAAAATAGGATCTGATATTTTGGATTTATACCTAATTAGTCAGCAAAGATTATCTTCTATATATATATATATATATATATATATATTGAAGGACAAGGAAAATAAAATGCAACCTTGTCTCACACCAGCAGAAGTCGTGAAAGTATCTGAGAGGGTATTGTTGACCAGCACCGTCGCAGTTTTCGACCTATACAACTGTTGTAATAATTGCATCAGATGCTTCGGTGTTCTCATTTTTGCATAAATGTTACAGATCCTTAACCACGTTACCTTGTCAAAGACTTTCTTATAGTCTAAGAAGCACATAGCCATTTTAACAATAAACTCTTTGGCCTTTTCAACATATGTTCACGGGTTCCTTTTCCAGGATCGAATCCAGTCTGCTCGTCTGATATTTGTGGACGAAGGAAGCTCTTCAGCCTCTGGTTCAGTATAACGAACATGATTTTGCTAGCGCGAAGGATGAGGGCAATCGTGTGGTAATTCTAGCAGTCAAGAAGGGAGCCACTCTAATATAGAGGTAAGAAAGTGGAATGGCACCATTGTTCCGGCTACCTCCCAGTCGTCCAGATGTTCTGCCATAGGCTATGCACAACATATTTTCCTAATTCCCCCATGCTCTTCAGAAATTCGGTGGTAATGCCATCGTGTCTTGGTGCTGTCAGGTATCGTAGTTTCCTCATTGCTTGTTCCACTTCCTCCCTGAGTATTGCTGGTTCAAGTTCATCGCTCAAGTCAATTGGTATGGGCTGAAGATCATCTTGCAGAAGTTCCATGCAGTACGTCTGCCACATATCGGCAATGTCTTTTGCATCTGTGATTATATTGCCCAGGTTATCCCTGATGATTTGTGTCTGGTTCAGAATTCACGTGCCGAATATTTTACTTGATTATAGAGCACCGAATGGCGGTTTTTCGTCGCATGTTTTTCTAGTTCTATACATAATCTGTTTATGTGAGTATTCTTATCTCTTCTGTAGGATTGGTTTATGATACTACTTATAGTTTTCAGTATTTGTTCTTTTTCTGAATCTATCCCTGGCGCTCTAATATTACGTCGCTCTTTTACCAGAGCCATTGTTTAGTCTGCCATCCAATGCTGATGTTTTGATATGTTTGGATACACTTGACAATCATTCGTTGACATATTTATACAGTATTCAAAATTTGTTTATCACCAGTCAAAGGACATGATATGAGTAAAATCAATATGACTCTTTCTCCAGCCAGTTCAATACTTTATTTTACTTAAGTTAATGAATCGTCACTCTTCTTTTTCTTTCACTATCGCGCCACTAGCTGTTAAATAATCTCAGGAAAATTAAAACCATTCACTCCAGAAAAAGAATTCCTCACGATTCTTTATATTTCAACTATTTTTGCATAATAAAAGAAGATGGAGGAAGGACAGAGAGCAGCAATCAAGGGAAGGCGTCATTAAGGCTCGAAATGGAGCTTTATTAAATGGGACGCACAATAATAATTAGGGAATCCAATATGTACCGCAATTAGGCTAGCCCTTCAAATATTTAAGTCGAAACTTACCCGATATCTTACCACACTGAAGAAAATTTTTCCTTTAATAATGAAGGAATTTTTTTTCATGCCTTGGTTTATTCAAATCGTTAAATATTTATAATAACTGAATCGAATCCAAAATAAAAATATTTTATAATGAGAATATGATTGAAAGAATGAAATTATTCCTTCCCGATATCATACCACACAGAAGATTTTTTTTCCTTTAATGATGAAGGAATTTGTTTTTTTTTCATTGACTAGATATGATGCCTTGGTTTATTCAAATCGTTAAATATTTATAATAACTGAATCCATTCCACAGTGAAGAGATGTTATAATGAGATTATTATTGAAAGAATGAAATTATAACTTCCCGATATCTTACTACACTGGAAGAAATTTTTCCTTTGATAATGACGGAAATTGGGAGTTTTCTATTGATGAGATATAATGCCTTGGTTTTATGAAATCGTTAAATATTCATATTAACTACATTTTAAAAAGTGATTGAAAGAATGGAATTATTCACATAAAGTCAAAAATTGAGAGAAAAATGAAGGAGTCAGTCAAAACACGTAACAACTGAAAAGAATCGAAGTACTTTCAGATAAAGCTTAAGGTCTATCATGAAGTGCAGGATAGGCGCTTCTTGAAATAATATAGCTACGACAAGCATAATGTTCACATTTCCTTCCAAACCTACTAGTATAGCAACAATTCTCACTCTTCTTAGCATTTATAGAGTTAGATATCGCTTGTCTTAGGAATCATTCGAAGAATTTCCAATAATTTCTCATTATTCTTGAGGTTTCAATGGTAATCAAATGAGGACAGTTTCGGTTGTATCCACTATTAGAAGTTCACAACAAATTATGTGTTCCTAGAAGCATAAATCCTTTTTTTTCCAAGATCTAGCAAATATGAATGACATATTATACGAAGTATACATTACACCACTGAATGTTCGTTCACATTTTCGCTGATTGTAGCTATATTTCGGCGAAGGATTGGAAAATAGACTCAATAATGAGAACTGGTTATATAACTTTGGGGTATACAAAACCTAAAGAGAAAATCAAATGAAATGCTGTCAATTGTCGTTTTCTAAACCTCAAATCAATCAAAGATTCTGAACAACATCCTGATCCTAATTGTTCAACTGAATCTACGGCAAAAAGAAAAGTACTGGAACCTAGTGAATCCTTAGAAATTTCTTCAAAAAAAACTCAACCGAAAAAACAGTAAGAGTGATTCATAAATTGTGGCGTACGTTTTCTAAATATAGTAAGGGCTATTATGTTGAATTGTGAGAATATTTATAACTGTGATTTACTCGTCATTTTTCTTTTTTTTTTTTTTATTTAGAAAATAATAGTTGCATCCACCACTAGGGTTATTAGCAACATAACATAACAGTAACATGAAATAACATTTAGGCTGGTAACGTCACTATAACATACAATAATATTTGAATAGCATCATATCAAAGATAGGAATCAGTAATAAGCAACATGGTAACGAGCTTAGTAATTTACATTTTGTTGACTAAACCTATTTCAGAGAGGAATCCGATTGTGTTTTCAAAATTACAGTACACACCAAGAGTTGATTTTAAATCTGCACTTATACTGTACGTCCGGCGTTGTTCCGCGAACCTCGGACACTCGACCATGAAATGTTTAACTGACATTGGCACCTGACACATATCACAGATTTTGTCTTCTTCTCCTTTCAGCAAGTGTTCATGGGTATACTTTGTATGTCCAGTGCGCAAACGGGTGATTATTATTTGGTGTCTTCTTTGGCTAGGGATGTTTCTCCATGGTTTGATATCATCTTTAATTTCTTTAAGTTTCATTCCAGATTCTGCCCAGACAGATGACCAGTAGTTAGAGACCACATATTTTATATATTTTTTCAGATCAGTATACGGTACTCCCTCTTGCTTTTGAAAGATTGGTTCATTCATGGTTTCACGTGCAATTTTATCAACCCGCTCATTGCCAGAGATCCCAACATGTGACGGGACCCACATGAAGACCAATCGTCTGGATTTTTCCCTAATTGTGTGAACATACTCTTTGATGAGCCTTGTCAGGGGATGATCTGAATAAATGAGTTGTATACCTTGTAACGAGCTTAACGAATCTGTAAGAATTAAAGTATTGTGGATATCTTCATGAGCGGCGTATTTGATTGCTTGAAGGCTTGCGTCATTTTTCTTTATTGAGTAAATTTTTAACATTTAAGTTCATTTTAGGAGTAGATGTATTATTATTTTTAAGATATTTAATGGACCACAATACTCTTAATTAAATCTTGAATTTCAATCGTAATCTATTCTAAGATAGTTTATTCATGATAAAATATGGACCAGTTTATTAGAGATTTAGATTATGAACCGCATGACTCTCTCGAGGTATTTGACATAGGAGATTTGAGACACTCTACACAAACTGATACTTTTAATATTATACATCAAAATATACGGAGCATAAGGAAAAATCTTGATAAATTCAATGTAGTCCTAAGTAAAGCCGGAATTGATTTTGACATCATATTTCTCATTAAAACGTTTATCATTGAAGATGTACACTTTTTTGAAAATACTGATTATGACCTATTCTATAATGAAGCTAACCTGAACAAAAACGATAGAATATTAGCTTATGTAAGACAACTCTTAAATGTTCAAAACAAACAATAAAAATAGGTCTGTTTACTGCATTACAGATTACCATTGAATTAAAAAATAAAAAACAAATTACTGTGACGTGTATGTATCGCTCTCCTTCTACGAATGATGAATTATTTGTTGAAGCACTTGGTGTATATCTAAAACAAATAAACAATAATAATTCAGTGATGCACCACATATTCCTGGGGGATATCAATATAAATATAAAAAATAGTGATGATCGAACTGCATTTGATTATTTATACTTATTATATGAGTATAAGTTCGAATCAATGATTAATAAATATACGAGAATTCAGGGAAACTCAAAAAGTTGTATAGACCATATTTTTCTAAGAAGTGGTACATTTGATGATTTAAAATAAGATACTATTTTCGCCGTTGTCGAAACTAATGTAACCGATCACCAGGCAACTTTTTTAAGTATACCAGTTACAAAGAAATGGACTAAAAAATATGTCGGATATACAAAAAGTATTATAAATTATGATAGGCTGAATACTGATCTCGATAAATACATCTGGAATTATTATTATGAAATTCAGGATGTCGACCATAAAACAGATTTATTAATAAAAGTGTTACAGACTCACATTAATAAAAATACGGTGGTACTTAAACTCAAGAAAAAAGAAATTAAAAGACAAACGTTGATAACAGAGGGTTTGGTCAAATCTGTCAATCATAAAAATAAACTCTACCGTGAGTGCTTAAAACACCCCAATGATATAAATAAATTAAATAGCTATGTTGAATACCGTGATACACTTAATAAATTGATTAGAAAAGCAAAAAAAGATTACTTTAGAACGGCAATAATATATAGTCAAAGTAGTGCAAAAACTCTTTGGAATATTGTTAAAAATTCGAAACAAAACGAAAAACATTTAAACAAAATAATTACTCAAGATAATACCGTCACTTCTGATTCCAATAGAATTGGTAATTCTTTTATCCAGCATTTCACAGAAATTGGTGGAATATTATCAAGTAAAGTTCCCCCTTCTAATATTCGTGGAAAAAATAATATTATACAAAATTCCATCTTTCTCTCTCCAGTCACTGAAATAGAAGTCATTAATATTATGAATACTCTTAAAATTAAAAAAGCGCCTGGTGTTGATGGTATTAAGTGTGATGTAGTAAAAAAAATAGCAGCAAAAAAAGCTAAACCTGTGCTAGATCTTATTAACATAATTTTCAAAACTGGAAAATGCCCCTATCACTTTAAAGTCGGATTAATTGTACCTGTTCATACAGAATACGAATAATTACCGACCAATATCATTATTATCAACAATAGCCAAACTCTTTGAGAAAGCCTTGAAGGTTCGTTTAAAAGGTTTTCTTGATAAAAATTATGTATTATCAAATTGCGAATTTGGGTTTCGTAAGATTCTTTCAACAAATGATGCTATTATAAAACTTACAAACGAAATCTATAGACTTGTCGATTCCAAAAAACCTACTATATGTGTATTCCTAGATCTTGCCAAGGCTTTCGATACCGTATCACACACACAGCTGTTGGATACTTTGGCGACTGTGGGCGTACGCAGAGTGGCACGATGTTTTTAAGGATTATTTGTTTGAAAGAAAACAAATGGCACGAGTTAATAACGCGACTAGTGAACCTAGAACCATTAAGTATGGTTTTCCACAAGGAACGGTGTTGGGTCCCATTCTGTTTGATATTTATATTAACGATTTACTAGAAATGGATAGTGAGGGACAAGTAAGTAGCTTTGCAGATGATACCGCAATAATATATCATGGGGAGAGTTGGGAGGATCTAAAGTTGAAAGCAGAAGCGGATTTACAAAATATTATAGAATGGTTTAATTATAAACTTTTAACAGTGAATTACAAAAAACCTTTTTTGTTTCCTTCACAAGCTATAAGAGTTACTTACCATCGTACACCGAAATAAAAATTACTAATTCCCAGACACTGATAAAGCTAGCGAACAAAATAAAATATCTTGGAATCACAGTGGATTCTCATTTAAAATGGAACAATCATATAGATAGTATATCAAATAACTTACGATATCTCCTTTCCAAATTTAGGTACCTTAATACCATTCTAGATGTGCATTACCTAAGAATTATCTACTGTGCTCTTGTTGAATCGCGTATAAGATATGGAATACTTGGATGGGGTGGTGTTTTCACCAAACCTATTTAAATAAAATTTATGTGTTAAAAAAAAGAATTTTGAAAATTATGTATAATGAACCTCGCACTTACTACCCTTCTAAAACTCTTTACCAAGTTAGCAACGTGACGGGCCCAAGAAAAATACACATGTATTCAATTATAATATACATTTACAAAAATAAAAATATATTGAATTGACCAAGTCATCAATATCAGAGGCGACTTCGAGAAAACAGTGGAGTTTTAGTTGAAACAAGTAAGAAGACCATAGGGCAACGATGTCTTACTTACCTTGCCGGTAGGGTGTTTAACTTTCTACCTAACATATATAAAACATATTCAACTACATTGAATTCGGAACAGATGATAAAAAATAGATTCAAATTTTTTGTTAAAGGTTTAGAGCAGGAAGCGGTTCATAAATTAATAGATGTAAAAAATTAATTGTCTACATTATACAAATATAAGTAGTACTCGAATATTGTGGTCAAATTTTAGTCTCAATCTTGATTTTAATTTTTAGTTTTTAAGGAGAGCGTTTTCACCCATTTATGTTTTTATAATGTGTAAATGTACTGTGTCTGTAATACGATGGTAATTTTTTTTATTATTGTGAATCACTGAGCTAAACCCATCTTCAACCATTTACGGTCTTATAGGCTAAGTGAAGTTTCTTCATAATATTTACGAAATTGTTACTATAACCTATGTTAACATTTGATTGAATAAACAAATATTATTATCATTATTATTATTAATATTATTAAACCTGTGATTGGTTTAAATATTGGATTCTCCTTCATTTGGATAACATTCCGTTTTTTGCCATATTTTAACTATTTTTTTGATCATATGAATCAATCTATAAACAAACAGCACTCGATTTTATTAGGACTTTTCATAATAATATTTGAAAATAGTCGTCATCTACGGTCCTATCACCATAATCACTTATCTATCAAGGTATTATTGGACGTATTTATTAATATCTTGGAATTCGTATCTAATCCCTGAATATTGAATAATTTCTATCAGTAAACATTATTAAAACGTTATAAATTTCTCATTATTTTTCTGTGGATAGAAAGAGCCATCGTTATATTTTTTTCTTTGTAAAAGCATTCTTGGATATTATTATTACTCTTAGAGTATGCAGATTTTATAAATTAAATAGAGAGGGAATTCGGATCATTCGAATAATGATTTAAGGAATATTTCTTGTAAGGAAGTAGAATAGCCGTCATTATAAAAAACTGGAAGAACCAGAAAATAATATTGGGGTGAAATTGCAAATACAAGATATTTAGGCCAAGCTACAGAGATTTTTTCATGTAAAAAGTAGAAAAACAGCTGCGCCATTGTTTGGAGAATAGTTTCATAGGATATTGTGAAATGTTTTCCACTCGACTTTATTATTCATAACTTTGCTATTAACAAATTTATGCATTAAATCGCTTTTTTTAAGTTTTTTTACTTAGAAAATTAAAACTGTTAGGGTAATCGTGATCGTCAAAAGAGAAATTGTGAAGAATATAGGGTGTCCAGAAACTCTCCTGCCAAACGGAAACTACAGTTACTAGAGGTGATTGTAAGTCGATTAAGCTCAAATTACCTTAATCCTAAAATACTTCCTAAGGGAGATACGGCCTTTTGAAGAAGACGTCCTCATATGAGTTTTCTTCAAATTACTCAAAAATACTGTTACTTAAAATATTCAAACTTAGTATAATAAATAAATAGTTACAAACCAGTCGTTTGCTGCAAATACATTTTTTCCAGATCCATTACAAGCGTGTCAGTTGGGGGGACCAACAGGTATTTTTATTAAAAAAAAATTATTTTAAATTTTTTTATGTATCCGACACCGAATTTGGAAAATTCAAGATAATTTTCATAAAAAAATGTTCTCTTCTTTCAAATCGATATCATGAACCGTTTTCGAGAAAAATAAATTTAAACTTTTTGTGTTTCTTACATAAAATCATGTTGGATTATAATCTGTGATATCAAGTTGGCTTTGAAAAATCAACGAAATCTGACAAAGTGTTTAATTATTCTGATTCTAAACAGTTATTCTTGTTATTGTGTGTGAAAAGTAAAAAATAATAGCTAATTTTATCCAAATGGTTCATTTTTCGAATGAAGAATATGCTGATATGCATTTAGTTTATGGGGAAGTACAATGTAACGCTCGTACAGCAGAGCGAAGATATGTGGAAAAATTTCCAAACAGAAGGCATCCTGCTCGAGCAACATTTGTAGCCGTACAACAAAGATCAAGAGATAGTGGCTAAGTAGTACCTAAAAATACTGAAACTGGTAGTCGACCTGATGTGATAATGGAATACGAAGACGATATTATGAGGATAAATTGAAAAATTCTTAGCCTACTATAGAACCAAACAAAATTTCAATGTCAAAATATTTTATTACCCAACATATTCTCCTCTTAATTGGATACATTCATTACAGCGAACCTGCAACGTCTCTAGACCTTTCAAAAAAATGTTTCTTCTTGCTCTGCAAACTAGACCCCCATAGCTTCTATTGCCTTCTCGTTGAAAGAAAATTTACGACCTTTTAAACTTTTTGAGCAAAGAGATGATAGTCGGACGGAGCCAAATCTGGTAAATAAAAGGAGGGTGTTCTAGTAATTCAAACCGTAAATCACGAATTTTTTGCATGGCAACATGAGATTTGTGCGCAGGGGCGTTGTCCTGCAAAAACAAAACATCTTTGGATAGCTTTACGCGTCTTTTCTCTTTCATTTTTTCCCGTAGAGTGGTCAGTAATGTCGAATAGTAATCTCCAGTTATTGTTCTACCCTTATCCAAAAAATCAATCATGATTACTCCAAGGAAATCCCAAAAAACTGAAGCAAGAACTTTTCCAGCAGATTTTTAGGCACGAAACTTCTTAGGTCTTTTAGAACCAGAGTGTCGCAATTCCATCGATTGTAGCTTTGTTTCTAGATCGTAGAAATGTACCCAAGTCTCATCCATATAAACAATTCGGTTTAAGAAGTCTATATCGTTTTCAAATCGAGCACAGGTCGAACGCGATGCTTCTACTCTTGCACGCTTTTGGTCAACATTCGAACATTTGGGGATCCATTTTGCAGCAATTTTTCTCATGTCCAAATTGACGTGAACTATATGATGAACGCGCTCGTATGAAATATTCAGTGCTTCAGATATCCGTTTTAGCCCAATTCGACGTTCTGATAAAATCATGTCATGAACTGCATCGATATTTTCGGGTACTGACACATAAACTGGCCTTTCCGATCGGTCATCATTTTCAATGGAAGTTTACCTCTTTTGAAGCTTGCAGTCCAATTTTTCACGGTCACATACGAAGGACATTGATCACCAAGGGTATTAAGCATATCTTCGTAAATCTGCTTACCTCTTAAACCTTTTAAATACAGGTACTTAATGATACTCCAATTTTTCGATTTTCACAATTTCGGTGGACATCTTTTTCCTTTTAATTTGTTGCGTAACTTTGCACTCACACTTCTAATAAGTTATTGTTCGTTGGTATGGTAACGCAATATTTTGTTTATGCATGGAAGTGGTCTAGGCTTACTAGATATGAATACATCCTCGTATGATTGAAATCAAAAATAATCCTGAAGTTAGCATCAGAAGACTGGTATGTATCCTGGCATTTGGAAGTCTTCCATATGGAATATTATTCATAATCGGTAATCGGTAATCAACTTCTGGGATCCGTAGAGCTTCCTAGTCGTTTAACAGGACAAGAATATCTTAATTTACCACAAAATGTTTTACCTGATTCAATAGATGAGGTTCCCCTGATGATTCGAAATAATTTATGGTTCATGCACGACGGCTGCCCAGCTCATTTCAGGAGAGAGGTTCGTCAATATCTCGACAATAACTATTACGATAAATGGATTGGAAGGAGTGGTCCAGTTAATTGGCCCCCAAGAAATTCAGATTAAAACCCCTGCGATTTCTGTATTTGGGGTTATTTAAAATCATTAGTCTATGCTGTTCCAATAGAAACCCGTGGCAAAGAATTCAAAACGCTTGTAATGAAATTAGAAATAATGCAGGAATTCTTGCAAAAATTAGACGATCTTTAGAGAACAGAATAATTTTGTGTATTGAGACAAATGGTCGTTATATAGAGCAACTGTTGTAAAATTAATTCTCTTATTTCTGTTGGTAATTATCTCTAACTTCGTTTTTTTTAATGTTGATTGTTGTTTTATACCCTCACGAAATAACATTAATTTAAAATTTCCGAAACAATGTAAGCAATTCAATATTTACGACTTTGGTTACCAGTATCTGTACAATTTGTTGATTTTTTAAAGCCAACTTGATATTACAGATTATAATCCAATATGATTTTCTGTAAGAAGCACAAAAAAATAAAATTTATTTTTCTCGAAAACGGTTCATGATATCGATTTGAAGGAAGAGAACAGTTTCCATGGAAATTATCTTTACTTTTCCAAATTCGGTGTCGGATACATAAAAAACTTAAAAATAAAAAAAATTAATATAAATACCTGTGGTCCCCCCAACTGACACGCTTGTAATGGATCTGGATAAATATTATTTACAGCGAACGACTGGTTTGTAACTGTTCATTGATTATACCAAGTTTAAATATTTTAAGTATCGGTATTTTAGAGTAATTTGAAGAAAATTCATATGAGGACGTCTTCTTCAATGAGCTGTAGCTCCCTTAGGAAGCATTTTCGGATTGAGGTAACTTGAGCTGAATAGACTTAAATTCGGCTCTAGTAACTGTAGTTTCCGTTTGGCAGGAGAGTTTCTAGACACTTTGTATATTTACGAAGAAAATGAGTGGCCGAACAACTCAATCGGACCGTTAGTTTAGGAAAAAATCGGGAAAAACCGGCCAAAGGGCAGTAAGGGCAGTTTTTTTTTAAAATTCATCTGTTATTTCATGAGTTGTATCGTAGATCTCCCGGCCAGTATTAGTTATTAATATAAATATTATATGGGCAAAATGCAAAATTATAAGTGATGCCATCTAGCGGAAATTATCTGAACCAGTAATTTTTTTCATTCAAAAGAAAAAAAGTCTCAACTATTTTACGAGGAAATGAGAAAGTTTTTAATTTGAATCAGAGCGTCAGCTATACTAGCACCGCCCTACCACTCTCCCATTATCTAAGCACTTACTTAAGTAGCTTGGTGCCAAGCATATGTGAAAAATTTATAAGTGATGCCATCTAGTGGAAATTGTCTGAACTACTAATTTTTTTCATTTAAAAGAAGAAAAATCTCAACTCTTTTACGTGGAAATGAGAAAGTTTTTAATTTGAAACAGGGCGCCAGCTATATTAGTTTGCACTGTCCGATGCATAGATTTCGATCTACGGCCATTTAAATTTTTTATTATGCAATTTTCCGGCAGGCCTCATTGCGACAGGTGGTCCGATTAGAATATACAAAAACAATTTGGAAAGTAAAATTTCCATACCTCATAACGTTCATCTTGGTTTTGCGATATTCTTATTTGTTGCTGAGATGTTCAAATCAAATGATAATGAAATACGCGCAATAGTAACAATTTAACAATTAATCAAATGATATACAGTACCTCGATTAATCGAAAATGTATCGATTTAATCTTATATTGGTCTACTTGAAAATGACATACGTTGATATAACCACAAAATTATTTAATGTAATTAAAGTACAGGTGCAGTTTTCTAAAAATACTTCATTTTATGAGGTATTTTTTATAATTTAGACGAACTTTTATTTAAAAATATTTGAGTTATGTCCACACCTAAAAGTATAGTTAGGTTTCATTTGATTATTCGTTGAATGGGATGGGATAATCGATTATCCTTCTATTTCAATTAATCGCTGCCATCTCTACATGTATTATAACAGAAGAATAATATGGAAGTATCTATCATAACGGATTTAAAATCAAATTTACTGTCTCTATCCTTATTTTGTGGAATCTACTTATATTACTGTTTTGAATGAAAATAACTGTTTCTAGATAATTCCACAATATATTTAATATATTTATGGAATGTTAAAAATTCTAAGAAATTTGACGATGATATTTAATATCGAAACAATTGTCAAATTTCTTAGAATTTTCAATATATTGTGGAATTATCTAGAAACAGTTGGTTTCATTTAAAACAGGATTTGAAATCTATTAATGAGATTAATAGTAGGGTAAATTTGGGATATGTGCCCTACCTTAATTGATGCCACTATATCATTGAATATATGGACAACTACTGACTGGATTATGTTATGATTGCAAAGAATTGCTGTTCACAACAAATTGAAATTGTAAACAGGTTAGTTGAGTGGAAAAACGACTGAAAAACATAGTTGAAATATTTTACAAAGTGGGATTTATGCCCCATGAGTTGAGGATTAATGCCCCTCATAGGGATATATGCCCTGGACACAGTTCAGTTAGAGAATACAATTTTTTCCTTCGATGATAGATACTAAATCAACTGTTGATGAAAAATCGAGGGTCAAGATATCAACATATATTTTTGAATATTTCGAACAGCACTTAATCTATTAAAAATCGATAGTTTTTTCAAAATTTTTCATTTTATTCTGTCTCTTCTTCAATCGACGACAGTTATTGCAACTGTTGCCATACATGGTACAGGTTTCGTGCAACCATTTTTTGCAGTCGATACAATGAATCCAGTCCACAGGTTATTTTGTGTCATAGTAGTTTTCCAAACATTCTACGCAATCTGCATCATTATCACGTTGAACTTCACCTGATGAGCTGTCATCATTTTTTTAAGAGTTTGATTCGTTAAGTATCAGAGTTTTTATTAATTTCCTTTTTTTACCATTTCGGCTCTACTCGAACATGTAGGTACGTTCTCTTCATCTTTTTCTCCTTTTCTCTTCATCTTCGACCCTTCAGATGATAGGATTTTTGCTGATTGTTTCCTTGCATTTTTTTTGTTACAAATTATTTGCAATGTAGCAATTTCATGCAAATATTTAGATGGTGTAATAAATGCGAATAACAAAAAGATAAATTTATTGTAGAAAATTTCAGAACACACGGTAAAACATATTTTATTTTAAATCAAAATAAAAAACTGGAATGCGACCCACATTTTGTTTAGAAAAATAATACGAAGTCAAAACAGATTAAAACAAATAAAACATTTTACTGGGTCAAAGCAAAATAATTGTTTTGAATACAATTATTTCGATAACGAAAATTAGCACGCTTCAAAACACAAAAAGTTGATTTTGCAATTCGACAAAAAACCCCAAACCTAATTCGGGGGAAAAGCAAAAACGAGGTGCAAAGAGCGGCAGCAGGGAGTGCGGGTCGAAAACGCGAAGGGAAAAGCCCTTTCCTTGTCACGGTGACGGTAGTAGTTTCTATAGTGTTAGCAATATCAGAGGTAAAGTTCTCTCCGTTGTGTCAGGGCGTAATAGGGATACTGAGATATCCTTGACGAAGAATAAGCAGTATCCAGGCCAGAGAACGGAAGTTTTCCAACGCCGTAAGTTTTTGAACAAAATTGAGATTTGAACGTTTTTTTTTCATTTTTGAGACATTTATTCGTTATTATTTGGGCTGGATTCTGAACTTGGGAGTTATAATTCAATTGCTATACATAGGGAGTAGCGATAACCAATATATTTAGTTGATTTTCTGAACTTTCAAGGGGACTGGACATATCTGGTCGTTGTCAGTTAAACATTGCATGTCCAGGCTCACAAATTTAGGGAGCACAGCTCGTTCTGTAATATATATAATTTACCGTGTGTGCTGATATAACCAAATTTTGCAGAGTTTCGCCAACCTGACAAGAGTTAGGTTTCTTTTAATTAGTAGTTATTATTTTGTTGCGCCACATAATTCGCTTCCACCTCGTAGGTAGGGCGGAGATAGAAATTTACGCGAGGTTAATTTGTACATGGTATCAAAAAGGCCGGAGCGTATGATTTTCCGTTTTTCTTAGGTTTCAGCGAACTTGCGCTGATAAATAATATAATAAAAAAAAATTGTTATCTTTTGGAATTTCGCAACTTGAAACGCCAGTGTCGATAAATATTTTATTGTTCTTAGCTCAGCAATATTTTATACGAATAAATTTCGCTTTCATTTTCTCAAGGTCAATGGCAAAAAAACCAACGTAAGTTAGAATAATATTTCGGTTAAAAGGTAAATACATATAATATTTTATTTATCGTCTCGACACCGGTGAATAGCAAATTTAGGAAAAAAGAAACCATACGCCTCTCATGCACTTTGGAAATACCAAAACGATGAGGGGGTAGTTTAGTTGTTCTATCGCAAAGCGAGGGCTCTGTCATAACTTTGTTTTTGTGGAATAGTTATATGTTATACAGGGGTAGGTTAGGATGCACAATTTATAGATTGATGTATAGGTAGGCTTATACCAGGGGACTTTATTTATTTGGGTAATATCGGGATTTTGTGTTATATTTACATATATTTATATACTCAGAGAATTGTTAATTATATTCTCTTTTATACAACGTTGTGGTTCCACCATATTTTATTTATCATCCCTACCCCGTAATTCCCCCCTAGAGAGTATAACAACCTTGAATGTGAGACAGAACTGGGAGAGCAATCCTGTCCTGGCAAAGGAGTATCAAACCGTTTTAAGACCAGGCATGCCCAGCTCAAATCGGACTGGATTTGCCTTACATGCTCAGCCGCACATTGGAGAAAGAAATTGGTGACTCGAATGGTCGGGATCAATATACCGAAAAAAGGTCTAGAAATTTATTACAGTGGTGACAGCGTTTCTTTTATTAATAACCAGTTAAGTGAAGGAGGTATAGGTCAGCAGCATAGTGTAGTGTTAGTGTTACACTGGTGACAGCTCTATTGAAGGAGGTTCCATTACAATGGTGTTTCATCCGTATATCCTGATATTTGGTTGTGCACTGGTGAATTACGGCTCTTCATCTGAGACTGTGAGTCCGATTTGGAACAACTTGCAACTTCCTTGGTGTCAGGAATTGGAGATTCATCATGCATAGAACTATTATTTTTGTCAATATTTTCTATGTCCGCTACTGTACTAGATTCTAGAACAAGCAAATCCTCGAATTCGAACACGTAGTTATGATTATCTAGAAGGAAATTTTCATCTAGTATCAACTGATTTTTCTCCAATTCTTCATCGGGTTCTTTTTCAGGTTCTACAAATGGTTCTTTGACTTCTTCTTTAGACTGAGAATGGTCAGAAATTTGAAAGAAATAGTCAGGTATTGCATTCTTATTGGATGGGTAGATTCCACTAGCCATGAATTCAGAAGTAGCATCAGTTATAGTTGCAGCTATATTCCAAGCAGGGCCGATTAGTTTTCCGATAATGAATAATGATCCTGTTAATATTCTTATCCTTACTCTGGAAAATGTAAGAATCAGATTCCCTCTTAAAAAAAGATTTAAGAGGTTTGAAGAATGATCTATCGAGTGGTATGACTTGGGCGACATAACAAAATAATTTAATTTTCCAGCATGGCGAAATTGTTGCAATGAGATGCATGACCATCAAGTATGAAGATAACTGGGCCATCTGGTTTCCTAGGAGCGAAAAGTTCCTTTAACCATTTGAAAAATAATTCTGAATTAATGAAAGAAGACTGGTTATTCATGTAGAGATCAGATCCAGCAGGCATTCTGTCCAAGGTCATCAGATTTTTTCGAACCCCTCTTAGAATCAGAACTGGTGGTAAAAAAGTTCCTTCAGCACTTGCGCATGCTATCAAGGATACGTTTTCTCCCCTTGCTTTGGAAGTGAGAACATGAACACATTTGCTTCCTTTCATAGCCACTACTTTATCTGGTTTATTATTTATTTGTATGCCACTCTCATCCATATTGAAGATGGCCCATGATTTCTGCACCAGGTCATAGTTCTTCAGAGTTCTTTTCCACAATTCGTAAAACTCATCAACTTCTGCTCTATTCATTCCTTTTGCTCTGGCAAGTGATAATCCTTCACTTTTTTTATGGTAAGTTCCGGGTGCCTTTCGATAAATGAATAAAACCAATGCATCCCTGCTTTTTCTGTTATTTCGCCTCGCTGTGAGAATACGTTTCGTAGACGTGATTTCTTAGCAAAACTGAAAGCAATTGATCTGACAGTTGGTCTTGTAGGAACGAATCCTGTCTGCTGTCATCTTTCAATATGATTTATTAAACGAATTTCGTTTCATATTCGAAGAGCAGGAGGCTTTCCTAGGGGAACTTTTTTGGAGTTATCACAAGCCAATCTTCTGCTGAGAGTTCTAGAAGGTATACTAAATCTCCTACTAGATTCATTGATGCCCATATTTCCAGATTTCACATTTTCGATACCTTCCCTCAAGCTCTGTTCAAACCACAAAACACGTGGTTTGATATTCTGCTTTCTAATATATTTTCTTGACATCTGAAAAAATTGAGTCATTAGTAGGGAATTGTCTCAGATTAACAAATAAAATAGATATGTTTGTTTTGATTTTTTCCTGTCCCAAACATTGAGTCAGATTCTAAGCTAACTTGCGGACACTTCCACTCCTTTGCCATATTTACAAATTCTCTTTAGTTGCAGGAAAAATAAAATTAGACATTTAATTGAAAATGTGTTAAAAAGTTATGCAAATAATAAAATTCATACTAATTTATGCATTTGAGTCGCTGCTTTTAAAATACTAGAATTTTATTTAATAAAGGCATACATATTCTTATATAAATTTTAAACAAGTATTTGTTGTATCCTTAGATACCTTTATAGTTGTAACTAAAAGTGGCAACATTACACAAAATTTCAGTAACTGATTAATGTGTCAACAGTAATATGTTTAGTAGTTTTGTCCTTGTTTAATTACCATATAAAGAGATATGCAAATATTGTCAGAGTGTGATCGACAATCATTTCCAATTCGCCATAGTATTGTAGTAAATATTGTCAAACTTGGTTTGTTTATACTAGCGCCAATACGACTACAGAGTAAACATTTAGTTCTTTAGTTTTTTTTTATGTGTTTTCAAGACTTCTACTGACAAAATAAACTTTTAAGTCAATTAATTTAATGTTTTTGGATTATCATGGTTCGTCGGTACCAAGTTTGTGAGGAAAACAGCCGAAATGACGAAGGCCATGTATCTACAATACCATCCCCACTTTTTGTAATTCATTCATTATTTCACTACTGGCGTTTAGAATTGTTGGCCGCAAAAATAAACGTGATTATGAATGAATAGCCCTCTCTATGTTTATTATTACTCGAAGGGATTCGTTTCAAATTGAAGGGCATATATCCTCTGCTTTACTGGATCATAAATCTTTCGAGTGTTATTTCGTATGGGATATATGCCCTAGCGAATTTTCTTAATATAATTTATCTATTGACGGTCCTGACCGTTGTTGGGTTACTACCTGAAAGCGATCAGCTCCTAAGTGTATAGCGAATTGTGCGAGTATAAAATCGAATAAATTCAATCCAAAGTCATAATCTACCTTAGTTAATTACAACAAATAAAATACGTAAGTACTATTTACAACTGAATTAGAATAGTATATAGAAGTAATAAGACGAAATTTCATCAACAAACCAGCCGCTTATCAAAAGGAATTCCATTATCCACTTTTTACTTCTGACTCTGTCTCAGTAGACAGGGTCGGACCTGCACATGGTAGTGCAGAAGCAGAAAATAGTTTTAAAAGTTACTTAATTTCAAAATTATATCATGAATAATAACTCTAAGAGCAATTTACAACAACCCGGACTGTCGTATTCAAGTGTATTGGGACAAAGTCAACAACCAAAGTACCCGCCAAAAGAACAAGCTATTATTTTTCCGTCAATAACAGGAATCAAATGCCAAGAAAACTTGTATCAAGTCGGTCCACTTATCTCACCTAAAAATTTACTATATGCTTCACGCATGGCTAATGACAGAATATGTATATATTTATCATCGAAACAGATTGTAGACAAATTTTTGAAAGAGTATGGAGGAGAAATTACTATTAATGGCCAACAAATCAAAGCTCGTAGGATGATTACTCCAGCAGAAAGACTTGTAATTTCAAATGTTTGCCCTTCAATCCCAAACGAAATTATCCAAGAAGCCTTAGAAAATATTGGACTAAAACTAATGTCAAATATAACATTCCTAAGAATTGGTGTAACTGATCCCGCGTACAGCCATATACTCAGTTTCCGACGTCAAGTATATATTGATCCACCAAATAACCTCACAGTACCAGACAGTCTCCTTATACCATTCGAAACAATCAGTTATCGTATTTTTCTCAACATGGATGGGCAAGGTTGTTATAAATGCAAACAACCAGGTCACACTGCATACAACTGTACCTCTTCCAGCCAAGTTGATAATACTCCTAACATGCCACTACACTCCCAATCAAATATAAGCGGCAGCAACATCACTACGTCTTCACCCCAAGTTCAAGCTAACGTTACTACTCCTACACCACCAGAGAAAATCAATATTACTCCTCCTACACTCCAACCTATATCCATCAACAACACACCCGAACTTGAAACAAACCAAATAGACATAATAAATAATGATCACACAGAAACCAACAAAAGAAAAATCAATGAAATTGAAAGTCCCCCAATACCAGATAACACCACTGAAGAGGAAACAACTTTTAAAACACCTAAAGAAAAAAAACCTAAGAAAGTTGGGCTTGACGAAATAATGAAAATGATGGAACCGGCCAAAAATTTCATTGAGGAACACGCAGACGAACTGATATTAAATTATGATCAACTGACAGATTTGATTACCAATATTCATGGTTCTAGTGATCCAATCAGTACCATAAGAAATTATACCTCAGATTTTGAGTCTCTTATTAATATGCTGGAAAAAGTGTACCCCCAAATTACGAACAAATCCCTAAAAATCCGCTTAACCAAGATAAGAAAACGATTACGACAATACATATCAGAAGGCCCCATTGACTCGGGAAGTGAGTCGTCGACACAATCATCATATTAGAAATGGACATACTTCAATGGAATTTAAATGGTTATTACATACACTATGAAATGCTCAAACAACTATTGTCTAAGTACAAACCAAATTCTATTTGTTTACAGGAAACACATTTTAAAGACAGTAATGTACATAACTTGAAAAACTATAACATATACTATAAAAACAGACCCACTGGAGAGAGGAGCTGGGGGGGTGTTGCCACATACGTTAAAGATAATATCCAATCAAATAAAATTGACATAATCTCAGATCTAGAAGCTGTTGCGGTTACTGTTTTCTATCCATCTAAAATAAATATTTGTAATATTTACAATCCTTCCAATATTATTCTCAATAAAAATGATTTGGTGAACTTGATTGAACAAATACCTCAACCTCGTATAATTGTCGGAGACTTCAACGGTCACAATTTATTGTGGGGATCGGAGAAACAAGACGATAGAGGTAATCTTATTGAGGAAATTATGAATGACTACAACCTCACTCTGCTTAATAATGGATCTAACACAAGATTCAACTCATACAATGGGACATCGTCTGCTATAGACTTGGCAATATGTGATGTCGCTATTACTCCTCTCTTAAACTGGGAGGTGATGCCATATCTCTATGACAGCGATCACTTCCCAATAATAATTTCTGACATTAGAACCGGCGCAGAAAATAGCAAACCTTCACAAAAATGGCGTCTTAACAATGCAAACTGGAATCAATTTTTCCTAAATATTGAAACATTACTTTCTCAATACAAAATAACAGAAGATATCGACGAAACAGTCAATGAATCTACCAAAATAATTGAACAAGCCGCCAAAGACAGTATTGGGATGACAGAAACCATCAGAAGCCACAATCCGGTACCCTGGTGGAATGACGAATGTCGTCAGGCAATAAAAGCAAGTAAAGCAGCATTTAATCGCTACAAAAAATACAAGACTCCTGAAAATCTAGCAAGTTTTAAGAACCTTAGAGCTAAGACAAGATATACGCTAAAAAAAGTAGAAAAGAGTGCTGGAAGACTTACGTACAAAATATAAATAGTTCAACTAATATTAGCACTATCTGGAAAAAAAGGCAAATATCGGGATACAACTTATATCAGAAAATTGCTGCCTTAGAAGATAACGGACAAATCATTAGCAATCCAAAACAAATTGCTGATTTACTAGCCAGCAATTACGAGAAACAATCTAGCGATGCTACTTTCGAAGAAAATTTCCTGGAAAATAATGAAACCAGTCTACGCAACTTTCACATTAACAATATAGACACGGACATCAACAAGCCCCTCCTAAAGAGCGAGTTTGACGAAGCACTTACTTCTTTTGATGATTGCAGCCCAGGGCCAGACAACGTGCATATAAGCTTTCTGCAACACTTCCCAGAAACAGCTAAAGCAACACTGTTAAAAATATTTAATCAAATATGGACAAAACATACGTTCCCAAAAAAATGGTCACAAGGAATAATTATACCCATTCAGAAGACAGGGAAAAATAAATTATTAGTCGATTCTTATAGACCCATATCCCTAACTTGCACCATGTGCAAATTACTAGAAAAAATAATCAATAACAGACTTGTTTGGGAGTTAGAACGAAGAAAATTGATAATACCAGAACAGAGTGGATTTAGAAAACACAAAAGCACAATCGATAACATCATCGACTTAGAAAGCGACATACATGAGGCTTTAGCACACAATCAGAAATGTATAGCTGTATTTTTTGACATAAACAAAGCATTCGATACAGCATGGAAACCTAACATAGTAAAAACCTTGCAAGAGTGGAATATAGGCGGAAACATGCAGGCTTTTATTTACAATTTTCTAAATAATAGAAGTTTCCAAGTTAGGATAAACGGCTCGATCTCCGATCTAAAAATACAACAACATGGAACACCACAGGGATCAGTAATCAGCCCAACTTTATTCCTTATAGCTATAAATATCATCACAACTAATATACAGAAACCAATAAAAGTCCGACTGTATGCGGATGATCTGGTAATGTACATAAAAAGTAAAAATCTAACAACAATGAAATCGATTCTACAATCACACATAAACATACTTGAAAAATGGTCTAAGGACTCCTGTTTTCATTTCTCTGCAGAGAAAACCGAATATATAATGTTCTCCAGGAGAGAAGTAGGCCAAAAGCCACTACTTGAACTAAATGGTAGTCCCCTCAGGTATGTTTCAAAAATCACATTTCTGGGAATGATCTTCGATTCGCAACTAAATTGGGATAAACACATTAAGAATCTAGTCGTTAGATGCCAGAATGGACTAAATCTATTAAAAGTCCTCGCAAACAGAGAGTGGGGATCTGATCGAGAAACTTTACTCCTAATCTACAGACATCTTATTAGATCCAAGATCGATTATGGATCCATCGCCTACGCCTCCGCTAAAAAACGCATATTAAAACGTTTAGATGTCATAGCAAACCAAGCATTGCGCATCATTTCTGGTGCTTACAGAACATCCCCTATCGAAAGCTTACAAGTAGAGCTAGGAGAGCAATCACTAGATAAAAGAAGGCAATACCTGACACTGTCATATGCCAGTACTATAATGGGCAACCAAGAACATCCAAACTACAATAACACAGTTACAAATAGATATCAAAACACCTACGATTCCAGGAAAAGAGTCGACTACCCCTTCTATCAAAGAGTTTCCAAATATATCATACAACTAGACATGCAGATACCTTCCATACTAGAAGCAAATGTTGATATACCACCGCCATGGCTTATTAAAATTCCGAGCATAGACACCAGCTTAACCAACTTTAACAAGGCAGAAACTCCAGCCTCTATAATATATCAGAAGTTTCACACGAAACTTTCCATGTATTCTAACTTTCATAAAATATATACTGATGCGTCCAAAACCCCAAATGGAGTTGGAGCTGCTGTTATCACTTCCTATAAACCACCTTTGAAATATAAATTACCCGACGTAAGTTCTGTGTATACAGGAGAAATATATGCTATCCTACAAGCTTTAATCGAAATTCAATCGTCAAACCTGCAAAAAACTGTAATAATAACAGACTCCTTAAGTGCCCTAAGTACCTTGAAAAATATTTACACTAACAACCCTTTTGAACTTCAAATCAAGACTCAACTGCATCTACTACAAAATAACAACTTGGATGTCAGATTCTTATGGGTGCCCTCTCATCAAGGAATACAAGGAAACGAAGATGCTGACAAACATGCAAAAGACGCTACAGTATGCAGAGATGTACGTATAGTGAACAGTGCGGTTTACAGTGACGTGAAAACCTACATCAAAATGAAAATTAATTCTCGGTGGCAATCGGAGTGGCAAGGATCACTCCAAAAATTGAGACAAATAAAGGAAAGTGTCAAACAGTGGCCGCGAATGTGCAGTAACCGCTCAAAACAGGTCGTAATAACCAGACTAAGAATAGGTCACACTAAACTTACGCATGAATATTTAATTCGTAAAACTGATAAACCTATGTGTATAATTTGTAACCGTGAACTAAATGTAAAACATATACTATTAGAATGTTCATTATACACATCGCAAAGACAACAATGTAATTTTCCAAATGACATGAATACCTTGCTAGGAAAGGATTGCGATGTGGATAATATTTATAAATATCTGTCAAATACCTCTCTACTCTATAAGCTGTGATTATATTATTAAAGCCATCGCTAATAACCAACTTGGTTGATGCGAGAAACAAAAAAAAAATTATCTATTCTACTAATTCTAACCTATAAAACCAATTCCCAACTTATATCCACATTGGAGACGAAAGATCCGGTAGATAGTATGTTGTAATTCTTCAGAAAACTAATATTTTAGTAGTCATGCATGATCAGAATTTAGTAAGACCTTACCTTACTAATTGTTTCCAGTGATATTTTTCTAAATCGTAATCGAGCGTTGACTAACGATGGATATCGCACAACAGGGGTGGGATTTTCGAGCTTGTGCGATGCGCTGTCGCATGCTCTTTCGCACGAAATTCAAAGAACATGTATTTTCGAATCTCCGTGTACGAGACAATCTGTCGTATACGATATGACATCGGTTGATCTAAGGTAGTCGATGTTTGCTGTCGTGTACGACGGTAATTTTGTATGTGTCACATGATATTTTTCGGTGTGAGACTATTTTTGTTACTGTCTTAAATGAGTAGATTCCACAAAGTAAGGGTGGAGACAGTAAATTTCACTATTTTTGTATTTTTGTCATGAATCATTTTTATCCTTAGTTTTTGTCTATATTATAATAGTCCATAGGTACCATAATGAATTTTTAAGATCCAGGAATTCCATTTAATATGCTAGTTATTTCCAGCCAATGTTTTTCTGCGTCTTTAAATGAAAAATCTTTTGAAAGTTTGCCACTATGTAAATGTGGGTGTTGCTGAACATAATATCAATCATAATTTTTTTGTTCTTCTGTCATTCCTGACATTTTTGGATAAAACGTAATTTATACCTATTCTCTGAATTATTGTAACACGACAGTAACACCCAAGACAACAACTATAGTCTATTTTATCAAATAAACATCAACCACTACCAAACCGCTATGCATTTCATTTCAACAAGAGATTATATCTTTGACATCTACTGTGTTGCCACGTTAAAAATTTGGCATTCGAAATAAGCGATCGGTCAAAGTCCAAAATACAACATTTATAAATCATTCGATGCGGCCGTCGCATGCGGTTAGTCGTGTACGATGACCGTCGATAGATTTCGAAAATCGCACCCCAGATCACCCACACTGCCGCGAGAACGAAGAAAGAGCGACCATATGCGTATGTTCTGCGAACTACGTGCTCGGGGCACATATCATCCTAGTGCATATATCCTACATTTAGTAGCAAAAGTATTGATGGCTATTAGTTTCGAGGATTGTAATTGTATATTAATATAATAATTCATTACCTATGTTGAATTTATTTGGAAGTAATTAAAAATACTCACAGATTTTCTCTGTACAGTTGGTACAATTGTCAAGTTTGCCTTTTCATACAATTTTAAAGTATAAATTGATAAGAATAGTAATATGAAAGAGTGAAAATCCATGAATTGGAGTCTTCTCATGAAGTACTAGCACAATTCCAAACTTGAGAAGTCCTACTTTCAACACTAAAATCGATAATTCTTATCAGTTCAGACTCCAACTACGAACCTAACCAAATTATATTATATTATGAGGACATATTATCGAGGCTTTCAAATGACCAAAATGTGTTATTTTTCAAAAATTTCAAAGAAAATATTTTGACAATGATAAATATTTGTGGTAGAACTTCTGAGTTCAAAACTGCATTTTTAAAATTATACTGGGGTGAAATAATAACACAAGGGGAAGTCAGAGAGGGAATGTACTTTTGTCAGTACGATGAAAATAAAAGTAATACCATGTATCTCTATGCTTGGTTACTTAACTCACAGGCTCAGTGTCTAGAACCAATCATAAAAGAAGAAGAAATTATAATGTTCATCTCCAGGCATTTTAAATCCCAGATTGATGAGACTTTTGCGATACAAAACATCAAAACTTTGGATTTCATTCAACAATCCACTTCCCAGGTCAGGAGTAAAATATAAATTTTTCTTCATTTGTTGACGTTTGAAATTCCCACTTTTTTAACCTCAAGAAAACTTTATGTCAAAGTCAAAGTTAAGTTAGCTCACTTCATTATCGCCATCAGAACTCGTAGGTTAGAAGTTAACTATGCAAATAATTTTTCTGGACTGACACCTTCTCGACAAATTTTTGGTTTTTTAGAACATTCAAGTCACAGCTCACTATGTTAAATTTTTTAATAAAATTTCTGTCAAAACTGATAGACGAGGATTATTATTTTTGATACTTTTTTATTTTTAACACTCACTTTTATCTACTGTACAAATTCTACATCTTAAAACCTCTTCCAAACACAGAAATTCTATCACAAATATTTCTCATTTCCAACATTTTCTTCTAAATTTTTGAAAAATGAGGCATTTTGGTTATTCAACCAGACCCAAAAGACTGGGGTTAGAAGTTGGTCGACAATACATTACCACCAGTTCAGACTTTACTTCTACCTGCGCCGGAAAAACTGCTAAACACAATTTTTTGCAGCTGTAAAAAGGTGGTGGTGAATGTTGTTGCCAAAAAGTTGGACTGTTTTGTTCTCTGGCATGTACAAATTGTCGAGGCCGGTCGTGCTCCAATGTTAAATCACCAACAGTTGAGGAGACATGCGATGTATTACTATTAAGGCAATTTACTGGCTCCCGGGATGATGAAGAAGAACAAGGGAAAGAAGAAGAACAAGGAGAAGAGCAAGCAGAAGTATTAGAGAATTATAAATTAGACGAATAACTTTCCCTATTCTTTTTTAATTTACACCGCTTTTATCATTTTCAACCCTTACCACTATTTTCTATTATTCAATAGTTTCAAATTAAATAGAATCTCAATAGATCCGTGGAATAGGCTTATCGGTGAAACCGCGTTAAAAAATCGTGCCAAGTACTCACAAACATCTAGCCGGTCACTGCAGCATCGATCCCGAACGCTCACTGTCGCTTGTCGCTCACTGTCACTGATTTTATGGTTAGGTTCTGTGTTGACGTTGACTAGAGCCTATTTGTTCATGTTGAGTTGAGTCGCGATATGTTCTACGATTCTATTATCAATAGAAATTACTAAGACTAGTTAAATTTATAAAAATTCGCGGTAAAATGAAATATAAGTGCAAAGAATGTGATAATGGTTTCAGTATACTCTCAAATTTAAGAAAACATGTTAGGAAATTTCATGTTAAAAATCTGATGAATTTGGCCCCTCTTCGCTATAGAAAAAACATTCAGGCATCATCTTTCCGTTGTGATATCTGTATAAAAAAATTTAATCAAAGACAAAACTTGCACCGTCACTTAAAAACGCATAATATTCAAAATAGAACAGGAACAAAAACAAGTCAAGGAAATCCAGGTTTATATAACCTAAAAACAGTAAGATATTCAAAGAAATGTCCACTTTGTGAGTATCATGGTCTGCATAGGAAAGACCTGCTCCACCATTTCAAAGATGTACATCAAACTCCATTAGTTACAACAAATCTCATTTTCATTTCAATTGAAGATTTTAACCAATGGAAAGGTAAAGTAGTTTGATAATTATTACTATTACATAATAACAATTGTTTCAAAAAATTATTTTCTGCAGGAAAAAACCGAATCATTCAAATCTCATGTTACTACAAATTATGTGTGTCATCGTTCCGGTAACTATATACCAGTGGGAACAGGCAAGAGGCACATTAAGACCCAAGAAAACAATAAGATTGGTGCTTTTTGTCGTGAAAATATACAAATACAAATAAGCAACGAAAATAAAATTTCAGTGCAGTATTTGGAAAGTCATGATGGGCATGCAACTGACATAGGCCACTTACAGCTCACTGTATCAGAAAGGCAAAATTTAGCCGTGAAAATTGGTGCTTATATTCCGTTTGACGATATTTTAGACGAAGTTAGGGAATCTATAACTGATTCGGCACTGAACAGAATTCATCTTGTATCTAAAAAAGATCTTTTTAATATCCAGAGCAGTTTCAACTTATGCAGCTCCTCCATACGTCACTATAATGACGCCATCAAAGTAGAGTCGTGGATTATAGAAATGCAGAGAATTGAAGACCGTATTCTTTTTTATAAACCCCAGGGAATAATTTTAAAAGAGCATCCTCAACTGAAATCCGATGACTTCATAATAATTATAATGACACCTGAGCAATGTGAAATTTCAAAAAGATTTGGCGCTGACTGCATATGCAAAGATGGCACACATGGTCTTAATATTTACAATTTTGAACTGCACACTTTGCTTGTTATTGATGATATAAGGAAAGGATTTCCATGTGCATTTCTGTTGTCCAACATATCGGCCACATATGTTTTCACTTTATTTTTCAATGAAATAAAAATAAAAGCTGGGTTAATTTCACCACAGGTTTTCATGTCAGACCTAGCTGAAAGTTATTCCAATGCATGGCTACAAGTTATAGGAAATCATAGGAAAAGGTAGTATAATATATAAATAGTAGAATATTTTATATGGAGGAAAAGTGATACTTTTCATGACGCGCTCGTGTTTAATATAACATAATAGACAACAAGTCATGAAAAGTAACTTTTCCTCCAAACAAAATATGCTATTTTTCCTTCAAATGTCGACAAATTAATGCAAAAACGTCTCTTTTTGATAGTAATAATTTTTAAACATAATTGGGTTCGCAAGGCGGTTTAGACCGGTGTCGGTGAGTAGACACAGGTTGTTGCTATAGTAATGTAACATAGAGCTGTCAGTGGACACTGTCAACAATATTAATTTATTTTTTACAATTATTGCGTCTCCGGCTGCGTTTTAATTCCGAAATGATAAGCAGTTTTATCGAGTAAGTTCACTTAAATAACAACCAATTAGTTCCTAAATTAGTGATTTATAGAAATGCAGTGCACACCGCCGGAAATTATGCAAGAGGCTAAATAAAGCAGCATCTATCTATGTTGCAATGATAACACTTTTCCCTCCGCTGGCGGGAAAGTGAAAACTAAAGCTCCGGCGGAGGGAAAATTAAACTTTACGGTCACCTACACAGTCGAAAAATGACGGATTTACTGACGTTTGGAGAAAAAATATATTACTATATTTATTGGTATAAGTTTATTTCTTCAGGCAATTAGGCAAACTCTTTTCCGCTATTTGGCCGAGCTTTCAGAAATGTTGCCAAATAGTAGAAAAGAGTTTTTTTAATTGCCTGAAAAAATTTTGACTGAATACCCAATAAAATTATGAAACCCCAATAAAATTATATAAAAAAATTTATTTCCACTCAATGAGATTTCCAAATTAATATATTTAGCTATATAATGCGTATTTTAAATATACATTCAATTATAAATAGTGCTCGACTATTTTCAATATTAAAATTAAATCAAATAACACAATAATTTCTTTTTAGACTCTTCTCTACTTGGCATATTGATCGAGCTTGGCGGACAAATTTACCAAAAATTAAGGGGAAGGAAAAACAGGTAGTTTTTGAAATAATTTTTTCTTTCAATATTCTTAATGAACCTTTTTCTACGTTATGATCTACAAGCAATTAAGAACACTGTTACAGGAGAGAGACGCAATAGCCTTTGAAAGAATTCTCCACCAATTCTGTAACAATCTGTCAGATCCAGACACCAAAGATTTTATAATTTATTTTAAGAAAAATTATCAAGTAAAGTGCAGGAATTGGGCATATTGCTATAGATTGCATTAAGGGCCCAATACAAATATGCATCTCGAAAGGATGCATAGGAATATTAAGTATGTCTATTTGGGCGAATTAGAGAAACTTGAGGATCAGATTACATCCCCTGATAAGACACTGAAACACAATTCACGGTACGTCTGCTACCTGGTAACCTAAAATGAATTTCAAGATCGATCGACCTACCGTGATGTGAGAGAAGCGCTACGAAACCTTCGAGATGATATGCAGGAATAGAACATGACGAAACTAGGAATGCATAGGATATAGAGCAACCAGTTGTATTGGTGAGTCATAAAGAACATGGGTGAGGTGATCTTCCAGGATACCGGTGTCCACATATTCATTTGCAGCAATATCCACCGTTACCAGTTCCCGATGAAGACGGTAGCGTATTATTTCTATACGGCCGGAAAGTGTAGAAATGGGTCCAGTTGCCGATTTAAACATCCAGTCCCGGCTACACAGAAGTCCCAGGAGGAACTGCCTATTAAGGAGGTGGTAATGTTACGAAACCGCATACTGTAGTATTCCCTGAAGTGACCCTGTTCCAGTGTGATAACTAAAGTTAAAATGTTGACGGGTGCGCACTGCTTTTTAGGAAGGGCCATTTTTTTGTGATTGTTTTTATAGTCATTTCTAAGAAGGTCGATTGTTTGTTGCGAGCCGCAATATCGACATTTCAGGAATTTTAAATATATAAGCAGCTGCCTGCGAACCGTGGGCGTAGTCTACAGTTTGATTTCATATCAGGACAGTGAACAAGAGATTATGAAAGTGATCTTAGTTAAAGGTGAACATTTTATTTGTGTATTTAATATAAATTAGAAATTAAGTGTGTACATAAATTAAGTAAAAGTGAATAGTTAAGTGTATAAATAAATTTCGTAAGTAGATGTACGGTGTGTATAAATATATCCCATCGTTGTGTTTAAAACTATTTAAATAAATAAGAGAAACATAGCAATACGATCTGTTCGCACTGTTTAATATTTGCTATTTCTTACTGTTCAATGTAGTTATTGCTTCATCTTTTATTCTTCATTATATTTTCAATGTAGGAATATGTTAACACAGAATGAATTATTAATAATATTTAAGAGAAATTTTATCTTTATAATTTAGAATAATTTCACGGGCATTGTGTTTGTGATGTCCATAAGTGATTAAACAAAACACCTGTAGTTATATAAAATTTGACAGGAATTATTGACCTGTTTCAAATTAATAATCTCTTAACGTGAATTGATTGGAGCAATGACAATATCTTAAACAAATTTAATGTCCCATGTTGTAAAATTAGTCGTACCTACGATTTACATAAAAAACATATCTCTGTTTCATTATAAATTCACAAAATTTTGACTATTGAATGCTTTAGATTTTTCCTTCTCGTGCACTCTAGACCAATCTTTGAAGACATTGTAACTTTTAAGTTTTCAATCCTACTTTTCATTGAACGTTATTATGAGAAGATTTGTTATTATAAAGATATGGAGAAAGAATACGATTTATGATCCAAATTTGTTGCTTTTTACACGCATTTATGAATAAGAATGATACAAAAACAAGATATTTGCATAATTTCTATATAAAATTCTCTATTTGTTGGAAATTTGTTTACGGATAAATTGAGGCATTTCGTAATTGTTCATAAACTAAAAGTTCTTCTTTAAGCAGATTTTATGAAAAATATTATATTCTCTCACTCAGTTAATCACCGGTATCGTGACTTTATATAGTTGGAAATGTATAAGAAATAGGATATGTACAGGAAATTTTGATTTTGGTTGTATATAAAGTCATGGATGTCAATATAGGTAAATTGCATTATTACTAGGTTGAAATTACTCCATTGCATTGTCTTGCATTTTTAATAGCAGAATTCAAAATAATTCGATAAATTGAAGCTATTTTGTAATTGTTGAATCAATATTTAACCAACCTCTCTAAATAAATAACACGCTAGATTACAGTAAACAACACAATAGGTATAAATGATTATTATTGGTGTAATTGTAATCCAATATTGGAAATTATTTCACTGAACAGTATAGATATTGTAACATTTCTATTTCCATGTATTCCCAATGCATTTTGACTCTATTGGAGGTCAAACAACGTAACGATTTGTCTAGAAACATAAAAATTTATTGGAAGTGTATTAACTATTTATCACCCAAATATATACTTTGTTTATAAATACCGAATGATTGAAAATACCTTTGGTTTCGCGACACGTGAAGCAGATCATCGTCTTAATATTAGTACAGGAAGAGAATATAAAACTGGTAGAGATCATGAAAATGTGTGAGAGAATAGCAAAAATGTGTCAGGGATGATTCAGATTTTGTGTTCGGTTACTAGAGCTTCTAAATAGTGAACTAACGTCAATAACAAACTTCGAATCCTCGAATAAACTCTATGACTGTCAAATTCCAAGAATGATTAATAAATTCCATAAAGTGGAATATCTAAGGTCTGATAGGTTGAAAAAGGCAACTGAGACTGAACAGAACAGAAGTCTGCAGCATCCGAATATGAATACAGAATTCAAGATATTTGTTTGCGATGTTTACCAAATTTTACTTAAGAGTTTTATGAAACCATTGAGAAGCATTTCTGTTATCTTGTATATTTGTAGCGATATGAATTAGTTTTCATTTGAAATTTCCCAAAATTCACAATTTTCCTGGACTGTTATACGTAATGTAAATACCAAGGTATTTAAAATATAAATTATGACATTAAAAACATTTTATTCCTTTTTAAATTATAATCGAATCTTCACGTATGTAAATTTCTTTAACTGCAGCAGAGTACCGAGTGTTCCAGACAGTGTTAAAAAACAAAATGAAAAATAAAACTCGTCGGTATTTCCTAACACTGCAAAAAGGATACGGATATAATCCTAGGCGGTTGCAAAGAGAGAGAACGACCAACTGCGTCAACAAGGATTGCTTGGATTTATTCGGAGAGATGGTAATAAGCCCAAGCACTACAACTCTGGTTAAAAGTAACCAGAGAAGGCTTTTAGAATATTCTAGAAGAATGTGATGGATTCTAAAGTTGGTAATAAGAACCACAGTAACAGAAATAAGGCACATGTTTACATAGGAACCGAGTAACAATTATTTTTTCACATTGTTTTTCAAGTATAAGGTCAAATATAATTATAAAATGAATCAAGTAATCTCTCCGATTAAATGTAACAATGAACATTCAAAGAACATTGAGAAACCAAACCAATAACAGAAGCAATGAGTGAAAATGACGAAAGAACTATAATACAACTAAGTTATTTGTGGGCAAAATCAAACATAACAATATGTGCCTTCTAGACAGTTAACAATGTATGAAGATGAAAAGTTCTGGGATTAGCATACGTATCTAAATCGAAGAGAAGAAACAGAAATAATTTACTAAATAATGCTTCAAGGTAGGATTTTAGTGAAAGATTGTGGAACGTAATGAGTAAATAGGAGTTTGGATTCAATTAATTGAAGTACTGACAATCTTGAACGTCGTAAGCATTCTCCAAAGTGGGGTTATTAAAATAGTCACTTGGTTCATGATACGCTTTTCCTCGAAATAAGTTCATGTGTTACTGAAAGTAATAGATTTGTCCACAGATTTAATTACAATTGAATATTATAAACAGGGATGAACAAATATATTTTTATTCAAAAATGAATGTTGCAACGTTCCGATTCATTTCAACGTCGACGTACCAGGTCAACTTCGTTTACGTTTGTCATCATGCCTCCACGGAAAAAAATAGATTAAATTGGTGAATATTATATATATATATATATATATATATATATATATGCATATATATATATATATATATATATATATGCATATATATATATATACATATATATATATATATAAACGAAAGCTGAAGGGTAGTGACCGTTGAACACAAAACTGCAAACAATCTAGTAGGGATGCGGTCAATATAGGGCTGATCAAAAGAAAACTATTTTTTTGACTAGTTGAGCTTTCGGAAATTGTTTATTTCCTTCATCAGAACATCTACAATGGACAAAAGAAATTTTCAAATTAATAAAGCTGAACAAATATTTGAAAAAAAAACACAATTGACTCACCAAAATAAGTTTTGAAAATTATCCATCAAGAACATCAGAGTTTTAACAGGAGCATGACATTAATTAACAAAAATCGAGATAAAAACAATTTTCTGACAGTCTTAACATTTAAAATGATCATATCTACAATACCATGTAGAAATGTGAAAACTTTGAACTAACACAACAATTAAAATACAGTCAGAATGAATATTGAAAACGATATACCAAGGGAGAAAGGTATCTATTTCAAAGTTAGTAATTATTGGTTTTTGTCACGAAACAAAAAGAAGACCAATTCTTCTAATGATATTATTAGCAGATTAGATATCGAATATATTCATACAGTGATGATATGAATTAGTGTTGTAAAATAATATACAGGGTGATATATAAATGTTAGGGTCAAGAAATGAAATAACTTAGTTATTCTACAAAGTTAATAGATAGGTATAAATTTTGCTAAGTCCATCAAGATCAGACTTTTTGTTTAGACAGTTTTTTAAATTTCTATGTATGTGACACATCTCAAGAAAAAATCTCTTATTGTAATTTTTCTCCCTTGCAAGTATTTTAGTATTATCAAAACTCATAGTATGTTTACCAACAATAACGTGTTCCGCCAAAGAACAAGACAACTTTCCACTATTACAGTCGCTCTTATGTGAAGTCAGTCTCCCAAATAAACATCTAGAAGTCTGGCCTATATAAATTTGATCACATTCGTTACAAGGAATGCTGTAAACTAGATTAGACATCTCCCCTAAGCCCAACCTTGACTTGACTTTAGTGTAAAGGTTGTTAATCGTAAATAAATTATAGGTTGCAACCTTAACAGTAGTTGAACCCTATAGAACTTTAAGCAGGTCAGGTGTTAAACCAGGTATGTATGGTAGTGAACCAAAATACAAATCTGTACTGTGGGCTGAATCAGATACAACATCTTTATTTTCAATAGAAATTGTCGGAGTGTTGTTTAAAAATTTGTTTATCATACTTCGAGGGTATGAGTTTTTAAATAAAATGTTTTTCAATGCAATTAGATCATTATTTAGGAAATCTGGATGGGATAATTTTCTCACCCTATCCCGAAGGGAGAGAATTAAATTTGTTTTCATTTTGGGAGGATGACATGACCAATAACTGATAAATCTATTACTTACTATATATTGGTTCTCTATACCAAGAAGTTCTTATAATATTATCATCTCCCCTATGCACTTTCATGTCTAGAAACGGTAAAATACCATTTTCTTCTTTCTCGACAGTAAATTGTAAGTTCTCATTATAAGAGTTGAACAAATTTAATGTAGATTGCACTCTATCATTAGGAAGGGCGAGAATCAAATCATCCACATACCATTTGACGAAAGGAATTGGAAAACTTAAAGAATCAATGGAATGCTCAATTAGGTCAAAAAAAAAGTTTTCTTTTGATCAGCCCTATATTGACCGCATCCCTACTAGATTGTTTGCAGTTTTGTGTTCAACGGTCACTACCCTTCAGCTTTCGTTTTTATAGATATGGGTTTCTTTGAGGAAATAGGTAGACAATTTGGTCAACATTCTGTCTTCTTATTAAAAAAATGGGCAAAACTTAACACAAGGTTAGCGTCACTCAAGAACAGAAATATTTTCCTTTTGAAGTGTAGACAGAACGGATGTTTCCCAAGACACATAACAAATGGAATAAGGAGCATAGGTGGATTATTGGGAACAAGATCTGGACAACATTAATAAAGGAACTTCACAATTCTAGACAAATCGATGCAGTTACAAAGAAAAAACTTACATCATACATAGGGGTAAATCCAAAATTCCATCCAATACCGAAAATTCAAATATTTGTTGTATCAATGAGGCCGATAATTGTTTCTAATCACAATCCTTTAGAGTCTTTAGCTGCTTACTTGACTGACATACTGACGAGGGCCTATGATTATGAAAATCAATACTATATTAAAGACTCTTTTGACCTCTCTCTTAGGTATAATAATTTTCAACTTCCTGAAGACTACGTTTTGGCTAGTTTCGATGTAGTGTCACTTTTCAGTAATGTTTATCTTAATGCTTGTATTAGAGCTGTTCATGATAATTGGTACAATATTAGTAATTTTTGTAGTATTAGTGAGAGTAACTTCATCCACTTGTTGACTTGTCTTTTTTATAATACATATTTTTCCTTCAACAACCAAATATATGAGAAAACTTTTGGTATCTTTATGGGAGCGAAGATAAGCCCAATTTTGGCCTGTTACGTGATAGATGATGTGCTTGACAATGTCTTAAATATCCTTCCGTTCAATGTTTTCTTTATCAAGAAATATGTTGATGATATCATTCTCTCCCTTCCTCGATCACAGTTACGAGAAACTTTGAATGTTTTCAACAGTTGTGACCAGCAGCACATACAATTTACGATTGAAAAAGAAGACGATAATTGTAGTGTTACTTCTTTAGACACGTGCGTACAGACATATAACAAAACTTCAAATAGCAACGCCGTCGCGTAACAAGTGTGGACGGCACTGCGTAACACCGTAACACCAGAACATAGCAACATGTCGGCATTCCATCGGTTGTCGGTTTTTTGACGCCGCATCAAAGAAGGATACGCACTGATGTTGCACCGCTTGTTAGCATGTATAGACAGGTCTGCGGTACACAGTTGCGATTTATTTTTCGTTTTGTTTATTCAGTTGAAAACATGGAGTGGACAGAAGAATCTACCCTGGATTTCATAAATAGTTATCGTAATAAAGAAATTTTGTGGGATGCAAAACATACTAAGTACTATAATAAAATAAAGAAGCATGATGCTTGGGAAGAACTCGCTGTAGAGTTTCGAACAACAGTAGATGAATGCAAAAAAAAAATTAATGTTCTTCTGTCAGGACTTAGGCGAGAGAAAGCAAAAATTAAAAAGAGCCACGGTACGGGTAAAGGTAAGTTTGAATAATTGAAAATTGATTTCTTTTCTATTTTGTTTATTTACTTTTCAATTACAAATTTTATTTTTATTTATTACAGGGCTTTCAGATATCTATGAAAGTAATTGGTTTGCCTTTAAAAGTTTGCTATTCCTTTGGGACAAAAACAAGGCTCGGGAAACACAAAGCACCGTAAGTATAAAACGAATTACGAATTACGTATAATTATCTTGCCACAAAGTCGATTTTCGTTTTGAAAGTACGATGACAATTCGTCTCTAATTCGTGTTGCATTTTCGGTTGGTCTTCTGGGAATATTTCTAATTGGAAATAAAGAAGACATTGGTTCATTAGTTATAGTTTTATACTTTCCTTCTACAAGCTTTCCATCAATCTCTGTATCGAAGGTTCCATGTGGCGTATACAAAGCACAAGATGTGGAACTTTCTCTCAAAAAATTATGTAGATGAGCTACTGCCATTATAACTAATTCAGCTTTTCTGGGTTCAAGTAACATCGGTTTACGAAGTACTCTAAAAACAGCTGAGGCGATGCCAAATACATTTTCTACAGTTTTTCGTGCGCCAGATAATCTGTAGTTAAACACTCTTTGCAATTATCCTTTAGGATGTATACCCGAAAACGGTTTTATTAACGACTCAGTTAAGGCGGATGCCTCGTCTCCAATAAAAAAATAGGGAATTTTCTGTTGCCTGCCATGTAAAGCTTCTGGTTCATGTAAATTAAAGTTATTTCGTTCTAATTTTTTGTCAAGCGAGCAGTTTTTATAGATACCACCATCTGAAATTCTTCCTTGGCCTCCAGCATCAATATACAAAAAGTTATAATTAGCATCCACTAGGGCAAAAAGAACTACACTAAATGTTGATTTGTTATTAAAGAACTCGCTTCCGGTGTTAATTGGAGCTTGTAGAACAACATGCTTCCCATCTAAAGCACCCAGACAATATGGAAAGTTCCAGGTGTCCTCAAACTGTTTTGCCACTTCTAACCATCTTTCTGTTATTGAAGGTATCTGTAAAAATTAAAACAAATTTGGGTAAAACTAATTATACAGTTCGCTAAAAATGGGATATATTTTTATTTTCTTAATAAGTTTGTTTATTAAATACTTTTTTTAAATTATTTTTAATTTTAGATTGTACACGAAGAAGAAGATAATGATGAAAAGGAAATATCGGGTGATGAAGGAACATTAGCAGATAACGATAAAAATTCTGCTGTACAAGAGAATCGGGAAAGTATAGAAAATGTACCGAAAAGAAAAGCAACACCTAGTACCGAAAAAAAAAGCGATGAAGCGACACCTAGTAGGAATCGCCAAAAGAGGAATGAAGATTCTGAGAAATTAGATAAAGCTTTTAAAATACTGCCAGAAGCATCAGCAAACGCTAGAAACCCACAGGAGAAAAACGAATGTCAAATATTTGGAAATCTTGTGGCTAAAAAACTGGCCAAATAGTCTCTTGAATTACAAAGTACTGTACAACAAGATATGTTAATTTTGTTTAAAGCAGACAAGACCCATCTCGAACAAAGTTCAACCAATTTTTATCATTCGCAATCATACCGTGCATAGCACTTATCGATTGTTTTGAAATTTTAAAAAGGTATTGTAGACTGGTGAAAGAGTCATCAGTCGCCAGAAACCGAATTGTTACTGCCAACCTTTCTTGAACAGAAATTGCCGTTCTCCATCTAGTATCTTTTCGTGCTACTTTGGGTCCAATTAAATTAATCAAGTAATCGAAGTCTGTTCGAGACATTCTAGTAAAATGTTTGTAAAGGCCACTAGTTGCCTGAAATTTTAAATCCAACAATAAATGATTTCCGCTGTACACACTTCTATTAGTATACAACCGGGTCTGCCACCAGCGTCTTTCTGCGCGTCTTTTTTATTTTTTTTAACTAAGTAATGCATGTATATATAAGCTGCTGCAACAACCTCCATTGCACACAAGAAAAAGACTAATTTAATTGTTCTGTTTTAGTAAAGACGGAACGGCAAAATGTCCCGTTTATAAGATACGCGACGATGTATTGATGCGCTATATTTGTTGACACGCCGTATCTTCGATGTGTAACAAAGAATTGTTGCGCGACGGAGTTACGATACGAAGTTTTGTTCCATGTCTGTACCCACCTTTAATGGATTAATAAAAATATGTAGCAAAACTAGTATCAGAAACCATATGGAAAACTTTTTTATTATTAACTTGAGCATATTCTAATATCTAAAACAAAATTATTAGTTATTACATTTTATCAGTCGTATAAGAGTTTGTCAATAAATATGAATTTATTTAAAAATATTATAGAAAAAAGTTGATAAGTTCAATCTGAATATTGAAAACAAAATAAAGTATGATTTCTATTTTATCTTGTACTGAACACATGAACATGAACACCAATTTATATATTACATTTTTGAAAATCCGTCCCTGATAATTGACTATCTCCAGTAGAGATTGAGAGTATCTTTCATAATGGAATTTTGGCATTACCGACACATGGGGGACCTACTTGTGAAATTTTATCAAAAGTGCCTGCATACATAGTGAAAACGGGGAGAAAGTGGGAAGCTATGCATTTAGAAACGATGAAAAATATACTTGATACATTCGAGGGGATTGCATCAACGACCCTTCTTGGGTTAGCATAATTAGAGGAAAAAAAAACAAAAACGCGGCGAAAACTCAAAGACTAACACTTTGTGTGACGTGGAGCTTCCTTTGTTGCATATTAGGAGGAAACGGATGAAAAATGTCTAGACGAAGGTATCGATTTTATTAGTAGTAACTAAGAACTACGTCCTAAATGAAATGGTATATCATAAATAATTGTTCATTTGAATTGGAATGGTGAGTTGAGTCTTTTCCATTGATTATGAAAATACTATTTTCATGATCTCTCCGAAATCAGCTTTTGGTGAAATATTTTAACTTATTTTGTAACACCAGCGAAACTTCTTTGAATTATTCAAAATTGGATACGATAATTAATTATCGATGAAAACAAAATCTTGATTCAATAATAGATTGACATATGTATATTCAATTCTCTCTCAGGAAAATTACGCTTAAAATAAGTAGCATATCAGAAAATTAGTCACGTAACCTTCAGATTATGCTAAAAACCTATCATATGTCATTGATAAAAGAAAAGAACATATACAAGTTCCAGAATGTACGGAATTATGAACATTGTTTTCTTTATTGGTATATTTTTCGATCATTTGAGAGTTGTTCCTACAATTTCAATATACTTGTGAGCTTGTCAATTAACACAGTCATACTAAAGTCATCAAAATACATTGTCAAGTGAAATGTACCGAATAATTCAGATCTAGAATAATATATATCAATTTAATTGTACATCTCTTTTGTTACAAAGATTTATTTGGAATATTTGGAAATTGGCTTTCGATATATATATATAAATTGAAAAATATCTTATTGGGGATTTCAATTTGTGTTCTAATTGATCAGCAACGATCACGGCGTTTTTCTTCGCTTTTCAGCTTTATATCTATATATATATAAAAGAAAGTCGTGTTAGTTACTCCACTTATAACTCAAGAACGGCTGAACCGATTTAGCTGAAAATTGGCAGGGAGGTAGTTTAGAGCCAGGAGAAGGACATAGGATACTTTTTATCCCGTTCGACAGCATTCCCATAGGATACTTTTTATCCCGTTCGACAGCATTCCCGTGTGACTTGACATGAAACGTTAGTCACTATAAAACGTGGTATAACAAAAAAGAATCAGACTTGGAATAACAAAACGCAAATGACAGCTATGTAATTGACGTATGATGACAGCTATGTAATGACGTATGGATGACAATTTGATATTTGTAAGAAATCAATAATAAAACTATTTCTATTAAATAAATAATTAACAATTATAATGTAATGATAGTGCCATTGCCCATTCGTATAAACAGTGCAGTGAACTATAAAACTCGGTATGGTTGAAAATTTGCGTTTTTAGGTGAAGTGAAGTTTAATCAATAATGCCGCGACCAAGCCGATCGAATCTTTCCCGACAAAGCCGTGATGCAAGAAGAATACGAAATACTGCAAATGAAAGGAGTGAAGAAGAACAAGAAATTGCACGTGAACAGCGCCGCGATAGTATGGCTCGACTTCGTGCTTCTCAATCACGAGAGCAAATTGAAGCAGCCGTTCTACTGATGCTCTTGGTCGTATGTATACAGTTCATCCAAAGAATAATGAATGTTTCTATTTGCGGTTGTTGCTGGTAAATGTGCGTGGGCCAACGTCATTTGAGTCACTATGAACTGTTAATGGTGTAATATTCCCAACATATCGTGCTGCATGTGAAGAATTGAAGTTATTAGAAAACGATAGTCGTTGGGATACGACAATCTCTGAAGCCATTATCTCTGCATCTCCAAGTCAGATACGCACATTATTCGCTATCATAATTTCGACATGTTTTCCATCAAACCCATGTAACCTGTGGCACAAATACAAGGATAATATGTCAGAAGATATTTTACATCAAATTCGTGTCAGTTCCAGAAATCACGATATTGAGATGAATGAGGAGATACATAATCGTGCTTTACTCTTGATCGAAGATATGTGTTACCTCATATGCGGTAATTTATCAATCAGGTTAGGAATGCCAGCACCATATCGTGAAATGAATGACGCATTTAATCGAGAATTGGAACGGGAACGTGAATATGATCACCAGGAATTAGGTTTAGTAGTTCAAACGAATGTACCCCTGTTGAATTACCAACAAAAGGAAGTTTATGATACTTTAATGAAGGAAATCGATGATGAAAACGGTGGTTCATATTTCCTAGATGCCCCTGGTGGAACTGGCAAGACATTCCTCATGTCATTAGTTTTAGCAACTGTTCGGGCGAGATCTAACATAGCAGTTGAAGTTGCTTCTTCTGGAATAGCAGCCACATTGTTAGGAGGATGCCGTACGGCTCATTCAGCATTCAAATTACCGTTAAATCTTCAAATTATTGAAGAACCAACGTGTAATATTGCAAAACACTCAGCAATGGCCAAAGTTTTAGCGGTATCGAAAATCATCATCTGGGACGAATGCACAATGGCGCATAAACGTGCATTAGATGCACTTAACCGAACATTAAAAGATTTACGCAATGACTCGAGATGTTTTGGAGGAGCAATGATTTTACTGTCTGGCGATTTCCGCCAAACACTGCCAGTAATTCTAAGATCTACGGCTGCCGACGAAATAAACGCTTGCCTCAAATCGTCAAATCTATGGCGCTATGTGAAGAAACTGCAACTGACAACAAACATGAGATTTACATTGCTTAATGATACATCTGCTGAAGATTTCTCGGAGCAATTGCTGACTATCGGTAATGGTCAAGTACCTGTCGATGAATCGAGCGGATTAATATCATTTCCAAATAATTTCTGTAATTTTGTCTCATCAAAAGACGAACTTATCAACAATGTATTTCCATAAATTATTTCTAACTACAAAAATAATGAATGGTTGAGTGAGCGAGCAATTTTAGCAACTAAGAATAAAGATGTAGATGACCTAAACTACATAATTCAAAATAAGATCATTGGAACAATGCATTCATTCAAATCTATTGACTGCGTCACAAATGAAGATGAAGCCACCAACTATCCAACTGAATTTTCAAACTCTTTGGACGTGCCTGGCTTACCACCGCATAATTTACGCCTAAAGGTTGGCTCCGTAGTAATCATGCTTCGAAACATAAACCAACCAAAACTGTGCAACGGTACGCGTTTGGTGGTTAGAAAATTGATGAACAATGTAATTTACGCTACGATAATGATAGGAAAATTCAAAGGTGAGGAAGTTCTCATTCCGAGGATACCGATGATCCCAACCGATATGTCATTTGAATTTAAAAGACTTCAATTTCCGATACGTCTTGCATTTGCCATGACCATCAACAAATCACAAAGCCAATCCTTAAAAGTTTGTGGTTTAAATCTAGAACAATCATGTTTTTCCCATGGTCAATTATACGTGGCATGTTCACGGGTCGGAAGACCATCTGCGTTGTTTGTTTTTGCGCCTGATAATAAAACAAAAAATGTCGTGTATCACAAGGTACTTAAATGAAGAGCAACCTATGTACTGAAATACAGAAATAATTATGAATAAATTAATGTAGGTATTTAATTTATTTTTTATTTTTTCCAATTAAAGAAAAAGTCTGCTTATTTGTTGCCATTAAGGCGGAACAAAGTTCGCCGTGTCAGCTAGTATATATATATATATATATATATATATATATATATATATATATATATATATATTGGAACAGTGCAAAGGTATAATAGCCAATAAATAACATAATTAATGCGAAGAAAAGAAAAATAAACTCGAACGAATAGTAAATATAACAAATTGACATGTAATCCAAGTGAGGTTATATTAATCACACATTGCAAGGATTAAAATAGACGTAACTAAGAAATCCTAATTATCACTTGCTTTCATTAATAAAAAAAAATCATAGTATTTAAAGCAATAGTAGTAAATAATAATATAAAACATTACAGAGATACAACAGGAAATTAAAAACAGATTGTAGCCATCTAATTCACAAATAAATATAAATAATTTAAAATTCAAAACATTCAGACAATAACAATCAACAAACTTTAATTGTAAATGTAAATATTTAATTATAAGAGTGTAATTGAAAATGAACCGAGCAGTTAATGAACAAACGGAAGACTTTCAAAATGAATTTTAATATAGTTATTATTTCATATAAATTTAGAGAAATTTTGAGTATGGTGACAATTTATATTCATGATGAACTCTACAATGAATTTACTCATGATTCAGATATTTTTATTTAATTCAATAGTTCTTATGTAACTTTTTGATCATCCTGGTACATAGCGATTGACAGAAAATTTAATTAATTTCATGAAATCAAGTTAGTTTTTTTTGAAAGGTCTATATAAATCTGTGTAGAATTTGACAGATGGATTATTATATTTCAATCGTCAAGGGTAGATGTACAAAATTGTGTACTAAGAATTTAAGAGAGAACAAATGAACTGAAATGGAGGAAGCCATATTGAAAATTGAGGAGAGTGGTTAAAAAACTTGGAGTATGAGGAAGAATACCATGATAAATTAACAAATTACATATAAAACTAGATAACAAATACAGAACTTACCTCAAGTAAACCAGGACTAAACTGTGAGTCATTTATTTCAATACTAAACATTACATCTTGAAAGTGCATATATTTAGAACATTTTCCGTACTTACAAACATTCAACTCAATATTATCGAAGCCATATAACTGTAAAGAGACAGAAATGGTGTTATTAGTGATAATTAAGAATATTTTTGATGAATTTTATAATAGTAAATTGTAGATAATAAGAAATAATTTAATCAACTTACCTACCAACAATATGAGCTCATATAAACTATTATACTTATAATCTGAAAGTATTTCAATATTCCCATATTAATTTCAATCATTTAACAAATAATATTCGTTTCATTTTAAATCTTGCATATAATAACCTTACTCTTACTAAATAATTTTATCTCTCAGAACAGTTTTCAGATTATACCTAGATAAGTTATACATCCAGTGGTCTGGTCTGAATTTAAGGAGAGAATTTTAATGTTTTGAATGTTCAATGAATTAAATATAATTATTTGTATAAATTTACAATTAGTGTGTCGGTTATTTTCCCAATTTTCAGGAATCAGAAGACGACAAATGTTTTATTCACTGTGGATTTGAAAAATCTGCAGTAAGGTAGGCAACCCTATCTACGCCCACATACAGAATTCTTTGAAATAAATATACTATATGTAAAAGTTTATTTTTCTTTGAATTTGGTTACGTTCTCGTTAATTTTTAAGCCCTACCTTATCATGATATAAAGTAAGAATATTAAATATGCGTTTAACAATATACAGGGAAGACATGTAGGTATATCCGCCGAATGTACACTCATACATTAAACTTGCAGATAGTTCTTGGGTATAGGTTTCTTGTGAATAATACGAAAATTTTACGACGACGTTTCGCCCATCATAGTAGGCAATATCAAAATCTGTTTTATTTTGTGGAACAGTACCTACGAGTGGAAAGAATTGAAATGAAATTTGGTAGCTTACAATGAAGACATTCACAATTAACAATTAAAAATTGAAAGTCAAACGACCAATCGCAAGATCTCTCTCTCTCACAAAAACAACCGAGCTAGTGAAGAATGTTCCAACCCAACAAAAAGCACTGATGGCGACACAAACATGAATTGTCAAAAAAGGTCAAATTGTGACAAAATTTTACCCGACTATTATACTAAATAATCCTGTACGGAATTTATTATTTTCAATAACAAGACTACTGATACATTACATTGAAATTTTTAGTCAAAGAATTTTGAAAGCTATTATTAATTATGCAGAACAACTAGTGATCCAAGTACCACAAACCCTCATCTCTCACTTACAAGAGTGTATGTTACAGGAATCAACCAGCTTAAATTTTTTTTTACTATATGTATGCGATAGAATTATTTCCTCTTAAACATTATCAAACTTAACCAAAAATCAGCAAATTGGGTACTATGGGACAACTCCAACCATTCTATAACAAATTACTTTTATTTTAAAATAATTGCATACTTACATTATGTTGAGATTAATAAAAATCGTTGTTACAACGTTGTGACACAAAAAACATGACAAGGTCGAAGTTACTAAAAAGCTGATATAAACTGAATTTACATTTTGAAATATTCTCTTCCTAAAATGCGACATTTCCCACACAAACGGAAAATCAATATATTAAGTTATTACAAGACACTAGTTATCATTTTTTTGTTGACGGTAGGTACACGTTCCAACACGACAAAAAACCACAACAGGTGGGGGAATAAATTGAATATTGTTATCACAGATAACCCACAGGTAGATGAGACACTGATTGTGGCGCCATCTAAAGAGCCTGTCAAGTAAACAATTGAGTGATGTTGAAAAGATTTCTGAAATTTTAGGTTTTGGCGGTATATTCAAATTCACTGTATTTTAATTATTTTATTCCAAAATAATCATTTATAGTCCATCATTTAACATTTCATTCAATTTAACTCAATAATGATTAGATGTTGAGTTAAATTAAATGAAATATCAAATGATGGACCATAAATGGTTAATTAAATTGAAAAAATAAAACAGTAATCATATAAACAGTTTATTTATTTTGGTATAAAAATCCACAATCCTCTTTCACAAAGTACTTTTCTTAACAAACAGAATGACAATAAATGAACTATAATGTAAAAACGATGCAATAATAAAATAAACGGTTTTAAAGATTGAGACTAACTTTTCCGCATCTGTGGCCCTGAACAATATTCTATCATAAAATTGTTACTAGCATACACTTCGGGGGATGTATCGTGCCAACAAACCGAAATTTCTCCAAAAATATCCAAAAATTTAGTATATCTGGATTTATAGGACCCGCTGTACTCGCTCTAGTCAACTGAAAATCAATAGGGTACATCTATGAGACACCTTGAACAATATTCAATCATAAAATTGATCAAACGTTTACTCTCTGGAGGCCGTATCGTGCTAATAAACTGAAAATTCTCCAAAAATTACAAAAATTTGATACGTGTTTGGTGTTGTATTATAGCAATATGCAAACATTTTAACAAACTCGCACCAGTTATCCCTAGAATCTTTGATAAAGTTTCTTATATACTCTTTAAAAGTTCTATTTAATCATTCACAACTGCATATGGCCTCGTGATGGTATGCTGTTGAAATATTATGTTTTATATTTAAAAGTTCCGCTAAGTTCTTCAGTATTTCATTCTTGTATTCCGTCCCTTGAACTGTTCTAATCTCCTTCATCAGTCGGTAATTCGGTATAAAATTGTCAAATATTGCTTTTGCGATTGTGTGTGCTCCCTTGTTCTGAACCGGTATCATAACTGCGTATTTAGTTAGTTCGCATAATATTGTAATACAATAACGATTCCCGTTGTTACTTTCTACAAATGGACCTATTGTGTCTATGTAAATAATATCAAACGGTTTTATAGATGTATCTGTAATGACGAATTTTTCCTTATGATTAAGTTTTGCTTTATTCATTTGGCATTTATGGCAATTCTTTACATACTTCCTTACGTCTTTCTCCATGTTTTTCCACCTGAAATGTCCTCTTGATTTCTTTAATAATCCATTATTTCCTACATGTCCTCCAAACATTGGATCGTTGTGGTATCTTTCTAAAATCTTTTGGATCTCTTCTTTTTGCTGTACCGTTTTTGGTACTTCGCATATACATACTTGAATATCTTTCAACCTTTGATTTCCTTCTTCTATAAATTCTTCTACTGTGCACTTTTTGAATATATCATCATTTGTATATATTCTGATTCTTTTTACATCACTTTTTACCGATAGCTCTTCAAGCTTTTCCAACGTTCGTCCTAGGTCGACGTTGTGTATTCCGGTAATTAAGGCTTCACTAAATTTCGATTTATTTTTGATACGAATGCTCATCCTTAGTGAGATACGGTTATTTTCAAAGTGTAAAATTGGTAATTTATGTGCCTCAAGATTATTTAAAACTTTTACTACTGAAGGTTTTTGTATTCTTAATTCCTTTGTTTCTTCGTTAATCCTTTTCTGATTGAGCGTTTTCTTTTCGCGTTTGTGCTCTTGTGATTGCCAAGATATGTGAATTATTTATATATAAATCCTTGAGTTCTTCTATGGATATTCTCGATATGCTATCCGCGTAGTTCGCTATATCTTTGACATACTGTATTTCAAAATCGTATTCTTCCAAATCGATCAAATTTCACGTTTTTCCTAGACAAATTGTTTACCTCTGAGTTGATTAAAACTTTTATCGCTGAAAATTTTTTCCAAAATTTTCGGATTAGTTTCGTTATTTTCCTTATATGTTGATTTGTTCCATCCTGTATGTATTTCAAACTGATTCTTCCTTGGTTCTAATTCTTTTAAACTGTACACGTTGTCATTAATCATTAATGTATTTTCAATTATATTAGCTTTAGCTCCACTTTCTCTCGCCTGTTTCATGTACCTTATTAGTTGTTTTCTCTGTTCCAATATATCTTTTGGATAATCTTCATCAATATATATTTTTGTTCCTTTTAATTTGTTCGTTCCGTTCAAAGTCTCTACTTTCTTATTCACATCTTTCATCATTATTAGTACTGGCCTATTCTTGTTACTCGTTCTGTTTCGTATTCTTTTACATTTCAAAATATCTGTTTTAACATCTACTGTGTTATTACCATTGTTCATTACATCTTCCAATTTGTTTTCTAGTTGTTCTTCATCTTCTTCGTTTTCTTCTTCTACGCCATGTATTACCAAATTCTTCTCTCCAAAATTTTTCTGTGTCTGTGTCATGTTTCCTTGCAAAAATTCTGTTTTTCCCTTTAGTTCCATATTTTCCATCCGTAAATCGTAGTTTTCCTTTTCTATATTGCGCCAAAATGTGCACAAATATGTTGTCTCTTTATTATGAGTTGTCTTACTATTGCGCTTGTAGTTTTTATAATTTCTCAATGATGTCTTGGATTTATTCTGAATTGTCTTTTTCCTTGCACCAAGAATGCAGTTAACAACGAAGAGTAGTTTTTGTCTAGTAAAAGTGGTGTTTGTTATCGCTTAAGAATAGTTACTTACTTACTGTTAATTAATACCTACTGCTCATGATAAAAATGACTTCAAAGGCAAAACAACTTGTTGAAGGAGCAAGGGCAATTATTGCCCAGTCGGCTTCTGTAAATTTCGTTTAATACCAGGTAGGTTTATACTTTTAACCTCACTTTTGGAAGTATTCTTATTTTATTTATTTATTTAGTGTAGAGTAAAGTGCCCTAATATCGGATACTTTTTTTGAACCCTTATATTAATTTTAATACATCAATAAATCTAGGAAGTTTTTAAAACAAAACAAATAATAGGCTACAGAGAATCATATATTAAACCAAAATAAATCATTTCCACATGTTAAAAAATGAAATTTACGTTTTTCGAAAAATAGTCAATTTACGTTGACAAAAAATAATGTTCCTAATACCAGATAGGGTATCCGATATTAGGATAACAATATACAATTAACCATCGAGGAAGAAATCACAAATATATGTGTCTTCTTTTTCTATATTGGCACAGTCGGCATGAGCCCACCTGAAACATTTTGAGCACTGAATCCATTGTTCACCCGAGGTATCTTCAGAGAAGAGTCCAGAACAAAGCATACATTCTGCTTCCTCTTCTCCAATGTCACAGTCCATGTCAGAATCATTGTACTTGATCTTCTTCAGATGAACTAAAAGATTCGTCATCATTAACACTAGTCTTTCTAACCTTCGTTGTCATTGTCTTTTTAGCAATAGATTTCCCTTTCTTCTATTTGTTTTTCGGAATTCCCTTTGAAGTACTTTTCTTTCTCTTCTGTTCTGACAAACTTATTTCTAAGGCATCTTAATATGGGGTACATGTAATCACGGCAGCAGATTCTTTTCCGGACTTTCTTTATTTATCACTAGACTTGTAAAATGAAGTGGTCGGCAAAGGGCTAATATCTTGGGGCCGCACTCTCGGATCTCTGGAATTGAGAATGTTTTTACATGATGAATCTTTCACACATTTGATCGTATTAATACATCTTTGATGAGTCACGTGCCTTGTAGGACTTACATGCCTTGTAGGAGTCACATGCCTTGGATGAGTAACATGCCTTGGAGGAGTCACTTGCTTTTGTTGTTCAGCATCGGGTAGATTTGTAGCTGGAATTCGGTCACCTTCCGCTTGATGGTGAATAGCAAAGTCGTGGTCTCGAAAAATGTGCTTATTAAATGGAAAAATACCGCTCTTTCGAAAACCATTTATAGCGATTTCAGCTGTAGCACATCTTACATACGCAATTCGCAAACTTGGTAACTGGTGACCACTCTTCCAGGGTTGTTTCTCAGCCAATTTTCAATCTCCTGTGAGTAATAGGTTTTAAGAGGACCCATGAATGCAAGGTCCAGCGGCTGCATTTTGTGAGTAGAATGCGGCGGGAGACTTACAATAACCACATGGTTCTGTCGCGCCAAGTTTATCGTGTCAAGGTTTCGCGTATGGGAGTAGTGACCGTTCAATATTGATAAAACAGGATCAGCTTCACTTGGTTTAGCGTGGCTAATAAAATGTTGTAACCAATTGGTGAAAGTGTGGCTCTGAATCCAGCCAGACACATGGCAGGCAGCAATTGTCCCTGGTGGAGCGCCATTGAGTAATTCTGCCTTCATGTTTTTTCGGGGAAATATGACCATTGGAGGCACATAACCATCAGCCGCATTCATACAGGTAACCACCGTCACTAGTGATCCTCTTTCTGCAGAGGTAATTGCCCCTACTTGCTTTTTACCTCTTAAAGTGATTATCCTGGTATGCTTCGATTGTACAGACGTTATGCCTGTTTCATCTATGTTGTATATTCGACAGGGATTGAATTTTACCTTCTCCATCGCAGGTTCCAAAATTTTAAAAAGGAGATCTACATTTTCTTCTGTGAATCCCTTGATTCGGACACTTGATAAACCCTGTGGTCTCCTAAACGTTAGTTCAGGGTGCCTTCTTAAAAACGAACGCAACCATTTGTAACCTGCTCTTTCCTGATTCTTTGAAAACCTATGTTTCAAATTGTTCCGAATGGCTAATTGAAAGGCTAATCTTCGAATATCAGAAGCTCGCAATCCGTAAAATCTTTTATCCATTTTAAGACAATAATCAACCAAATCCGCTTCAATTTCTTTAGGCAACACTGGTGGACGTCCTAGATTGGTTTGAATATGTTCTTCAAGTGACTTTATTTTGTTTTTTACATAGTCTTCCAACATGCTCTTAGGTACTTTAAAAGTTCTTGAAGCTAGCAAGTATCTCATTTCTTTGTTTTTAACCGCAGTAACAGCTCCAAGGATGGATTTACTATCCCACGTCTTACGTTTTTGTTTGGGTTTCAATGACATTTTATTTCTGAAATTAAGAAAAAGTGTAAGATAGAAAATTAGATGAGCAGGTGTAGCACAAGGATTATAGCATAAATCTTTGTTTTTGTCGACGAGAACATAAAAATTTAGTTATTAATAAGGCCTTAGCTACGTAGAGATTAAATAGACAGATAAGAAATATTTTGTCCTAATATCGGATATCTGATATTGAGACAACGTGACTATCCGATATTAGGCAAATTGTCTTCCTCCTGTTGAAGGTCAAGGTTATGGAACAAAGAAAACTATAATAATCCATTGTCCGCATGCACTGAATTGAAGTAGACATATTATAGACTAACTTCAACTACAGAGACAAATTCAAAAACTTACCTGACTGTCTAAAAATTACGTTTTCAACTAGCACGTGTAAAAACTCGGAATGTGACAGTTCGGTATAAGTGACTCTAGAGCCATCTATGTTTTATCGGATACACTAAAATAGTATTCGGTGGCTTGGATTAAGCTCCATGCTAAGCTGTAGACAGGTTGCTTCGTAATCAGATGACAGATTTCTTTTAAACAGAACTATCCGATATTAGACAACTATCTGATATTAGGGCACTTTACTTTAATGTTAGTGAAACAGAAACAGCAGCATTGTATCCGACGGCATATGAAACTTGCACTTACTTTATTAACAATAAAGAAGGCAGTCATTCTTATCCTTACTTTCATGCTACATTGTTGGAAGTTTTGCCTAGTCAAAGTTTAAGTGATTAAGTCGTTTATTTGTTAATTAAATCTTTAAAAAGTTGAAGTGTTTGTCAACAAAATCAACTGAGTCTACTCATTGATTTCACTATACCGTCGCCGCCTCCTTCAGGGACTATTCCCTTCACAACCGAGTATACCCGCTGACTCCGAAATAAAATTCAAAATCTAAATGCAAATAATCCAGAAATATTTCATAGTGAGAAATTATTTACCAGTAATATTGTGCGTGTCAACAAACCCATAGTGTCCATCAAAACATCACCTAAAGCAGTGAAACTAAAAGGTACGTCCAAATTTAAAATTCATCAAAAACCGCACTGTCAGTCAAAAATTTCCACTGACCAGACACAAAAAACAATACCAATACAAAAAAGTGACTGGGAAACTGACACCACCAGTGACCTAAGTCAATCACCTGATTACACTTTGCATTCAAATGAGATAACTACTTCTAAATACACTGATGAATTAAACCGAATTAGACGTAAAACTAGAGAACTTAAAAATAAAAACAAATTATTGAAGTTAGTTTACATCGAAGACGATCCTACCACTATAGAATTAAATACCATAAATCCATTTAATTCTTTGTTACCATCTGAAACTCTAGAAATTGACAAAAATTGTCTAGACTCAATTGATGTAGATATATTAGCTAAAGCCATTGAAACGACAAACGCATATAGCAATCAAGTAGAAAAGTGTCTAGTAGAAACAGACAAAAAGAATTCAAAGAAAAGTGTATGGAAGTGGAAAAAAAGTGTATCGAAAACAATAAAAAGAGTATAGAAAATTACAAAACAAAGAGCACTGATAACTCCTTTGACACTACAGACGAAACAAATAGAGGACATATTATATTAATTAGTCCCTCGCTCTCAGGACCAATTTTTCGAGGTGAAAATACGAAAAACTCATCATCTCCCGAAAATTCCGAAAATCAAAACAAATTAAATTCCCTAATGGAGAATGACACCATTGGACAGAAATCAAATGCGGATTCATCCGAAAACGAAGAAACTGCAAAAAATTACAAAATTGTTTCTGCTGAAATACATATACAAAAAAAATCTTGGGCCCAGGAAACCGAAGAAGCTGCTGCACGCAACCCTAATTCAGACATCGAAAAATACGTATCGCAGTACGAAAGTGTTGTCACAAAAAACAACAAAATCGTTGGACGCCACTTACAAATGAAGAAAAAAACAACTCCCTGAACCTCTCAACAAGATGACATTAACACAATCACTACCATGCTAAATGACGATCAGATGGACATCTCACCCCAGGAATTTATCAAACCTTACCGATTCACGTCGTTCAGTATCATTATTAAACAATCAGAGAAGCCAATAGTGACAGAAACTTCAAACAAGTACGAATCGCTGTCAGACTCCTCCGAGGAAGAAACGTCAAAAAATGTTCAAAACTCTCAAAAAAAAACGAAAAAAGTTGAAATTCAGAAAATTCACCCATTCAGTTCCGTCATCAGATGAAAAACCGTTCAAAATAATAAAAGGAAAAAAGAAAACCCAAAACCCACAACTAGAAAAACCAATACATCTTTTCCCCCCATCATTATCGACGGTAATGTGTCGGCTCACAGGGACATGATCAACCGACTGGAGGATGAAATAAAAAGTTCCTTTGAAATAAAATCTATATATAACTCGTCGATGGTTTTCACAAAAACAGTCGACGACTTCGAAAAACTAAAACTCACCCTCCGTGAGAGAAAAAATCGAGTTTTACACTTACTCTAGAAGAGAAGAGAAAACGCATGCCTTCAATCTTCGAGGGCTGGCCGAAGGATTGCAGCTCACAGACATTAAGGAAGAAATGGAAAAAATTCATAAAATTCCCATCAAAGACGTGTACAGAATGAGCACTAAAGGACGACCACTGTACCTTGTAGTGACGGACTCCAAAATAACTCTGGATTTCCTGAACAAAAATGCCAGAGTTATTGAACACACCAGAGTCCAGTGGGAATACCGCAGACAGAAGAAGCCAATCATACAGTGCCACGTCTGCTAATTGTGGGGACATGCTACACCTAATTGTGGAAGATCCCCACGATGCTTGGAGTGTGTCGGACCCCACCTCACCCCGGAGTGTACAAAGGACCACACCAAACCTGCAAAATGCGCCAATTGTGATGGGTACCATCCCGCAAATGCGGACGTATGTCTGGAATACGTTAAGAGAAGCGTTTGGCTGGAAGAGAAGAGGGCCGTAAACCAGAAAAGCAAAGCTGCTCCCCCAAAGTTCATCCCAGCCCCAATTGCTACAGTGAATCCCTGGACAAATATATCTACCTCCCACATACCAAACCAAACCGACTTCCCCAGTCTTCCCGCAAAACTATCCCCTCAAAAAGCGCCACAAATCAATCCCTCTGCACCCCAGTCAAGAGCCCAGCCAAATACGAACACAAATGACATTACAAAATTCTCCGAAATAAACAACATGTTCCGAGAACTCCACAGTCTGGTCAATCTGGATGAACTATCAAGAGCCGTATCAGACCTAATCCGGGAGATGAAGAAAGCCACCAACAGAATAGAAAAATTCCAAATTTACAACAACTTTGTTGCCGACATAGACAACTAAGACATCTAGGCAGGTAGGTGGTAAAAGAGGATCTCAAAAACGATATAATCTTAAAATTATTTTCTGTAACATACAAGGAGTTTTTAATGAACTCCATTTAATTCGTCACTTTCTCAACATCCAAAAACCAGATATCGAGACACTCCTAAAACCAAATAAAGTAATAAACTTCAAAAACCCAGAATATCGTCTTTTTAGACAAGACCGCCCCACCGATGCCGCTGGTGGCGGTATTGCTTTGTTAATCAAAAAAGGCATAAAATTCAATCTTCTGCAACAAAATAATTTATCAATTGAGCATATCGCTATACTATTCGACAACAGAATCCAAATTTTAGGTGCATAAAATCCGCCCACTAAAAAATTAAGATTTTGATTTTTACAACATTATGAAAACTCACAGCAAAGTTTTAATGGTAGGTGATTTAAATTGTAGACATCCCCAATGGGATAAATTCATTCAACACCCTAACGTAAATGGAAGTACTCTCCTAAAATTCTGTGACAACACTGAATGCAACATTGTTAACACTGATGATCCCACCCACTTCCCATTTTCCAACCACGCCCCCAGTACAATTGACATCGCAATTGGCAAAAACATAAATAATATTACAAAAATGAAAACCCTAAACGACCTTAACTCCGATCATGACCCTGTCCTTATTCACCTAAAACTACCCCACACAATACAGTACCCTACAAAACACATATACGATTACACCACCACTAGCTGGTTAAATTTCAGAAAACACATAAATAACAACATTATCATTACAAATAACATAGAAAACACAAAACAACTCATGAAGACTATCAAAAACCTACAAGACACCATCATAGACGCTCGAAATCTCACAACTACCCTAAAACCCAAATCAACCACTCATAAGACCCTTCCCGACTACATCATTACACTCACTCATGATAAGAATAAAATTAGGAAAAGATGGAATATTTCCAGAAGTGGGAACGATAGAGCACTACTCAAATACTACCAAAATACTATCAATTCGCTCATCAAAGAATACAAAAATCAAAATTGGTCTAACTTTTTAACAAAATTGGAACCCGATGACAACTTACTCTGGAAAATCACAAGATATTTTAAAAACCAAAACAAAGACATCTCCAAAATAAAACGCAATGGTCACACATACAACGACATGAAGGAAATTGCGCAGAATTTTGGGGAGTACTTTCAAGACAATTTCATTAACAATTCACCACACACAGATCATCATCGACACATCTCACATTTAGTTTCACAACACTTGCAATCAATACCCACTTTAAATACACATAACCTAGCTTCATACACGGAAATACAGAATATCATACAAAATTTAAAAAATAAAACAGCCCCAGGAATAGACGGTATACCTAATATTGTCTTAAAAAACCTACCAAAAAAAGCTGTTGTGCAATTGACATACATAAGCAATTACATAATCAAAACTGGCATTTATCCCGATATGATCAAGACGGCCAATGTCATACCCATAATCAAAGCAAACAAACAGCCATGTTATGTTGATAGTTATCGACCAATATCCCTATTAAATAATATGGCAAAGGTGATCTACAAAATTATTCTCAAACGATTACAAATAAACATAATTTATTACCCCCCGAGCAATACGGTTTCCGAAGTGGACACAGTACAATGGCACAAACAATAAGAGCTTTAAATTTGATAAGGGAAGGCTTTCGGGAAAAAAACAAAGCCATTATGGTCGCGATCGACATACAAAAAGCCTTCGACTCCGAATGGCTCGAGGGTCTAATATTCAAACATATACAATTAAAAATTCCTGATTATCTAATCAAATTAATTAATTCATACGTCAGTAATAGACAATTTCACTTAAAAATAAACGAACACACTGCAAGACCCTATCCTATCTAGGCTGGAGTCCCGCAGGTGTCAGTTTTATCACCTTTGCTCTATTCCTTATTCATCCAGTATCTCCCTACTAACCTATTAACCGCCATGTATGCAGACGACACTTGTTTTGTATCATCTGCAAAAAATCCAGACACAGCACTCAACATCGTTCAAACTCACATTAACTCACAAATAATACCTTATTTTAACAATCAAAAACTTAACATAAACGCCTCCAAAACAGAGTATTTATTACTCAGGAGAATCACCAGGAAAGTCAACTCATTGCAATCACAACTTTGTATAAATGGTCACATTATTTCTCCTAGTAATACTTTAAAATACCTCGGATATACCATACAAGGCAACACAAACGCCACTTCTCACATAAATTGTCAGGTGCAAAAAGCCAAGATTGCAATGAGTCAACTTTACCCTCTTATCTGCAAACACAGTCCTTTCAGCACACAAAACAAATTACTTATTCACAGACAAATTATCAGACCCATTTCAACATACTCAGCACCAGTTTACTTCACAGGAACAAAACAAAATTTTCACTCTTTGCAGGTGGTCCAAAATAAGTGTCTGAGAATGGCAGTAAAATATAATTCTACTTAACCAAAATATCCCAGAAACACATGGTTACATGAGAAAGCCGACTTGCCCACTATCAAAGACTTCATCACTAAAATATCTACAAATTTTTATAATAACTGTCTGCCAGATGATCTTCGAAATGCTCTCAAAGCCGCAAATCGCGCAGAAGACATCCGCGATAGTGGGTGTAGGCTTCTGCATGGATCGCTAATTACATAACAAGGTTCAATCATCAACCCACATTTCAACAAACTGGATTAGTTTCAGGGCGGACAACCAAACTGAACTACCCTATATAACAATTCCAAACGCATAGAAAGTAGTAAAATCAACGTCTGTTATGTTGCCTCCCCAAATCTACAACCCCTATCAATTATTGAGACCCTGTTTTTCAGCTGCTTTCCAGGGATAACCTAGCCGAAAGATTTTGGGAGCCATAACTATATGCCGGGGACACAGTTTGTAAACAATTTAAATTTTTGAATAATGCGGTTACCGCAAGGTGCCTTAACAATTTCACAGGACGAACGCAGACTGCAGGATGAAAGCCAAACCATCGGCACTGTATTTTTCTCGCTGTATTCTGTAATTTTGGGAATCAAATGATAGAGAAAAGAAGGAGCAAGAACAGCAATGCGTGAAGTTAATTTTGAATTTAACTTCAAAAATTTCAGTCTGAAGAAGTTTCAATACAAGTATGTGGCATTCGAGAAACCCAAAAATGCGCAGAAAAAGCTACTGAAAAAGTTTTGATAGCACAAGAAGAAGACAATGATAGTTTTATTGAGGATAGTGACGATAGTGATGTCCATAAACATTATGTTCCAAGCAATAGTAATAGTTTCGATTCTGAAGGAAACTCAAGTTCCAGTAGCAGAAAGTTGAGAAAAGGGGTAAGAAAAGTTTCACAATGGAAACGTACTCTCAAAAAACTCAGAATAAATAGAGGAGAAGCATACGTTACTGAAGGTGGTAATATCAAGCGAGCAAAACGTGTTCAAGGTAATTGTGATAGTAAATATAATCCAATGATCAGCGAAGAACTAAGAAGAAGCATTTTTGTTAGCTATTACTCAACTGATGGTAAAACTAGACAAAGACGTTCGCTCTTGCATTGAAAAAACTAAACCACGAAAATACGGAACCTGTAAAACAGACAGTACCTGATCAATCAATTATTGTAATTTTTCCATCCTCAATGATGAAAAAATTTAAGTATGCAAAATTGTTTCAAAGCTACATTAGACATAAGCTACACTACATAATCTGTAAAATAAACAGCGGAAACATCATTGGACCAGATAGTCGAGGACGACATAGTAATCAAAAGAAACTTGATGCAAATTTGGAACAAAGTGTTGTTGATCATATCAATCCATTCTACAGAATTGAATCCCATTATTGATTGTCGCGCCGACAATAAGCGGGAGTTTATATATGACGGTTTAAATGTATCAACAACGTGTCTTATGTATGTGGAAAAATGTAAAGGAGGCAGGCTCACGGAAAATCATCAATGTATGCCCATCTATTTAATAATAGATTCAATATTGGTTTCTATCAACCTAAAATAGATTTATGCTCTCTGTGTGATAAAAACAACCACGTCATTGATAAATCTTTACTAGAAGAAGAAGAAGAAAGAAAAGGTTTTAGCTAGAAAAGGGAAGACCGCCGATCTCATTTTTGATAGTGAAAATGAAACTACAGTAGCTGTTTTTGTTTCGACTTACAAGCTGTCATGCTGTTGCCCTGTAGTGACGATTCTACTTTTTTTCACAAGAGTAAACTCAATGTAATTAACTTTACCATATTGGACATACCAAGAAAAGAGGGATTTTCATATTTATGGCACGAAGGCATAACAAAACGTGGAGCCAATGAAATTGCAACTTGGAATTGAATGTCACACTTCATAGTGACCATTGCGTTGGGCAAAACCAAAATCGCTTTATTGTATCTTTTTCTTTATTTTGCCTACAAAATTCGAATATTCAATCCATTGCCCACAAATTTTTGGTCGCCGGACACTCAGATGGAAGGCGACTCGATGCACTCCTGCATAGAGCCAGCCAAGAAAAGAGCTTTAAAGAGTGGACCAATCTATGTACCTGATAAAATTTCGATGATAATTAAGCAACCTAAAAAAACAGCCAAAGCTTATATTGTTGACCATTTAAAGACCGATAATGCTAGACTCGAAATTGGTAGCTAAGAACTATGGACCCTTGTTACAAAGTACATCAGGAAAAAAGTGGTGTGGAATAATGTTGAAGTTTTTCATATAAACCAGAAACAAAAATAGCATTTCTTACAAAGAAAGTTTTGAAGATATACAAAGATATCCAAATCACAACTTGTCAAAAAATTATTGCCACAAATAACCTGCCATTGGCATATAACGACGAGCCGAAACTAACCTATACAAAAAAAAATGTTTATTAAGCCTTTTGCCTTATATTCATTAATCATACCATAAATTTTTTAAAAACTTACATTCAATGAAAAACGGACACTAAAATGACAGGAATGGAGAAAGTGAATGATCCGTTGGTTGGTTCTTGCGTAGAAGTTATTTACATTTAGAGTTGCTTAGAATATCAAATTTATTTTAAGAATATGTTGAAATTATGTTTATACTAACAAAGATTTATTAAAGTTTTTTTTATAAAAATCGTACTTTTTTTCAAACATCTAGGAAGAGTCAGTGGAAAAGTAAGACAAATGTGAAAAAAGATTTAAACTAGAACCAATTGTCATAATTTATATGCAATACCAAGACATATTGAAACAATTGAGTATAATTTACAAAAAATAATCATGAAGCAATATGAGGATGAGTTGAAGCTAATATCAGGACAAACCAAAATGTTAAAACAAAAATTTTGTACTAAACAAATCCTATTTCAAATTTGAGATTTTTTTGGAAAAATAACAAATCTTTTTGAAAGTTCAAAAGTCGTTTTTAAACTTCTAAACTCGTTTGCTTCAAAACAATGTGTTTTAAGTTGTCCTAGTATTGTTCTAGCACAGCGATATGTCTGTAATTATTCAATATATCTATCCAAAACAACGGAGGAACTTTGCTTGGTTCAAGTTATGCAGAAAAATCGACCATAGATGATGTATGTCTCATAGAAAAAAGATGTTGGATACAGTTTATTCTATTTATTAAGGTTCCTTTATGATCTATCTTCATTATTCCATTCATTTCTGATCACTCTTTTCCATAAAAGGTAGATTCTATATAAAATTGTTGAGCACTTTCTTAAATACAACTTTGATATGAAAAATTTCTCATCACATTGAATATGAGATTTCCGAAACAATTTTTAAAATGCCCAAACTTTTTTTAGCTTATTATCTTCCAATCTGAGCTAGATGAAACAATTACTATGAACTTTTTTTAAATCTTCTTGCACTATTTATACATATATACACCCCTTCTCAAATTTTGTATCTGTATCTATTTCTGGAAAATTATAATAAAATATTATTGCTAGATAACTTTCACGAGCTAAAGACCTAAATTCGTCCAGACAGTTACGTGCTTGTTTTGAAAAGACTTGGTCATATTTTTCCTACTCGATTTGTTAACTTTATTTATGGGTGACGAAAATAAACAGAGATTTATTCCAGAAACCTTACGTTTGACCGCTAAATCCAGCAACGGAATTTAATTGTCATTAGAAGAAACAAACAAGTGATAAACATAGAAATTCTTCGAATTTAAGTAACGAATGATTTGTAAACTGATTTCAAAGAACACTCGGAATGTTTGCTATGCGTTGGAATACAAAAAGTTTTTGTGAAATATTTTCGTTGATCGTCATCTAGAGCGCTGGCAAAGAAACCACAAAAGACAAAAATAAAAATCAAAGATGATGAACCATTTCCCCATCATTCTCTTTATTGGGTTAAACTCTATATTCATTACATGTTTGCTCGTGAGTAAAGTAACTTTTTCCTCTCGTAGGAATTGCCGCACTCGCCTTCGGCTCGTGGGGTCAAACCGTCCTACTCGTGAAAAAAGTATTATTTCACTCACTTGTTGTATAAATAATTATTCTGTTAAGTCTAGCGACCGGGATTACTTATGGAAGTGGACATTTACTATGTTAGAATAACAAGTTTATTTTGCGTTTTCGTCCACCCTGCACCAATATAAATCATTTTGCGATACAATTTTGGAATCAGCCCAGCGAGGGAAATCCGCAAACAGTAAAAAGGGAGCGCTTCATTTTAGAAAATTGTTTCTAAAGTCATCACTCAAAGGTTATTCACCCTGTAAAAAATAGTATATTGAAATAAAAGATCGACATTTTGATTTAGCTGATTATGAATTTATCCGTTACTTTATGGACGCACTGTATGTGCCGACTAGTTCAAACGTGAGTCAAGATTATAACACAAACACAATATCTGCTATCACATCAATCTTACAAAAAGGGGCAACTATATGGTTATATTATATATTTAGGGTTATATTGTGTAAGACGTCTTTCACTATGTAACATCTCATATTTCAAAACATCTGTGACAACAAATTTAATTTCTGTACGTACAATCATTGTAATTTGTATATTGCCTATAGTTTGATTATACAAATGAACCAGTAAGAGAAGTTATGGAAAAATATAATTCACATCGAGTATAGAATCACTTTGTGTAACCTAATTCAACTCAACTCAGTTACCAACCAAGTTATCATCCTAAAACCAAACATGACGTCTGATCGTAAAATGCGGGCCGCAATTTCTGCGATAAACACACAATAGCACTAGTATTATCCGGTTTGAATCCTCTCACCACACAGACACGCATGCATCGCACATTTTACCTCTAATGAGCAATTCAAACTGATTTCCATTAGAAAATCGTGTTGACAAAATGGGTGGATACTGATTAGAACCAACTGCATTGAAGAATCTAGTTTGTACTGTAATTATCGCGAAAATACCAGTTGATTGTAGATGGATGGATGCTGTAATATTGACAAACTTCTCGAAAAAATATTATTTTGCTTAAATTGATTTACTATTTTTTTCTCATGCCAGTATCCAGTTGTGTTTTTCCTGATCTGGTATGGACTCACTCCGTCGATCGGCGACTTTGAGTTAAAAAACTTGGACCGTTGTGATGACAATCGCATGAATTGTTTTGATTGAAACTATTGTTAATCAAAAAACTAGAAAAGATAGTTTGACGGCACATAAAACTGAAGCACGGCTTTTGAGATGGAAGCATTACCAAAAACTGACTCTAAAATGAGTATATATCCTTATTATTGTCAACATTTCCGTTACAGCAAACTATTTGTTTTTTATATATGCCTGTTATTGTTCTAATCAGTTGAATCTATTGTTAAGCTCAAATATATTCACTTCTACAAGGAAAACACCATATATGATTGTATTTTCCTATATTACGTACACAGCTTGTAATATATCAAATTTAGTAGGAATAGTTATCAATTGAGATCTCTGAAAACAAAGAACCTCTATAAACTGGCTTGAAATATTTTCATCTTAAGTCTAAATCACAATCTCGCCGTATCTCCTTTCTACCCTATACCCGTCAACGACAGACAGTGAGTAATTGCCAACTTTCAAGTCTGAAATCCCGGAATAGGTTTTCTCACTTTCGGGGATTTTCATACGAGGAAGTTTAGCTTGCCTCTTATCTAGGTTAAACTAATCTCAAGCTCATTGTACAACTGGAATTAATCATTTCTTTTTTTCTCATATCATCATAACACGTGATGACGCATTAAACAAATAATAAATACGACGGTATCTGTCCGAAGCACAGTACCAAAAGTGAGGATGATATATATATATATATATATATATATATATATATATATATATATATATATATATATTAATTCAGTTCATCTATTTAAAAATTAAAAGAAACATTAAAATAAGGAAAATTATTTATATGTGTATGCAAAACTTTCGATACACACTGTATTATATGTATAATCAATAATTTTGAAAGGTTCGGTATACAAATCAAACTTGACATTTTCATTTCTGATGACGTTTATGCAGAATATATCTAATCATAGATAGATTATATTATGATTTGGAAAATATGTTTGAAATTTTAAAATACAGATGTCTCTGCTATCAGAATTACAATGGTAATAAAAGAATTCAAATCTCTCTTTGTTACATGGAAACATGAATTAGTATTTTTATTAAAAAAAGTAATTTTTCGTAACCACAGGAGAAGAGATTTATTTATTTGAATAAGTTTAGGCAGTTGAATTTGAAACCCCCACGAGACAACATCGTAATAAGGGTTGTCTCAAATTTTTTGAGAATTTAATAGAAATTGTATAACTATACGATCAGATCATAAAGCCATACATTATAAAGCCAGTGCGTGCATAATTCGTAGAAGAATTGCATCGTATCAAGTGTAAGTGGTTCCAGTTTCTAAATCATAGATTTAGAAAGTTCTGCAGAATTCTAAATACATTTAGAATACGTACGAGTTTTCCTGTCCTATTTGGTGAGTCCACTCCAGTTTAAAATTATTTCTCGAGAATTAATAGGCCTTTTTAAATTTATTTCGAAAATAGATGCATCTATATCATAATTTGAGCTAAACCATCAAGTGAAAAATTTTTGAATAGACAATTTGAACAAAAAATTGCGTTATTTGACATTGATACACGTCAAGTGTATATTAGACGAGTTGAACTTTTGATTAAAAATTTTAATTAGTTAATTTATAGAATAGGTTGTACTAATATTAAGGTTGGTAGATAGTATTATCTTTGTTTCGTTGATAATATTTTTGGGAAACAATAAATACTTTTGTAATTTTGTTATCTGATCGTATAATGTATAATTTTGATTCCAACTCACTGTAGTATTCATTCAGTAGCTATTTTCATCGTATTTAACATTTTGCATGGTATAGAAATTTTGATCTAATCAGTGACATTTGCTTAATTTCCAGTGACAGTAAAATTGTAAATGTCATAAGATAATTCAAGTGCTTTTATTATATTGAATAAACAGTTATTCGAGATTCTGAATATAGAGTAATATTTCATTTGGATAATACTTGAGAATTATAAAATTTGAATGATTATTATTTAAAATTTTTTGATCCCACCCTGAGACAAGAGTGATTAAGTCGATTGTGAATTAATTTATCTTTCAATATTCAGAAATTAATGTTTATCTTAGCCGGGCATTGTTTGACAAATACTGTCAAAAATAAATTAGGTTACATACGCTGCTAAAGGTGTGTGTGCAATAGTGTCGCTACAATCACAAATTGTGAAAACGTCGACGAATAATATTTTATATTCATATATCTATTAAAATATAAGTATATCAACTATAATAAAACTATAAAATAACGATTTAGATATATATTATATATAGCGTAAAAAGAAGTAATTAAGATGTTGAAAACATGCTGTGCTGTATGTCCGATAACTCCTCCACAAATTGGTCCATGGGGTGCTATTTTGTACAAGGGCAGAAACATTCATCCAAGCATCGCAATATTGGAAGAACTCCGTGTACTGTCTATTATTTGGAGCAAATACTAAACTTGGATTAAAATCGACAAACCTTCCAGATTTTGTAAATGAAGAACTTGAGACAGAAGAGGAACTTGAACATATAATGAATCCTTCACCAACCAACAACACTGAACGGGAAATACCAGAAGAAAGTCTTGATTCGATTCGAAAGGTAGCATTCAACTGGACAATATGGAAGAAATTGCGAGTGAGATATTGTTGTGCGTGTAGTGAAAAACTCACAGAAAAATCTAAATTCACTTGTGTAATGCCACAATGCATTCAGATTATACAATTTTAGATTCAGGACTATAGTCAGTACTAGATACAAGGCTTTGTTCACTTTTTGCAACTCAAAATAAAATTGAAATTGAGAGACAACAATGGTACTCTTGTCAAAAAAGAGCAGCTGGGGCCTCCAACAAAACATTTAAGTCTATTGCAATCGAGTCATATGTACCTTTAACAGCTCCTAAGGTGGATCGAAGACCTCTCGATTCCAAGAATATCATTGGAAAAGTGATTGACCTGAAAAATAGCCTCTACAAAGTAGGTAGCTCTAAAAGAATTCTCAAAACTTTATTTTCTAGAAATGATATTCAAGAATCCTTAGTAGGTTTTGGATACGAAGTTCCTGATCGACTAATTACCCTCAGCTAGACAGTTGCATATCAGTCACGATTCGGAGGTCAAGGCTTTCAAAAATGTAGCTGTAAAGTTATTAGTAAACAGGGCAATACAAAAAAATGTGCTTGCTTCAAAAATAACAACTTATGCTATTCTAAATGTCACGCAAGTTTGAGATGCAGTATTAAATAAGAGTATATTATTTAACGAGCGTATAATGTAGCGAGTCAAATACTATGCTTTGTCTACGACTATTCATTTTATTAAGAAATCTTGGCAATATTTTGCAAATTTGTTAAAAAAATTGCAATTCGCAAGAAAATTATTTTTTAAAATCATGATACTTGGCTGGGCATCGAGGATGGACTTTTATAAATTGTGACTAGGCATCGAGGACGAACTTTCATGAAACTTGGAATACGTATAAAAAATTGTATTCCACGGGTGTGGAATACGAAATTCATATTCCACAGGTGTGTAATATGAGTTACATTATGTAGTTACTATCACAAGCATAATGCGTCTATTATTGAATAGTCGTAGATAAAAAATTTGTTTTCAATTTTTAGTTATAGTTTTATATTAGTAATATCGTCGGTATATTCTTACATACTTAAATGTTAAATTTTAATATTTCATTCTTTTCACAGGATTTATCTGTTATTTGCAGTTTCATATTTGTGTTAGGCAGTTACTCAAGTTAACAAGTATATTTTTACATCATGAAGTGTTAACTGTTTATTTGTTTTCTCAATAAAAATATTTACTGTAACTGTATTACTTATATTTAGTAGTGTATTCGACTTTATTTTCACGTTTTGACGCCACCGTTTTTGGCAAATTGTAAAATGCCTAAAAATAATCAGTCACAACATTATATACATTCTTCTGTTCTTGTTTTGCCGGCATTTCATCAATTTGCCTGAATTGGTGTTGGCATAACGAAAAATGCATTTTATGCAATGCATTTATGATTTTTGTAAAATGCCTAGGTAGTTTATAAAAAGCCTAACTTTACATTATGCCTACGACATATATATGGCAAGATTTCAGAAAAGTTCAATTATAATATATATGTAGATGCCAATACAAGCATGGTAAAACGGGTTTTACCTCTAAATCGCAGGTTTCGTCGAGATCACTTTAAAGATAATTCAACTCTTTAAAACTTCTTGTAGATCCTATGTAGTAAGCCATAGTTATAGAAAAAGTTTAAGTATATAAAAGTAGAAAAGCGTTTTTTACAACTTGAGAACATTATCAAACTCTGTTCTACCTCTTTTGGTAAACTGTTCTCTCGTTTGCAGAAAATGCTACTTTCGTCACTCATTAAACAATATACCATTTTTCCACAAAAGCTTTGTCATATGAGCTGTCAAAATAAATAATAATTACGCGCCTTGAATATGAAATCGGCATAAAAGTACAATCAAGTGCTCAGTTGAGAAATTACTTTCCGAACAAACTTAGTATTCAAGTATCTACTCAACAATTTTTCAAAGAAAACTCCAGAAATATCATAAATTGTTTTCATCACACACTATTGATTCGAAACCAGTAGAATAATTTCAATTGGGTTTAAATTTAATAACATGAAATTGAAACAAATAGAGGGTTAGTTACATTCTTCTGATTTAATTGCCAATTTAGTTTTGAATAATTTCATCAGATAATCAATTGAAAATTAGATTACTTACTGATTTTGAAGATGTCTGAGAATTGACTCTTACCTGAAACAAAATATAGTACAATTAATATCACCAGAATTATGGAAAAGAAGCATTTTGGACGAATGAGGATCTGATGAATATCGGCAACATTAATGCCTTTCATTTGTAAGTAAAAACACATCAGACAAACCTAGTCCAAAGTATCTGAAGAAATAACATTTTTTTTAAGAAAATTTAGTCCGGAACCCACCGATTTGAAAGTTTTTCGTTTCAAATCAATTTTACTGAATTACAAATATGAATACCTATGCGCCCAGATTTAAATTGTTTTTGTATTGCGCTCATTCTAGATTTGTTTGTAAATAAATATCATTGAATTTTGAAATTTTATTCACTTGTTTCGGAAAATAGGATAAGTTCATACTAAGCGCTAATATAGGCAATATTGAAAAAATATATAACATCAAATATTTATTTATTTACAGTGTGAAAGTGTTTAAAACAAGGAATACATAACCCAATGTTACATTTACCGCACTGTGATCGAACTGTACTCTTACAGTTAACACCAGCACATCTTTCTATATTAAAAGGTTCAATTAGAAGGCGAATTCCAATTCCATCTAACCGTATCTCATTAGAAACTCTGCGTTCGATGGAACTCAGTTTATATGTAGATGGTCTGCTACTAGTCTTGGGAAGGTTTTTAAATATTATCAGAAATGTTTGCACGATGCTTCTATTGAATTCCAAATGAGACATAGATGATCCCGATTTTTTGGCTAGAGTCCAGGTGCTATGTATAGATATATCCAATAACCAAGTCAACAATGGCCACCACCACTTCTTATCTCTGATTGAAAATCTGTCGTTGCTTATGTTCTGGTCCATTTTATCTGTACCTCCCATATATTTATCATAATTAGTTAATTATTTGATTAATTGATGGGCGGTCGCATCGAATATTTTTTTTGAGTTGTTGGGAATATTTTTGGGTATGTGTTATTGGTTGTACACCAAAAGCACTTCAACCACTTTACCACAATTATCCCTTTGACATTATCTAGTTGATAGGCGTATGAACTTCTAGATTTTTTTCAATAGTTTTTCATATTCATTTTCATGATCTGGACTACTCCCAAGATTATCTACAATCTCCTGCAGTTCCTCATCTTTTAGCGGACGATTATCGTTCCGTTCAGCTCTCGAAATCTTCCTACAAAATAATAGAAAATAAGATTTCTAATAGAAAATATATAACTTAATCCTGCACACTGGGGTCTCTGTAACCCAGGAGCAGCTAAATTCAAATTTTATCACTTACCTATAAGCGATATAATGTTTTACGTCCTGCCTCACTCGTATACAATTGTTTACTAAATTTACATGGCACTGGCCCAAGATCACAATCGAAACACTGCGCACAAGGTAGAATATATAGTGCGCGTGGGTTTTCTACTTTTCTAGACCCCAGTGTGCAGTAGCAGGGTTAACAATAACATGAACGTAATTAGATCTCATAACATACATGTGCGTTTTGAGAAAGAAACTTAAACTTCTTGGTTCAATTAAATTACAATCAAATTTTTATTTACGTAAGACTTTATTTGGTCTATTTACACAAATTTAGTCAATTAAAAAACATAAAAACTTTTAGCATAAGCGAGATAAATTTAGGATTGGAAGAGTGGTGCCCCTAAATGTAGGAAGCCCATTTTGCAATTTCTTTAAAAATAGGACACGTTTTCTTAAGTAATGCCATGGTATCTTCTAAAAGGATTGCTCTCTTTTGAATAATGAGACTCTTCTGAAGGAAATTGGGAAATACGGTTGGTAATATATTCAACAATATCATCATTCAATTTACGGGGGGGGGGGGTTTAAAGATCTTCCTCTGCTGAAAGCATTATTTTAACTTTACACAGGACTCGGAGACACTGGAAATTTTGGGAACTTTTCACATATATAATGAAAGAATGTTGTGTCATGTTTAATCTCTCGCATTATTTAGAAATGGATGAAAATGCTATGTACAATTTGTGGCATTGTTTGAAACGCTAAAATGTGCCTCTAACACATTCAATAATTCTGCATTTGATTAACTATGCTACATAACACATTCATCACCCCAATATTGGCGAAAATACTGATACAATTGCCGTTTTATATGCTATGTATGCTAAATATAACACAATCATTCTAGTTAAAATATCAATTTTCAAAAATATTTTACACCTTCTCTCACTCTCCTCTTCAATTTTTACGCATCAATTTGAAGAAAGACTAGCATGTTTTATTCAAACTAAAGGATACTTTTTTTAGTCATATGTTTGTCAGACTCGGTCGGCAAACCTACAGTTTCGTCACAAAAGTATCACTTTTACTCAAAATAAAACAATACAGTATAAACTAAAAAAATTGTCATCCACATATGACTGAAAAAATCCAACGAGTTGTATTTATATAATGCTATTAAAAAGTCCCCCCCCTCGTATCTTTTGAACGGCTATACTTACATTAATAAAATTAGGAGGGTGAAAATAAAGTGTTGTAAACTTCTCTACGAATGGTATCAGGTGACGTAATAGTAATAGATGACGTCACAGTGCCACTCTGGCCAATCATTTTAAATAGGACCCTATGGCAAGTGGTATATCGTTTGAAAGGCATTGACATTGGCTACATAGCCATATCAATTTTGTTTGGGTTTAAATTAATTTTGACGGATAAATTAAATTATTACCAAAATTATTATTTCACATTTAAATATTGAAGATTTTTCAGTCCGCCTCTGGTTAGTTGTCAAAAAAATTGACGTTTTTAATTTAATAGTATTTGTTGCTTTTCAAAGTTTTTCTAAATAGCTTGAATATTCAATTTTATTATTGTTTAACAAGACGTTTTATAGTTCACATAGGCAAAATGGAACGTACTCAAGCCGACAAAGTAGCAGTTATCTTAATAATTGGCGAATCTAGAAAGAATCTCCATGAAGCGGAGCGTTTATTTAATGAGAGATACCCAGATCGCCATATCTCGAGAACTTATTTGAGGGAGCTTCTTCACAAGTTTGAAGCAACAGGTAGTGTTCAAGATGCCAAACGATCTGGTCGACCACCATTTAGTGATGATAAAAGCATTGATATAGTTGCTGAAATGGTAGTAAATCCGACTTCCTCTTCAACTAAAGTTGCGTCTATCTGTGAAGTGAGTAAAAGTACAGTACAGAGAGTGTTGGCTAACAATGAATTTCATCCATACAAATTAAAAATGGTGCACCACCTTTCGGATGACGACCCCGACAGAAGACTCGAATTCTGTGAAAGTATGACAAATAAAATTAGTCAAAACCCACATTACACAAAAATAATAATTTGTTTTAGTGACGAAAGTACTTTTTGCCTCAATGGAAATGTGAATACACAAAATGTAAGGTATGGGAATGACACAAATCCTCACACCTTTCGTGAACAACATACCCAATTTCCAGGAAAAGTCAATGTTTGGGCAGGTATTTTGGGAAACCACATAGTTGGTCCTATTTTCCTAAATTCAAATTTAAGCGGTGGAGTGTATCTGGAGATGTTACAAAATGCAATTGAGCCGTTAATTCTTGAAATTATGGAAGATAATCAAGATGAATTCGGCCATCTGGAAATAACATTTCAACAAGATGGTGCTCCTGTACATTATTATGGTGCAGTAAGACGTTACCTGGATGAAGAATATCGAGGTAGATGGATCGGCCGGCGAGGTCCTATAGAATGGCCACCTCAGTCACGATCTGACGCCATTAGATTTGTTTCTATGGGGGTATTTGAAATTCAAGGTTTATACTACGACACCAGATAGCATTGGCGTTTTGAAAGAAAGAATTACTGAAAAATGCAATGCTATTTCAGATGACACATTCGAACGAGTACGACAAGAGTTTACTAATAGGATGTATTACTGTCAATAATTTTGATATTTATTTAATGTATCCGTCAAAATTAATTTAAACCCAAACAAAATTAATATGGCTATGTAGCCAATGTCAATGCCTTTCAAACGAGATATCACTTGCCATAAGGTCTTATTTAAAATTATTGGCCAGAGTGGCACTGTGACGTAATCTATTACTATTACGTCACCTGTTACCATTCGTAGAGAAGTGTACAACACTTAATTTTCACCCTCCAAATTTTATTAATGTAAGTGTAGCCGTTCAAAAGATACGAGAGGGGGAGGGGACTTTTGAATAGAACTGTATATTTAATGTTATTTGAATATGGCACTTCAGTCATTGGAAACCGAATCAATGAATATTTCCATTCAGAGAGCGAAATTTCTTCTTTTTATTCTCGAATAAAATGCTGTTTCTTCTGAAACTAATTGAAGTATTATTGCCAATGAGAAATTATTTAAGTAACCTAATATCATATTTGCAGAGACATTTGCATTGTTGCCCGTCTTACGGATTCTGATAAAGCGATTTTTTAATAATGTTATTAGAATATATTACAAAGATTCCAGCCTTTTCCACTGTTATATAATCAACAGTAGTTATGAAAGGAGTAGTAACCTCAATCTTGTTGCTCTCATAATACTACTTCTGTATTAATAATGATGCTATCATTTCACAAAGTTATCGTTTACTTCAGGCGACATTATTACAGTGTTATACGATCCTCTAACTGCACACTTGGTTGGTTTTTACTACGTCTAGCCCGTTCCCTAGAGCCAACTCTCTGGATTTAAATTGATCCCTAGACTCTTTGCCAATTAGGTCCTGATACTTTCCCAGTATAAGCCATTCTCCACGTATTTTAATCGGTTTATTTTGTCTTGAACTTTATTTCGTTCCAAAATAATCAAAAATGTAGAATCGTTCCCATTAATTAATAGAAATTTCCTCATGAATTTGTATGCTACTCGTTAAAAAAACAAGGCATATACAGGCAGTCAACATTCTAGCGTTAAGCTTTACGTAATCAAATATTCTGTCAATAGTCCCTCATATCCCAATCAAATATTGAATCAATCAGAGATGAGTTAGAATAGGTGACCTAACTAATGTTACAGAAACGATTACCCAAATTTGTTCTTCGCTTAACCGACTTTTTCAAATACCCTCGTACTTTCATGTCAATGTTTGTGGTTCACTACAGTCAAATATAATGTAATGGATATTCGATTCGATTGGCAATAGCTTTTAGCACTCTCGTCAACTACACGTCCTTCAATGAAATATCTAACCGAATGTGAAGCCTTTGGTACACAAATTGCTTGCTTAGGTGAGAGTACAGAACTCAAATAAGAGAATTAGTAAATTAGAATATTGAGTGTGTATTCCACATAATAAACAAAATTCCAAACTGCCTTAGTGGATTTTGGAAGGGAATTTTCAAAAAAAATCCTACTGCAAATTACTCAAAAATAACTTTTGCGAATCTTTCTTTCTTACACTTTGTAGTTCCCTCATTGAAATAAAGTCTTTTCTACTCACATCCATTGTTTTTATTGAATTATCATCTCACGGTCAAACAGTCAATTAATCACAAAATATACATTGATCAACCAAATTTATGGTTTATTCTTCACTGAAACCAATAATCATATCATAAATATTCTTTAAGCGCATCTCCATTTTATATAGATTGAAAAACCAGAATAATTGGAAATCAGTATTTCTTGACATTTTTTTTGGATACCTTTTTCTTTCGTAGTATTTAATGGAAATTATTTTTTCAAGGGTGCATTCAGCAGATAGTTATTTTCAGGACATTACAAGCATATTTTTTTGTTCAGTTTATTTGAAGTTTTTGAGCCAAATAAAAATCATATAACAGACTTTCCAAAGTCTTAACCGAAAATATTCGGCAAATTTTGGTGGGGTGGTGATAATAAGACAACAGAGTAAACTCTTATTTATTCCCGAGCTTTCGAATAACTTTTATTCTTTTTCAAGGGATAAAATCTATCCAGTATTTTGGTAAAGTTGTAAATTTTTAAATTAAAATATTTTAAACATAAATCACCGAAAAACTCAAAAAACAGTATTGTTTCATCCTTTAAAAGCCCTGAACAATATCCTATCATAAAATTGGTCACTTGTATACACTCCGGAGGCTATATCGTGCTAGCGAACCAGAATTTCTCCAAAAATGGCCAAAAATGTATATGGATTTATAGGACACGTTGTACTACCTCTGGGAGCTGAGTTTATATGTGAGACACCTTGAACAATATCCAATCAAAAAATTGGTCACTGGTATACAATACGGAGGCTGTATCGTGCTTACAAACCGAAAGTTTTCTAAAAGTGACAAAAATGTACCATAACACCCTTTGTACTGGCTCTGGTGACCTGAAAATCAATATTCAATCATAAAATTGGTGACTTGCTGCAGTTCGGAGGCTGTATCGTGCTAACAAGACATATTACGAAACGTGGCCGACAACATACACACAGGATTTTCTTGTCCAAAAACCGTTTTTTCGTGTTCTTCTTGCTGGAAAACGATTTTTTTCAAAATTTCAACTCTTTCTGAGGTAAACCAATACTTTTCTCGCATATCCGTTAGGGTTGGGCGGAAAAGTAACAAAATAAATGGAAATTATGTGATGCATAAAAAAGGAGTAATGTGTATATGGCGCACAAAAATTGACGTCCAATGTTTTTGATGTGTCACTTGTCAAGGTATTTTCTAGTGAGAATAACAGAGAAGCTGTATACGAAATCTGAATACTTCTAATTCATAAAAAGACGCAGCAGCATCGCTAAAAAGTAAAATTAATTTCTCTTCAGAAGTATATAAGCGTTGCTTATACAGAACTAGGATACGTAAAACGTATTAAACGGTTTACATTACAATACGCGACGAATTCACATACGCATACACACTACACAGTCTTTGGACGAAAAGAAAAGATGGACCTAGCATCTCACCACATACTACACGAGGAATAACGAAGCCAACGATTTGTTATTGTTTTCCCGCAACCGAAAATATATTGACATATGAGATTTTCGTGCTTAGTTTAGTAGTTGTCAACTATAACTTGGTCGGATTAAAAAAATATAAGTTATACACTTTCCGGTTACATCTTACTCTCTAAGCACGAAGAAGTGAATTTTCATTTACTGAAGTGAGATTTGTACCACTTCATTCAAAAAGTGGATCAAAAGCACTTTAATACATACTAGTTTAAGTGATAATTCACATATCCATGTCTAGAGAGTGAATTTATAATTAGTAAACATTTTTAACTTACTTACCGATTACTAACATTGCTCAATGGTTGTTATTATTAAACATTGTTCAATGTTTATTGACAGATGAAATGTTTAAGTATCTATAAACGAAAGTACATACTTCATACATTATAAAGATTGGTAAACGTTATAATTTCTTTTACCTCTAATTCTAATTCAAGGAAGGTGATTTATTATATTAAAAAGGATAAGATTAAAATTATCAATTAATTATATTATATTCAATATAATAAATCTCCTTTCTTGAATTAAATTTAAAGATAAAACATTATGACGTGCATCAATCTTTATAATATATGAAGTTTAGTTGGTATTCTTTTGCGATTTAATTTTAATTTTACCATTTGTGATTGTGGAAATTACTCACTAATTAATATTCAGTCACAATCACTATTTGTTATGATATCGCTAACCAATTACTTTATAAACCTATCGATACCAATTTAGAAATCTAAGCATATTATTTTCATCATCAATTTCTAAGTATGATAAGTGCATCACAGGCAACGGCAGTTGCTGAGTGACGCAAATACATCTCCACAAAAACCACTACACCAACAAACCCCAATACAAAATGTCAAGCCATACAGTAATTTTTTTTCATACTTAATGTTAATTTTCAAATGGCCGAAAAAATAGAAACGTGTTCAACATTTACGATGAAATTCTATCAGATGACTCGGGTAAATTATGTGATCTCCTCATAGCTGTACTCAAAGCTCTGATACAGGTACCTTCGTTTTAGATAGTTTGTCTGTATACGGGTGTTCCGTATAAGAACCGACATAGAGCAGAGGCGTATGGGGAGTCCACAATATGACGATTTGGGGCAATACCAAGTTGCATCTCCGAGGAGTTCTAGGGCCGCAAAGTAGGGCGCACAGTTTCGTGAAAACTTGTGACAAAGTAATGGCTCTAGCGATTTCGATGAAACTTTGCAAGTTGATAGAGTTCGAAAAGTTATTACGATCGCATCATACCGCAATATCAGGAAAATCCTTAAATGGTCCAAATGGCCATCTAAAATTTAGAAAATATGGGTATTAGTAGTTTTTTTTTCCAATTTAAACGGTTTTTGGCCTCATATAGAGAAAAAATACCCTTAATGTTTTCTGTAGTTCTATTCAAACCTTTCCAACGGAATTATTGAGATATTAGGTGTACCCTTGTGAAGTTATAGCCAAAATAAGTGGTCCAAAAAATTTTCCTTAAATATTGCACACCTCTAACAAATGATCGAGAAATCTATATAACTATGATTAAGTAAATGAGAATTGAATTTAAAAGCTGTACAAAAACTATCGATATCAGTCTAAAAACCTCTTTACCGAAGTAAACAAAGGTGACACAAGTACACCCCTTATAAAAGATGTGATATCAAATCATACGATGGATAGGGTGACACAAGTACTATATCTACATATAATCTTATTGAAATAAAGGTACGCACACTTTATTCCTTATTAATTTGAAAGATTCAAATAATCGATGTTCTTGTATTCAGCCCTGTTTAAATATTGTTAATATTTGTTTGAAGCTGACTTCTTTCTTTCATTAAATTTTACCAAAAATTATTAAAATTTGTTCATATATTTTAGACGGACTTGCAAATTAGGATCCATTCAGATCATACTACCAAAAATATATATGACACAATCTATAGATAATGTTTCATTCAATCAATACTTCAAAAATACGATACAAATAAAGGCTCCTTCCGATTTATAGGTACTATCAAAACACATAACAAAGAAAGGACCCCATCCAAATTACACCATGAAAACACATTAGAAAGAAAGGGCCCTATCCGAATTATACTATCGAAAAGCATTACGAAGAGAATGCCACATCTGTTTGGATTGAGTTGTCAAAACTAAAAAACAAGCAAAAATCTGTACTACAGACCGGTTGAAAAACAAAATGCATTGATATTAAACTGGGAAGAACACAAACAAACTGTAACATTATTTAAACAGGACTGAACGCAAGTACATCAATTATTTGAAAATCTGAAATTAATAAGGAACATAGTATGAATCTGTAGCCTTAGCTTAACTATATTTTAAAAAGATTATAAGTAGATATATTACTTGTGTCACCCTATACCTCGTATGATTTTGAGGGGTGCCAAACCATAACGTTGTAAGTGCCACACAAACTGAAAAACGTTTTATTGCAGTGAAACGTTGTATGTGCTGGCGTTTACTTGCACTATTGAGTTGAAGGGTGTCTAAAGTTGTCTAGCATAAATACTGTGAAACAACATGTCATAACCTTTTAAGTGCAAAAGGAGCTGCAAACGTCAGTTCATTCAAAATATCCGAACAGGACGTGCGGTGCGTCTAGATCGCCGAAAAAAGTTGTTAATAACAAGACATGGAAAAAAAAGTCAGGAAATATTGCTTAACGTGTGTGAACACAAGAAAATAAAGAAGTGAGTGAAAAAAGTGAGCCTAGTGAGGTAAGTGTGACAAAAATTTTTAAACCATTGTTAAAAAACGTAAACGTAGATTTACCTAATACATAATATATAACATAAATTTATATTACCTTACCATTGTTATTTTACACTTATATTACAAAACGGTGATGAAAACTGTAATCAATATTTTATGCAAATTGTTAATCTACTAATTTCCTTTGTTGTAGGTTTCCTGCAAATGGCAGTTTTCTTGTACCTGTTTGACATTGGAATGCCATAAGAAATTATTTCATGACTTCTGGAACCTTAGTACAATAATTAATGTTTCCAATACTAATGGAAGAAAAGAATTCTATTCTAGAAATAGTTAGAAGTTCCTTCCAATTTCAGGTGTGTGAAAAGACGTTTTGAGATACTTTTGGTATCAGTAAACGCCGTGTGCAGATTCTTACCGAAAAATTTTTTAGTAACGACGTATCTGTAAGAGATAGACGTGGTGTAAAAAGGCAAAGATGCGAGCCTCAATGGAAAGAAAAGATTATCGAGTACATAAAGTGAATACCGGCTCAAGAAAGCCATTATTGTCGAAATGACGTTCCTAATAGAAAATATCTGCCGACAGAGTTTAGCCTGGTCACACCATATAAAGGGTTCTTAGAAAAACGCCGTGATGGATCTACTAAGCCACCAGTATCTTGGCAATGGCTTAATGAAATATTTTTGACCGAGTTTAATATTTCGTTCAAGCCTCCGCGAGAAGACACAAGCCCGATGTGTGACTTTTCTAAAATCGAAACAGTTACTGCTCCAACTAAAAACATGAAAGACCTCGCTAAGCAAAAGTTCGACATTCATCACAAGCAAGCTGATATGGCCAGAAAACTAATGAATAATGATGGAGCAGACTCTGAATGTCCTAATTCAGATAGTCGAGTGGTTCGGTTTGACTTCCAGCAACATATGTACCTCCCAACATTAACCCACACACTGTACCACAGTCGTCAGCTTGAGTTTGTCAATATGGGTATTTATTTGAAGGACGAAGGAAAGGGCATCATGTTTTCCTGGAATGAAACTGTTGGAAAAGTTTGTAACGAGATCGCTTCCTACAAATTTTTCACTTCTAGTGAAATATGATACACTATAGATAAAAAGAAATTAATTTTGTTGTCAGATAACTGTTGTGGACAAAACAAGAACCAAGCAGTACTTGCTATGTTCCTCGTTTTAATTGCAAAATATTCCTATTCGGAAATTTCTCATCAATTTCCTGTGAAGGGTCATACAATTCTCGCCTGCGATCGTGATTTTGAGAACATTGAAAAAGCGAAAAAGTATGCCACCGATTCCAAAAGACCTTATTGAGCTTATTGAAATGCTGGCAAAAAACTTTTTTAATTTGATGAATTTGGCCAAAAATATGATTAATACCAAAAAGCTACAGATATCTTCGGCAACGATGATTCGCCCAGAATCTTGAAATTTTGGTGTCATTTTTACGAAAAAAGGTTACGGCGAATTTGCTCCATGGATATCAACTCCAGTGCTTAAACATTTTAAAGTTGAGTTATGTGCAAGTAATATAACACTTACAACGTTATGACTTGCATAAATAATGGCACTTAAAACGTTTTGTTCTTTTAATGTTTTACATAAAGAGAATAATATTATTTCCTGGTTTTGACAGAGCATAAAAGTTGTGTTAAATTATGAATAATAAATAATGACCTATCTAATATGCGAGAAAAGTATTGATTTACCCCGAAAAAAGTTGGAATTTTGAAAACATTTATTGAGTGAAATATATGATTTTCATCAAGAACAACACGAAATAACGGCTTTTAGGAAAAAAATCCTGTGTGTATGTCGTTGTCGTCGGCCAATTTTCGTTACATGTCTTGTTAGCACGACACAGCCTCCGGAGTGCAACAAGTCACCAATTTTATAATTGCATATTGTTAAGAACATGTTACAGATGAACCCTATTGATTTTCAGTTCACCAGAGTCAGTACAATTGGTGCTATAGTACTTTAACTACGATATTTTTGTCATTTTTCTGGTGAGCTAAAAATCAATAAGGTACATCTATAAGACGCCCTGAATAATATTCAATCATAAAATGGGTCACTTGTATACACGCTGGAGGCTGTATCGTGCTAACAAACTGAAAATTCTCCGAAAATGACGAAAATTTGGTACCTCAAGTACCGTAGCACTTGTTGTACTGGCCTTAGTGAACTGAATCTCAATTGGGTTCATCTGAATAATATCCAATCATAAAATTGGTCACTTGTATATACTCCGCAGGCTGTATCGTGCTAACAAACTGAAATTTCTCCAAAAATGTCATACTTAAAGTACTATATCACCTGTTGTACTGGCTGTGGTGAGCTGAAAATCAATAAGGAATCCTATTGATTTGATCTGAATAATATTCAATCATAAAATTGGTGACTTTTGGCACTCGGATGCTGTATCGTGCTAACAAACTGAAATTTCTCGAAAAATGACAATAATGTGGTACTTCAAGTACCATAGCATCCGTTGTACTGGCTATTGTGAGTGGAAAATCAATAGGGTTTATCAGTGAGATGTCTTGAACACTATTCAATCAAAAAATTGGTAATTTGTTAGACTACGGAGGCTGTATCGTGCTAACAAGACATGTAACGAAAAGTGGCCGACGACAACGACGACGACATACACACAGGATTTTTACTTTTCCTTCCAACCTATCTATATGCGATAAAAGTATTGCTTTACCCAAAAAAAAGTTGGAATTTAAATATTTTTTTTTGAGTTATTTTCACGTTTTCCATGAACAACAACACGCAAAAACGGTTTTTAGAAAAAAAAATCCTGAGTGTATGTCGTCGTCGTCGTTGTCGTCGGCCACTTGTCCTTACATGTCTTATTAGCACGATACAGCCTCCGCAGTGCAACAAGTCACCAATTTTATAATTGAATATTATTCAGAACATCTCACTGATTAACCCTATTGATATTCAGCTCACCAGAGCCAATACAACAGGTGCTACGGTACTTTAAGTACGATACTTTTGTCATTTTTGGAGAAGTTTCAATTTGTTAGCACGATACAGCCTCCGGCGTATATACAAGTGACCAATTTCATGATTGGATATTATTCAAGGCGTCTCAAAGATGAACCTTCTTGATATTCAGCCCACAAAAGCCAGTACAACGGGTGCTATGGTACTTGAAGTACCAAATTTCTATCATTTTTGGAGAATTTTCAGTTTGTTAGCACTGTACAGCCTCCAGAGTGTTTAAAAGTGACCAATTTTATGATTGATTATTGCTCAAGATGTCACATATGTAGCACACTGATTTTAAGCTGACTAGTACGAGTACAGCGGGTCCCATAAATTCAGATATACTATATTTTTGCTTATTTTTGGAGAAATTTCGGTTTGTTAGCATGATACAGCCCCCGAAGTGTATACAAGTGACATTTTTATGATAGAATATTGTTCAGGGCCACAGATACGGAAAAGATTTAATCCTTAAAACCGTTTATTTTTTATTGCTTTGCTCTTTCTTTTTCCATTAAAAATGTTTTTTGTGTCTCCTGAAAATTTCACTTTCTGGCATTTGAAACGTTATGGTTTGGCACCTCTATCTAAGGGTTGTACTGGCGTCACCCATTTTTACCTCATCAAGAGGTTTTTGGACTGATTTTGATTGACTTTGAAAATATAGTGGAAATTCATTCCAATTTGACATCAAATACATATTGCAAAATTAAACTCCGGGCACTGGCTATAACTATGTATTCTTAAAATAACCAATTGGAATCCCAAATTCTAATATAATTGTAATTGTATGTAATTTGATATTATAATTGACTATATTTATCAATAGAACCTCTCAATAAGGGGTATCTGTCTATTTAAAAAATTAGTGAAAATATTAATGCAGTTTTCGCTTTTAATAATGTTCCAATTCGGTTTTTGAACTATATTTCAGTAGTTTCTACTTGAAATGAGTATAACAAAAATGGATTCTCATTAAACACTAAATATAGATGGCGCACGTTACAACTTGTTCCTAAATATTGTTTTTTTCTATTCCAATATGATTGAAGTATTTAAAAATATGAGAGAACTTCCTCATCTTCAGATAATTTGGTATGGAATGGTGGGCATTTTTAACACTTATTGTTGTTTTCTCTTGTTCTGCACTTTCTGTCGTTGTTTATCGATCTGTTATTGTTACAAATTTGGAGAATGAACTTTTATATCAATTGAATGCATTGAATGGTTATAATACGAATGAATCGAAAACCTGAGAGTTATACGTTATGCTTTTTCCATTAGCTTCACTTAATTAGAATAAAAATTATGCCAAAAATTAAAGAACTACTTATTACTTTTCCGTCCAACCTATCTAATATGCCAGAAATGTATTGATTTACCCACAGAAAAGTTATTTTCACGATTTTCATCAAGAACAACACGAGAAAATGGTTTTTAGAAAAACAAACGGTTTTAAAGATTAAAACTAAATTTTCCGCATCTGTGGCCCTAAACAATATTTTATCATAAAATTGTTACTTGTATACACTTCGGGGGATGTATCGTGCAACAAACCGAAATTTCTCTCAATATAACAAAAAATTTAGAATATCTGGATTTATAGGACCCGCTGTACTCGCTTTAATAAACTGAAAATCAATAGGGTACATCTGTGAGACACCTTGTATCATATCATAAAATTGATCAATCGTATACTCTCTGGAGGCTGTATCGTGCTAACAAACTGAAAATTCTCAAAAAATTACAAAAATCTGGTACTCCAAGTACCATAGCACCCGTTGTTCTGGCTTTAGTGAGCTGAATATCAAAAGGGACCATCTCTGAGACGCTCTGAATAATATCCTATCATAAAACTGGTCACTTGTATATACGCCGGAGGCTGTATCGTGCTAACAAATTGAAACTTCTCCAAAAATGACAAAAATATCGTACTTAAAGTACCGTAGCACCTGTTGTATTGGCTCTGTTGAGCTGAAAATCAATAGGGTTAATCAGTGAGATGTTCTGAATAATATTCAATCATAAAATTGGTGACTTGTTGCACTGCGGAGGCTGTATCGTGATAATAAGACATGTAAGGACAAGTGGCCGACGACAACGACTACGACGACGACGACATACACTCAGGATTTTTTTTCTAAAAACCGTTTTTTCGTGTTGTTGTTGATGGAAAACGTGAAAATAACTCAAAAAAAAATCTAAATTCCAACTTTTTTTTGGGTAAACCAATACTTTTCTCGCATATATATAGGTTGGGCGGAAAAGTAAAAATCCTGTGTGTATGTCGTCTTCGTTGTCGTCGGCCACTTTTCGTTACATGTCTTGTTAGCACGATACAGCCTCCGAAGTCTAACAAATTACCAATTTTATGATTGAATATTATTTAGATCATCTCACAGAGGAATCCTATTGATTTTCAGCTCACCACAGCCAGTACAACAGGTGATATAGTACTTTAAGTATGACATTTTTGTAGAAATTTCAGTTTGTTAGCACGATACAGCCTGCGGAGTATATACAAGTGACCAATTTTATGATTGGATATTATTCAGATGAACCCAATTGAGATTCAGTTCACTAAAGCCAGTACAACAAGTGCTACGGTACTTGAGGTACCAAATTTTCATCATTTTCGGAGAATTTTCAGTTTGTTAGCACGATACAGCCTCCAGCGTGTATACAAGTGACCCATTTTGTGATTGAATATTATTCAGGGCGTCTTATAGATGTACCTTATTGATTTTTAGCTCACCAGATCTAGTACAACAGGTGCTATGGTACTTGAAGTGCCACATTTTTGTCCTTTTTGGAAAAATTTCGGGTTTAGTACGATACAGCCTCCGGAGTGTATACAAGTGGTCAATTTTATAATTGGATATTTTTCAAGGTGTTTCACAGATGTACGCTATTGATTTTCAGTTGACTATAGCGACTACAGTGTGTCCTATATATACAGATATACTGCATTTTCGGTTACTTTTGGAGAAATTTCGGTTTTTTAACACGATACAACCCCCGAAGTGTATACAAGTGACAATTTCATGATAGAATATTAATCAGGACATCTCACAGGAAAAGTTAGTTTTAATCTTTTAAACCGTTTATTTTTAATCCGAAACCAATAATACATCAGAAATTAACACATTCTATGTCTAAAATCAGCTTCATCGCAGGCGTATTGAGTAGAAGTTATAACAATCAATGAATCACTTTGTATATAGATCTACAATAAATTGGTTAATCTGTTAAATGTTGGAACGATATGAATGGACACTATTATATCTTTCTAATTGTTTAAAAACCAGGTATCTCTACTACAATGAAAATTGTAAATTCACGCAAATGTATCCCGGGTATGTTATAGTACAGATCTGAAAGCCTTTTGTTTCGTCGAAGTTATAGCTGGCATGGTTCTCATTTACAATTAGACGCCCGTTTGAATAAGGCCTCCTAGACCAAAACATATCGTTCATAATAGAATATACCGACATGAGAAGTTTTTTTTAATCTACCTCTAACTATAGTATGAAATTTCAATGGGAATCGAAAATTATCGTTAAATTATTATGTAGACAAAATACAATTTAGCCTTTTTTATCAATTATTGATTGAACCGTAGTAATTTTCGCCTTGTCACCTTCTTTATGATTTCTCAGAACTATTATGTTTTCCTACGACCACATAGGAAAGTAACACATATTGCACTCTCTACTCCCATGGAAAGTGACTTTTATTCTCTCGCGTGCGGAAAGTACTTTCCGAACTAGTGCGGAAAGTAACTTTTTATGCTGCCACTTCAGAAAATGCGTTTTTGCGATCATTTTTTAACTCGGAAAGTGCGTAGTTGCCAGTCTTGATCGTAAAACTGGCTTAACTACTCGGCAAAGTACCTACTTTCCGAGCTCTCATATCAAAATGTTCATTAAAGACAAAATACTTTTGTTAAAAGTGGCTCGGGATCGAGGATGGACTTTTATGAAGCTTAGCTAGGCATCGAGGACGGACATTGATGAACCTTGGCTAAGCAATAAATATTCTGTTCCTATATTACTGTCAAATTATTGTTGGCTGCACAAAAATATTGTACGCGCTACACTCGGAAAGTATATTTACAGGACTCGCATGCTTTCAGGGCTCTGCCTTCAGCGTCGCCCCGAAACCTGTAAAGTATATAATTCAATTTGTTCCCCAGTTGTATCTAATAAGTACTTACTTTTGTCATTTTTTCAAATAAACATTAATTAAAGTTATTTCTTTATTTCACTATGAAAGTAGTTGTAAATACATGTGCACTTTTTATAGAAACAATATTCAATCATATACTGTCACAAATAAAACGTAAATTAAGTCAGGTCACTCAATATACACGTTCTGATATTTACATATTGTTCTATAAAATGGGTGGTCGTAGGAAAAATATTGTTCATTACTTATGCGAACGTGACTTTTCAATCTCGTGGGATTGTCGCACTCGGCTTGCGCCTCGTGCTATAATATTTCCCACTCGTGTGAAAAGTGTCACTTTCCGCACACGTAATGTAATATACTATTATGTATTGTAACAAATGCACTTTGACTATTGCACAGGAGACAAAAATAAATTTCCATAAAAGTATTTCCTTTCTCAGGTTATCGAATACTTCCGTCAATTTTTACTTAAGTGACAAATAAGAAATGAGTGGTTAAAGAAATAGCCAAGCTAAGCGAGTTTTAAACTTGAACGAGAATGGCCCGTTTTAGGCAAGTTACTTACATTTAGGAGCAGTAAAATGAATGTCGGTGGAAGTCGAAATTAAATCACAGAACCTTTTTATAAACTTTATCTATAGAAAATAAATGGCTTGGCATTATTTTGAAACTCTTAAAACATTTTCCAACAAAAAAACGTATCAAGTGAGCTGTGTAATCCCCTAGCTGTAAACGGGAAGAAATATCAAACTTAAATTGTTCTACTGGAAACATATTGTTACAATCTGATTATTTGTCATGAAATAACTAGCTCGAACTGACAAATTTGGAGACAGCTCTCAAATATGTATGATTGCTAAATACAATTTGACAAGCAGAAATACAACAAGAAATTCAATATGTGTTATTTCTTTTCTACAATTTGGTCGAAATAGATTAAGACGCTAGACCATTATGTTGTGTCCTTTTGAGATAATACGATGTAGAACTTGACTTTCCATCTATTTTGTATTTTAAAGTCTAGTCCAGTGGAAACTAGTAGCGAAAACTTTTATATGAAAAATTTATGCGCAAATATTTATTAACCAAGAGTGACTGCTCGTGACTCGCGCCATGTCACGTCTCTCCCTATTTTTGTCTCTTTCTCTGTCATCATGCGCTTAAAGTTTATACACAAAATTTCGTCCTTTACCTCACTCCGCAATTTTGTTTTCTTATTTGCTTAAAAATTATACCATCTACGGGCAAATTATGTCCACATATGCCATATAATTTATATATGATCTTCCATTTGCTGCATTAATGATGATTTTCCATGGATTTATGAAAAAGATATTCAATTCTAAATATTGATAGCTGTAACATTGCTAAGCAATATTTCCATGATGGACGAAATTTGAGCATTTCGCGTTTTCTCAAGTTGGTAATTTTGTATGTCAGTGTCATTGCCATAACCATATGTTATTATTATTGAGATAGCAATCTATATTGGAGTAGAGATTGCATTTCATATTCAAATTTAATCAAAAATCGAGTTTTTGTTTGACATAATTGAATAATTAATCAATAATTATAAATATGAAATGTATATAGTTTAGTTTAATTGAAAACACAATGTAAAATCGAGGTTATAATGTTGGTTGACCATTATTTCAATTAAGAGTTTATGCAAACATGAACAACACTTTTATAAATATGATATGTTATAGCAGTTCCATGTAAGTATCAATGAAATAAAATTTATTATGTTTCAGAAAAATGATTGTTTATTCAGACTATTGAACAACAAATGATTGTAATAGAAGAGACCACAGAGCAAACTAGAGGTGCATTGAAATAAATAATGTTACGAAACAGCACACTGGTATAGTCCCCAAATTCGACTCTGTCTAAGCCAGGTATGAAAGTTGAAATTATGGCGGATACGCAGGTTTTTTTATATAACCGTTTACGATTGTGACTATCTTATGTAAACATTGTTTTTGTGACCAGTCTTATCTAGAAAATGTCAGGAAGCCAATTGTTTTTGAGTAAGCCGCAATCTAGAATTATCCAGTGAAAAGGCATTAATATATAAGGGACATATCAGGAGAAGTTCAGGGGAGTTGAAAATTTGACATCGTGAGATAAACAGGTGAATAAGTGAATATAAATTAGTTTAGGTGAATATACTGTGTAGTTAATAAGTGAATAAGTGTAGTAAATAAATAAAGTAAGTAAACCTACCGTCTGTTTAAAGTTTATCCCACCCGTTTACTGTTTAAATAAATATGAAAAACATCACAATAACGTACAAAATTTATATTATAGCATATGGATATGATCTATTGTGTTTGGAAGATCTCTCAACCGAGTCGTTGGTTCCTTTGAGAAAGTTAGTTACTCGGAATTATTGAATTTTCATTAGTAATCTAAATTATTACCAGTTTTCGATTAAAAAATGATTCTTGAACAGGTATGGAAAGTTTAATGATTCTGCCAATCAGTAGAATATCAGCTTCAACTCGTTTAAATGTTTAAAATCAATAGCAAATGAGTGACTTTAGTATTGGTATTATGAAAATGTAATCCAGCATAAATAAATGAAAAGGGCATGAAGCGTATTAGAATAACTTGTCGAATTGTTGCAAGAATTTGAAATGAAACTGGTTTCTGGAATATAAGTCGTCATGATTTGAATAAGGGAAGCAATCACTGCTGGTTATTTTTATCACATTGCTATTTATCTAAGGTCAGGCATTATAAAACTTCAAAACATAATCATACAGTATCCATTCATACAAATAGCACATTATTTCAGGAACTACCAAGATGATTGCTACAGCAAGAATTTGTTTATACGACTAAAGAATTTATGCGACCGGTAAATTAAGTTTTATTTTTTATTTATTTATATTTCTAAAAGAATATTCTGGAAAAATCAATAGGCTCCGCATACACTACTACAAGCATATACAATTGTATAAAAATAATCATAGCGTAACGAGTGCATCAGCAATTCCACAATGTATAGTGATAACGTAGTATAATTATATTCTCTGTCATGTTTTCATGCGTTATATCAGACAATCGTTTACGATTCAACAATGATATTCAGAACGATATTTGAAATGTAATTATGTAAATAAGTCTACAACATAATCATTTGGCAAGGAAAGAAATTTATCAGAATTGGACCAATTTTTGGTTATAAGAGTGCTCTGAATAACATGTTTTCTTAAATGTATTGAACATTGGGCGAAGTGTTATAAATTGTAGACTTCTAAACACGAGTCGACGAAAAAATCGAAGTCTTATATTCTGGCTTCGGGTGTCCGTCCGTCTATCAGTCCGTCCGCAAAATGTGGCTTGACAGTGTATGTTCTAAGAGCCTAACATCACATTATCAATCCCAATCGGAACAGGTCAACAGTGAAATCGTATAGACCGAAAAGAAAAAAAATTAAACTTTAAATTCCGGAGTTCTAAAAGCGGCGAAACTTTCTTTCGAATCTACCGCACACACAAAAAAACTAACAACAAATTTTATTTCTATCTCTCCTTATCCTTCGGATCCTGTGATCGCCTCCCGAAACCTGGCATTTATCGCTGTTCATTCCTCAACACCTATCCATCAAGCTGTCGCTGATCCGTAAGAAACAGGGCCGCCTTTTTAGAACGTCGGTAACTTGTATAGTACTAGAAAATTTGGTTTTCGAAACAAGATACATCCACATTCTAGGAATACTTTGCGACCTTTTTACTAAAAACTCATTTTTGTTCAATATCATACCAGGATTTTCACAATTTTCTCAATATATTGTGGTATTAACTAGAAACAGTTAGTTTCATTTAAAAATTAATATGAGTAGGTTTCACAGAGCAAGGGTTGAAACAGTAAATATTTTTAGCTACCCTTCAATTTTTATAAAAAAAAAGTGTGAAACTATATTATATCGTCAAGAAAAAAATTGTTTTCTTTCATAAAAGACTAATTTGTTTAATAGAAATGAAAATAACTGAACTTTTTACGAAATGCTCAAGAAAGAATTAAAATTAAAATGTCAGATAAAAAGAGAATATTGGAATCATTTATTTTTGGTTCTGTGCCCTACTGATACTTTTTTGTGGATTTTGTATTACCGTTATATCTCAAAAAAAAAACATCAGCATATTTTAAAAACTATGAAATTGGTATTAAAATTTAGAATAGCAAAGAAATCTGCCCGTTTACCTAAGCAATTGTACCTAACTTGTTTAGCCGACTGTACTTTCCCAAAATAGTGAGGTATTGTCATCCTTGAGTCTTCTGTTTATATGCGCATTACAGGGGACTTCCTCCGTTTTCCAAGCTTACCGAAACTGGAAATGAATACCTGCTTCCCATTATAATTATATTTGTTGCACACTTGATTGATTTCTTATCAAATTCAAGACATCCGAACTTTTCATAATAAACTGGAGTTTTGATAAATTGTTAAGATCCGTCAGAATACCTAGCACAGAGCTTTTTAAAATTTTATATTAATTAATAGTACAAAAAATAGCTTTTTATTTGAAATACAATTATTGAGAATATTCTGCGACTTTCCCAAGAACAAATCACTTTGGTTTACGTTTTGGATGATTGGAACTTAAGATCTATGAACTACAGCTTGACAAGATCATGTGTTCCTCAATACAATTTGATTTTTCCTCAATATGTTGATTTTATAACGAATAAAAGACTTCACATGTCTATTTTGATGAGTGGTTGCACAACATTTTAAACTTATCGCTTTGATGAAAATTCAGTTTTATTTGATTAATGTAATATTACAAACGTTCGCTACTTAAAATTATACTAGTGATTACCGGTTACCTGCATAACTATTATTAAACAGTTGAACCAAGTAATTTCGCTTGAACTATAGTAAAAACTTTTGCACGCCATATATCGTCTCTCCGGAACGGTTGAAAGAGGCAACTTCTCTTTTCAACCACCGATATGTGCCGGCGATATCGCTGCCTATAAAGTGCTGGCCCTTACATCAAATTCTGGCTTTGTTTTCAAACGACAACGTGGGTAGTGGCAATAATTCGAGCCGTTGCTTTGTTCTTCTGCCACTGCCACTAACACACACTATTTACTACTTTTGGTATGAATGATAATTATACCGGGGTATGTAGTAGTGACTATTTTATTTTAGTCTAGTCTATGCATATGTTTATAATTCCCACGACTGTATCTATTCTATTATTTTTTGGTTTTTAGTACATTTATCTTAAACATTGCAATGTATGTTTAACATAAAACCGTTTAACTTAAAACGTTTTTTTACTTATTTTTATTTTTTGGTTTTTAGTTTTTATTTCGCATTCTGTTTAATTCATTTCGTGCTTCATTATTGCAAGGTTTCTTGCCCGTTAGTTTATTGCAGTCCAACTCTTTGGTAGCGGTGGTCATCTTAGATTTCAATTTTGCATAGTAAATTGTATTCTACTTGTTGAGACCTTTCATTTGATACCCATGTTGATGGGATTGATAAAACCTACGTTATCCGCCATTTTGTAGAGGCCTTTATCTTGGATTTTAGTTTTATATAGTATATTGTATTCTACTGGTTGAGCACTTTCATTTGATACCCATATTGATGGGATGGATAAAACCTACGTTATCCGCGATTTTGTAGCGGCCGCCATCTTGGATTTAAATTTTTTATAGTATATTGTATTCTGCTTGTTGAGCCCTTTCATTTGATACCCATGTTGATGGGATTGATAAAACCTACGTTATCCGCCATTTTGTAGCGGCCGCCATCTTGGATTTCAATTTTTTATAGTATATTGTATTCTGCTTGTTGAGCCCTTTCATTTGATACCCATATTGATGGGATTAATAAAACATAAATTATCCGCCATTTTGTAGCGGCGGCCGTCTTGAATTTATAACGATAATGAATAAACATAATTGTATTGTCACCAAAATCCAAAGTGTATACAAAATTTCAGATTATAATAATATTTATTCACCATGTAAATTTACAATTACAATATACATACGTACATAAAAATCTCATTAAATTTACAAAAACTACAGGAGGGCAAGCCCTCGTGCTTGGCATAGAATAAAACATTTAAAATATAAGTATTTGTATAAATGAACATCTCCTAGACAATCTAAAATTGAAATTGCATTGTTGAGTTTGATTAATACTCTAATATTCATGATAATTTTGAAACATTTACACAATTTTATAAAACAACTAAACAACCATGTATGTGAATAAATAAATAAACCCTAAGGTATCCGAGAGGTGTGGATACACCTGTTTCGGCAAAACACAATTAAAAATACAAGTCAAAACAAATTCACTAAATTTAACATTATTGCATCTTATTGAATAGTTTTGAATAAAATAAATAAAATAAAATTAAAATTAGGACCAAAGTAAATATATGTATATATGGACAATATTAGATTTAAGCGAACGCAGGAATTCGATTAAACGCAACTTCTATGTTTTCAAAAGTAGGCAAAGCAATATGTGTTTACCCCACCACAACAATATGACAGAAATTTCTCGTCTGTTCCAAGAGAAATTCTTTCAATTTTCAATTAATTGGTTGACAGGAAGAGGGTGAAATTTGAATTACTAAATTTGACCCAAGAATAAATAAAACAAACGGGGTGACCTAAATAAAACCGTTTAAAAAAAGTTCATGATCAATTCTCTTACAGAGACTTTTAAAACTTCCTATCAGTATTTCAACAACCATTTTTTTGTTCAAGACCCCGAGTTCGGTTATAGAAATATTATTCTTGAGATATGTGCCTTCTTCTTCAATATTCCTCAAAATGCTTCACTTCAAATAATTATATTTGAATTTTCTATATTCCTTGACATTGTAGAATTTTTAATTTGTTATTGATATGTTTTGTCAGCTTGCTGCCATGAGTTTTTCATGATCACAATTTTGAATACTAGTAGTTTTTCATGCTCCGTGCTTTTCACGTGTTTTAACTCTACCGTCAGCATCGAACATAGTAGATGTCCGTTTTACAAAGTGGTCAATCTAACTGTATGCATATGACAATTTAACCCAGCGTTCGTCGCTAGAAATATTTTCTCGCCATTAGACGCGCGGGAGCATTTTTCTCACTGTACAAGAAAGCATTTTTTAATAACATCTTCGGAAACTCTAGGTAAAAAAACACATGATTTTATTAAATTCTTCATAAATAGAATAGCCTTCTTGGAGTCCATTTCCAGCACAAATACTAGAAGTATAGTTGGGGTGTTCTGTGCAAATAGCTCGTTCGCAAGCAACATAATATTTCTTGGTGCGTCTATTTTTACGTCGAGGACATATTTGACAGAATCCTTCTGGCTCATTTGGGTCTCTTGCTCTTTGCTGCAAAATGGCAATCCAGCTACTTTGTGAATAGATGCATGTAAGGGCAAACACAAGCTTGGTATATTGGCATGACTTATCACATGAGGTACCGTTCGCATTGTTTGCTTTGTATATAATATAGTTTACAGCTCCTATTTTCAGCATAGTGTATAAAATAGCTACAGACCATCTGTGACTCACACGCGAGATTGAATTCAAACTTTTTATCTCATCAATCACATCTACAGCACCTTTTATCAATTAATAAAAGGTGATGATAAGTGGCTTACATTTTTTTCCTGTATTTGGATAAATCGTATTATCATCATGTATTGTTGATAGCAACAAAACATGTTTACCTTTTTTTGGAATGTAAGAAACAAGTACGCACTTCTAGGAAAAGTCAAACTTGCTACTACGTGGTTTTCTTTCTTTGACATTCTAAAGGAATTGTCTTTTTATTTTTTCTCAGCATTCCTTGTACTAATGTTCTGTATTGGTTTGCAAATTCTAACGCTGAAAGCAATAACGTAACAAACTTTTTTGAAGTTATATTTCGACCGGTATTCAATATTGGTTGAGCTAATCGCTTGACAACAGATGCAGCTTTATTATTAATTTGGAAGTTTAAGGGTAGAAAATCTAGCTTTCGGTTATGTTTATAGGGATGCTATGATACGTTTTCAGGTATGCGAGACGAAAAAAAAATTTTCCGCCTACCTCTATCCAAAATATACATTTCCTGTCCACATTGTAGGGAGTCGTACTTTTCCTCCCAAGAGAGGAAAAGCACTTTTCCTCCCTAGAGAGGAAAAGTAAAAGCGTCACTTTTATTTTTCCTCTCTAGGGAGGAGAAGTACTTACGTTATCAATGATGTAATTTTTACAATTCCGAGACTAAAGTGGTAACTTTAGTCTCACATATTAGAAACAAAGTGTCACTATTAGACCGATGGGATATAAAGGGACAGTTAAAATCCCAATGAATATAAAGTACAAATAAAAACGTACATCGCCGATGCCTATCCAAGCATTTTAGAAGTCCGTCCTCGATGCTTAGCCAAGTTTCATAAAAGTTCTCTTCGATGCTCAGCCAAGCAATTTAGAAGTTCATCCTCGATGGCCTGCCAAGTTTCGTAAAAGTCCATCCTAAGTAGTATTAATTAATTTTGTTTACTAGTTTCATGAAAAAAATATTTAAAAATGTCTTGTTATTCGAGGGAGGCGGAAAAATCATATGTGTAACATGAGCGTAAAGTGCTTTTTCCTCCCTTGAATGATTACTGCCCTCCGCTACGCCTCTGGCAGTAAACTTCATTCTCGGGAGAAAAAGTAACACTTTCCTACCTTGTTATACAAATAGCTATTTCACTCTACTTTCTTGAAACTTATTCATTAAAATTTTAATAAACTTAATATCCCTTGTAGTCTAATATCACAATAAATTTACGTTTATTCTCAAAATTGATATTAGAAATAAGTTCCTTTTTCTATTATTTTGGCAGCTAAATTGCAGATTTCCTCACCAAAAAGTGGTGAGTAAGATTGAATTTTCAAGAGTTCATTACTTGAGTGTTTCGAAAACCACTTTTCTTCTGTTTAGATATTCAATTTTCAGAAAAATATGATGCCTAACAAAAATTTCGTGAGAACCTGCCGCTTATTGTGTCCCTCGTATACTATATCCCGAAGACTATAACATATATTCTCATCAGGAGGTGTTGTAATGGGCCGTTGAAACCATTTACTTGGTTATTTATTGGAATTGTAATTCATATCAGCATGAAGTTAGACACTGACAATACAATACTGTTTGTGTGTGATGTAATGGCATACCAATATTGTCCTATAGGAATTCGAGATTTAATGATAGATACAGTTTTATGGGGGCTGTATGTCTAACGTAACTGTAGAACAATGATATTTATATACAGAGCGAGTTACTATATGGGTACCGAAATAACAAGTATATATTCATAAGTATGACGTTTATTAGATCTAAATAGTGTGTTTATATACACCGTTGTGGAATAAAATGGATAATTATTTAGAAACTAGCTGCAAGGCGGTGATAAATAGAAATTTATGGCTTAACGATAACTTGAGAAGTGTACAAGGCAAATGAATTGACAACTTAATATTTGAAGACGAAGAAGACAAAATTAACTAATAAGTTCATAAGAATTAAAAAATAGATCCATTGAAAGGAGACTCAATATTGCATATCTGTACCCCAGAATAAAAGTGTCTGAAGTCACATTTTGGAAATTGTTCAGGAGAAGCATTTGAAGCTTTTGTGAACAAGAATATTCTGGTATCTATGTCAGTTTTAGCTTATTTCATTAATTTTTTTCACTTTCAGTAGTTGACTTCTCTTTATATTGTGATATAATTCATGTTAACAAAAATTGGGAATTTCAGGGAAAAAAAATAAAATAGTACAGTTTTGTATTTACCAACAATTTTCTATGGCGGACTTGGTATAACTAGTTTCAATATTGTTGGGACTTCAGTTTAATACAACAATAGATATCTCAATCAAAAATGAAATTTTTGATTAAATAAAACTAAGGTACCTACATGAAAAAATATGAGTAAATTTTATTTCTACTGAACAGCAAACAAATTCTAAACTAAAATTATCGGCATCCCATTATTCAATCATCAAACTCATTCTGGGCTATCAAATCAGTATGAACCAAATCTCTGTAGTAGTTATGGAACTGTTTTGGAATACATGTGAGGAGATTTTGCAGGTGTTTGTATTTTTTAGTAGAAATAAAATTTGGTCCATCTCGTAAGAAAGATAGTTCGTCTGGGAAAACACTACATCGCCCAGATCAAATTAATGCTTAGAAAATGTTCATATTGGAAATCGATTTTGTAGAATAGTGTTCCCCTATTATTTGCTCTTACTTGTGAAAAAACCACTTTAGATATCGAAAAATCATCTCTTTGCTCAGATTTCTTTCGAGAAATAAACGGTGATGTGGAATTCTGATATAATTGCCTAAATTTTTAAAAATCAGTAGTTTCCATGTTAAATACTTCAAATGGGTTGTTAGTACTGCCTAATTGGGCTAGTTGTTGCCAATCCCATGGCGTAATTATTTGAAAACCGGTAGTTTTATTTGATGACCGTTCAGTTATTGAGTGACTGTCATCCACCTCAAGATGAATATGGCCTCGTAACAAAAATTTATGGCCTATTGTTTTAAGGTTTTAAATGCCAACAGTATGCCATAACCATTATCAGATTTCTATTCTGGGAGGGCAGTTGTCAGACCAGATAGTGATCGCTTCGTGCTGTGGATTAACATTTACTAATGCCCATTTAATTATTCCAGAAGCCATTTCATTAGCACCACGTCTAGACATTGACTCATCCTCCAACATAACACAGGATACTTTTTTATTAGTGGCATTGTACACGGTGTACTTGTATGTCCACAGTTTTAAGGAGTAGAAACTTTGAGCGTTTGTTATTACTGAGGTAAGTAGACATATCTGTGAATTAACACAAACCATGACAGTGGTTTTCTTATCTTCCACAGAGTACTCCTTATCTTTTCTCTTTAAATCGTATCTTCTTGAGGATTCAGATAAGTTTTTGTCATACTTTTCTTGTAATTTGGATTTCTCAGCAGCATATTCGGCATCACGTATTTTAATTAGGAATGAGTCACAAGTATCGTATGTGTCGTTATCCGGTGGCTTAAATAACAAATTATATTCGGAGTTAAAAATATCTGCAAATATAGCCATTCCTTGGCAATTTCACTTTCCTCTAAACTTTTCGCATCACATTGAAATCGGTACAAGTTATACATTTCAGATAAATTTAAATGACTGTCTAAATATTTTCTCTTACTCTTTTCCCTTGAATAGTGAGACTCTTCAATAGGAAACTGACTAATATGTTCACGTACACTCTCTATTACAAAATCTGGAACTCTAACGTGATGGTCATCTCTACCCCTCTCATCAATTGAAACAATACCACCAGATTTCTTTCTTCCGAGCGAAGTTGTTACAAATGTCTCCGATATTGACAATGTGTTTAAGAATGATGTCTTATAGACTCTGATGATTTTCCTATTTACCTCAAAAACATATTCTCTTGTGTGGTTTCTAGCATCACCTCGCCTACCCGGTCTTTTTCGATTAATCAGCAATGATTTAACATGTAACGCATGTATAGATGACCTTGTTTCTGCATTGATGTTTTGAGAGCATTTTAAATAACATTCTTCTTTGCATGGATTTCCTAACTTTTTGGCGCATATTATTTTGGTTTCCGATACATGTTCTTCTCCACTTGTAACTTTATGTTTCTGTACATTAATTTCCCAGTTTGCTTCTTGCCTTCGTCTTTTCTTTCCTTTAGGAGTAGTCTCTTCTAATACTTCATATTCATGGGTACCGCTGTTAGTATTTCTCGACTTTGGATCTCGTATACTATCATCAGAATCTTCAAAATTGTGTATGTCCAAATCGACAAGGCTTTGTCCAATTCGCCCCAAAACCTTGGACGTTTCTTGTTGACTTGATGATGATAAACTCAAGTCCACGTCATTTTCGTTTTCTGAAAGTTTAAAGAAGGTTAGTTTGTTATAAAGGACAATCTTAGAAACTGTAACATTTTTTACTATTATTATCCTAATTTTTCGCAACTACTGACCTATTGTAACAATAGCAGGTTTGACGTTGGATACAACAGTTGTATCGGTGGAAGTGCATAGGTAAACATCGGATATAACTGTATTGTTAAAATTTTTTCCATTGCTACTTGCACTCATAACATCAGTTTGAGAAAAAGCGTTGTATTTTTCCACCATCTTTCATCTGCAATTTCAAACATTAAAGAGGTAATTAAAACAGCTACTGAAAATTCTGTGCAGTAAAACATTGCCTCTACTCTCAATTATGATGTGTAATGTAGATAGCCTAATACCAGCTAACCATTGGCTTTCGCCATTTTTAAACAACCAACTTTATGCCAGAAAAACTAAATAATGTGTGTAAGTGTGTTAGTATGGTGTTAGTACCAACCTTTCGTAATGCTAAGAGGTTCTATTTGCAGAACAGCAGTGTTCTCAGAGTTTAATTCAATTATATTATTTTTTTCAAGCTGATCAAGGTTCGCAACAAAGCTGTCGTTTTCTTTACCTGAAATTAAAACAGATCAATGAAAAATGAATATTATTTTCCAAAAAATAAAAAAAGTTTATTTACTTACCCTCGTCAGTGCTGTTAATCAGATTATTTGGTTCGAAAGCACCAATAATGAATTTTTCAACATGATATTGATCCGTCTCAGATATGTTATTTAAGGCAGTTGGTTGAAATAGTTCACTCAACGTTAAGGCGGTTAAGTCCAGTAATATTTTTGAAAATATCAAGTAGCAGTATTAAGTCCCTGTGGACTTAATATCATACAATTATTACGATAGTTTTGCTGTAACTTAATGCTAAAAATATGTGTTCATTTACCTATAATAGTTTACAAAGTCATAGAGCATAAATTCCATGATAATTTTTGCATGCAAAATATTCTAGCCCTTTATAGAAACTAGTTTTGAGGTTACCTTACCAGTAATATCTGAACGTAAATTATTGTTTTTAGACGTTGATGTTTGGTCTTTTAACATTTCCAAAATTCTTGTTGATCGTGAACTCATTTTTGACCAAGACGAAACATAAAATCGACTAAATGATGCCACTATAACACTATGCACACTTCACTGTTTACTAAGTGGACTTAACAATGACTTGTTCTCACACGTTGGGGATTGTACTGGACTTAGATACTAGATGATAAAACAGAATCCTGTTATAGGTTGACAGTAGTAGTTCTATTCCAGACGATGATGTGACTTAATATTGTTTTGAATTTTCTAACTCTGTTGTTTAGTTACGTAGGCCTTCACGACATGATCCAAATAATGAAAAGTGAAATGTGCCCCGTATATAACAAATAAATGAAGCAGTAGATATAAGAATGTGGAAAATTCACCTTTAGCACAAATTTTCCAAAAAGAAACACTACTGCTACTGATTCTTCATATAATATCAAATACCTGTACTATGTTTGTGTTTATTTTCGAATATGTCATTTTACAATTAAAAATACTTTTGATTATGTATATATATATATATATATATATATATATATATATATATATATATATATATATACTTGGAAACTTATTCGCTAATAATTGTGTATGTTTTTGAAAACTCAAGAAAAGTAAATGGTTCATTTATACATTAGTCACTATTTTATTCAACCTTTGTGTATTTTATCAATATTTTTTAAGATGAGCGACAAATCTCGAAAATTAGTAATGCATCTGATTATGTGTTTGAGTGGTTATCTGTTTTTATTGCATAAAAACTACGAACATTCAATCCAATTCATGTTTTTAATTCTGACAGTTTTGAATATTATTTTTTGACATTAAAACTTTTTACATGACATTACATATTGCCTACTCAATTATATGTATAAAAAATAGAAATTGGAACGGAACATAGGCCTTGAAAGCATTGCTTTCAATTATATAAGATGTTATAAATAGTCTGTCAATAACTTAAATAAGTAAGTTCATTGCACTAATAATTGTCCTCAATGGGTAGCAAACAAATTTTTGATACTGGACGTCGAAAAATAGTTCCATTGGGCATCTTCACTGTCACTACTCTAATAATGCTTTCAGGTCCAGGATGAAGTTCCACTATGCGTGCTAATGACCAACGTAATGGTGGTAAATTGTCTTCTATTAGGACCACTAACCTACCAACTGGTATGACAGTGTTCCCAGACACTTTCCATTTAGTACGTTGCTGAATTTGATGCAAATACTCTTTGTACCAACGTTGCCAAAATTGTTGATATAATTGATAACGAGATAATCGATTTGTCTTGATATCTATTACATCTTCTTGCGGTGTAGCTATTAGTGAGTCTCCATTGATGAAATGAGCGGGAGTTAATGGTAAATAGTCATTAGGATTGGATGAAATGGGAGAGATTGGACGTGAATTTAAACATGCCTCAATTTGTGTGAGTAGAGTGTATGTCTCTTCAAAACTGCATTAGCTAGGGTTCGTTTTAAATGAAATTTAGTAGAGCGCACTGCGGCTTCCAACAGTCCACCCATATGAGGTGATTTGGGTGGTATGAAGTACCAATTTATTTTCTCAGGATTCAAGAAATTTTCTATCTCATGAATGTGAGATTTATTTGATAATAATTTGTACAATTCTTCAAAATGGTTTTCAGCACCTATGAAATTCGATCCATTATCGGAATGTATTTCTTTTGGTTTACCTCGTCGTGAAACAAACCTCTTCAACACATTCAAAAAACTATCAGTGCTGAGGTCTGGCGCTAATTCAATATGAATTGCACGGGTTAAAAAACACACAAATATTGATATATAAATTTTGACAATGCGTGATTTTCGGGATGTGTTTTCTTTTACATTTATAGGACCAGCATAATCAATTCCATAGTGAATAAATGGTCTGGTAGGTATCAATCTGGATCCTGGTAGAGAACCCATTAAATGTTTTATTGGTTGTGGTTTTAGTTTGACACACTCCACACATTTTCTTATAATACCTTTGATTAGGTTTTTTGCATTCAAAGGCCAAAATTTTCAACGGATTATTTCTAATAAATTTGGAGCTCCAGTGTGTAAATTTTTTAAATGTGCATGATTCACTATTAAATAGGTCAATTTGTGTTTATCCGACAATATCACTGGATGTCTCTGACCATAAGGTAAATTTGAATTTGTTAGCCTTCCGCCAACTCTCAATAAACCTTGTTTGTCTAATAATGGATTTAAATTAAGTAGTCTATTTGAGTTCTGTAATTTACCTAACTGAATATCGTGGATGTCTTGAGCAAATGAATATGACTGAGAAATTTTTACAAGTACGCATATTGCATATTCCAATTCTTCACTACTGAGTGTTTCTGTGACAATTTTTTTCTTGTGTAAAGTTGTATTTTTAAATCTGAAACAGTATGCTATGACAAGTTGTAATCGTGTAAATGTTGAATACCTTTGGAATATATCTGTATCATAAATTTGAGTACAAGCTAAATTTATTACTGATGATTTCAAATCTAACAAATCGTTGTCTATGCTTGAAGTAAATTCATTTTCTACATGCGTGGGATATACTAGACCATGCCACCAAACTCGTAAGTTTGTTAATAATTCTGGATTTATACCTCTTGATATAATGTCTGCTGGATTTATTTCTGACTGAACATGTTTCCAATCATTTATATCAGTTAATTCTAAAATTCTTGATACTCTATTAGCAACAAAAACTTTTGAACGTGGCAACTCGATATGAAGCCATGAGAGTATTATTGTGGGATCAGTATAATACCTTAATTTACTGAACTGAATATTGAGTGCGTTTATAACTGTATGTACTAACTACGCGAGAAGAGTTGCAGCTAATAACTCCTTTGATTTTGCACACTGCGTTGACTCTGTTGATTGATTGAACATAGATAAATACATACTCCATATGCCTTGGTGGACGCATCGCAAAACGCATGTAATTCCACTGACTGATAATCAATAGTATGAACATGTCTATCGATTTTGATATGATTCAACAACGTAATTTGTGACAAGAAATCTCTAAATTTATCGGTAATATTGTTTGGTATGGGTTCGTCCCAGCCGATTTTCAATTGCCATGAATATTGTATAATTAACTTCTCTTTGATAATTGCTGGGCCGATTAAACCTAGTGGATCGAATATTTTCGAGATAATTGCTAACACTGTTCTTTTTGTATGTTGAATTGATAGGTTTTGTACTTTAATATCATATCCTAAAATATCTGATTGTGAATTCCAAAATAAACCCAATGTTTTGAACTCTTTGTTTTCATGAAATTGGACTAATTTGTCACTGTTATCCTGGTTTCCTAAGATAGTTTCTAAAATGCTCCTTTCGTTTGAAGACCATTTCCATAAAATAAATCCTGCGCTAGAAATATTTCTGTAATTTCATTATAAATTTGAAATGCTTCAACGATTGTGTTAACACTAATTAACAGATCATCCATATAAAATGAGTTTTTGATAATTTTACAAGTTCGTGGGTATACTGATTCGAATTCTTCAGCCAACTGCACTAAACAATGTGTTGCTAATTATGGTGCGCAAGCTGTACCGTATGTTACTGTATTTAGCGTATTTATTTGAATAGGTTGTGAATTATAAAATCTGTTGACACGTTCTGTCTTCTTCATTAACTAACATATTTCTAAACATCATCTTTATATCGGCATTCAAAACATAACTGAATAATCTTAAACGTAAACGTAAGACAATTGAAAAAAGATCGTCTTGAACTACTGGACCAACATGTAAACATTCGTTTAATGATTTATATCCTGGTAGCTTTACTGAAGCATCAAAAACGATTCTACAGCTTGTGGTAGTGCTATTTTTGAATACAACGTGATGCGGCAAAACTGATAATGTCTTTAAATTTGTTTGATTGTTGTTGAATATAGAATGTTGTGTCATGTGATTTAAATTTTCATATTCTTGCATAAAGCATATATACTCTTGTTTTAAATTTATATCTCTCTGTAACCTAGACTCAACTGATAGAAAACGCTTCAAATCAACTTGACTTAAATTTCCTACTGAATCAAAGGTTTCTGAAAAAGGTAATCTTACTACGAAACCTACCCTCGTTGTTTTTCACCGTTGTTTGCTTAAAATAGTCTTCGCAATATTGTTCATTTGTAGTTAGAAATTTCTTACTTCGTATGTCTCCAATTTTCCAAAATTTTGTTAGTGTTTGATCTAGCATATCATTTGTTACCGTTTGTACAAGATTACATTGTACTGTGTTATTTAAATGTGAATTGATTGGTACTGTGCCAGTAAATATATAACCGAATACTGTTTCTTACATTATTGGCTGATTTCGCACTAGTCTAATTTGACCTGTCCCTAGTAGTTCGTAAAATAAACTAGCTCCTATCAAGGCATCTACCCTTTGTGGTTTGTAATAATCAGGATCTGCTATGTTTAATCGATAACTGCTTAGTTTATGCTCTATGTTTTTTGTATCAAATTTTATTAATGGAATTTTATCTGAAATTGTAGGTAAAATTAAGAACATTATTGTTGTTTTAGAATCATTAAAACGTGATTTGATTTGCGTTTCAGTTTTTTGTGTTACCTGAGTAATGTGTTGATTAACTCTTGCAATAGGTATGTTAAAATTTTTACAAGGCAATTGTAGACGTGTACATAACTGTTTTGTGATTAGGTTACTTTGGCTTGCTGAATCAAGTATTACTCAACATTCATGAAATTTACCAAATTTGTCAGAAATCAATATTTTTGCAGTAGATAATAGAACTTGTCTTTGATTTGGTAATGTGTGATATGATTGATATGTTTGTGTATTTATGTTATTAGTTGCATTTTCTGTTCGGTCTTGACTTTTGTTTTGTGTTGAAGAACTGTGTCTAAGTGTTTGTATTGAATCACCTGATGAATGAGCATATGTTGTATATGTTTGTGATGTACTCGTATTTGTGCTAGGTGCTGTGAATTGTTCACGATCTAACAGTGTGTTATGAGCAAGGTTGCAGTGTTTGCATTTACGAGAATAACAAACTGTTTTGTTATGACCTGCCCGTAAGCAATTAGAACATAATTTTAATCGTTTGACCTGATTATACCTTTCGCTGGCAGATAATTTCAAACAATCTGCACACTGATGTATAAAATGCGAGCTTTGACAAAAGGGACATCTTACTTGAGAAATTGCAAAATTTTGTTGTAACCCTTTTTTGTATGTGGAATGATGATGCTTTTGTTGATAATTAGGTTTACTGGTTTCATGTACTTTGCCCGAGGTTGATGTATCAAGAGCTTCTAAGGTAAAACACTTCTTTAGCAAAAAATCTGTCAATTGTTTCAAAGTTGGTAATTCATCACTGGTTAAGAACTGTTCCCATTCGCGTTTTGTAACAAGATCGATTTTGGTAAGAATTAGATAGATTATGTTTAAGTCCCAATGTTCTGTTGGTACCTGATACCGTTCTAAAGCGTTTATGTGTTGAAAAACTTTATCCATCAATTGTCTCAGACCTGTATAAGATTGTTTTGAAACTATGGGTAAATCGTGTAAAGCTTTTATATGATTCATCACTATAACCCTTTTGTTTTCGTACCTTCTTTTTAGCAATGTTAATGCTTTGTCATAATTTGCGTCTTCTAATTCAAGATTTTCTATGATTTCAAATGGTTCACCTTTCAAACACGTTCTTAAATAATAAAGTTTCTTTTACGATTTGTGTACCTAATATTGTTATGAATCATTGAGTTGAAACTTGACATAAAATTTTGCAGGTGCTGATAGCCTCCTGAAAATTTTGGGAGATTAATTGGTGGTAGTTTTACATCATCCTCATATGGGTTCGACTGAAAAGAATTTGCCGATTGTCGCGTATTTACATTTGCCGGTTGAGCAGAGTAATGTTGCTCGATAATTGATTTTGCATTAGAAATTGTTTCATAAAATAGGTTTTCAAAGTTAATTCTGACAGGTTCTTGAGCTGTATCAAGAAATTCTAATCTGGATTGAATTTTATCGAACTCATCAAATTCTTTCTCAATTTTAAGTAACTTTTCTTGAAATTGTTTGAGATTTTGTGGATCATGGAAGCTATTAACATATTCAGTAAATCGAATTAATTTGTTTTCACAAATACTCCTTGAATGAAGAAGTTCTTTAATTTCAGATTGACTATGATCACTATCTATTTCTTCTGAAGGAAAACTCTGTTATTTAGATTTTGGCATGTTTAAAAAAAGGTTAGGTTAAGGGGGAATAATTGATAGAAATATTAAGGATTGTATGTAGGACGAATGATAATGAAAAATATGGATGTATTCACTCACTGTTTTTGCTCCGATTGAGTTTTGATTGTATAAGACCTCAAGATGATTGACGATTGCCTTTGTATTTTTTGATTATTCTTGGATCTTGATTGATGCTGCTTGCTTCTTCTTTTATTTTTGTATTTTCCAACGCCTCTGATTCTATCCTTGCTGAAGTACCAAAAATGATTATGTGTTTGAGTGGTTATCTGTTTTTATTGCATAAAAACTACGAACATTCAATGCAATTCATGTTTTTAATTCTGACAGTTTTGAATATTATTTTTTGACATTAAAACTTTTTACATGACATTACATATTGCCTACTCAATTATATGTATAAAAAATAGAAATTGGAACGGAACAGCATCAAAATAGTAATTCGATTAATGAAAATCCCAATACACTAGACCATGGAAAGGCAATGAGTGCAGCTATGGAGAATTTGGAAAATATGTCACCTGATGTTTTATCGCCGCAACAGGTGAGTTAAACTAAATATTATGATTGTGGTAAAACAATACTAAGAATGTTTTTTTTGTAGGCAGCAGCTGTTCATTTCCAAGATGGTACCAAATCATTACAAATTAGTGAACTGGCAATGAGTGCAACTATGGAGAATGTGGACAATATTCCACTTGACGTTCCATTTTCGGAAGAGGTGAGTTCAATTAAATAATATCGCAGTGGTGAAACAACACTATTAGTGTTTTTCCTTTGTAGGCAGCTGTTGTTGATGTCCAAGATTATACCAAATCATTACAAATTAGCGCATCTAGACCACGAAGAGAATCTCGCAGCAAAAGACAGTGTTCTCCAAATTATCGGATATCTCCTATTAATTCAGATGAAAGTGATGCTGACATAAGTGATACTGATCCAACTTTCAACAAATTACAGTCAACTAACCCTGGATCTAGATGTTATTGTAAATCTTCACGCTCAAGTAGTTCTTCATCATCAAGCCGTAGCTCTTCATCTTCAAGCCGTAGCTCTTCATCATCAGGTAGTAGCTTTTTAACCTCACGTACTATGACCAGTACTCATACGACAGAGACAGATAACAGAGTAAAGAGTAGGAGAAGAATACGTACCCTTTCCAAGTGGAAACAAAACGTTATTAAAAAAAAAGAGAAATACAGGTCAGGCCTACGAGTCTCTAAGCAATCAAAAAAATCTGTTCCAGCTCGTGTAATAAAACCTGCTAGCTCTGACCCTACATGCTCAGAAAAAGTGACTCATTATCAGTGATTCCAAATTTATGGAAAATTTTGGAACATTGGCGACGTACACTTACAAAGAGCATACGTCCATTCCTATATGACCGACATAACACCAAAGTATAAATATACGAATGCAGAACAGCCTCGCCAGCCCAACAAAGCATTTCATTTCATAGTTAATGAAAAATCTACAAGAATTTGTAAAACTTTTTCATAAGGACGCTTGATATATCCGACAGGTTTATTCGCACAGTCAAAAATAACCGCGATGCACATGGTTTTATGAAAACAGATGGTATAGGTAAGCATGATCGTCATAAGCAGATACCGCTAACGCTTGTAGAAGATATTGAAAACTACATTAATTCGATACCCAGAATGGAGGCCCATTACGTGAGATCTGACTCAAGTCGAGAATACATAGACGGAAGTAGAACTATCACTGACCTTTACACCGATTTTAAACAATCTCAAAGGGAAAGCAACAAGGATCCAGGTAAATATTGATCATATTATAAAATATTCAACAACGAATTTAACATCGGATTCCATCGACCTAAAAAAGATCAATGCGATCTTTGCCTTTAATACGCAAATTCCTCGCAAGAGCGACAACTACAAATATATGAAAAATACGATAGCTATCTTAATGAAAAAGATGAAAGCCGAAAAGTTAAATCAATGGAACGTCAAAATATAAACCAAACTAATATAGTCGCAATATACGACTTAAAAGCCGTGTTGCCATCTCCGTGAGGTGATATCTCTGCGCTTTATTACAAAACTAAGTTATAATTTTACAATTAACCAAGAAAACTCCAGAAAAGAATGAAAAACATGCACCTTACGATCATGTTTATTGCTTCTTCTGGAACGAGACCGATGCACAACGAGGTTCTGTTGAAAATTGATCTTGTGTCTATAAATAGTTGAAGACGATAGACCAAAATGCAACTGCTCCCGTGAATATTATTTTGTATTCTGATAATTGCGGCGGATCAGCCAAGAACAAATATATCACAAGCTTATATGCAGTAACTACATTGAAAATATCGATACAATTACCCACAAATTTTTAATTAAAGGTCATAGTCAAAATGAATGTGACAATGTACATAGCCTTGTGGAAAAAGAAATAAAGGAAAACCTCAAATCGGGACCAACTGATACACCTCAACAGTATATACCTTTAATAAAAAATGCCAAGTAAACAGGTACGCCCTTTCACGTCCACGAACTGGAGTTCCATGCATTTGTTGATTGTAAAAATCTTCAGGAGCAATGGGGTTATAATTTCAATGAAAATACAGGTAGCGAAAAAGTATTGTGGAATCTTATTAAACTCTTACAATTTACAAAGAATAAGCCCTTTTAATTCTTCTATAAAACGTCTTACTCCGCTGCACACTTCCTTGAAGTTATCGTAAGAAATAACTGAAAAAAGATGCCACCTTTAACAGAAGTAACCATTAAAAATGCTTACATCGGAAGACAGCAACTAGGCAGCAACAAACAAAAGGACTTGTGGGAACTACTGTCTAAACAGTTAATTCCACCTCTTTATGCTGATTTTTATGAAGCTATTTTGTAAGCGAAGGAAAAAAAGTTTAACTATTAGATTTATAGTATGTACAAAAAGTACGAGGAGTAATAAACTCTAATAAGTATGCAAAACCTTTACAGGGAGCACCATGAAATTTTTGATAAATCTCTTACTTTAAATTACATTTCTTCCGTAAATCTAAAAACCAGGTAGATCGACCCCGTATTTGTTTCAGTTGTAGCAAAGTTTAGGGTTTATTCATTGTTAAAGGATTAGCAGATAAGCAATAACGCAATGCAGTGGTGTGTATTTTGGGAAAAAAATACGTTTTAAATTATAATATAATAAAAAATGAACATAAATAACTATTGGAATACATTTATTACTTACATTTTATTCTATATCCGACTCGGAAGAGAAAGAATCGTTGTTGACATTAATAATAATAGGGTCGATTAAATCATCACAAATATTGTCAGTTTTCCACATATTTGCCTCTACTTTGATAACATGCTCGATACAGTTTGTCCAATTTTCCTTACTCACATGACTTACAGCACTCTCAAACAATTTCACAACATCGTTTATTTTAAAAGTAGTAATTTTTTTTCCAACTTCCCCCTTTACCTCAGTCCATATTAATTCTATGGGATTAAGTTCACAATGATAAGGGGGAAGTCGAAGAACTGATATACCACGAGAAGAAGCCATTTCTTCTACAATGTAGGTTTTGTATATCCAGCATTTATCCATGTTTCGTCTAAGTAGAAGATTTTCAAATTTTGTTCTCTGGCATGTCGAATGCTTCTTAAATAGTCTCTTCTCCAAAAAACTATTTCCGGTTTATCTATCAAGAGAGATTTTCTATTATGTTTTGTATATCTGAAACCCACATCTTTGAAAAGTTTGCATAATGTCATTCTGGAGAATTTTGGATAGTCCGTATCTTCTCGCACTGATGTCATAATTTTGTCAAGTGTTGGAATTTCCTTTCGTAAGTAAAATCCATGGACTTTACGCCTTAGTCTTTGTTTTAATGACTCATCGATCTCAATTGGTTTTCGGCCTGAAGGAGTTTTAGGAGGTTGAAGAGTTCCATTCTTGCTTTCTTTTAGTAATCTATAAATTGTTGATTTAGCAACACACAACATAGCAGCCGTTAATTCCACAATATCATCAACACTTGCACTTGGATCCTTGTTTTTCAATGATATATAACAATTCAATATCAGAGTTTTTTCATTTAAAGATAATGGACCTGTTTTTAGTCGTTTAGATGGTCCTTGGCTTATCGACATTGTTTGGTACTCACACAATTAACATTCAACAAATGTTTTGAATATATTCCAACTGTTTACAATATTATGACAACCATACAACTCCATACAACTTTACTCAAAGAACTAATACTAAGTACTTATTTAATGTACCTACTTTCTTTTAAAATAATATTCCCCATAATGTTTCTAAGAAAACTGGGTTGTTTGGAAAATCCCTCTCAATAATCGAATAATCGTATTAAGCCGATTACAGTAGGCCACTTGCCATTTAAAATTTCTGAGAAAAATTCTCCAAACACTACATATAGGAGTAATACAAATAAAAAATATTATGAATAAACGGGCATATCCGAACTCTGCCACAAAATAAAATTTCACCTGACTTGTATCAATTTGAGTATTACTGAAATGTTCGAACTGTGCCGCAACCATTTAGTTTAATCCTATTAGAGTCATTAGGGTTTATAATAGATAAAATCGGAGGCCCATAGAATTATGTATATTTCTGAAAGGTTCCAAAGATTTCTTGAATTAAATATTTTGAAGAAATCTTGACTGTTTTGATCGATATTTAGGGGATTAGGGAAAGGATGTTGATGCACTTACACTATTGCCTAAAAATCAGGAAGAAGTATTTTATAGTGTTCGTGAATTACAATTACGAACGAACCGAGAAGAGGAATTTCTATTAACAGCAGACCAGGTATTTAAAATTATTGTGTTCTCCTGTTTTTCCAACCCTAATTTTTTATGTAATTCGGATTGTATTTTGATGGATGGGACTTTTAAATACTGTTCAACTTTTTTTTAACAAATGTTTACCATTCATGGTTTTAAAAACGGCTATTACGTACCTCTTGTTTTTTGTTTGCTGCCGGACAAATCAAGTCAAACATATTCAAATTTGTTTTTAATTTTAAGACAAAAATGTGAAGAAGTAGGCTTAAATTTTCAACCTAAAGAAGTCGTAGTAGATTTTGAACTAAGCATTCATAACGCTATATATGAATGTTTTGGCAGAGATCAAATTCTTTTTGGTTGTAAATTTCATCTCTGTCAAGCTTGGTTTCGGAAGATTCAGGAGTTTCATTTGGTACAAGAGTACAGACAGAAAGGTTCTGTAATTGGCGAATACTTAAAAGTACATTTCGGTATTATGTATCTTAGTCCTGAGGAAAATGTAGAATTTTTTTATAATGAACTACATTTTTTGCTTCCGAATGACCTCTACCTCTATCACTTTTTTTATTAAAATTAGTACATCCCGTTACCTCTGACCTAAATCGTATATTCTTTAGCATAGCTGCAACTCATTCGTTCAATACAAAATGTACCTTACGGTATACCCTCTTAAAATATATTTTGGTACGTCTATGAAATCTACTTAAATGAATGATTTATTACTCCTTGTCTTTTCTGTATAGACTATTATACTGTTATAATTTTTTAAACATTTCAATAATAAACTACATTTCATTTTTTTTTGTTTCTCTATATACAAATTATTTCCACGAATGTCGAATAAAATGACGTATTATAAATTTTACTCAATATATTTAATAATAAAAGGTACTGAAGCCGAAAACTACAAGCTGCATTAAGTAAGTAACGGCCTAATACAGACCTATTAAGTATTAAGACAAATAACATATTGGTCGTCGATAGTGATATTTAGTCAAATAACGACTCAAGTGAATCTCATCTATTCAATTACAATAATAAATATTGTACTTTTTTAATAGTTGCTTCAAATTATTGCAGCTGTAATCATGATTACTTAAAATTCAACCGAAGCAATAAGAACTATCATTTTTTCAAACTTTTAATTACAAATTCAATTGAAACTTTCAAATCACGATTGCAATATAGTTTTTTTATTATTTTCCTAAAGTTACATTATTTGGAATGGGTCACTTTATTATTGAGGCAGCGATGTGATATTACAAATATTAAAGCTTAGATATTATTAGCCCTATGGGGATATCCTGGATATCATTTTTCCCAATTAAGATCAGTATAACTGTGTAATGATATAGGAAACCAGGAAAACTGAACTGCTGATCTTTACAATTATCACTTAAGAAGACAGTTCAAAAGTGGGGAACTCTCTAGATTTAACCGTTCATTGACGACTTCATATTGTGGGTTTCTTAAGTGTCTTCTAATTTCCAATTCTTCAATGAAACCCAGTTCTTGTTTCTTATCAGAAATATGTAGTAGTTATGATGACATATTAGCCTGTTTTATAGGTAGTGAACGACAAATAGATATATTTTTCAACTACATTAATAATTTATAAAATATTAAAAGATAATGTGTATTATTAACAATATATTTTAAATTATTTGAACTCTTTTTTGTTGAGGCTGCTCTAAGAATTTCTACGTACTTTGCTAGATTTTATCAAGTTATTCATTTTTGTCATATAATCTTCAGTTTTTATTATAACAGTGGCATTCCCTTGTCACATTTTGAAATTGCTAGGTAATTATTTTCTACTTTCTTTTCGATTGAATTTAAAACTGCTATGTCATTATTTGTTTAACTTTTAACCTTTGACGGTTCAATATTTTTGATTAACTTGACATTTTTTTTAATTTCTTATAACGAAAATTATTTGAATCAGATTTTGACGCTATTTCTGATTCTGTAGCTGATATCCCTATATCACCAATTTAGGCAAAAAATTTTATCGACTGCTTAGAAAAAAAATATTTGAATATTACATTTCGAAAAAATCTTATTATGGCATAGGTATGTAGATGACATATTAGCTGTTTTATAGGTAGTGAACGATTAGTTGTATTTTTCAACCATATTAATAAATTACACTCTAAAATCAAATTTACATTACCAGTTAAAGAAAATAATTCATTCAATTTTCTAGTTTTAAAATTTCAAAAAGTTATTAGTGTAGCTGATTATAAAATTTGCAAAAAACCAACACACACTGATGTTACTATTCCAAATAATTCCAATGATCCCATGTCACATAAATTAGCAGCATATAAATCAATGATACTTAGAACATTTTCAGTTCATATGAACGAAGACAATTTAGATAGAGAAATTAATACAATAAAACAAATAAAATATTAAACGGTGATCCATTACATATGATAATTAAATTACTTAATAAAAAAGAGGGAAAAGTGACATTACAACTATTTCCTAAACAAATTGAAGAAATAAAAAATTACAAAACCATCACATATGCAGGTAATATTTCTAATAATATTTCAAAGATAATATCCTTAGCAACAAATACAACAATTTCGTTTAAAACAGAAAGTAATGTCAGTTCAAAATTGTTAAATGTAAAAACAAAAATATCATCATTAAAGAAGTCTGGTATATATAAACTCAAATGTCCAGAATGTAATGAATAAATTGTTTTATAGAATCCATACATTGATCATAAGAGTTTTTTATGATATAAAAACAGAAATCGTCTGCATATTGTAAGATATCGCAATTATTATACATTCCATGTAGGTTCATGGTGCATAAACTAAACGAAAGAGGGCTAAGAACAAAGCCTTGAGGTAAGCCTTGATGAACTACTCTTGGGCCGATCAGTATATCGTTGCACCGAACGAATACTTGCCTATGAACAAATACGTTTACCAAAACATATGCAGACATAGTTGGAATGCCTAAGTGCGTTAGTTTCTTAAAAAGTATATTCAGGATCACACTGTCATAAGCGCCTGAAGTGTCAAGAAATAGGACAGATAGATAACTATTGCTTGAGTAAGTCTACTGGATATCAGTTGTTAACTGCTAAAGACAGTCGTTAGTTCCTTTTTTCCTCCGTAAACCAAACTGGGATATCGGAAACAAACTTCTGCTTTCACACCACCATTCTATTCTATTTTTCATGATACGTTCAAATGTTATGTTTAATGTTAAATAGACAAAACATGAGAAAGATAGGTCTGAAGGTAGTGGGGTCGTTTACTTTCGGTATAGGAATAACCGGAGAGAGAGAGAGAGAATCACAATTATCCCCTTCAAGTAAAATGTTGTTATATATTTTGCGAATATAGTGATTGGCAATTACTGGAAGATTTGCTTACATGAGATAGTTTATCCCGTCAATACCGGGAGTTAGCAAAAAGTGAGAATCAATATGGTTGTTCGGCATTTTTATAGGTAGCTGTGCACAATCAGGAGCAATTTTTGTTAAAATTCGTTCTACCGTAGATTCATCATTAGCGGTATACTTTTTGCGACCCTGAATCTTATTTATTCTTCTCCACATGTCTGAGGAGTTTGTCTGTTAAGAGTCGAGGAGTATCTTTCCCAGCTAGATTGGCTTTTGAACGGAAAGTGCGTTTACCGATATCCTGATGTTTCTTATACTCTTTAAAATTGAAAGAGTTAGATTGGATTTGTATGGTTTGAAGGCATTTTTCCTTAAAGTAGAAGCACCAAGGCACTCGTCATCCCACCACCGTGAAGTTTTGACATGTTTAGTTGACGTTCGGATTAATGTACAGGATTTGTTCGCGGCATTTGTTATCAATTCTCATAAGAATAAAATCATTTCGTCAGTACTAAGTAGAGTTGGTTCCGCTGTGGCAGCTTGTCCTATGGCGAGTCTGAATTGATCCCAATTAGAGATCGACCTCTTAGCTGATGATATTAACATCATATTTTGAAACTTGATATCATTAGTAGAAATTCGGATGGGAAAGTGATCAGATCCATATGTATCTGACAGGACGGTCCAGTCAAAAGATGAACGTAAGATGGGAGATAGAATAGTACGATCCACATCCGACTTGGCTTGACCGGGGGAAATAACTCTTGTAGGAGATCCATTATTGGCGATAACGAAATGAAGAAAATAATCTAAAGCGTCTATTAATGTATTGCCTTCAGGGGAACACGAAACTGAGCCCCAAGCCATGATGTGCATTGAAATCACCAGTGACAATACAGTTATAATCAATTTGCGAAAAAAGGTTAACGTAATCTCACGCTGTTATTTTAACTATTGCTGGTCGGTACACACTCAATATCGATTACTTTCTCTGATCAACGCTAATATTTACACCTCAAACTTCCAAGTTTGGAATAAAATTATGAAGAAATGAAATATGTTTGTAATTAATATTATTCGATAAAAAGATGGCAACACCACCATATCCCCTACTTCCGATTCTGCTCACTACACTATATCAGTCCCTATAAACATATATAATTTTGATAGAGAAATTAATACAATTAAATAAATAGCAACATCCAACGGTTATCCATTACATATGATATATAAACTACTTAATAAAAATGAGGAAAAAGTGGCGTTACAACTAATACTTCCTAAACAAACTAAAAAATAAATTTCTGATCCATTACATATGCAGGTAATATTTCTAATAATATCTTTAGCAACAGATACAACAATTTCTTTTAAAACAAAAAGTTATGTGAGTACAAATCTGTTAAATGTGAAAACCAAAGTAAGTATATAAACTTATATGTCCAGAATGTAATTGTGTCTGTTTGGGCCAAACCCACAGAAATTACTTAAACTTAGAGCATACAGATTAAAAATACCAGACAAATCCCACTATGCAAATCACCCACTCGATACCAAATAATCAATAACACCTAACACAGAACTATACGTACTACATTTTCATGATAAGAAACGAGAACTGGATTTCCTTGAATAGGTAGAAATTAGAAGTCACTTAAGAGACGCACAATATGAAGTCGTCAATGAACAGATAAATCTAGGGAGTTCTCCACTTTTAAACTGTTTTCTTAAGAAGTAATTGTGAAGATCAGCAGATATAATTTTCCTGGATTTCTATATCATTACACAGTTATACTGATCTCAAATTGCAAAAAGATATCCAGGATATCCCCATAATGCTAATAATATCTAAGTTTTAATATTAGTGATATAATAACTTCATCTTTTTTCTATTCATATATATTAAGTCAACCACAATGTAGGTCACTTCTTGGTCTAGCCAAAAATAATTATTAAACATCTGGTGAGCATCACATGAAATGTAACTTCTCTCATTCTGACGATGATAGCAATATCGAAACAATTGTCAATTTCTTACAATTTATTCAATATGTAGCATAATTATCTAGAAACAGTTAGTTTCATTTAAAAGATTAGTGGATTCCACAGAGTAAGGGTGGAAACAGTAGATTTCAATGATATTTTGAATAAAAAGCGTAACAAGCAACTCCGTTCAATTATTAGTTAAAAGCTAAGTCATTCATGAATTTTATCGTTTCCTATATTTGCAATTTTTGAATGCAAATTCAAAATCGATTAATAAATAAAAATAACTGTGAATTCAAGACAAATCTCGAAGATGATTCGACCTCTATTTATCCTAATTCATTAGAATAAATGAAGAATGTAAGTGTAAGTGATACTTGTGGCGTGACATAGAAGTCCTATTTCACATTCCCTAGGAAGCATATTTATGTAATGGCACTAAAAAGTTATAAAGAATCTTTAGAATCTCTCTTTCATCAAAGTTGATATTTGACCGAGGACGCAGTTTAGATTTTCTGTATTAAGAATCTTCATATTGACATTCAAATTAGTGATCAAATTTAACGTGTAGACCCTTTTGCTCGAGCACGAGTTCCATTGCATTGATATAATTCGAAGCAAGCGTCTAGTTGACATGAACCATTATTAAACAGGATATGTAAAATGGAAACCAAGAATTTTCATGCACTAATGAAGACATATTTTATTAACATATATGGGTTTCCCCATGTAATCACTTAGTACCATCTCACTCAATCTCATTTCAAAACTAATCAAATGTGTTATCACAACAAATTATATAAAATTACTCCCCTTGGTAGAATTCATGGTGTTTAAATTGGAATTGATCCATTTGAACTAACTCGTATTTATTCAATTTGTTTACGTGTTTAGTGCAATCAATTTTCAATACTGAAGAAAGTTTGGTGTTGGAACTCACTGTAGATAACAAACTCCTATTTTTCCCATACAATAAACATAAATATACATTTCGCGTTAAAGTTTCCAACCCGGATTGAACAGTTTCATTTAATGTCTGTTAACACGAAATATTTTTAAAAGGTCACCGATTCAACATTTTCGACGTAGGAATTATATTGGTCGAGTTTTTATATGAAATTTCACGAAAAATCGATCAAACGATTTCTAGGAATCACAAGTAGAATATTTGATATGTATCCAATTAATAGGTCTAATCATCGATATTATTACAAACCTATATCAGAAAAAAAATCTTCTAGCTGTATACCTGAATATTTCTCGTGTATTCCACTTTACATTGAAATGATATTCTCGTTAATTTGTATGGTTGCGGAATGGAAGGTTACATGCCCATATGTCTATTGAAAATTTTCACAAACAGTATATCTGGTAACCTATCCAATTCTTAGACAACTACATGAAAGTTGTACATTCAGAACTCACGTTCCAATTACATCCGGTAGAATTTGACTGTTTAGATGACAAAATTAGAGAAAGTATCAGCACGATGAAGCATAAGAAATTTGAGAAACAAGAACAAAAGCTACAGACTTGAACACACACAACATAAAATTCAATACTCTAAACATCATGAAACTGTAAGTACCTACATACCAACACACTTTGCACCACGATTTGAAAACCTTTCAGACACTGATTTTACAGATAGTGAAATGGAATTTTTAAATAAAGGCTTAGAGTACAGCATACCACCAAAATTTACGAATAATATTAAACAATAATATTATTATAGCTACAGAGTCAGAAATAGATTTAAAATCTAATTAAAATAATTTTCTTTATGATAAATTAAAAATTGCCAATTTAGTCAAAAATATTGAACCTTCAAAAGTTAAACATAAAACAAAAAATGACATTACAGTGTTAAATGCAATCAAAGAGAAAGTAAAAGATAATAACCTAACAGTTACAAAATCTGATAAGGGGAACACAACTGTTATATTGACAACTGAAAATTGTAATTCAAAAATATATAACTTTATAGAATCTAGCGATATAAAAGTTCCTAAAGCAGACGCAACAAAAAACTTTTGTAATGATGTAAGGGATATTGTTAATAATTCAAATTATCTTTTAAGTGATTACGAAAAGAGGTCTATCATACATAAGAATCCTCATTGTCGACAATTACATGGGAAGGTTAAATTACATAAAATAACGAAACCAATTAGACCTGTAGTTTCTTATGTTAATACTCCTAATAATATGTTGGCAAAGAGGCTTAACAACATACTTAATAGTTACGGATATGCATCTGAATACTCAATAAGAAATGCAATAGAACGAATCAAAAAATTAAAAGAAATCAACCTGCACGATAACTATGAACTTATTTCGTTTGATGTTACTAATATGTTCACTAAAATTCCTCCTAATGAATGTCTAATACTTGTAAGAAAATTACTAGAAGATAACAATATTAATCCAGGAATAATATTAGATATACTTAATTTATTTGATGTATGTATTAATCAGAATTATTCCACTTTTGACAATAAGATATATATTCAAAATGAAGGTTTACGAATGTGAAGCCCTATATCACCTATTTTAGCAAACATTTCTATGGAGAGTTCAGAAAGAAAGATCTCTGAAAGTAATGTTTCGAAAAATGTTTTATTTTGATATAGATATGTAGATGACATATTAGCTTGTTTTATGGGTAGTGAACGACAATTAGATGTATTTTTCAACCACATTAATAATTTACACCCAAAAATTAAATTTACATTAGAAATTGAAGAAAATAGCTCAATCAATTTTCTTGATTTATAAATTCAAAAAGTTAATAAAGTATTTGATTATTCAATTTGCCGAAAACCAACAAAGACTGATGTGACAATTCCATATAATTCCAATCACCCCATGTCACATAAACTAGCGACATTTAACTCAATGATACATAGAGCTTTTTCCGTTTCTATGAACAAATGTAATTTTGATAGAGATATTAATACAATTAGACAAATAGCAACATCCAATGGTTATCCACTACATATGATAAATAAGCTAATTGATAAAAAAGAGGAAAAAGTGGCATTACACCTAATATTTCCTAAACAAACTGATGAAATAAAAACTTATAAAACCATCACATATGCAGGAAATATTCCTAATAATATTTCAAAGCAATATATATATCTTAAGCAACAAATACAACAATTTCTTTTAAAACAGAAAGTAACGTTAGTACAAAATTGTTAAATGTAAAAACAAAAATATCACCATTAAAAAAATCAGGTATATATAAACGAATGTAATGCTCTCTATTTGGGTCAGACCCTTAGAAATTTTGAATTCCGATACAGTGAACACTCACGAGCATACAGATTAAAACAACCAGAAAAATCCCACTACGCAAAACATCTACTTGACACTAATCATTCATTGACACCTAACACAAAACTAGAAGTGCAGCATATTCGTGAAAAGAAACAAGAACTGGATTTCCTTGCAGAATTGGAAATTAGAAAACATTTAAGAAGCCCACATTATGAAGTTGTCAATGAACAGATAAATCTAGGGAGTTCTCCAATAATAAACTGTCTTCTTAAGTGATAATTGTAAAGATCAGCAGATATAGTTTTCCTGGTTTTCTCTATCATTGCACAGTTATACTGATCTTAATTGGAAAAATGATATCTAGGATATCACCATAGGACTAATAATATCTAAGCTTCAATATTTGTAATATCACATCTTCTTCTTTTCTCTATTATCAGATATTAAGTCAATCACAGATAAGGGTCACTTCTTGGTCTAGCCAAAAATAACTACTAAACATCAGGTAGGCATCAAATGAAATGTAACTTCTGTCATTCTGACGATGATATTGATTTACAGAATTTTGAATAATTTTCAGTATATTGTGGAATTAGCTAGAAACAGTGAGTTTCATTCAAAACACTATCCAATTCTTATATAATACTTGATGGCCAATCTTGATGAAGTTCATTCATCCTCTCGTATTTTCAGAAGTAACCAAGAGACTATTGCGGATGAATTCGTAAATATATCATTTCTCGCTAGATTGCACTAATTTTTTCAGAGTAATAAACTGTCAATAAATTTAGAATTGACTAATAGTCAAGTAAATAATTATCTTGGATCTGATAACTGGTGTAAGCACTTTAGACAACCAAAAATTAGTTCTCTGAGAAGTTGTATCTCTCTAACGGATAATAATAATCGATTTATTCCAGTACATCCATTAGACAAAACCCAATCCAGTAGTATATTTGGAAATGTAATATCTTCTTTAAACCACTAGGGAATTTAATCTTCGACATATCGATCAGTGGTTCTCCATTTCCTAACATTAAGTTGGCAAATCATCTTAGATTTCGCGGTGAGATGGACGAAAAAATGGGTCACTGTGACAGTGTAGTTAGTAACATGATAGTATGTGTTAGGTGTGCTTAACGTTGATTGGTTAATATATTTAAAGGAAGCGAGAAGCAATTTGAAAGTTCGTTCTCATTTCGAAACCAAAAAAAAATTATAAACGCTTTAGCATATTGTTTCAAGTAACATTCTTGGAACGGTCGTGAATTCCGCTCCTTCAGACGTAATAACAAAATCAAGATTGAATTTGACGAATATTACTTTAAATTCAATATATTTGAATTTTCAAGCCTCTCGTTTGTTCGTAGGTCCTATTAATATACGGAAGAAAAAAATGTATTAACTAAGTTTGACAGTTGTTAATCGACATATAAAAGTAGTCTCTAATCTTAAAATGACTTGTATATATAAATCAATCCAAAAACCTTTTGGCGAGGTAAAAATAGGTGACTCAAGTACATCCCTCAGAAAATATGTGATATCAAATCATAAGATGTATAGGGTGACACACTTACTTGCGTTCAACCCTGTTTAAATAATGTTAGTGTTTGTTTTTGTTCGTTCCAGTTATATTTTAATGCATTTTATTTTTCTACCGGTCTTATTGTAGTACAGATATAAAAAGCTTTTTGTTTGCTTTGTAGATCTGACAACGAAACAGATGTGGCCATTTCTTTGTAATGCGTTTAGATGGTATAATTCGGATGAGGCCCCTTCTTTCTTATGTGTTTTAATAGTATAAATCGGATGGGGTCCTTTCTTCCTTATGTGTTTTGATAGTGTAATTCGGATGGGGTCTTATCTTTAGTATGTGCTTTGATAATAACATGAATCCGATGGAGCCTTTCTTTGCATTGCACTTTGGAAGTGTATTGGTTGAATGAAGCAATTTCAAGGCATTGTAATCATATCATATATTTTTGGTAATATGAACTGAATGGATACTAATTTGCACGTCAGTCTAAAATATATACAGAAATTTTAATGATTTGTGGTAAAATTTAAAGAAAGAGAAAAAGTCAGCTTCAAACAAACACTAACAATATTTAAACATGGCTGAACGCAAGTACGTCAATTATTGGAAACTTTGAAATTAATAAGGGATAAAGTGTGAATATGTAGCCATAGCTTACCTTTATTTTAAAAAGAGTATACGTAGATATAATAATTCTGTTACCCTACATATCTTATGACTCAATATCACATTTTTAATAATGAATGTACTTGCATTACCTATTTTTACCTCGTCAAGAGGTTTTTGGACTGATGTAAGTACTTTTTAAACAGCTTTTAAATTTAATTCTTATATACTTAAGAAAAATATTATCGAGGTTTTTCTCAATATCTTAGAGGTATGCAGTATTAGAGGAACATTTTTTCGTAAAAAAATTCTTGACCTGAAATCAAAAAGCGTATAAATTGGAAAACACTTGAAAAACCGAAAAAAAATCAAAGGGTGGACCAATTATTTTGGCTAAAACTCCACAGGGATACACAAAATATATCATATATTATATACTGCTGGAAAGGTCTTGAATAGAGCTACAAAAAGCATTTAAGGCGTTTTTTCTCTATCTGAGGTCACAAATCGTGTAAATTAAATCGTGTAAATTGGAAAAAAATAGGAATACCCATATTTTCGAAATTTTGGATAGCCATTAGGATCCCTTAATAGTCTTTTCAGAGATTGTGGTATGATACGAGATCATAAGAACTTTTCGAGCTCTTTCATCCTGCAAAGCTTCATCGAAAGCATTACAAAGTTGTCACAAATATATATACCGACAAACTACCTAAAACGAGGGTACGTGCGTCTCGGCGTTGAGTACAGCTAGGACGGTGAATATTTTATTTTGGAATCACGTCACCGCATCACACCGTTCAAGAATTCCATCGTCATCGGTGAACACTTTCCTATTTTTCGGCCATTCGAAAATAGACACTTTGTATGAAAAAAAGAGTTTACTGCACTATATGATAAAGAGATATTCTATCTTTGAATCCAATCCAAGAAATGGGATTTATTATATTAAGAGGTATAAATTATTAAAGATAGCTAAGTATTAATTTCAATTTAATACCTTTTAATATAATAAATCTCCTTTCTTGTATTGTAATTAAAGTTAAAAATTTATGACGTGGATCAATCTTTGTATGAAGTATCTACTTTCTATTTAATTTGTTCAAAACTTCATTTATTTGAACTAATGTTCAATTTAAACTGGTTGACGCGTTTCACTAACACAGTAGTTTTCGTTTACAGATCCTTAATCAAATTATCTCTCATTCAATCTGCCAATGAAGATTGAATAAGTTTTAATATTAACAAACAGCTCCAATATTTCACGAATAATAAAACATGAATATGTGAATGTCAACTTAAAATAGTATGTATTCAATAGTTGCTGTTGATATCACTTTTTGAATGAAGTGGTGCAATTATCACTTAAGTAAAAGAAAATTAACTTCATGTTTAGAGAAAAAAATGTAACCGAAAAGTGTGTAGCATATATTTTTATAGACCGATAAATTCATACGTGACGCAACTAAACTGTTTTCGAATATCGCATATGACAATACCCTTTCGGTTGCAGGAAAACAATATCAAACCTTCATTATGTTGGCTCCATTACTCCTTGTGTATTGAGTGTTGCGATGCTGGGTCCATATTTTTTATTCGTCCGAAGACTGTGATGTAGATGAGATGTGCATTTTCCGCGTATTGTAATGTGAACCATTAAATATATTTTACGTATCCTAGTTCAGTATTAGCAACGTTTAAATGCTTCGGAATAGCAATTAATTTTGCTTTTTAACGATGTTGCTGCCTTCTTTTATGAATTAGTATTACACAAATTTCGAATACAACTTTTTCATTATTTTAGTTAGAGCATACTTTGACAAGTAGGTGGCTCATCAAAGATATTTTAAGTGAAATTTGAATATTCTCATAAAAAATTAGTTTTTCGCACGTTTTCTTGGTGAAACCAGTAAGGTTTAGTAAAAAGAATTTTTTTGATGGCAGCCACTATGCGTCTCTGAAATTTCCCAAAAATCGATGATAGGCAGGGTAAAAACCTTTTCAGATACTTATTTCCGATTAAAATCGCTAAAAAATGCATTAAAATGCAATGAAAATTAACGGTTTTGAGGATTAAAACTAACTTTTTCGCATCTGTGGCCCTGAACAATATTCTATCATAAAATTGTTACTTGTATACACTTCGGGGGATGTATCGTGCTAACAAACCGAAATTTCTCCAAAAATAACCAAAAATTCAGTATAATTCAGTATATCTGGATTTATAGGACCTGCTATACTCGCTCTAGTCAACTGAAAATCAATAGGGTACATCTGTGAGACACTTTGAACAATTTTTAATCATAGAATTGATCAATCGTATACTCTCTGGAGGCTGTATCGTGCTAACAAACTGAAAATTCTCCAAAAATGACAAAAATTTGGTACTTCAAGTACCATAGAGTACCCGTTGTACTGGCTTTAGTGAGCTGAATATCAATAAAGTTCATCCTCAAGACGCTCTTAATAATATTCAATGATAAAATTGGTCACTTGTATCTACTCCGGAGGCTGTATCGTGCTAACAAACTGAAACTTCTCAAAAAAAAAATATCGTACTTAAAGTACTGTAACACCTGTTGTATTGGCTCTGGTGAACTGAAAATCAATAGAGTTTATCAGTGAGTTGCCCTGAATAATATTCAATCATAAAATTGGTGACTTGTTGAACTCCGGAGGCTGTATCGTGCTATCAAACTAATATTTCTCAAAAAATGATAAAATATCGTACTTCAAGTACCATAGCACCCGTTCTACTGGCTCTGGGGAGCTGAAAATCGACAGGGATCATCTGTGTCATGTCCTTAACAATATTCAATCATAAAATTGCTGATTTATTGCACTCCGGAGACTGTATCGTGCTAAAAAGGCATGTAAGGAAAAGTGGCCGACGACAACGGGGACGACTACGACATACACACAGGATTTTTTTTCTAAAAACCGTTTTTTCGTGTTGTTGTGGATGGAAAATGTGAAAATAATTAAAAAAAACTTTTTTTGGGGTAAACCAATACTTTTCTCGCATATAGAAAGGTTTGGCGGAAAAGTAATAAATTGATTAACACCTTTTCCACTTAGATGGCCGTGACACCTGTAATGTACACCAGAAACCCAGATTATTCAAAATTATTATTATTCAAATATTATATACCGTTGGAAAAATCTTGAATAGAGCTACAGAAATCATGTCGGGTGTTTTTTCTTTACCTGTGGTTGAGAACCGTATAAATTGGAAAAACTTTGAAATAACGAAAAAAAATCTAAGAGACCACTTATTTTGGCTATAACTTCACAAGGCTACACCAAAAATCTCAAATATCACACACTATTAGAAAGATCTTGAGCAGAGCTACAAAAAATATTGATAATCTTTTCTCTCTACCTGGGGTGAAAAACGTATACATTGGGAAAAACTCGAAATACCCATATTTCGAGATTTCCGATGGCCATTAGGAACCCTTACGGATTTTTTTCAGGGATCGTGGTATGATGCGATCGTAATAACTTGTCGAGCTCTATCATCCTGCAAAGTTTTATCGAAATCGTTAGAGCCATTGCAAAGTTGCCACAAATAAATATAGAGATATCTGTATTTCAGCTTTGAGTACAGCTAGGAAGCTGAAAATCTTACTGTAGCATCACCTCAGCACCTCAAGTCAACTGACAGATCCCATCGTCATCGGTGAACGCTTTCCTAATTTCTCGTCAATTGGAATATTGATATTTTGTTTAAAAAAATACTGTCTATATAGAATGACTTTTCATGGTTTGATGCCATGCCGTAGACAGTTTGTATAGGGCTTATTCGGTATGGTGGTTTTTGTGGGTCACTTGCGTCACTCGACAACTGCCGTTGCCTGTGATTGGTTTGAAATTTTCTCACCGTCTCGTGTGTCATTATACAAAACTTCTTCAAAACCTCTTGCTTCTACATCCTTATCGATAATTTCCCTCCAACTTAATCCTTGTTTGTCCTTGTGGTGTCTAATTCAAAATTTGATTTGGTATTCGATCTTCTGCTATTCAGTGGACATTTTGATAACACTCTTATATAATCTGTAATCGTATGCCTTACCTTAATAATTTCTCTAAATCTCTTATTCCGAAATCTGTCAATTTTGAGATTTTGCCTACACATCTCCAATAGTCTATTCGTGTATCGTTGAATATTTTAATTGATTTTCAATGAGGTCATACTTCACTGTTCTATTTATTAGTACTAGAAGAAACAGACAAGGAAGAAACTTTGAGAAAATATTAGAAAAATATCCGTCATACCAAGTGATAGGACCACAAGGATCGACGCACTAGCCACCTCAAGGAGGACTACCCGACGTCTTAGATATTGCTGTGTTGAAAGACATAGCGGTACCGACAGACATCCAGACATCGAAGGAGTTGACGCACATGAGCCAATCGTTCTCACGGTAGGCGAAGGACCACGACCACTAGAAAGGATGAAGAGTAAAACGAATTGGACAACATTCAGAAGAATCGCAGGACAAGTCATAGGACCGACAGTGGAAATCAACAATGGAGAAACACAGGAAGAGCAAGTCTGTTTCTTTGAAAAAACACAAACAGAAGCGTTAGAACAAAGTACCACAACGTCCGTAGCAAACAAATACGGAAAGTTCAGAAACATAGATGACGCCCTAAAAAATCTTATTAGGGAAAAGAATCGAATCACAAGAAGCGCACGCAGGAAACGAAATCGCAACGAACTAAGAAGAAATACAAGAAAAACTAAAATAAGACAGGAGCGAAGAATGGAACAAAATAATCAACGAATTAGACCCACAAAAACCTGGGATATGAAATATCGCAAAAGTTCTACGAGAGGATAAAAAACCGATGCCGCCGATACACGGACTCAACAGGATGGCCAACACTGAAAAAAAAATAAAACGGAAGAGATAAAAAGCACACTAGAAATACAGTTTATACTGAATGAACACCCAGACGAAGACATGGTTGAAGAAAGCATCGCCCAGTACCTAGGGTAGGAGGAGTACGAATCCCTAGGGTTCGCAACTCCCCTAGAAGTAAGAGAACTGCTAAGGTGAGCTTCAAAGAAAGAGGCACCCGGAAAAGGCGGAATATCGAACAGAGCGCTGAAAAACATGCCGAACAAAGGTATCACATATCTAACCAACATCATCAACGGCATGTTAAGGACGAAAAACCTCCCGGCAAGATGGAAACCTGCAGAAATAATCTTGCTAAGAAAATCCGGAAAAACTCCAACGTTTCCGCAAAACTACAGGCCCTCTAATTTGCTACCATCAATGAGCAAAATAGCAGAAGGAACAATAATGAGGATACTAAACGAACAAACAAGAGTATTAAACGTGATACCAGACGAACAGTTCGGATTCCGAAAACAACACAGCACCGAACAACAAATAATGAGACTTGTAGAATACGCAACCCAAGGTTTCAACCAGAAGGAATCAACAGGAGCAATATTACTCGATATACGTACAGCCTTCGACCGATTATGGCACTAAGGACTACTTTACAGGATGAAAGAGGCACGATATACAAAACCTATGATAAAACTCCTAAACAGCTATCCCAAAGAGAGAAAATTCCAGGTAATGGTATAAAACGATCGGATGTTGGCCATGAAGAAGCGGGAGTACCGCAAGGAGCAGTACTATCCCCACACTATATAATATCTACACTGGAGACATACCAAAAATAGAGAACACCATGAACGCACTCTACGCCGAAGTCGACGAATGGTGCAAAACATGGAAAATAAAGATAAACAGCGGAAATACCCAAGCGGTTCTGTTTACGAAGAACGATGGACCAGGGACTAACATTCACCCCACATGTGAACACCATAATAGACAGAGCGAGGCAAGCGATTGTAAGACTCGCCGGATTGATAGACATGACAGGTAACAACCTCAACACCAAGTTGAGATTTATAAGAAGCATTATAATCCCATTTATCACGTATGCCTCAGTCGCCTGGGGACACACCTGTGAAACAAACAGACGGAAGCTACAGGTGCAACAGAACATATCGCTAAGACAAGCGACAAACGCTCGATGGAGAAAAAGGAACGTACACATATACGGAGAAACACAAGTAGAGAAAGTACTTGAAATAATGGATGAAGGAGCGAGGAAACTCTTCGAAGAGCTGAAGACGCATTCTAACGTAGAACTGAGGGACCTAACAAGCTACAAGAAAGAATACTACAGGAAGTACAAGAGACCAAGACTAGGCATGAAGATTACCAACCAAAAAAACCCAAAAAACCGTACTGGTCCAAACCAGTATACAAAAAAACAAAAAAACTGTACAGACGAGCAATCGTCTTGGCACAAAAAAAACCGTACATACGAGCAATCGTATGCACAAAAAAAACAAAAAAAACGTGCAGGCGAGCACACCAAAAAAACTAAAAAGCCAAAAAAATCCCGAGGAAAAGAAGTAATAAGTATGGGGAATTCCCTCGACATGGTAATTCTGCGCTACTGCATCAGGTAAGCGCCGATTTACGCATCGGGGACAGCTATAAAGAAGGTGATGGAGCACTCAGCTTAGGGCCTTCTTCGCCGAAGCAGGCAAGGAAAGTTACGGCTGAAGCAGCGAACACACACAGTTCGACGACGATATAAACAACCGCGAAAGGTCAAAGGAGTATAACCACCAGAGACCCCTTCGAAAGGGTAAGGAGACCTCCCGGAACCTTTCACAGAATTAGAGAAAGGTGAGAGAGAATATGCAACGCGATATGCGAGCTACTATGAGGTCCTGACGGAATGACAGGGGGTGGATGGAAACGCACTCACTCGCGGACCTAGTCCGGGAGTGGATGCTTAATGGGACGGGATTTCTCACGCGCGTCAGGGTGTGTGTGTGTATTTATTAGCAGATTTAATTTTAAACTTGATCGGTATTACATTTCCGTTGCGAATCATTTCCATACATTGGGATAAACGTATATATATGTTCGTTGGATTAAATATTGTTAGGTTATTACTCCTGGCCGTGTGTATGAATGTATGTCACCGATCCCAATTTAATGAATTATTTATCTGGTTCCAATATGTTTAAACGATCCTTCTAGTTTGAAAATATACTATCAAATACTTTGAATAACCCTTTTATCTGAACAATGTTAGTTTTCACTCCCACAAATCTTTTACAATAAATTCTCCTTCCACAAAAAGTATTACATTTGTGATTATAACGTAAATAATTTAATCACAGTTACGATTTTTATTTCAAAATATCTATTAACAATTCACCGAATTTCACACGGAATTTAAATGAGGCTCTCTATTCCACATACACACACACACACACGTGGTATTATCCACAATAATAGACCTGAAGTATGATGGTTTTCATTTGTTTTGAGTACGGTGCCCGCATTGTTTTAAATAATTGTTATCGACAACAAAGCGTGCACAATGACATTGTCTTTAAAAAACAAAAGCCGTCACACTTGATTGGGAAATGTAAGAGGATTATCTAATCTTTGTCACGTTTTGTTAATAAAAGTGGTAGGGGTGAATAAAACTCTCTCTGTAAATCACAATACTCGAATAAGTAGTGATAACTGTGATGATTTTTTAACCGAAAATATATGTACAGGAGAAAGATTGCAACGAAATTTGAAAATTTGTATTTCGTGAGAACATAATTTTCTTGAAAACAGAAATCAGGTGGAGTAATATATCCATTTGGCATGAACTTAAATGTATATCAATAAACATATAATATATATCATCATCATCTTCATCAGGCTTTAATGATCCACTGTAGGATGACTTCAGGCTGCTCTATTTTCTGCAGTCCTTCTCCATTCCGCTCCGATAAACTTGACAAACCCATCTCACCAGAGATAATGTAGTTATTTTCTCGGTTTTTTCTTATCTTTTGGTATCCTAAATAGACCAGTCTAGTTCAATTTTAACTCCTTTATTTTACAAATAACGTTAGTAACTTTGGTTTGCTCTTTAATACATGTGCTTCGCTTTCTACGAGTACATCTAACTATCGTAACATACATGCCCTCATGCTTTTTTGAGTTTTGCTCGTTAATGTGCAAGTTTCTGAAGCTAAGTTGACAAATGGAAATATGTACAATACAGGGTGATTGATTACTAATTGGAAATAATTCAACAGTAGGATCCTGACTTCAAATTAGAAAGATTTTATCCAAAACACATAAATAAAATGTAGCTGCTTACTGAGTTACATGGTGTTTTGTTTGAAAATTCAAAAACGCTTTGTGCGTTATGCTACTTCAAACCGTTTTTTTTCATATTTGGCAGAAAGTGTGGACACTGTACACCCTACTAAATTGTGTTAAACAAACGTTTCTGGCTATTATCAGAGGCGTACGATGGGGTAAGTAACTGGTTAATCGTTCCCAAATTCTACGCCACTGACGAAATAGAAACTTTAGCACCATTCTTCGATTGTCCTGAACTTTTTACATAAATAAAGTACTTGTTTCTCATTACGATAATGTTAATATTTCTTGAGATATTTTAAGTTAATCATGAAGCTGCACATTATTTTTTAATTTTGATGTGTGATAACTAAAGCTCGGATTTATAGACAACAAAAACTGAAGAGAAAGGCGCTTATATAGGCAAATATTTTTATATAAAACGGCAGAAATCTTAACATATAGGCAATATAGGCGAATGCTATTAATTCTCTGATTATTAATAATGAATTATTGAGAATTTATTTTAATATACAAAGTGAATTAACATTAACTTAACACAAATATATTTGCACATCACTAAACAATTGTTAATTAATAACTGCTTACACTATCCCGCAGAGATGTTTGGACTAACTTAGAGGAATTTAATTTTTCCAAATTCCGTTTGTGGAGTGGATGCTGGCCAATGAAGTACTTTTTTGTACTTGAAATCTGAGAATTATAAAAAATAAGAATAATCAATTAGAATTTTGATACTATGTAGTTAAGCGGTGACTGAGAGAAATAAAAAATGAAACTCACTCATTTGCCACACGGTTTACAAAATGCTCCATCTCCTTCTAGAGATAGTTCTGGATATGGTCACATCCAAGCATCTTTCCAAATAAACTCACGAAACGTCTTAAACTTTTTAAAATGTGTGTTCTTTACTTTTCGGTATTCGCAACAAAACTAAACTCTGTACAACTGATTTAAAGGTCAAAACATTAGGGATTTCCCATTTGTTAGCCTCTTCTTAGTCCGCAAATAGGTAGGTAAATTTTCCCAGAAGACCATTAACAAACAAACCATTAATATTTTATTATTAGCCCAAAATTTTATTACAGAAAGGTTTAGTAATAAAATGAAGTACGGAATCTGAATAATATCATCAGTAGTGTAGCATAAAAGTTTAAAAAAGGAAAAAAGGCAAAATATACAAAAATCATCTGGAATAAACAAAACAGGCATTTTGCCTATAATCCGAGCTTTAATGATAACTATGTCTATGTTTTGGTCCAGTGATTGCATTTAATACGCAAATGAAACTTCAATCCCCATGAACAATAAATATATTGAAATTTATTGACAAAAATAAATTAGATCTTCTAACATCAAAATAATGTCAAAATTATTTGAAAATATTTTAAAACAAATAAACTGATCTCTATTTTTAATAACAATCTGATGAGAGGCATTTCATCTCCTTCTCAAAGTGCCTATCCGACCCGGATGTTGGCTCTCATGTTGGCTATTCAAACTTTGTTAACAGCAGCTCGAAATAGTTGAGTAGTTGATTGGTTGAGCCACGTTCTTAAATTTTTCAACCACGATATTCTCCTTCTTCCCACTCCTCTAGCTCCCCATACCTTGCCGTGGAGAATCCTCTGTAAAATGATTTATCGGCTCTCATTACGCATTATATGTCCAAGATATTGTAGCTTTCGGGTCTTGACTGTGTTTAGGACTTCTTTTTCCTTTCCCATCCTTCTCATTACTTCTATGTTGGTTATTTTCTCTGTCCAAGGTATTCGTTGGATTCTTAGGTACAGCCACATTTCAAATGCCTCAAGTTTTTTGGAGGGGGCCTCCGTAAGCGTCCTTGATTCGACCCCATAGAAAAGTATAGAAAACACGTAACATCGCAGTAGGCGAATTTTCGTCGACAGCTGGTGAAGACTTTCTTCATCCTGATGAATGCTGTTCTGGCTTTTTCAATACGCGCTCTGATCTCCATAGAATGGTACCAGTCATCATTTATGTTCGTGTCCAAGTATCCGTATTTGTTGACTCTTTGTAAAGGAGTTTCGTCCACCAACAAAATACCGCGGGTGTTTTGGTTCTTATTGATAATCCTGAACTTTGTCTTGTTGGTGTTTTTTTCCTAACCATATTGTTGGCTGTATATTGTAACACTGTCCATTAGGAGTTGTAAGGAAGCTAGGTTGTACGCAAAAATAACGGTATCATCTGCATACCTTATATTATTTACTCCTTCTGCGTTTAGCAGGATTCCAGCTTCAATATCATGCAGGACTTCCCTGAGAATGCATTCCGAGTACAGGCTGAAAATTACTGGAGTATGCATCCCGGTCTTACCCCACATAATATTTTTATATATTTTCTTGTCTCTTTGTCTACCCTAGCACAAGCCCTTTGATTTCTGATGATTTTGAGATCCTTCACGTCCAGGCCAGCTTTTTGCGGAACTTCCATCATTTTCGTGTACCGTACTTAACCAAATGCCTTCCTATAGTCTATAAAACTTGCGTAGACATCGCAGTTGACATCCCTACATCGCAGAAACAGCATTTGGGCCGAAAATAGAGCTTCTCTAGTCCCCACAGCACTTCCAAAGCCGAATTGAGTATCAGGTATCTGTTCCTCGCATAGTTTAATTATCCTATTGTGAATTATCTTCAGGAAAATATTTAGCAGATGACTCATCAAGCTTATTGTTCGTAACTCGCTACATTTCCTAGCATTAGGCTTCTTGGGGAGAGTAATGAATTTAGACCACAGCAATTCCGTGGGTATGACGCCCGTATCATTGATCACATTGAAGACTTTTTTAAGTCACTCTAGATTATTTCCTTAGATCATCTTTATTATTTCGGCAGGAATCCCGTCGGGGCCCAAGGCCTTTTGATCTTTTGCATTTTTCTAAGGCTGCCTGCACAAGTTACATTAACTGTTCTTCTCTTCACTGTTCCCGCCATTTCCTTTACCTTCTTGTGCATAATAAAGTTATCAGTTATTTAATTTGACAATCTTTGATTTCCATACTTTTTTCCAATTTCTCTTCTTCTTTGGCTGTTCTTATTTTCGCCCTTATTCCTTTTTGTATGTACATGTATTCTCTCTCTATTGTCTTTATAGAAACTCCTCTTTCCATCAGTTCTAAGATCTTATGCGTCATCCAAGATTTCTTCATCTGCTTGTTAGATTCTAAGTACTTTTCTTTGACATTATGTACACTTTCTTGAAGCATCTTAAGGTCTTTTTCTACATCGTTTTCCTGTTCTTCCGTCTCTGTCAAGAGTTCGCTTTTCACCAAATTGCTTGTGGCTGTGTTTTTCAGTTTTCTGTAGTCATATCTCCCTACACGTTTTTTCTCTACCTTCTTCAACCTGATTCTCATCCTTGCTATCAGCGGGTTATGATCCAACTGTACGTCTGCTCCTGGATAGGTTTTTAGGTTTTTGAGTGAATGAAACAACGAGTACTCAGTGTGTATTTATTCAGCTGAGCGCTTTCGGCCATTAGGCCATTCTCAGAGCTGTCCTATAAAATTATAATGTATGTGAAATTTGAAAGAACAATTTGAAAAAATCCCAATGGCACAGAACCAATTGGACAGGCTTATTTCAGTAACATCTTTGCATAAAACCCAAAATAAAAAATTAGATACAAAAGTAATAGAATGTTTTGAGATGTACAAAAAACCAAAGTAACATTTTGGCATCAAATCAAAAACAAAAAAATAAATCTGGTAAATTTGTGAATTTTCTTAAATAAATGTTTTAATGTGCGATTTAGACATAAATGTTAGATGCAAAAGTTGTAAAAGCTTAGTAACTTTTTTGCGTCAAATGAAAAACAAAGGAAATACCATTTTTTGTCAACTTTGACATGACGCCATTTTGTTTTTACTGTGCCGATTTGGCTCATTAACGAACTCGTTCAAGATTTATATATATATAACCTTCGGAACGGAGGGTGATTTTGGCATCTTGGAACACCAAAACGAAAAACTGCATTGAAATTTTTCCGAAGTCGCGTCATGCTACTCTCTACAATAGCCCTATTTCATTCTGAAATAAGCCTAAAAGTTGAACTTACGTAAAAAAAATCCTATAACAGGTGTCAAAAAAATATCCAGTAAATTAAAATGAAGCAATATATGATGTTACGTCATTGTTAGAACAAAATTATCAAAAATATTAGAAATGCCCTTTTAAGAGGATCTACAAGTATATTTAACATAATAAAACGTCTTATTTAAAAGTGTAAACTTAATTATATCTGATGACAAGTTTGACGTTAATAGACGGTGGCTAATAAGCCAGCGTGCCGTAAAGCAACAAGTGTATAATAATACAACGTGTTTGTGTGATGAACATTGAATCGAATGTATGTTTGAAAGGATCAAAAAATTCATGTAGTGAACTGAGAATTCAAGGAAAATGTATATATCAATTTTATTGTAAATTTAAAAATTAAGTTAAAGATGTGATAAAATTGAAAAATCTACATTCAAATTCAAAATTCATCTAGCCTAGATGATTAGGAAACACCCCACCACCCTTGATTGTGTAGAGAAAAGTGACTTAGGGGTTGGATCCATTCCCCAGCCAGTCAGGAAACAAGCGCAGTAAACCTATATGTGTAAAATGCTAGATAACATAAATTAAGCACTTGGTCGTAAATACATCCATGGAGGAGTTTACATAATCTAGTGACGAAGGTGGAAAAGCACGCTGGCAAGGTGAACCCAACAGCTGATGGCCTCACATATAAATTAGATGTAAATGGTAAAGTGATTGTGACCTGATGATCCAAACTATGTCCCATACATAGCACGGTGTCAAGAACACAATGTGATTATTGAATTTATGTTAATTGTTACACACCTAGACCCATACTAGGCTTGAACAGGAGAGACGAAACGGGGTGAGAGTGTGAAGAGAAGAAAGGGATGGTGGATATGCTAGAAGTTGTAGTAAGGAGATAAGAAGTCAAAGGAATGTGTCAAGAGTAAAAAGGTGGAAGGACATAAGATGATAAGAGTTATCAGATATAGAATACTGTTATACTGATGATCCAACTATGACCCATACATAGGTAGGTTACAAGGAAACCATGTGGTTATGAAGTTTTTAGGTAGTAATGACAAACCTAGATCCATACTAGGCATGTACAGAAGAGAATAAGGAACCGAGTGAGATTATAAAGAGAAGAAAAGTATGGCAGATATGCCAAAATTGTATGAAAATGGAGTAATGTGGTTGTGAAGTCATAAAATAGTTGTGACAAGCCTAGATCCATACTAGGCCTATCACTAGATTGAAGAAACCGAGGGAGAGAGCAGCTAAGAGTGGAAAGATAGCAGATGTGCTAGCAATAAGAATATATATGCCATCTTCTTGCTACCACATCTGCTATCTCAGGAGGAAGAAGAAGAGCAATCAGGCTTTCGAGCGGAAAAATATTATACAGATAACGTCTTTTGCTTGGAACAAATTATTGAAAAAAGACCAAATACTAATATGGAAACTCACTCACTGACGTCAGTCAACGTATGGGAGTGGACGGCTGATTAACAACAGATATTGAGAAAAAGTAACTTATATGGTACGGACATGTACAACGAATGAGCGAAAACAGCCTGCCCAAGCTGGCAATGCAAAGGTGCCACCAAACCGTAGGAAGAGAGGAAAACCTAGGAAATCATGGAAAGAAGGAGTAACTAAAGTTATGAGTGCTAGAGACCTAAGAGAGGGCCCATGGAACAATAGAAACGAGCGGAAGTTAGGTATCGGACAACGTCTCCGGACGTTTTAAAAGCGATCTTATCATATTATTTATTCAAAACTGCGCCAACATATTATGCATACATTAAGGTAACGACTATAAAATTGCAAACTGTAATAATAATCACCCAATTAACCTCATGACTATTAGAAATTACCTATTGTTACAAACGCCAATCTCTGTAATACATTTAAACGCAACAAGATATCACTTCAAACTCTAATTCTAAACTGCGCTAACATATAGATGGTTCCTTTAGTGTTTTTTCCCGCATGCCGGGTAAATACCATAATCAGCGTTGCCGGTTTTAGATTTTATCGTAATTTTTTAGAAATGATATATGATTGTGTAAAGTCGCCTCACTATAGTCTATATAGAAAGGACAAGGAGTAATAAATCATTCATTTGAGTAGATTTCATAGACGTACCAAAATATATTTTAAGAGGGTATACCGTAAGGTACATTTTGTATTGAACGAATGAGTTGCAGCTATGCTAAAGAATATACGATTTAGGTCAGAGGTAACGGGATGTACTAATTTTAATTAAAAAAAAAGTGATAGAGGTACATAAATTTTAGTAAGTTTGATAAAGAAAGGCGACACAGTTTATTCCGGAGTATCCGAACTCTGCCACAAAATGCAAGTAGTCATTACGGGTTGTTCGAACTCTGCCAGTGTTTAAAATTTTGGAGATTAACTACCAAACCAGTAGGGGTCTAATAGCCTAATCCGTTTTAACAATTTACCTTGAACTTTAGGTACTCAAATTCAATATAAGAAAATATTAATAACATTTTCAACGTATATTTGCCACTTCTAAAAAATTACATCTACATTACATCTACATTACAATAAAATATATTCAATATACATAAACATATAAAAAAACAAAAAATTAAACGTGTGGAAGATTTTTACATGCAACCGTTTTCACAAACATAAAGCGAGAAATAACATTCTTCCTATATTGATCCAAATGATCATTAATGAAATTAATTTTAACAATAAAACTTTTTTTGGTTTTTTTCTGGCTTTGGTTTGCCTACTTCTTTACATTTTTGTCTTAAAATTAAAAACAAATTTGAATATGTTTGACTTGATTTGTCCGGCAGCAAACAAAAAACAAGCGGTACGTAATAGCCGTTTTTAAAACCATGAATGGTAAACATTTGGTAAAAAAAAGTTGAACAGTATTTAAAAGTCCCATCCATCAAAATACAATCCGAATTACATAAAAAATTAAGGTTGGAAAAACAGGAGAACACAATAATTTTAAATACCTGGTCTGCTGTTAATAGAAATTCCTCTTCTCGGTTCGTTCGTAATTGTAATTCACGAACACTATTAGATACTTCTTCCTGATTTTTAGGCAATAGTGTAAGTGCATCAACATCCTTCCCCTAATCCCCTTAGATATCGATCAAAACAATCAAGATTTCTTCAAAATATTTAATTCAAGAAATCTTTGAAACCTTTCAGAAATATACATAATACTATGGGCCTCCGATTTTATCTATTATAAACCCTAATGACTCTAATAGGATTAAACTAAATGGTTGCGGCACAGTTCGAACATTTCAGTAATCCTCAAATTGATACAAGTCAGATAAAATTTTATTTTGTGGCAGAGTTCGGATATGCTCGTTTATTCATAATATTTTTTATTTGTATTACTCCCTTATGTAGTGTTTGGGGAATTTTTCTCAGAAATTTTAAATGGCAAGTGGCCTACTGTAATCGGCTTAATACGATTACACCTATTTACAGATTATTCGAGTATTGAGAGTGATTTTCCAAACAACCCAGTTTTCTTAGAAACATTATCGGGAATATTATTTTAAAAGAAAGTAGGTACATTAAATCAGTACCTAGTATTAGTTCTTTGAGTAAAGTTGTATGAAGTTGTATGGTTGTCATAATATTGTAAACAGTTGGAATATATTTAAAACATTTGTTGAATGTTAATTGTGCAAGTACCAAACAATGTCGATAAGCCAAGGACCATCTAAACGACCAAAAACAGGTCCATTATCTTTAAATGAAAGAACTATGATATTGAATTGTTATATATCATTGAAAAACAAGGATCCAAGTGCAAGTGTTGATGATATTGTGGAATTAACGGCTGCTATGTTGTGTGTTGCTAAATCAACAATTTATAGATTACTAAAAGATAGCAAGAATGGAACTCTTCAACCCCCTAAAACTCCTTCAGGCCGAAAACCAATTGAGATCGATGAGTCATTAAAACAAAGACTAAGGCGTAAAGTCCATGGATTTCACTTACGAAAGGAAATTCCAACACTTGACAAAATTATGACATCAGTGCAAGAAGATACGGACTATCCAAAATTCTCCAGAATGACATTATGCAAACTTTTGAAAGATGTGGGTTTCAGATATACAAAACATAATAGAAAATCTCTCTTGATAGATGAACCAGAAATAGTTTTTTGGAGAAGAGACTATTTAAGAAGCATTCGACATGCCAGAGAACAAAATTTGAAAATCTTCTACTTAGACGAAACATGGATAAATGCTGGATATACAGTTTCCAAATCTTGGCAAGATGAAAACATTAAAAGCGGAAGGCAGGCATTCGTGGAAGGTTTGTCGTTAGGTTTGCAGCCACCATCTGGAAAAGGAAAAAGACTTATCATTGTCCATGTTGGAAGTTCTGAAGGTTTTGTTGATGGTGGTGTTCTGAATATTTCACTAAAATTCCCTAAATTTTAGTGAAATGTTTAATTCAGTCAGTTCTGGCAACATTGTATGTTTTGAGAGGCAAAATGTGGCCCCCTGCTCCCCGCGGTCTAGCTTATCGAGAAGAGATCGTAACGTTTTACTCTCAGACCGTTGCCGGCAGATCCTTTTTGCATTTCGTTCAGTAAACATGTAATTGTTTATAAGCATTTTTACATTTGTACCATTAAAATATTTGTATCAATACAGTGAACCAGTCTTTTCATTTCATTTAAATAATTACAGTCCTCTTAATAACATATTTAATGGTCATTCGATCGGATTTATTAGTTTAAATCATTTTTCAAAAGTAAATAGTGCATCTATTTAAAATAAAGTGCTTTAGTGTTGTGTCGTCAGACAACAGGTAACTTAGGTTAAGAATACATTCCTTTGCTGAAACAGACAAGTTCAGTGTGACGTTAGAATTAAGACGTACATTTTTCATCATTTTACCAGAGCAGGTAGCCGTAGCTCGCAGGTACAGCGAGCGGGAAACACATTTTTCATCAATTTACCAAAGCAGGTCGCCGTAGCGTGTAGGTACAGCGAGCGGGAAACACATTTTACAACGTTTCACGATTTCAGGCATCTAGTTACCATACAGCACGAAGGTCAGCGCGAGGTGACGCATGCTTCGTCGTTCTTGTTTTATAAACAAGTGCATTCCAGTGGCGTGGTACGCAAGATCAGCGTACCTACTTACATTTTTCATCCTTTATAACGAATCCAGAGCTTTGTTGCAGTAATATTCATAATATCCAACTACAGCGTGATTGGGAACGTTCTTCATTATTGTTATAGAAGTACATAGGTATTCCTTTGACCACAGAACATTATTATTGTATTTATTTTGTGGTATAATTTCATTTAGGTACATATTCTATTTATACTGTGGTATCATTTGTTTCTTTTCGCAGACTACTCATTATAAATCACAAAATTTGTGGTATTATTATTATTCATGTTTACATACTATTGTAAATCTGGATAAAAGATTTTGTATTTTATGGTATCGGCCTAGTATTAAGAATAGTAGTCGACATTATCTTTATATCATTTTTGCTAGACATTTAAGTATCTTTATATTTATTATTAAAAATGCCTAATTCAGATAACGAGACAGCTGATGTAAAAATTGCAAGGTTAGTCAAAAGGAGAGGTGGCCTAAAGGGAAGTTTAACTCGTTTTGCAACCTATTTTGATTCTATTAAAGATACCGCTGCTGATGAAAAAACATTGTCTCAACTTGAAATGCGAATTAGCAGTATAGAAGCTAATTTATTAATAAATTTTGCTGATATTCAATTTCAATTGGAAAATTTAGATTGTGTAAATTTCAATGATACAGATACGAAGCAATTCGAAGATACGTACTATGATGTTTTATCAGATGCTAAAAATTACCTATCAAAACAAAAACTTTGTAATAATTCATCTACAATAAGTTCAAATAGTCCAGTGCCGTCCGGCACAGATCCTGCTCCTAGGAAACCGTCTGTTAAACTTCCTACAATTGAGTTGCCAAAATTCTCGGGAGTTAGTGAGCAATGGATCGAATTCAGAGATTTATTTGTATCGCTCATTCATAACAATACTGACATGGAACCAATTCAAAAGTTCCATTACTTGCGAGCGTCATTGACAGGTTCCGCCATTCAATGTATTAAAGCCATAGACTTTTTAGGCGAAAACTATGATTTAGCGTGGGACACTATGTGTAAACGTTTTAACAACAAACAGCTCTTGGTAGATAGCCATATTAAAGCATTTTTTAAGTTCAAAGAATTAAAATCAGATCCTCAAGGTTTCAGAGGCACAGTTGACTCTATTCTTATTCATTTAAATTCATTGATCAATTTGGGAGTAGAAAAAACTGACTTACTAGAGCTCTTTATCATTCATTTAATTTCAAGCAAATTCGATCACGAATCTATTGCGGAGTGGGAAAAAACTGACTCTCAGGGTGACCTTCCTTCGTTACAAGAATTTTTGAATTTTATGACTGATAGAGCGGATTATTTAGAAAAAGTTAATAAACATAGATTAAAATCAAAAGATAATGTTATCGTTCAAAAACAAAAGGCGTTTGTAGTTCAATCAGAGTCAAATGTCAACAAAAAGACTTTTTGCTGTTTCAATTGCAAAAAACCCCATTCGATATTTAAGTGTAAGGCCTTTCTATCTCTTAACATTAACAATCGAAAGAAAAGGGTATCAGAATTGCAATTATGCACTAATTGTCTACAGCCAAGTCATTCCGTAGAAAAGTGCAATTACGGGCATTGTCGTTTTTGTCCAGAAAAACATAATTCTACTTTACACGATAACTCAGTGTCTTTAAATTCTATTGCATTGAACCCTCAGCCTGAGATCTCGGATCAACAAGGCCAGGCTCATTCACTCCAATCCTACGGTTGTTATGTTTTTGGCACAGGGCAGGTCTTGTTATCAACAGCTCTAGTTGGTGTTTTAGATACTCATGGAAATAAGCATACTTGCCGTGCTCTTCTTGACAACGGATCCATGTCAAACTTTATAACGAAGCGTTGTGCACAACGTCTGGGTCTTCCCCTCTCCAAAATTGAACATGTTGTTACAGGGGTAGGACAAGGTCAATCATTCATAAAGGCATCATGCAATATTCATTTTCATTCCTTAGTTTCAAAATGGTCGTCAATTATTCATTGTTTAGTTATCCCTGAGATTACAAATCAACTTCCAAACTATTATTTTAACCCAACTTTGTTAAACATTCCTTCAAATATTATCCTCGCAGATTCAGCATTTTATAAGCCTCATGACATCGACCTGTTAATAGGTGCCGATACATTCTGGTCCTTATTGAATGAAAACCGGAAGCATTTAGGCAAGGAATTACCTATTTTACAGGATAGTAAATTAGGTTGGCTTATCTCTGGTCCTATAGGTATGGGTACCAGTAAGGCCACAAGCTGCAATGTGAGCAGAACCGGTGAGGTTCAAGATCAACTTGCAAAATTTTGGGAAATTGAGGAAATCTCTCAAGGTCCAACATTTTCTGTGGAGGAGACATTAGCTGAAGAACATTTTCAGAAAACATTCCAGCGTGACAAGTGTGGTCGGTTTATTGTTTCAATTCCATTGAAAGAGCCTATTGCAAAATTAGGAAAGACTGAAGTTTCATGTAAAAAACAATTTTTCAGTTTAGAACGTCGTCTTTCTTCAAACCCTAAGCTAAAAGGTATGTACGTAGATTTTATGTCTGAATACGAGAACCTTGGTCATATGTCCAAATTTCAAAGATCAAGCGAGGACCAAGTTCTTTTCTATACTCCACATCATGGAGTTTTGCGGGATCAGAGTCAAACTACTAAGCTTCGAGTAGTTTTCAATGGCTCTGCTTTATCTTCCACTGGTCTTTCTTATAATTCCATCCAAATGGTGGGCCCTGTCGTTCAAGACGACCTGACATCCATTCTCCTACGTTTTAGGCAACATCGCTACGTGTTTTCTGCCGACATCTGCAAAATGTACAGACAAATATTAGTTGATAAGGAATTTCGCCCTTTGCAATTGATATTATGGCGTGATTCTCCTGACAAGGAATTACAAACGTTTTCTCTGAACACTGTGACTTATGGCACGGCCAGTGCCCCATTTCTGGCCACTAGATGTTTAAAACAACTTGGTTTGGACAACAAGGAGTCATTTCCTGAAGCTTCACAGGTTATACTTCATGACTTCTATGTTGATGATATCCTTTCAGGTGCTGACTCTACAAGCGAGGCTATCCAACTTGCTGATCAAGTAGCTGAAATATTAAAATCAGGTTGCTTTGACTTACGAAAGTGGAAGTCAAATAGCTTAGACATTTTGAAGGGTATCAAACCTTCCCACACGTCAGAAGATTCATTTCATTTTGGACCTACCGACACCAGCAAAACTCTGGGCATGCTGTGGTCTCCCGACAAAGATTACTTTTCCTTCATAATTGAGCCGTCCTTAGATGTGGAAAAGATCACCAAACGAGTGATGTTGTCAGATATTGCACGTATATTCGATCCACTTGGACTGCTCGGCCCTGTAGTCATCAAGGCTAAGATCTGGCTTCAAACTCTCTGGTCTTTGAAGTTAACTTGGGATCAAAATATTCCATTAGAACTTTGCAATAAATGGAAATACTTTAGAAACGAGTTAAACAATCTTCGGCAAGTAGAAATTCGTAGAAGTGTCGTGTGCCCAAATCCCATCTTGATCGAACTCCATGGATTTTCAGATGCTTCACAATCTGCGTATGGAGCTTGCGTTTATGTAAAAAGTTCAAACCTTGATGGAGAGGTACAGGTTAATCTTGTCACTTCCAAGACACGTGTTGCTCCTTTAAAATCACTTAGTATCCCTCGTTTGGAACTTTGTGCTGCAGTCCTTCTAGCAAAACTTGTCGAAAAAGTGAAATCTTCTTTAACCATACATTTTTATGATACTTTTCTTTGGAGCGATTCTACTGTCGTCCTCGCTTGGATACGTTCATCCCCACATACTCTCCAAACATTTGTAGCCAACCGCGTTACTGAAATTCAGAATCTTTCGGACTCCAATAGGGTTACTTGGAGATATGTTCCAACAGACTCGAATCCTGCTGACATTTTGTCTCGAGGGGTGTCTCCAGGAAATCTAGTAAATTCAGACATTTGGTTTCATGGTCCTGAGTGGTTGTACTCGGAATCAAAATTTTGGCCTTCTGATATATCTCTTCAAAACCCAATTCCAATAGATTTATTACCTGAAGTTCGTTTGCAGTCAAAATCATTTGTGCAAACCCAACCTGCAGACCTCTTTCCATTCAATCGTTTCTCTTCTCTAATACGTATGAAGAGAACTATGGCCTACTGCCTTAGGTTTATTAATAATTGTAAATTGAAAAGGGAACTACGATTTTTCGAATCCTTAACTGTGGAGGAATTGAATAATGCCATGAAGCGTTTGGTGATCATGGCACAAAAGGAATCATTCCAGAGGGATTGGGATGACCTAGAAAAATCTAGATGTGTAAGTCGCAAAAGTAAACTACTAAGTTTGACCCCATTTCTTGATGGACAAATGATAAGAGTAGGAGGTCGCCTCAAGTTCTCTTCGTATTCATTCGAAAAACGGCATCCTGCAATCTTATCACCAAAACACCACCTCACTTACCTTATTATGCGTCATGAGCACATAAATCTTCTTCATTGTGGTCCCCAAGCATTATTAGCTCACGTTCGAGAACAATATTGGCCAGTCGCAGGTTCAAACCTCGCCAAAAAGATTGTTAGGCAATGCATAGTTTGCTATCGATTCAAACCTCGAAATTTAAACCCAATAATGGGAAATTTACCTAATGCTCGCATCAATCCAAGTTTTCCTTTTACTAATACGGGAGTTGACTATGCAGGCCCGTTTATGATAAAGGATCGCAAGGGACGAGGGTGTAAACATACAAAATGTTATCTCGCCTTATTTGTATGTCTTGTAACGAAGGCAGTTCACCTGGAAGTTGTGTCCTCATTGAGCACTGAATCCTTCCTCGAAACGCTACAACGGTTCATTGCTCGCAGAGGAAAGCCTTCTCACATTTATAGCGACAATGGCAGCAACTTTGTTGGAGCCAACAACACCTTACGCGAGTTGTCGCTGTTTCTTAAAGGTAGCGGAACTTCATTGATCGATAAGATCGGTAATACACATGACATCCAATGGCATTTTATTCCAGCGTATTCCCCCCATCAAGGAGGTCTCTGGGAAGCAGGAGTCAAGTCGGCAAAGCATCACATTAAAAGAGTTTTAGTCAATACTATTTTAACTTTTGAGAGTTTTTATACTGTTATAACTCAAATTGAGAGTGTATTAAATTCAAGGCCTTTAGCACCACTTTCAACTGATCCTAATGATCTGGAGGTGTTAACACCTGCTCATTTCCTTATTGGCCACTCACTTTTGTCTGTTCCTTTCCCAAATTATCAGCACACCTCTGTTACCAGACTTTCGCATTTCCAACAGTTAGAGTTAATTAAACAGCATTTTTGGAATAGGTGGTCAAAGGAATACCTGTCTCAAATGCAACAACGTTCCAAATGGAAAACTCCACAAAGACAAATCAGTATCGGTACTTTAGTGCTAATACGCGATGATGATGTACCTCATTATAAGTGGCGTCTCGGACGCATCGTAAATCTTCATCCCGGTAAGGATGAAATCATCCGCGTTGTGTCGGTGAAAACCAAACTAGGTGTTATAAAGCGTCCCATAGTGAAAGTGTGTCCACTTCCTTTGTGCGATGAATAAATAAGGAAGTTTCCGTTTTTGTGTTGTTTCTTTTAGTTTTAAGCCATTGTTTATAATTTAGGCCTCTGAGCTCATGTATTAGTTATACGATAAGTATTGAAAGTGATGAATTCCTTTCAACGTCGGGGGCTATGTTCTGAATATTTCACTAAAATTCCCTAAATTTTAGTGAAATGTTTAATTCAGTCAGTTCTGGCAACATTGTATGTTTTGAGAGGCAAAATGTGGCCCCCTGCTCCCCGCGGTCTAGCTTATCGAGAAGAGATCGTAACGTTTTACTCTCAGACCGTTGCCGGCAGATCCTTTTTGCATTTCGTTCAGTAAACATGTAATTGTTTATAAGCATTTTTACATTTGTACCATTAAAATATTTGTATCAATACAGTGAACCAGTCTTTTCATTTCATTTAAATAATTACAGTCCTCTTAATAACAGGTGGATTATTAACTTTTATTTCAAAACGCACGGGGAACTATCACGAAGATATGAATGGGGATGTCTTCGAGGAATGGTTTGTTCAAATGTTGGATCTGATTCCAAAAGGGGCTGTTATTGTTATGGACAACGAAAGTTACCATTCACGGTTACGAGAAGCATTGCCCACAAGTCGTTGGCGTAAAGCAGAGCTTTTGGAGTTGCTTTTTCGAAAAATATTAAGTTTCCAAAAGATCCACTAAGGAAAGAACTTTACAGAATTGCAAAAATGAACAAGAATAAATACAAAACCTACATTGTAGAAGAAATGGCTTCTTCTCGTGGTATATCAGTTCTTCGACTTCCCCCTTATCATTGTGAACTTAATCCCATAGAATTAATACGGGCTCAGGTAAAGGGGGAAGTTGGAAAAAAAAATAGTACTTTTAAAATAAACGATGTTGTGAAATTGTTTGAGAGTGCTGTAAGTCATGTGAGTAAGGAAAATTGGACAAACTGTATCGAGCATGTTATCAAAGTAGAGGCAAATATGTGGAAAATTGACAATATTTGTGATGATTTAATCGACCCTATTATTATTAATGTCAACAACGATTCTTCCTCTTCCGAGTCGGATATAGAATAAAATGTAAGTAATAAATGTATTCCAATAATTATTTCTTTTCATTTTTTATTATATTATAATTTAAAACGTATTTTTTTCCCAAAATACACACCACTGCATTGCGTTATTGCTTATCTGCTAATCCTTTAACAATGAATAAACCCTAAACTTTGCTACAACTGAAACAAATACAGGGTCGATCTACCTGGTTTTTAGATTAACGAAAGAAATGTAATTTAAAGTAAGAGATTTATCAAAAATTTCATGGTGCTCCCTGTAAAGGTTTTGCATACTTAATTAGGGTTTATTACTCCTCGTACTTTTTGTACATACTATAATATGAAGTATCACCACTCTACGGTAGTAGACTTCTGTCATTCTGACGATGATATTCAGTAATATCGAAACAGCTGTAATTTTTTTAATAGATATGATAATACCTCATTATAAATTGTTCTTATAATGTATACATTGAGATTGAATGCAAATTATATTTTCTAGCATAGTGTTATTCATTTTACACATTTGTTTAATTTTTTTTGAGTTTGAAATATACATTTATTATATGAACATCATTCATTTTGAAAATAAATATATGTATGAATAAACAAATTGATCAACTTTATGTTCACTTTATAATCACAATTGTTATATTTTTTGGCATGTAGATTTCGAATGAGCCATATCTTAGTCAGTAACGAATTGATTTAATACAGTTCGTGAGGGGCTATGAACGTGGGTGCCAACATCTGATATTAGTAACAAAATCACAGGCAATTCGTCTTCAATAGATAGGGAAATTAGCTTGCCAAAAGTAATAAATGAACTCTAACATAAAAAATATTACGCCGTCGAACGTCTGCATAAAAAGAGGGTAAAGCCGATGTCTACTTTGTATTGTATCGAATATCAAACGTATAGCGAATTATATAAATCGGTTCTAATGGAAAAAGACATATTCTCCAAGAGGGAGTATTTTATAAAATGTGGAGCGTGACACATTCATTATTTGTTATGTGTAATAATGAAAAATTAATGCTAATATAATATCACACGTTACTGTCTCCTTAGATTTAGAATCTGCGTTGAAAATACTTTTCAAGGTAATAAAATAAAAGTCACTTATTTAGACATATCAGGAAATATTATCTAACTATCAAGATTAGAAAAATACAATCCTAAATTGGGGATGGACGGTTTCGCCATTACTGCCCATAACTATGAAATTTTTTTTAAATGATTAGAGTTAATGATTTGTGTTGAAGAATGATGAAATATGACCTAAAAAAATGTTTGAAAAATCTTTGAATTGTAGTTTATGGTTTTGAGCGTGGGTCGTTAACAACTTAAGAAAGTGAAGAAAACAATATTATTTTTGTTAGAAAGTTGGAATGAAAACCAATTACAATTTATGAAATTCGTCAACACATTTATCGTGTAGTGGAACTAGAGAACTCTCGCACGCTTTGGTGGTTTTATTCTTACACAAGTGGGATCCTTCTGAAGTGATACAGTACACAGAAGCCCTTTTAGGTCCGGGACATTTTGGTGCACTTCCATATTTCTTTAGGAGATACTGTGAAATCTCTAGTCTAAAATTCAGGTTGTCTGCATCATATCCGTAAGAGCGGGCTAACTGACTAACATTAGCAATGCATAAATCAATCATCCAGTACAATATTGGTGTATACCACTTTTTCCCTCTCATAGCGATTCTGTAATTCGATATGTTATTATCTAGTTGATCCTCACCTCCCATATATGTGTCATATATTTTTATTGCATGCGGTTGGGCCACATCTATTATTATTCTGTCTTTGACCGAATATCTTTTACACTTTTGCATGGGCTCAACACCAAACTCATTTGGCAATACGGTTACTACACTGTTATATTTCCATTTTATACCTATGATACCATTGTCCTTATCCAATGTACTATCAATATTTCCCCTATCCCTTTATTATATATTTTTGAATCAGCTAATTCACATTTCATAGTTCTGTTTTCCCTTACGGTTCCTGTCGCTCCGAAATTTATATGAGTAAGTTCATATATCAACTTCGCTGAAGTAAAAAAGTTGTCAAAATATAATGAAAAATGTAAACCAGGGTATTCTCTCTGTAGAATATCAGCAAATTTTAGCACAACACATTTCCCAAGACCTCGACTTTCTATGGGTTTTTCTTGGTTTTTTCGCCCTTGATAAATTTCAAATTCGGATAAATGGCTTACAGCCATGTTTTCCGTAATAAAGAATCATTGATTCGTCTATTGATATGTACGGGTGCGTATTGTAAAAAGATTTTATTCAATGCATCAATTATTGGTCGTAGCTTAGCCAGTTTGTCCCCTTGAGGTAGTGTGCCGTTGTCAGATGCATGAAAAAATCTGCACATCTCTTCAAATCGATTACGCCTCAGCGACTGCGATACTAGCGAATTATGCACATATTCACCTTCTTCCCAAATTATTCTTCTGCGTGGTAAAGGAATGTATCCGCCGACCAGAAGAATTCCTATATATTCATATAACTCTCTCCGCTTGAGAGTTAAAATCCACAAATATTTTTTTCAGCAGCGTATCTAACTGTATATTTCACGAGGTCTTCAATAAGTGATGGACTCATGAATAGGTGGTACCATTCCAAGAAGAAATTGGCCTGTTTAGATCACCCTTTTCCCATTCAAATTTTATATCGGTTTTGGTCTTTTTTTTAAGAGGTTACAAGATTTTATTATTTGGTTGGCTATTATTGGATTTATTCTCGCTTTCTTCTCCATGCATGATCAATAAAATTCCCATATATACTCTATTATAAATAAGTTCCCCTTCAGCTCTGAGTTGACGACTACTCTAATTATTTGGATAAGTATCTTCCTCATCTCCTGAATCACAGTCCATATTTTCGCCATCATTTTCAGGGCGGTTATGTATATGCCTTCTGGAAGAATTTGAGAACCGTCCATGTCCAAATTTTCGGCTTCCTCTAGCAGTTCAGCAAATGAAAGTGGTTTCTTCCTAAAAAAAATAATAACTGTAAATAGTTCGATAGATGCCCAAGGGGTCGTTAACGATCCAGAGAACAAAAACGGTTCATCAATCACCTATATCGTACTCAAATCAAATAAAATGATATTCACAAGAACACCTAACAGAGATAGAAATATAAATATTGGAACAAACTAATAACACGAAAGCTACTCACCAATAATTGTTTGACGACATTGTTTCTTTATATATTCACGTTAGTAATAAAAGCACGTGCACGCTTTGATGAGTTGCGAGAGAGTGAGAATACGATGAAGCAAGTACTCTCTTTTAGACGGACGTACTTGTAGTGCCATCTGCAAATTACGCTGCGTAATAGATTCATTTTTAGTCTGGGGGTCATCAACGACTCCTTGGGTATTAATGGGTTAAAAACGGAAATTGCTTCTAAACTACTTCCTTTTGTAGAAATTCACTATGTAACGGGTAGATGAAAGAATGAAAAATTGTTATGACAGAAGTAATATAACCTTTCATGAAATTTATTATCAAACATCAATATAGAAATTAGAGCTTGATGGCAGGTATTATACTTTCGGTATCACAGTCAACGGTTATTTCAAATGAAAAAAATACGGTGGCTTGAATATCGATATTGCAAAAAAATAACCGATTATTCGTTTCCACTTAAAATAGCCCAAAAACGCTTAAAAATACGTTATCAAACAAGAGAAACGGAAGTTATACGATGCATAAAAAAAGTGAAGTATATATGGCGTGCAAAAATTCACGTCAAATATCGTTGTGGGGCCATCTACTAGTCAAAATATTTTCTAACAAAAATAATAAAAAGGTTGTACTCGAAATTTGAATACTACTAATTCATAAAAAAGACAGCAACATCGCTAAAAATGAAAATTGATTTCTATTCAGAAGTATATAAACGTTGCTAATACAGAAATATGATACTTAAAACGTACTAAACGGTTCACATTAAAATACGCGGCGAATTCACATACACATACGCATACACACAACACAGCCTTGGACGAATAAAGAATATGGAGCTATCATCGCAACACATACTGCACGAGGAATAATGTAGTCAACTTAACGACTGTTTATTATCATTTTCCCGCAACTGAGAGTATATTGACATATGAGATTTCTCAAAACAGTTAAATTGAATCTAGTATAATTTTATTGATATATAAAAAATATAAGTTAGTCACTTTTCGGTTACGTTTTACTATCTAAACATGAATAAGTGAATCTTCATTTACTCAAGTGAGAATTGTACCGCTTCATTCAAAAAGTGTTATCAATAGCACTTAGAACTACTAATTTAAGTAAACATTCTCCCATTCAGCATTGAACTCACCTACCGATTACTAACATTGGTCACTGTTTGTTGTTATTATTGAAGTATATTCAATGTTTATTGACAGATGAATTGTTTAAAGATAACTTAATTACATTTATAAGCGCATATATAGATAGATATTTATTAACTACTTTACAATAAAATGTTTGTAGCACGTCGAAAAGAAAATACATACAAAAGAAATATACAAAATATATCTTAAGATAAAAACAGAGTAAAATGTCAGAGCAGAGATACGGTGTTGAGATTGCCTCGACAATGCACAATGTAATCATCAAGAGAGTAGAAACAATATTTAAGGAAAAACTTTTTCAAATATTTTTTAAAAGCACTGGAGCTCAAGGTTTTTACAATTGATGGCAAAATATTAAAAGGCCTATAGTTTGGTGAATTTGATGGTATGGTATTTATATAAAAAGCCTGCGGAACGAAATTTCACACACGAGATTGAATGTCAATCGAGTGTGCGAAATTATGTCTTCGCCGTATTATATGAAATATTTTGTCTACAACTAATTTTATTTAAAACTAAAGTTTAAAAATAGAATAGTTAAAAATAATAACTAGAATAGGTTTATGAAATATGAGCACAGCTGTGACATAATGTTGGCTGCGAGTGCTAAGAGACAATTTACTAAGTGAATAACAACTTCACACTTAGTCTCGTCATCGGACATAGTAGTTTCTTCCTCTGCGTTTAACTTTAGTAACTGTAAAATTAACATACATTATAAAGAATAATTCAAAAACAGATATGTATTCTCAAATACGAAATTTTAAAAAGAGTTTCAGCTTTTTTTCAGCAAATCCCTTGTATATTTAGTGCGCCATCAGTATGTACTTTTCGTGCACTAGTGTGCGAAATTTCAACTTTCTCGCACAAGTGCGCGAAATGATATTTGGACAATCTAAAGTTACGTAAAAAATGTCAAATACTTTGACAGTTCTAGAAAAGGGAATGAGGCACGTTTCTTACATCATTTATTCACCATTGATAGTCTGACGTTAGTCGCCGCTGCACCGACATGTTAGAGCTCCAGTGCCACATTAGAAACGGAGTTGTGCACATCTGAGAGCGGACAATCGATTTCTAAGTTTATTGTTGTTATTTGCAAAAAATGACGAAATGAATGATGGATCTACCGGTGAATAAAAAAACGTACCTTATACTTCATACATCTTAAATTCGTCATAAATATTTTACCTTCAATTCTAATTCAAAAATGGATATCTATTATATTAAAAAGTATAGGAATAAAATGAATACTTAACACATTCGCGCGGATGTTGATAATGACAAACCCAAGCCGTCAGTGTTTAAAATTGCTGATGCACCAATCTAAATATTTATAAAAGATATTTGTGTTATTATTGTATGTTTAGACTTGTTTTAACCTGTTTTTTCGTATTTTTTTTCTTGTTCCATCCGTGGTACATGACGGCTACGGGAGAAATTTTCTTTTCAAGCCGTTATGTACTATTTATGGTAATAATGACATATTCACAATGAATTCTTTGTTTCAGATTTTTAATACGTAATAAGTAGTAAATAAATAAATGATGACGTCGAGAGTTAAAGAAATCGTGTCTTTGGTGCAGTCCGAATCTGCTAGTGACAGTGAATAGACAAAGTGACCATCACAGATGTGGCAGGTACTTCATCGACCATAACTGATGTTGCCGCTTCTTCAGCCACAACGAAGTATTTTTCACCTTCCGAAGAGGAAGAATCTGAACCTGAGCCATATTTAGACTCTGATGACGAATCCATTCCTTCTGATGTGTCAGATTCTGAAGACGTTGACAGTGCCATTCAGAGACAAATTGTATCCGAAGACTCTTGACCATGTGTCTCTGATGAAGAAGGTAGCAGTGATAATGAGGATAAAACTGTCAAAACCCCTCCTCATCGTCACAACATTCGTAATAAACCGATACCAGAGAAATGGTGACCATGTCATAATACACAAGGCAATTTCGTATTCTCTGCTCAAGAGAAAGTCAACGTGGACAATTTAGTATTAACTGTCTCGACTCTTACTTCGTGAAATCTGCTCATATTAGTGTTTAAATTGAAACTCACGGTTCCTAGTTAATTCCACAATATAATAACTTTTATTATATTGTGGAATTAACTAGAAACCGTGATTTTCAATTAAAACACTAATTTATCATTATCTAATCCGTTCAAAATATAATGACAGTTTATTACTGATGATATTCTTGATATGATTGTCGGAGAGATTAGTAGGTATGCTACTAAATACATCAGCACGCATCAACTTCGACCACGATAGATCGTTCGTTAGTGGCAGGAAACCAATCGCAATGAAATAAGGACATTTTTAGGTATTTTTATGATTAGGTGTATAAACCCTTTACCAAAAATTTGTCTGTATTGGAGTAAGTGTGATATGTTTAACAACAAACTAATCCAGGAGACATTCAACCGAGATAGATTTGATTGTCTACTAAAATTTATACATTTTTCAAACAACGCAGATCCAACAGCACATACTGAGAAATTATTTGAAATTAAACATATTACCGAACTTATTTGTCAGCAATATCAAAAAATCATTGTTCCTGGTGAAAATATAGCAACTGACGAAACTGTGGTGCCTTGGAGGAGAAGATTAGTTTTTCGTCAATACCTTCCCAAGAAAACCGACAAGTATGGAGTTAAGATGTATAAAATTTGTACTCCAGATGGCTATACTTATAACCTTCAAGTATATGCCGGAAAAATGGCCCTTCTTCATCTTCCCATGGTAACACATACGATGTTTGTATGACCTTATTAAATGGACTCGTAAATGAAGGCAGATCATTTTATGTGGATAACTATTATTCAAGCATCCAATTGTCCAAAGATCTCTTGGATCTGGAAACTTATCTATGTGGTACTCTTAAACTTAAACAGCTGGGGAATCCTCCCAGTGTTATGAATAAGAAACTACGAAAAGGGGGAAACAAAGCGAAAGTGGAATTAGGGTGCTAAAATGGATGGATAAGAGACCAGTCTATATGATTTCTACTGTACCCTGCCACAAAGCAGAATTGGAAACGTTACGGACACAAGCGGGGCAAAGAAGTACGGAGGCTTTTGGCTGTTAATGCGTATAACAACGCCAAAAAAGAAGTTGATGTTTCAGACCAGATGTCTGGGTATTACACGATACTTAGAAAAACTGTCAAATGGTATAAAAACGTTGTATTGGGAATGCTCCTTGGTACTAGTGCCGTCAATACATGGGAACGGAATTTTCCAGTTGAATGCTACAGCGCTCCCTACGGAAGTAGTTCCACACAATTACCACGCTAGCAAGAGAATAAGTCAAGCTACACCAGAATAGTACCAACATTGTTCAATTTGAGAGTAATATCATAACACATTAATAACGTGCGTGGGCGGTCCAGTCAAATTATCATAAGAAATTTGGAAATGTGATTGACATGAACTAGCAGATTATTATACAACAAAATTGGGCGTCCAACATGAAACATGCAACGTGCAGACGGTACAAATTATAAAGTCTAGTAAAAATTTGGAATATTTTTGCTAAACTTTTACAGACATTTTTATGTAGAATTTAACAGGGAAGTAAATCTATTTAAAGATGTAATTTTTGAAAATGCAGGAAAGCGCCGAGCAGCTAAAAGAAAGTAGAAGGAAAAAATTACCAAATTTGTCCTGTGGAATTGGCGTGACATGGAAATGAAGCAGCCTTTTGCTTAGTTGACTATTTCAAAAAGGAGTTCGACAATTATGGTCAAAATGCAGCACAGGGTGATAAAAAACGCACTACAGAGTCTAAATAAAGAATGTAGGTCAGTGTCCAGTACATTTCTTCAAAAAAATGTAGAGCAAACGATCGCCAAATAGGTATAATAACTAATTGTCTCTTTTTAACACCTAATACTGATTGGTAGAAAACAGGAAACTGGTATAAAAATTGTCTTGTAGGTATTAATTCATTACGTAAATAAATACGTGCTGCAGCTGAAAGTATTGGAATTGATAGAAAAAAATAACTAATCATTCCAATCGTTTCCCCTCTGTAAGTATCTTGGCACACTCAGGAGCATATTTACAAGAAATTACTAAAATAACAGGCCACTCATTGTCGGAATCTTGGAAAGCGTATTTAAAACTTACTGAGCAGCACCATAGGAAGATTATTGAAAAAATTAGAAACGTACATCATCTATCCATCTCTAGCGCCACTAGCAGTACCCATACTGCAAATAGCCAAAATACATCAAATATTTATTATTGTTTTTAAATGAAACTCACTAATATGAGCATATTCCACGAAGTAAGGGTCGAGACAGTCAATATTTATTATAATAATTGTACCTTTAATTTTCATATTAATCAATAAAAAAACAAAATATTCGTTATATTCATAATCGTAACGAATACCAACTCGAGCATGGACAATATATGTATTTCGATTATAGGTACTAAAACTTTTTCACTCGACGTTTTTTGCGAAATACCTGTTGTGACTCGTGAGTATAATCGTATACGGTCTATGCACTTATGATATTATAACCGATAATAATATGTGACTGTAACCAATATCTCAGTCATAACGAGAGAAATTTGGTGTCATGTTTCCATTTCCTCATTGTGCATGTTTTTTACCCGTTCCTTAATCCTAGCTTCACCTGAGTATCCAAATTTATACATAGAAGTATGGAATGCTGAAGGTAAACAATGACATTTTTGATAGCTGGAGTATGAAAAAATCTGATTGTTTTAAACAATATGATATATCAAGGCATGTTAGTGTACTCAGAAAACTATTCGGTCTGTCAATAGAATGTTGGTAATCTGTGTAAAAAATCACAAATGGAATAAACTTATTATTTTGGTTACTTACATAATTATAAAACGCATTCTCCAACGCGAATATATTATCCCTATCTTCCACCCCTTTTGAAGTATCCACAATTTTTTAAAGGGAAGTATGGATTTGTGGTACAAAAACTAAAATAATTAATTGTTCATGATGTGAAAAACTATGAATATCATCGAAGTAGGTATTCAAAATTCTCACCGCTAACATCTTGGCAACATCCTAATCTTAAATCAAAATGTTATTAAACATATCAGTCGTGATCGAGCTAAATCGCAAGTGTTCTTTTAAGTCAACTAAACTGAGGGGTTTAAATTTGTATACAATACTCTTCACATATCCCTATAAAAATATGTCTAATTAGTTGAGGTCAAGTTATTGCGCTGGCTGTTCTATTGATCAAATATACACAGAACTGAAAATCTTTGAAAATATGATACATATTGTGAAAAATTATGAAATTTATTACCTGCTTGATAATATCTGTTTGGAGAAGAAGACTCAGACAATTAAGACAATCTGAGTTTCATATTGTTCTTATTTATCAACTTGAAACAGTGTATTCTAATTCAATTTGCTTATATGAATACTAATTTCGATAATTTCAATTACCAATTCATTATTGAGTAAAGCCTAACATAGTCAACGCGTTGCTTTCTTTTATCTGACCAAGTTACCCGTCATAACACACAAGCTAAAAATTTAGAAACAATCTGACAAGTATATAGCATTAGTGAAGAACTTATTATACGTTCAAAAAAATGGATGGAAAAGTATTGTGTGTTGGGAGAATGATAATCAAGCGAAGCAATAGCTCGGACTCGAACTTAGCTCAATCGTCAACAACGCTTTAAAGAAAGTTACACAGATCGTCACATTAGAATAACAAGATTATAACTTCAATATTTGAAAAAAATAAGACATTGGAATATCCAAATTCTATATGAGGAAAATAAATACTTCTGTTGCAGGGTTCAGCCATATGGTACTTAATAGCACAATTAGCAATGTTAAAAAGTTCCATCTCAAGTCATCAGGCAATTCAAGTTATTCACATGGGTCTATCTGCTTGCACATAGAACTGCGTTATATTTTAAAGAGAATCATACACAGTTAGAACTCGGATATTCCCATCGGTGATATATATATATATATATATATATATATATATATATATATATATATATATATATATATATATATATGTATGTATATATATATATATATAAATTCATTTAGTTTCTTCAACCATTTGTATATAATATTGGAAATGTTTATATTCTTGGGTTCATAGGTTGTTTTAAATAATTAAAATACGATTGTATTTCACATTTTTCTATTGAAAATGGATGAAAATTTTAACGTTTCGCTTCTTCTTTGGAAGCATTTTCAAAATAATATCATTATAAGAATAAGGTACGATTAAAATATTTGTAAATAGATAAAAACATAACATTAGTAGGTTTTTAAAAACATTAATAAAAACACAGAATTAAAATTGACGTACTCACCTTAGAATTTCAATGCAACGATACTATACGAGGGAAGTTGAAATGAGTTAATTAATCAGCTTATAGTAAATTTGACTCAAGTTTTTTATATCTTGTCTATCATTCACAGAAAACTCATCTTGTTTTATGTGTATCATTTCTTTAATTGATAATTTCTGATAATTTGTGTCTTGAGCTAAGATTTTTGTTTTTTTATAATCAAATTCATGATTCTCAGTGCTTTCATGTTTGTGTAAAGCAGTTGATGCATTTTTTGTATATTTGTGACCATTCATCCTGCCCTCCAAGTACTGTGTAGTCATTCCTATATAATGCTTCGGACAATTCATGCATGGTATGGAGTATATAATATTAGATTTTTTATTATCTTTGGTTTTGTTTTTTAGTTTAGTAAAAAGTGGCGATAATGTGTTGTGGGATTTATGGCATACATTGATGTTATATTTTGATAAGATGTATTTAAGCTTTTCAGATAATTGATTTGTATAAGGTAGAGCTATATATGTATCATTTTCTTGGTTTGGTTCTATTTGTGTACTTGGTTTTATGTTGTTATTGTATAATTTATATGTACGTTGTTGAATGATTCTGTTAATTTGATTTTCTGGATATTGATTATTTTTTAGAACATTTTTAAGTTTTTTCAATACCTTAGGGCGATACTCAGGTGAAGTTAATTTGATAGCTCTATCTGTTAATCCTATAATGACACTGTTTTTTTGTGATTTGGGATGGCATGAGTTATAATTTAGATATCGTCCAGACCATGTTTCTTTTGTATATAGTTTAGTTTTTATTTTGTTTTTGGTTTTTATAAGTGTCATGTCTAGAAAATTTATTTTGTTATTGTTTTCGATTTCTAAAGTGAATTGGATACTTGGGTTGAAACTATTGAAAGCACTCAGGAATGCATCGCACTTGTTACTCGGAATTACAGCTAAACAATCGTCAACGTATCTTTTAAAAAATGTTACATCAAAATCTATATTATTTAATACTTTTTCTTCTATATATTCCATGACAATTTGCGCTAGACTTGAAGAAATTGGAGATCCCATTGTACATCCGTTTAGTTGTTGGAAAAAGTTGTCATTATATTGAAAGTAATTATTTGTTTGTATAAGCATAATGCCTTCTAGAAATTCGTCATAGTTAAGTGATGTATGTTGTTTGATCGAATCCCATTTATCTTTTAGTACATGTGTTATAAGATCATTTGGAATATTTGTATACATTGAAATGACATCTAGGGATATGATTTTATAATTATCAGGAATATGCACTGTATCTAAAAATTGTTTGAGCATAAATGAATCTTTCACATAAAAATTATTTTTGGTTGTTTTTGATAGACTATATGCAAGATATTTGGACAGCTTATAAAAAGGTGATTGGATGTATGATACTATGGGACGCATTGGTATATTTGGTTTATGTATTTTCGGTAGTCCATATAGTTTTGGTGCCATACAAAAATGAGAACGAATTACCTTATACAGAATATATTGCAAGTATAGAAACAGCCATTATTAATAAACCAGATCAAATAAAAGATAATATTAGAGCTGATGTAGTAAATACTATCACCAATCATAAAATAAAACTCCGTCATCATAAAACTCAAAAAATCAATAAAACTCAAAAAAACATCCAAAAAAAATTGAAGAAAACTAAAGAATTTATAAAATGCAATCCGCAAATTACAATTCTACAACCGGATAAATGTAATAAAACACTAGTAATGAACACCGATGATTATAATAATAAAATGACAGAGCTACTAAATGATAGAAAAGTTTATCAAAAAATTAAATCAGATAAAACCAAAATATTTCAAAACAAAAATAATACATTTATAAAAAAACTTTTAAATAATGGTTCTATCAATGCCAACGAAGCAAAAAAATTACAAACACACAATGCTTTACCACCAAAACTATATGGACTACCGAAAATACATAAACCAAATATACCAATGCGTCCCATAGTATCATACATCCAATCACCTTTTTATAAGCTGTCCAAATATCTTGCATATAGTCTATCAAAAACAACCAAAAATAATTTTTATGTGAAAGATTCATTTATGCTCAAACAATTTTTAGATACCGTGCATATTCCTGATAATTATAAAATCATATCCCTAGATGTCATTTCAATGTATACAAATATTCCAAATGATCTTATAACACATGTACTAAAAGATAAATGGGATTCGATCAAACAACATACATCACTTAACTATGACGAATTTCTAGAAGGCATTATGCTTATACAAACAAATAATTACTTTCAATATAATGACAACTTTTTCCAACAACTAAACGGATGTACAATGGGATCTCCAATTTCTTCAAGTCTAGCGCAAATTGTCATGGAATATATAGAAGAAAAAGTATTAAATAATATAGATTTTGATGTAACATTTTTTAAAAGATACGTTGACGATTGTTTAGCTGTAATTCCGAGTAACAAGTGCGATGCATTCCTGAGTGCTTTCAATAGTTTCAACCCAAGTATCCAATTCACTTTAGAAATCGAAAACAATAACAAAATAAATTTTCTAGACATGACACTTATAAAAACCAAAAACAAAATAAAAACTAAACTATATACAAAAGAAACATGGTCTGGACGATATCTAAATTATAACTCATGCCATCCCAAATCACAAAAAAACAGTGTCATTATAGGATTAACAGATAGAGCTATCAAATTAACTTCACCTGAGTATCGCCCTAAGGTATTGAAAAAACTTAAAAATGTTCTAAAAAATAATCAATATCCAGAAAATCAAATTAACAGAATCATTCAACAACGTACATATAAATTATACAATAACAACATAAAACCAAGTACACAAATAGAACCAAACCAAGAAAATGATACATATATAGCTCTACCTTATACAAATCAATTATCTGAAAAGCTTAAATACATCTTATCAAAATATAACATCAATGTATGCCATAAATCCCACAACACATTATCGCCACTTTTTACTAAACTAAAAAACAAAACCAAAGATAATAAAAAATCTAATATTATATACTCCATACCATGCATGAATTGTCCGAAGCATTATATAGGAATGACTACACAGTACTTGGAGGGCAGGATGAATGGTCACAAATATACAAAAAATGCATCAACTGCTTTACACAAACATGAAAGCACTGAGAATCATGAATTTGATTATAAAAAAACAAAAATCTTAGCTCAAGACACAAATTATCAGAAATTATCAATTAAAGAAATGATACACATAAAACAAGATGAGTTTTCTGTGAATGATAGACAAGATATAAAAAACTTGAGTCAAATTCACTATAAGCTGATTAATTAACTCATTTCAACTTCCCTCGTATAGTATCGTTGCATTGAAATTCTAAGGTGAGTACGTCAATTTTAATTCTGTGTTTTTGTTAATGTTTTTAAAAACCTACTAATGTTATGTTTTTATCTATTTACAAATATTTCAATCGTACCTTATTCTTATAATGATATTATTTTGAAAATGCTTCCAAAGAAGAAGCGAAACGTTAAAATTTTTATCCATTTTCAATAGAAAAATGTGAAATACAATCGTATTTTAATTATTTAAAACAACCTATGAACCCAAGAATATAAACATTTCCAATATTATATATATATATATATATATATATATATATATATATATATATATATATATATATATATATATATATATATATATAACTTGAGTTTTTTGAAAAATATTACTTTTAACTACAATAATGTCCGGAAGGTCGTTTAAAATATTGAATATGTGTAAGTATTATTTACACTTTATTAATAAATTTTGTTGTTATTTGCGGTTTTACGTGATATATAGTTTATCGGATTCGATGTAATAATGTATTACCTATTATTTGAAAATATTTAAAACCAACAAAACTATATGTTTGCACAATCACTGAACTGTGATATTTTGATTATTTATAGCGTTGTCTACTGTTCCCATTCCAAATACGGGGTGTACTGAACAGAATGTTTATCAGGAGAACCAGTTAGGTAAAATTAGAGAGCACGAAAGAAAACCAAATGAGTGAAGCCAATGGAATTAAACATTGTACTACTAAACTAAAAACCTATATATACTGTGCGTGCCGAGAATTCTAATAAACCTAAAATAAGTTTAAGAGGAAAAGTAAGTAGTAGGAAAATCAGTGATGAACGTATTGAAGCAGTTGTAGACCACGTGAAGAGATTTGCAACTGTAGAATCACATTATTGCAGGAAAAATACCAGAAGAAAATATTTGGAATCAACGCTTGATTTATCCAAAATGTACGAGTTGTACAAGTACCATTGCACAGATAATTCCATAGAATATCCAGTAAAATTGTCAATATATAGGCATATATTTCACACCAAGTTTAATTATGGATTTCATATACCTTAAAAGGATGTATGTGAAAAATGTTCCATATATTATTTGAAACAGAAAGAAGGTACATTGGACAACACTGATCGTGAAGAAATCGAACAACACAAAGCAGCTAAAAATTCCTTGAGGATCGAAAAAGATAATGACAAAAAGCGTTATTCCGGTACTAAGTTTTGATTTGGAAAATGTGAGAAAGTGTCCTAGATCATTTATTGGAAATCATTTTTATTTACAAAAACTAACGATGTACAACTTGGCGGCCTATCTCTCAACCACAAATACCACATATTGTGCTATAGAGATGGAGACTGATGCTGGGAGATCCGGCAATTGCCTTGTTAGTGCTTTCCGCAAAATATTAGAGATAATTCTGGATAACAATCATATTGAGGAGCTAATAACATGGAGTGACAGTTGTGTTTATCAGAACCGCAATCCTTACATTTCCTTTTGTGTATTAGATATTTTGCGACATCGCCCAGAGTTGAAAAGTGTAACAATTAAATACTCTATTGCTGGTCACAGTGCTGTGCAGGAAGTCGATAACAAGTACAGCCAATTTGAGAAACATATGGCTATGATAGAATTTTATTCACCTATCTCCTTTATGAGAGAACTAAGGAAGGTGAATACGAAAAATCCGTTTGTGAATCTGTGACTACGGAAAAACGATTTTGAAAATTATGAAGCTTGTGCAGCTAACTTACGGTATGCGAATGTTCCTTTTACGAAATTTTATGCCATAATTTAGCGCTAGAGACCTGTATGAAGTACAATTCAAAACGTCATTCTTAGATCAAAATTACCAAATTGTAACAATTGCCAATTCAATACCCACCCTGCGTCGTAAAGGAAGAAAATCCAGTACATCCACACTTGCATTAGACCAGTTAGTACCACAAGTGCTTTTCCAAAATAGGGAACTATCAAAAGACAAGATAAACGCTTTGAACAAAATGAAGCCGTGCATGACACGAGTAGCAAAAAACTGGCATATTTTTATGAAAAGTATAGAGAAAATAATGGAAACAAAAGAGATTGACGAACGAATTAGATGAGATAGTAAAATTTTTCAGGCAGTGCCAGGCACATGAAGTTATCACCTCAACCGAGGTAGGTTCCGGTGTCTGGTACAACGAGCAACGTGAGGTTTGGTGGGTAGGCAGAGACTGGCACCTTGAGAGCTCTGAGTCCCACACACCCCTTAACGGGAGAACATGATTTTCCTCACTAAAAAAAAAAGACTACGCACTGTTGTCACAAGGCTAATCAAACGATGGTCAAATTGAACAAATCGTGCTATGAGTTGCTTTGCCATTCAGCATAGAGTTCTTATGTAGTCTCAAGTACTGATCATTTCTTCGCATAATTGATGTTATTATTTGTTTGTGATAACCCCGATCATGTTATATTTGAACATAATTGAGACAAGTCTCTCTAATTTTTGTGGATTCGAAATTCCATGATTTTATATAGATTTTTTATTTGCTTCAGACATTTTTTGGCATACATTTAAAGAATCCATATCCTTCACTTGATTATGAAAGGTAAAATAGGATGTTGAAGAGGTCCTGTCTAGTCGCAGACAAATATCCTGGCATCTGAACTTGCGGGAATGATTCCAGAGACCAAGTGCTACTTAGTGATGCTGTCAAAAAAATCATGATAGTCAATATGATTGCCAACTATCTTTGAGGAGATGTTACCCGAAGAAGAAGATAAGAGAGCTACGAAGTATATTTTCTCTAACAATAATATTCACTACTTACCTGATTATGAAACTTATATTGAAATTTGAAATAATATCATTATTGAGAAACAGCAAATCTATGATATTATGAGAACTATTCACGAATATTATCAATGATAATAAATGTCAGTGTAAACAAAATTCATAAAAATAAGAGCAATGAATGCCTACCTAAAAATGAAACATGTTCCTTTGCTAAAAATAAGTTGGTATATCAAAATTGGTACAATTAGGCTGTTTCTATAAAAAGATATATTTCCTATTCTCAATTTTATCTTACGATAATTCTCCCGAGAAATAAATTTAAAAAGTCAATGTTGAAGTAAATTAATAACATACTGAATGACAACACCCACTCCAAATTGAAACTAGATGGAATGTCTATCCAGGATCCGATGTTCCCTAAACAGCTCTTTTTACTTTTCAACGCAGATAATATGATTCATTCGCGTCAGTGTTTATTCATTGAGGTCAAGTGTGAGTTTGTGTCCCTAATATTTTATTTGGAAAAGCTAACACAAACTTTAAATTGTGTGAGAGAGTTTGTGACACTAAATTGAATTATTATTTTGCGTTGGTTTTAACATACCAATGCAAAATAATAATTCAACATTTTAAAACCTCCAGATAATTCTTTGTTTACCCGGTTGAAAAATCTTTACGTAATATGATTTACACAATTATGTGGCATGAACAGCTTGTAACTACTATTTACTATATGTGGCAGAAAATATGATCGGATCGGAGATGGAAATATTGTACACGTGTTCTATTTAACCAATAGTGACGTAGGTCTGGTATTCTATGTCCTTCTTGTTGCAACTCAAAGTAGTATTGGACTGAATATTTATAATTTCAAAACTTAATTGTTAATACCTTGTTGTCATTATAATGTAGGATAAATCGCTGAAATCTAGTCGAAACAGTAACATCAACATAGAAAATATAAGTTCTTCATGCATATTATGATATTGCATGCCAAAACAATAATAAATCTAACACACGTTACAATCCTATTTATTCAATTAAAAAATAAAGAGACACTCATAAATAATATTTACCCGACGTGTTAACTATATTGAAAATGACGGTTCAAGTACCGACAAAGACCACTTAGAACACAAACTATATTATTCAATCCGCATGAGGATAAAAGGAAACATTCTATTAACATCCAAATTTCATATATAAAAGAGCGTCACACGAGCTTTTCGGGCTTCAAACGATTACCGACCAAAAAGTCATAGAATCCCCTCTCGAATACAAAATAGGACTGCTGGCTTCAGGATTTCTAGCTAGTTGCTTAGACCAAATGGCATTTCACGCAATTCAATTTTGTCACAGCGTTGCCAATTCACTCTCTATAAATGATGTATTGTTAGCGAAAATTGACAAATTCAGAATCATTTTGCTAATATTTGAAACGATTCATAGTATTTTTAACAAAAATTTGGAAGAACGAGTTGTATATTTATGTATTTTCTTGTGCATAACAATATGAGGATTCCGATGGAAACTTATCTCAAACTGTTCCATTTTGATTTTATATCCAGATTCTCAATAAATATTATTGATTAAATATTTGAGGCCATTGGCATATGTCAAATAATTGACATACCCTCTAATTAGTGACCGATATTTTATTGGTAATCCGTTTTTTGCTGGCATGTATACGTTCATCATACGTTTTTACTGTTTTTATTGTGATTTTGGAAATTCTGAGACAATGACCACTATGTGTGGATATTATAACAGTAAAAGCCAGCATCCAGACGTCGCTGCCAGATTTGTAGTGAAAATACACAAATATTTGAAGTTAAACCCATACTGTTTATCCATCAGAGAGTTAAGTTTTAACCCGAGAGACTTTCCCAATGTTATTAATATGGATATTGTTAGTTATCTGGTATTAACAACGAGTTTTAGACCAAGGAGCAAATTAAGGCATTTAAAAGTTATAAGCATACAAGTCTTTGGAGACAGGATTTGTGACTCAATATAGAGTGAATAGAGTAGCCGATATTTATATTGTTATTGGAACGGTAATTGAATGAATCCCGTAGGATTAAATTATGTACCTGGCTTGCTACTTTTCATTTACAATCAACTGAATTGTTTGTTTCCTCTTCCAAGTAAAACATTCACAAAGGATGGACGAAACCGATTTAAAAGTATGGGTGCTTGTGAACACCGATGGAAGGGTTGAAACTGCCCATTACACCTGTATTATATTATAAGTCAAGTGACAGTTTGCTTGAGTGCCCTATAGGACACTCAAACGATGTGTCACTTAAATATCTGTGGGGCATACACAGCTGTTAGAGTACATTGTACTACGCTTGTTTAAAGCACTTTAAGACGTATTTCAATCATTTTTATAATATTATACAAGTGCAATGGACAGTTTCAACACTTCCATCGGTGTTCACAAGCTCCGATAATTCTAAATCGGGTTCGTTCATCCTTTGTTAATGTATTACCTGGAAACAGAAGCAAACAAGTCACATACGTAATTGTATGCTACGTGATTAGTTTACTTACCCTTCCAGTAACAATATAAAGATTGTCTATTCTCTTCACTCCACATTGAGTCACAAATCCTGCCTCAAAAAACTTGTATGCATATAAACTTTTAAATGCCCTCATTTGCTCCTTGGTGTAAAAACTCGTTGTTAATACGAGATAACTAACAATATCCATATTGCTAACGCTGTGAAAGTCTTTCGGGTTAAAACTCAACTCGTTAAAATGGATAAACAGTAAGGCTCTAACCCCACATGTTTGTGTATTTTTTATACATATCTGGCAGCGCGTAGTGACGTATGAAGGTCGGCTTTTAAGATAGTCACTCATTGTTGTCATTGTTTCAGGAATACCAAAATCAATGAAAACACAAAAAACGAACGTGTACACACTAACGGCAACAAACCGTTTGTATGCCGAACAAATGCCATATTGGCATTCAAGTGACAGATCGTAGGTGACCTCTATGTTTTGTCTCATCTGATCAATATTTAATCAATAACAAACTATCGCGTACCATTTATTTCTGCTTTCCTCTTCCCACAGTAATTGCATTTATCTTCAAATCATGTGCAGCATTCATGTGTTCATCGAGAGCATGTTTCACATTTGATCAAGTCCTACCCTTTTTTCGTTTCGTTATAATTCTCACCGCACCAGTCACAATAATTTTCCTGCCAGTCACTCTCATTTAAATTTTATCTTCTTCCTTCCTTCTATGTTAATATTTCCGGATTCCGAAGAAGATGTAAGTTATTTCTTTAATAGTCGTTTCTTCTTACCTACAACAGTCTTCCTGTTAGTCTTTTGACCATTTAAATTAGTTCTTTTCTGTATTTATTTCTTCTCTAATCAACAATTTGGCTCTTTTTTATTCGTCCTTCTCTTAAGACTTGATATATTTTCTGGAGAGCTTGAAACCGTCGATACAGGTTGCGCTCACCTTTCTAGTGCTTGTACCTTGTTCACTTTGGACACTGGATGTATTCTGTCTAATACCTTGGAGGGGGTTTAATTTTTTAAAGGAGTTTCAGTTTCAGAGGCTGGAACTGAACTGGTGCTTGGTACAGTAACAACTAAAATCTCATTCACATAGTCAGGCCTCGCGATCACGGGTGGTTCCTTGGACTCGCTAGGAACAGTTGTGTGTTTACCTTGGAAATGGTAAATTTCTGTATGGTCACAAGTTTCTGACAGGATAGCGTAGTCGGTTATAGTTTTTGACTCTTTAGGAATTATTTCACATGTTTTAAAACCACTTATGCCATTAATAATACTTATTAGCTGACTTACTCCAAGCTAAGCTGAGGAGTGCTCCAAATTGCAGCCTAGTTATCTTTCTGGGCAGATCGTTTGTCATGAAACTGTTGCAAGTGGCGTAGTAGTTACTTTCTAGACTTGAAAGAACGATCGAAGGGTTGAAGCCAACGGCTTGTATGGGGTTTATTACAACAAATTCAAGTATTTCAATGCTACTAGTGTGGGACGTATGCCCGTATTGAAGTAGAAGAACTTCCTCTTCTGGTTCCCAGGCAGTGGAAAAATCTTCAACCAATCGAAAAATAAATTTAAGTACACATAACCTGATTTTTGCGACATTTTTATCACAGTACCTGGCGGCATACCGTCGTAAAATTCTTTCTTGAACTTCTTTCCTTTTATAATACAAAATGGAGGTAGAAGGTTCCCTCTCCATTTACGCACGCTAAAACTGAAGTAGTTTCTCCATTATTATTCGAGGTAGCCGATGTTACACTTTTTGAACGTTTAACAACAACCAAGCTCATTGTTTAGCTGTGAACCAGTTTTATCCATATTGAAAACATGTTTTTTCAATTAGGCTTTCTTGCAATACTTCATAGAGTTTATTAGAATAACCATAGACAGCTTTTTTATTTAATCCTTTAGCTCTGGCTATACATACTCCTTCGGCCTCGCAAATAGAAAGTTCGGGGTTACGAGCCAAAAACGATGTTGACGAGTCATTTCTTGCCTGTTGGTACCATTTTTGAAATTATGCTCCAACTTTGAATTTTCTGGGAAATTATAGACCATAGAACGTACTGCAATTTTCATTTCTAGTGTCTAGTATTGAACATTAACCCATGGAACTTTTGTGAAATTTTTGATTTAAGTCGTCTTTTCAGAGCAGTTTTTGGTATTCTAAAAGCCGTAGCGACATCATTAACGCCAATTTCCTTTTGATCAGTTGCTTCAACAGCATTGTTTAACTCTTCTTCGGACCATTCTCCTTGGTCTGAGGTGGATGGACCGCATATCCAGTCGAGTGAATGAGGTTTTCTGTACGCCATTTTAGGTTAGTTTCCTTTTCTAAGAAACCCTTAAGTACAACGAATATTGCGTTAAAATCTCTATAACTAACAATACAACTATTTGAAAGCAAACGAAACGTAAAATATTTTTCAACATACCTGAACACACAATCACTATTTAAATGAGAACTTAATAACTCAGATCAATATAAATTGGCACAAAACTTCATTAGTACTAGCCACGCCTCACTAGACGCCAACTGTAGTAATTTGGTAGCGAATTTCAGAGCTATTTCACTGGTCCGTCTATCCCGGTAGTCCATCTATCCCTGACTAACCCTATTGGAATTATTAAGAAGTAGTTAGTTTCAATGTAAGTGCTAGAGCTTAGGTATAAACGAATTCAGAATCAGCGTGTCTGACATTTCTCCCATAGAGAGAGATTCAGTTTTATGTAGAGGGTCATTCATTAAACTAAAACTACTGTTTATAAGTCTACGTATAGTTACGCCACATTGTGGCTCTTTCCTACTTGTGTCTATACATATATGTATAGTACACACAAAACATATAGTGCAGACATGTAATGGTATATCCCCTTTGAGTTATGTTGCGGAACTAGACTCTGTAAGGTATTGATATTTTGTTTACTTTTACCAATATCACTTAAAAACTACACTCTATCTTGATGCTAGAGCACCAACTAAATAGTGAGCGGTCCTTACCGCTTGTGGCCACCTGCTATGTTCGAACAAACTCCTATCTCAAAACATATAGTTCAGACATGTAATGGTATATCCCCGTTAAGTTATGTTGCGGAGCTAGACTCTGTAAGGTATTGATATTTTGTTTACTTTTACCAATACCACTTACAAACTACACTCTATCTTGATGCTAGAGCACCAACTAAATAGTGAGCGGTCCTTACCACTTGTGGCCACCTGCTATGTTCGAACAAACTCCTATCTCAAAATATACTCATAGTTTAGTAAAATATGGGTAATATAATAAGGTATTTGGAAATTATGTTACTAATTTTTGTTAATTAAACGAGATATAAGGTAGTGTTAATTGTCTGGTGTTATGTTTAAGATGTATTTAATAATTATGAAATTATTAAATACATTTTAATGATTGTTATTTGAAATTATACTGTTAAATGAGTATATCGTCTAATATGCATTTTACATTATAATATTGACTGGACTATGACAGTATTCAAATCAAAGGAGAAGCCGAAACTTTAAAGTTCGCACTATATCTCTTACGTGAACTATAATACTTATGTTAGAACTAAAGTTATTTTAATGTACTTAGCATCAATTCAACGCAACAGCGTTGTGTTATTTCGTTGGATCATTATTCTACTATTTTAGTGTAATTTTTTCTCCGTTTTCTACACTTTAAATTCACCAAATGCCCAAAAAAGTGATAAGCAAATCTTCCCAAATTTAAATCGCTACAAACTTTTAGCTAACTTCAAATTAACTATGAACTTTTGCAACTATATTAATTTTACTTCAATGTTGCAAACAGTTTTCCTACTCATTGATGTTACCAGAAATTCAGTTAAGTGCTCCATATTAAAGTTTTTTATGTGTTGTAAGCTATATCTTCAGTATTTATCTCGATAAAGTGACTTGGAAAAAGTTGTTATGACAATTTATGTTACTTCACAGATATATAAGATTATCTAATGCTTCTAATAACGTATATTTCCATTTTAACATTAAGAAATGTGAGACTTAACTTCCAATTTTCCCAACTGGAGAGAAAAAATGATTTTAATGGATTTTTAGCTTCCTTTTTCACACTTTATTATTTGCAAAACTTTTTCCTATGAATCTGCACCCCACACGTGTCCTCAATGGAAACGTTGTATATTTCTTTCTATGAATAGAATTAAATGTATGAATAAAGCTAAGGCAACCATAGACGATTTTTACTTTTCCAAAATCATATATGACTGTGAAGGAAAGTTTCAGGAAACTGCCTTTGGAAAAGACTGCGAAGACTATTTTGAAAAAACCACGATTAGAAACGATGAAGGCCAATTCATCGTCCACCAACAAATTTTTGCATGAACCTAACTATAAATCAAATTAGAGAACCACGTGACTGTTATTCATAATATAATCAATGATTCAGTTAAACCGCTAGTGTGTAGTGACTTTATATGTCAAAGCGGATAATAAAATGTCCCAGAGGATATTGGTTTGCATCAATTAAAAGATTGGTTCCCCCATGTACCGACCCCTTAATGCAAGTGCTGCAAAATAAAATACTTCTAATGATTATACCGTAAGAGGATTAAGTCTTACTCCCCCTCCGTTAACTAGATTATTTTGAAGTATAAAGAGGAACATTTTTGATTTTTATAATCAATTTTTGTGGCAGGATGTGAGATGTTGTACTGAAACACATATTACAGGGATCATATTGTTCACATTATGGAATATATTCCATCAAACGCATAAATATTTATTCGAATACAATGTTATGATGTCAATATTTCAAGCAACTTTCATATGAATGGAGCCATGAAATATTAAAATATTTTTTCCTATACTATTTTTGTTTTACTTGTAGTCTCGTTACATATTTCCGGCACCATCTACGAATGAGTTTTGCCTGTTCTTTTAGTACGAAGTGACGTGCCAAGAAATATGATGCTTGAGATTAGGCTATATTGGTAGCCATTCAATAGTCAGTTTATTTACTGACAAAAACACTATAGATTGGTTGGAATTACGTCAGTAGAATAATTTATTTTACTCATAATAAAATGACTAGCATATTCTTATATTTGTGAGATATTTTTTCAAAGGAGACACCTCATTTCCAATGGAGGATTATTGAAAAGTTAAGAATTGACAACAATATTTTTAATACATTAGCAGCTCTTTTATTAATCTCAAGGATATATAGAAAAAATAAGTGTACTTCCCGGTTTCTAAAAAGATTTGGATTAGCCAATTTTTGGTTAACGTACTGTTAGGAAATCGCATGCTGGTGTAATCATCGAAAACGACCCTGTCTAATCCGATATCTAAAAGTGAAAATTTGAGCGAGAGCGCACGGATTTCTTGGAAAGACTATTTTTTTGTGATTGTTATTATAGAGGAATTTCTATTAAGGATTGTTTCTTGGTAACCGCAAGCTAGAAATTTCAGGAATCCGAATGTTCCCGAAAAGGTTTTAATATATAAGCAACTACCTGCGAACCGTGAGTGTAATCTTAATTTTAATTTCAAGTCGTGTACAGAACAAGTGACCATAAAAGTGAACTCCATTTAATATAATTTAATAAAAGTTAAGTGTGTACATAAATTGTGAATAGTTAAGTGAACACATAAATTGAGTGTATAAATCTATCCCACTCGTAACCCCCGGAAAGAAGAGTGAATTAGTAGAAAGATTCAAAATGGCACTGGAAAGTGACGGCTTGGATCTAGAAACATTTTTATTCATAGACGAGGCTTCCTCCCCTAATCTCGTCAATTTCTGCCATGGGAAAGAAGATTTCAACTAATGTGAAGAACGCTATTTCTGCTATGAAGAACGATTTTCCTGCTACGAGGAATGATATTTCTGATAATATGGACTAGAAAATTTCAACCAAGAAGAACGATTTTTCAGCTGATATGGAGGAGGATGTTTTAATTTCAAAGAACAATATTTCTGCTAACATCTACAATATTTCAGTCGATATCTTATCAATGAAAAATGACATTGCTGGTGACGTCAAAAATAAAATTTCGTCTCTTAAATCGGATATTGATAACAGGATGACAACGATGGACGAGAAAATCAACGAGTTAGAGAGAAGCTAATATTGAAGATATTGGCAGTTTTAACCGAGCCATGGCCCCACCATTCGATGGAAAGACATCGTGGGCCAATTACCTAATACAATTTGAAACAGCCGCAAGAGTGAATAATTGGTCCGATAACGGCAAAGCACTGAACTTAACCATCGCGCTTCGGGGAGACGTCTTAGATGTACTTCAGTCGATACCCCTTGAAGAAACGGATGACTTGGAGCAACCTAAGAAGAGGTTGGGCATGCGACATGGTCGCGAACATGTGACGCTTCCAGCTGAAGAACCCAAGGCGGAGACATGACGAAACCCTTCAAGAGTATGTACTTAATATTGCCCGACCAGTTCGATTTGATTATACATCAGCACCAAAGAACATGATAGAATGTTTGGACATCCAGGCTTTTATTGACGGTTTATGCGACCACGATATGAAGAGGACGCTTCTATTAGTCCATCCCAAAACCTTGGTACATGTATTGACCGCTGCTCTTGAACACGAAGCAGCCACGAAGTGGTACAACAAAGATAGGACCATGCATGAAGAAGGGTGACGAAAACATGCTGCCGGAATTGTGACGAGCTAGGGCTTGTACGCAGTTCGTGTATGCGCCCCAGGAATCCTGCAACCCAAGTACCCCAGTCACAGGGAAAACTAAACAGGGGTGAAATCGAGCTGGTGTGACTCACCGACATGCTGACAGTCTGCCTAGACAGTCATTCCCAGTAGACTATGTTCACTGGAACAGGGTAGAATCTAAGGACGATGTAGTTTCAAGAACTACAATGGTCAACGAAGAATGGACACCCACCAGAATTAGAGAAGATAAGGAGAATGATCATCACCTGAGGATGATTTGGCAATGGTAGTCAGAAAATCGGCAACCTACTTGGCAAAAAGTCTCCAGATTTTCACCGACACTCAAGGTATATTAGGCTCAGTGGGACTTCTTTGTCCTGGAAGAAGGCCCGTTGATAAGAATCCTTGAAAACGATGATGGTTCCGCGAAGAGAAAGTTATCCCGAGAATGGAGGAGCTGAGGTACTGACAAAGTTACACGACAGGTCCATCAAGAGATCATCTGGGACCGAACAAAATCCTTCAGCGACTCCGTTAAAGATGTTATTGGATGATATCAAGGACTGGTGTAAGAAATGTATGACTAGTGCTACGAGTAGTAGATCACAAGAAAAATATACCCATGAAACAAAATAATGTTGGGAGCCCTTTGAAAGGAATGCATTAGATATCGCCGATATCAGCCGATATGCAGTGCCCTTAGCGATCAAGAAAAGAATTTTGACAGCCAGTTATTCCAAGAAATTTGTGACAAGCTGTCAATGAAGAATATCAGGACAACAACGTTGCATTCACAGTCAGATGGAATAGTCGAGAGAATGAACTGGATCATTGGAAAATACCTGCACAAAGTACTTTGTAGCCATCAGAAAGACTGAGACCAATATACCTCTCTATTTGTATTGGCGTATCGATCTGCCATCAATGGGTCGACGAGTGAAACATCTGCGAAAATCCTGTTTGGTCGCAAAATAAGGCTACTTTGTGATCTACAATTTGGTTGTCGATCAGGAGAGGACCTAGCGGGAGATCCAATTGAGAAGAAATATACTCGATGTACACTAATTGGCTGAAACGAATTTTCATGTTGACAGCGACAGAATGAAAAAAACGTATGATACGCAGGCCACAGATGTTGGTTTCAAAGAAGGGTACAAAGTATGATTGTACCCTATGAGGAGAAAACGGTTTTCTCCAAAATTACAAAAATGCTGGGGAGATCCGTACTTAATCAAGAAAAAATAAATGTAGTTATTTATACTCAATGGAATTCCGAGAGCAGTCCACCAAAAATGACTAGCGCCATTCGAAGGAGACCATGACAAAGAAGAAGGAGTGAGCCATATTCGACAAAAGCCAGACCCAGCCTACAAAATATTCATGGGCGAATGTGGAGTAAACGAGAAACCTAGATTTGTTCACGCTACCGGAAAAGTATTCACTGGCACACAACATCTCCGCCAGTATCAAAAACACACGATGGTTGGCAATAGTCTTTTGAAAGAAGTTTGGGAAATCAGAAAAATTTGAAGGTCAAATTCCAGCCTCTGGAAAGACACTGAGACTCAAATACAAGTCGCGTTACGTTTTCTGGCAACCAAAAACGAATTTCAAGATCGATGCACGTACTGCTATGTGGAAAGCGCTTCGAAGCCTTCAAGACCATGTGCTCCAATCCACCGTGAAGAAACTGGCTATTCCTATTATAGCGAGCAACTATTTGGATTTGCGAGTCATCAGGAACATGGTAGAGGTGATCTTCCAAGGTACCGGTGTCCACATATTTATTTTCAGTCATACCCCCCGTTATCAGTTCCCGATGCAGACGGTGCCCTGTTATTTTCATACGACCGGAAAGTGTAGACATGTACCCATTTGCCGATAGAAACATTCAGTTCCGGCTACACAGATGTCCTAGGAGAAACTTCATTTTAAGAAGTGTGTAATGTTCGAAGCCAACCCTGTCTATTCTGATATCTAAAGGTTTTGGCGAGAGCGCAAGGATTCCTTGGAATGTCTAATTCTTTTGTAATTGTTTTCATAGAGGCAATTCTAAGATGGTCGAGTATTTGTTGGGGACCGCAATCTAGAAATGTCTCAGAAAAGGTTGTAATATATAAGCGACTACCTTCGAACCGTGAGTGCAATCTACATTTCAATGAAGTCGTGAGCAAAGCAAGTGAACACGAAACTGAACTGTATTCAATATAAATTACTTAGTTATATAGTTAACAGTGGATTTAATATAAATTAGAAGTTAAGTGTTAAGTGGTAAACATAAGTGAATAGTTAAGTGTACAAATAAATTAAAGTAGATATAGCGTGGGTATATATTTAACCCTCCCGTCGTGATAAAAACTATTTAAATAAATGAGATAAACATATAACTACTATTCTTGTCGCATTTTGGGAATCATTTAACCATAGCCAAGGGTGGAAATACTCTACGTTATATAAATGCCTTCCGATTGAAACTTTGATGTATTGTTGTTCCAGTCGTACTCGTGAAAAACTACTATTATCCTCAAATACCATTCTCAAATGGTTTCACATAACATATACTTTTTTTCACTACTAACCTGAGGAATCGCTATTATTTACTCCATTTCCCTAACGAGAAGTCTTATTTCTCACTCTAGGTAAATAATGATGATAAAAATCACCTAGGCAAATAATCGCAAGTATCAACTTTTCAATACATTCATTTACTTCCAGAATTCATAGTTTGGCAAGACCCTTAATTTGTTATACTTATTTAAGCTAAAACTCATAAATCCATGTATGTTTAATATCAAAAAATGTAATATTATATTTTCTAGAAGTATTTAAAAATCGACACATGCCAAATTTATAAATAAAAAAGCCGCACTGATTATAAACACATTCCACTCTGCTTGAGATTTCGAGGTATATAACAAATTGTTAGGAAATTCCTAATGTCAAAATCAAAATTGCTAATATATCAATGTTAGTAGTAAAAAAATGTATATATACCTCGGTTAAGAAGCCTATTATTTACCTAGCACATTATATCTTTCGGCGCTACGCGCCTCAGGATATAAAAGTGCTCCGTAAATAATAGCTCACTTCTCAACCCAGGTGTATATACTATTTTGATACATTCAGTTTATATATAATAGATAGTACAGCCCAACACTTTCTTGAAGTACACTACAACAACACATAATTTAAGTAGAAGTACCTAACTGGTCATGTTGTATCAATGAAACATTATTTGTTTCCAGTTTATCATAAGTACACCTCCCTCTTAACTATTTGAAAAAAATTTAAGGTGTGGGAACTATCCAAGGGTGTTCGTAGAAACATGGTAATACCGCCCCACATTCCGAAGAGTTTGAGAAGGGCCTCCTCGCAGGTATATTAACCTAAATACCTACACAATACTAGTTACTAATTTAGTAATTATTTGGTTCAAAATATTTACGATAAATGTCGATAGTAGTACTCAATCAGCTTTTACTTATTTTAACATATTTTCTCTCTGTGTCTTTGCACTCTTGACGGTACAAAGAAACGCATCTCTAGATCATCTGTTCGGATGTTTGGGTTTCAAATAATTCAACTTTTTGTGAGCATAGAAACCTTATCTCTGTTTTTTAGGTTGCAGGTTGCATCCAAACCAGAGATAACTAAGCCCTCTGTTATCCAAACAAAACTGGCTGACATGAGTATTTCCATTTGAGTGTAGATTTTTGATTATTTCAGCGTTTCATAAGTGTTTTTGAAACAAATAAATTGTTAAAAAGTAAGTAATCGTATCTGCCCGATATCAAAGATTTTAATTATGATAATTTAAATTATCCTGCAATCCATTTTTATTTTAAAAGCCATGTTTGAGGTTATGTTTACTGGATTATTTGATTAAAGTGAAAAAATGAGAAAAATAATACGGATTGTTTGTTCTAGTATCATCAAAACATCTTTTAACATTCTTTTGACACCCTGTTTTAATTATAATATGGGTTTGTTAGCGAAAAATTCTTAATTGAAGTGAAGTGACCTCTCAAGTATCTGAATTCTGAAAGACAAGAATTACATAATTCATTTTGATGAAAATATAATAGTGATAATTGAGAAATTTAACTATTATCACCTGATACAAGGTGCATTACATATTGCATGAAAGGACATGTGCTATTTAATAATATGGATACCAAGTGACAGCATTGTGGGAATTGCTAGAAATCAAGAATGGAAGAAAAATATACATACTTTAAAAATATTCTACCTTTCAAACTTTGTACCATTTATATTAACATAATAAAATGTCTTCATAATTATGAATTTTTGTTTGTTTCATGCTAAGAAAATTAAATTGCGGAAAAGTTGCAAATTTACATGATTGAAAATAGGCCATTTAGTCTGAAAACACAGAACGTCGTGTCACAACTTTATCTCATTCTAACCATACTTGTATCAGTTTCAGAGTTTCTGTTGGTTGCTTTCAAATTTTATTTGACATTTAGGCTCCCTCTTCAACTACATGTGTACATATAACCAATTTTATCTAAAAACAAAAAGTTTCCAAGCTTTTTAATTATACTGAGAAATATTTAGTTGTAATACAATACTACAGATAAATTGGATTGTTAGTCGGTTACAACAACAATTTTAATATGGGTAAAAGTGTGAAACATAAAATATATATAAAATGTGAAAATGTAATAAAATAACAACATTTCTTGAGGCGTATTCATATTTAACATACAAAGAAATATAATACTACAGATAAATTGGAATGTTAGTCGGTTACAACAACAATTTTGATATGCGTAAAAGTGTGAATGATAAAATATATATCAAATGTAAAAATGTAATAAAATAACAATATTTCTTGAGGCGTATTTATATAACAGACACGGAACTGGGATAGAGATAACAAATGTATACGAAATATAACGAGGAAGTTTCTTGGTCAATATTGATTGGTTGAAATAATCATTCTCAAAAGACTCGAACTTTAGATCTCTTCATGAACATTTTCAGCTGTTTTTTAAATTGGAATGAGTTAGGTATAGCGCGAATTGTTTCAGGTAAAGAATTGAACATTTTTGGAGCGTTGTAAGAAAAACTGGTTCTCAGCAGTGATTTTGTTATTTGTGGTATTACACAGTTATTTCTTTGTCTAGTGTTATAGGTATGTTTTGTTAAGTTTGACGAGTGTTTTGTTATATAGTACTTCATGTTGACATTGTAGTAATAGAGCTGTTTAAGGTCGAGTACCTCTGATTCTTGAAATAGTAGATCACTTGGATATCTTGAGTTTTTACTTACAATAATTTTCAGGAATCGTCGTTGTAGAACTTCAAGGGGTCGGATTTTAGTGCGCCTCCCCATGCTAATAAACCGTATCGAAATTGACTTTCAACGAGTGCATGATGTAGTGTGAGCAAATGATGAACAGGAAGGATTTTTTTCATGTATATTAATTTATAAAGGATACATTGTAGTTTTTTGGCTACGTAGTTGATGTGTATGTCCCATTTCATGTGCCAGTCTATTATGACTCCTAAGTACTTTATGTTACTTTCGGCTGTAATTGTAAGATTGTTTTTACCATCAAGGATGTTGAGCTGAGTAAAGTGAGAAAGATTTGTTTTATTACAACTGAAAGGTAGGAAGTTGGTTTTTTGAAAGTTTGTAGTTAGCAACCTACTTGGAAGCCATTTTTTAATGATAATAAAGTCTGTTTCTATTAATTCTTTGAGTTCTGTACGACTAACGATTTACTGTCGACACCGTTTATTCGGACTGTCTGATATCTATTCGTTTAATCGTTTATATCTTTTTTATAACAATATAAAACTTAACCAAAATACCTCACCCCTTAGACAAAGGTCCAAGTTATATTGTGTTAAAATTTCCACACTTATTTCCACTGCGTTCTTTAGATTTGTTATTTATGAAATTACACAAATTTTGTTGCAAGTCACGGGTGCCAACTGTTTTCAGGTTCCTAAAACCCCTTTTAAAACTCAACGCGTTCCAACAATCGGTTTTACTATTTGACAAAGCAGAATTATATTTAATCTTCTCATATTAGTCGATGCCACTGATCATGAGAGAATAACACAACATATTTAATTGAAGCTGAGAATTCAGTTCAGTTTGACAACAGCGCTACCACCCTCATTCTAAAGATCTATTGGGGTGGATGGAATAGATGCATAAAACTTAGTCGTATGAATGTTATGCGACATTCAAATTACCCATGTATTTGCACTAATAGAATACATTTGTATGGCATCTAATACCATTCGAACGACCAGTGATATCTTTGTCTAAATTACACTAGGAACATACATGGCTGTTAGTCTGATGAAAGGGTGTTCACCGCTGTTAATAACGTCGGCTGACATTGTTGAAAATCGTCGAATTCATTACATATTAGACATGACGTAATTATGATTCTATAATGTAACATTCGTTGTTGAATGTGCTGAAATTCACTAAATAGGCGAAACGGACCCTTGAGCATTGGAAATATATTTTCAATTCAATATGCATGAAGTTGTGCCTGATTAGTTGAATGGAATTCGTTTCGCATGAATATACAGTCTAATTTGGAAAAAATCCATTTTCAATATTGTTTGGCACAAATGCAGTTTGAAATAAAATACTCAAAATTCCTGAACTGACTTTTTGTGGTTGGGTCTACATATTACATTTTTCATATTTCACGATGTTATTAAGGGGACATTGAGAATTCTGTTCTGGAATGGTTATTGAGTATGTCAAAGTTTTTCAGTGATATGGTCTCGTTACATCTTCCATAGGTGGTGTGCATGAAACAATGTTGGAAAGTCTAGTGTCAAATATCTCATTTTATTCATATAGATCCAACTTTTTTCCGTTTTTACTAAAAAAAAATTTGACTACAAATCGATGGCAGAAAGGCTAATTGACGTAACCAGCAAAAACCTGATTTTGGAAAAAACGAGAGAAACTAAAATTTTTAAAATTTACAACTAGTGTATCATGAGTCCTAAATTCATAATTTTTTGGCCAATCGCTTAAATTAAAGTGGTCTATACACCAGTGCAAACACTATTGTTACATATTTTCAGAAAATGATGGATTTGTTGGTTACACTAATCAAGAGTGACTGCTCGTCACTCGCGCAATGTCACGTCTCGACTCCGCCCTCTTTTATATATTTTTGCGCTAGACGACAGACACTCTTATACCAAAAATTTTGTCTTTTCCCTCTCCCCCAATTCTATATTTTTCAATTAATTGAAAAGTATATTATCTACTGGCAAAGTATGCTTACATTTGCCATATAATTCATATATGATCTTCCAGTTGCAGCATCAATGATAATTTTCCATGTATTTATTAAAAAGATATTCAGTTCTAAAAAATAAAAGTTGTAACTTTTGTTAAAATATTTCTAAAGTTGAACGTTGGGCATGTGTGGTTTCGATATTTCGGAAAGAGAATCAATGTCGCCTCCGATGATCCATTTCTTGCAGGTGTGGTGGTCGATGATTGAGTTCAATCCGCACTGATGGCCTGAATCTCGAATCGGGGCGTTATTATTGACGTCGTTCCCAACGTCATGCATACGCAAGTCTGAGAATGCTCTATTTGCGAATAGTTTCTAAAATGATGTTCTCGAGCACCGTTACTAAAATCATCGAATTGTATCGTCCCTCACAACAGCGTCAGTTGACGTTACAATACAAATGTCATTTGGTTATGTCAAATGTAAGGGTGAATTCAGATGCTACGTCGGGCGCGTTTTATGCGATCAGATGCTTACATCTGGTAAATAGTCGAGTCGTATTCAGATGTTAACGGTAAATTTTACCAATCGTCCAATCATTTAACCTAGTCGACACATCGGTAGAAATTGACACGCATGCGCTTTACATTTTATAATGCATGATTGAGAAGTTTGGGTTATGTTTACAAAATTACAAATAATAAATTAATATTCAACGAGACTTTTTACATTTTTTTCTACACCCACATGTATATTATCCATTTTCTGCACAATTTACAGAATGGAAATGTGGCCATTTCGGTTAACTGAACGCATATGATTTCATTTATATCCTAGAATGTATATGAAATTCACCAATCAGCATTTGCATTTAGTACCCGTCAACTCTTCTTTTTTTCAATTTCAATGTAACGTCAAGATAACTTGTCAAAATTTTTCTTTAGTTATCAAGAAAAATATTATAGTAATGAGTCATTCCAGTGATGAATCAAAAATCAATAAATATGACTCCATCAGATATTCGTTTAGCCGCAAAGGAGATGTATAACACACATCATTACCCCAAAAAAAAAGTAAATATGAATCTCTGGTAATCGGAGTTAAAAATATTATCAGAACATGTTATCACTGCTAATATGAGTGAAATATCGAATAAAAACAAGCTCTCAACCCTTTGGACAACATATTCTATGTAAAAAACAATGATAAATATTAATAGTAACATCGACATTTCAAGTTACCGTAAATTGCGTTAATTTCATATAAGTTTGTGATGGATCAGTCTGTTAACGCACGTCTGTAAATGTATACAGAAGAGAATATAGTTGGTTCAATCCCCGCTTCATGCGTTTATTTTTATTGCTGATATATTTGTATTATAAATAGTAATTTTCATAAAATTTAGTTAGTGTTTGTTTTTGGAATTTATGGAGTACGTCTTCGTCAAAAATTGAAAATTTTAAAGATAAATCATGTAAAGATTTAGAAAATGAATTACAAATTAATTTAATTGATAAACAAACCCCGATCCTTTGTAATTTCTTGGATGTTTTACGAGGTCTCCAAAAACTACATTCTGCTTTGACCACCAGATTTAGAAAAAATTTTTGTTAATTACCAAAAAGGAAAATGTTCAAAGAAAGTAGTCGGAATTAACAAAATTGGTAATCAGACAAAGATAATTGCCAAATTTTTAAAATTACCAGATGCGAATTTATATACGGGACATTGTTTACGCCTTAAATAGTAAAAAATTTCATGAAAAATATTGATCATATATTTGAATAAATCTTCTTGATCGATATTTGAACCAAAATTGTTCACCAAATACGTTATAGTATATTGTACAATGAGCACGAAATGACATACATTTCCCACAAATAGGTATATGAAATTTTGTAGCACGAGCTTAGCAAGTAATACAAAATTACATATACCTATGAGTTGGAAATGGGTCATTTCATGCCAATTGTACACTATACTCTTTCTACGACCATCATAAATCATAAACAAAACTGTAATATTTTACATAACAATTTTTATTATAAACTTTCCTGCCGTCCTTGTTGGATGGTTTAGAGAATTTTTTCTCTGATATTGTTAAGTCTGGCTCTTAGCCCTTTGAATGACCCATATATTTTTTTCTTCTTGTACATGTATCTACCTACGTCCTGAAACAAATAATGTTCAAAATTTTCAAATTTTGACAACTCGGAAATAAAAAACTTTATGCAGAAAAATCGTTATAATTCACCTGCGGAAAAAGTTATCAATTATCGTGTCTCTTTAAAGGAGTAATATCACCTCCTGCATGTACCAGGATAGTGACCGATGTCCTTCTGAAGCAATGGCTAGTTTACATATCTGGATCAGCATGTCAATGTCAAATCATGCTCACTATCGCGACCCATTTTCGATTATAAATTTTCTTTACAAACGAATTTTGCAAACACCGATGTGAAATGTCAAATTATTAGATAGACACTAACAAACATGACTCGATCATATATTATAATATATATGACCAAAAAATTCGTTAATATAATGACAGTCTAATAGCGCATGATAGTCGTGGGAAATGAAATAGGTATGTCGATACAGCTAGCCCATGGGAAATGGAAATCTGTATTACAATGTGGTAGGTTCTTTAATCGAAGACGCACTTGAAATGTACATTTTTCTTTATGGTCGTAGAAAAAATATTTTATATTTTTATGATAAATTTGAGTATGCTCAGAAGGAACAAAAATTGTACGATTCATTTTAATATGTTTCCTCTGTGACTGTAGTTCTAATATCTATAGTAAGAAGTAATACATTTATTTAAGACCGATTCCTACTTTTTTCACTAGGACAAAGGGAAAGTTAAAAAATATGGAACTATTTCAAATACAATGTAGCTATAAAGTTTTCTTACCGAAGCTCCCGCGAGCTCGAATTATTTTCCATACATTTTTTCTCATTTGCAAATTTTTTCAAGAAAATTCGCACTTGGAAAATTTTTTCGAAATAATTTAAGATCTAAAGAGATTATAACTGAAAATATTTCATGTATTCATTTGTTATCTAGATGTAGCTTATTTTGGAATACTTATGCATTCAATAGAAACACAACCATACACTAAGATCAGGAAATAAAATGCAGAAAAAAAAGAAACAAATGTTTTAACTGGCTTCAAAATAACAATATAAATAAAACAAATAGGTATAACTAACTTAACCAAAAACTACAAAACTAGATTAATTAAAATTATTTGCTATCTCTTCTCTAAGTCTAGTTCCTTCATCCTCCATTTCTTCAATATTTTGGATGTTATTTATTATTGCATTGACTTCATACAGAACTAATTGTCCTTATCTTCATAATTTGCCTCATCATCGTTAAACATTAAACATATGTTGCGTAGAACCCATGCAGTTTGAACAACGTGGGAAATTACATTTGTACGATTTATGTCTAAATATTTTCTTCTTCTGAATCTTCCAAATAACAGAAAAAATGCTCTTTCAATAACTTGTCTGGCTTTAGCAAGTTGGGTATTGAATCTAACTTGATAAAGATGGAGATATCCCCTATCTTTATAAGGTGCTATAAACCAATCATATACTGGATATGCTTGGTTGAAAATAAACATCTTTTGTCTTATGAAGTTTTTAATATGGTAGAACTCCTAAAAATTTGAATATCACTAACACTGCTGGGATAACCACAGAAAATGTCTAAAAACTTTCTTTTGCTATCACAAATGGCTTGTAAAGGTACACCATAAAAACATTTTCTATGTATGCATGTCTCTGGATTTTCATGACGTGCTTTTATGGGAATGTATGTTCCATCGATTGCTCCAATACAACCATGGAATTGACACATAGAATAGAAGTGTTCCTCACTTTGAGTTCTTTCTTCTAGTGTTAGCCATTTCAAAACTTTGTCGGTAATCGAAATAATTGCATTGATTACTCTCTCTATTGACACAAACAGAGAGGATTTTGCCATATTAAACCTGCTTGCAATGCTTCTGCAAAATAAAATCAATGTAAATATTTCATAATTTATTAATTTTTCCTACTTTACCTATAGCTATGTGGAGTGCTCAAAATCCAAAGAGTTGATATTAGCTGTAAACTAGGATCAATGTTTTCTTTGAATGTGTTGTTGCTTTTCAGCAAATGGGCAATTTTGTTAAATAAATCATTATAAGCAGACCTCGTCAAACGTAAATGTTGTTGGAGTTCTGCGTCAATCATTTTTTGTATGATCTTCAAAAATTTCCGTGAGTTCGAAAAATATTTTCTCTACCAACCTCTCCAACTAATACCAATATACTTGTTTCAATATAATCGTCAGATAATATTGATTCATATATATATATATATATATATATATATATATATATATATATATATATACATATTACCAAATTTATAGACATGGAAAAAGCTTTTGACAAAGTACCAAGGGAGAAGTTATGGAAAGTACTAGAAGGAAGGGGAGTAAATTACAAAATAATAGATATAATCAAAAACATTTACAAAAATAATAGAAATTGTGTAATATACAGGAATAAAACATCAGAACCATTTTCAACACAAGAAGGATTAAGGCAAGGAGGGGGACTAAGTCCATTATTATTTACAATTTTTATTGATGAAATAATTAAAAAATCGTCAACCAAAATGGCAAAACTACACATTGGATACAAACATTTAGGAAGAGTGGATATATCAGAAGCAGCTTTTGCAGATGATTTAATAATTATGGCAGGGAAAGAGAAGGATTTACAAAAGAATATGGAAATATGGAGCACGGTATCGGATGAATTTGGAATGACAGTGAATCAAAGTAAAACCAAAGTTATGGTTATAGGACCGAAACAAAAACATCTAAATATACAGTTAGAGGGAATACAAATTGAGCAAGTTAGAAGATATAAATACTTGGGAGTAGAAATAGAAGAAAATGGGACGCAGGAAGTCGAAATTAACAATAGAGTACAAAAAACGATGAAACTTTATCACACGATGAACTCGACATTCATAAATAAAAAGGAAATTTCCAAGAAAACGAAGTTAAATGTATTTAAAACAATTTACCGGCCAATATTAACATTCGGATGTGAATCTTGGGTATTAACAAAGAGACAAAAGAGTCGAATACAAGCAGTTGAGATGAAGTATCTTAGGCGAGTTAAAGGAGTCACAAAGAAAGACAAACTAAGAAGTACGGAAATAAGAGAAGACCATGAAATAGAATCAACACTTAAATTTATTGAAAAGAGACAATTAAGCTGGTGGGGACATTTACAAAGAATGAACGATACAAGACCAGTTAAAAAAGTATGGCAATCAAAAATACAAAAAAGAACGAAAAAGGGAAGACCAAAACAAACATGGGATGGTGTTATGGTAGGCATAATGCAAGAAAAAGGAAAAACATGGACAGAGGCAAAAACAATGGCAAGAGATAAACAACAATGGGCTAAATTTGTACACGAATAAAATTCTATCTGGACCAAAGCATCAATGAAAAAATGAATATATGTCTTAAGTATAATGCGATGTAATTGAAATAATTGTAAAAGTATACCCTACACCATATACTATGGTAATTGGGTTTCTGATAATATATATATACCAAAAAAAAAGACTGGCCACACTTTATCTAGTTGGCTTAAACAATAGTCGAAGAATTGAAGAAAATATTTTGAAGATAGTGTAGAAAAAACGAATCACTAAATGAACAATAGAACCAATTAAAAGATTAAACTACAAAAATAATTGAAATACTACCAAAACTGCCATCTACGGATGTTAGTAAATTTTTGCGCCATCTACACGTCTCAAGTTACTCTAGGAAGAATAAAATTTCTATTTAATAAACAATTAAATTGCCTAATCAAATTTAAATCACAAAAATTTTTGAAATCACGTAAAATACCATGTCGTATATTAAATGTATCCACATTTTTCTATTTTCAATTGATACTTATAAAGAAACATTCTTCCAAATAATTCTCAATTCATTGACTGAAATTTATTCAGATAAAATTTTTATATATACATAGTTATTTTCCAACTAATTTTAAGCTGATCTAAAAAATCATTTGGCAATAAAAATGAAATTGACTGTCTCGACCCTTACTTCGTGGAATATGCTCATATTAGTGTTTTTAAATGAAACTCAAGGTCTCTAGTTAATTCCACAATATAATACAAGTTATTGAAAATTTTCAATTGTCAAATTTTTTAGAATTTTCAATAACTTGTATTATATTGTGGAATTAACTAGAGACCTTGAGTTTCATTTAAAAACACTAATATGGCAATAAAAAAATTGTCAATAAAAAAATTTATAAGACTTGGCCCAATTTGTGCTGCCTTATACCAAAAATTGGGCCAAGTCTTATAAATTTTTTTATTGCCAAATGATCTCTTAGATCAGCTTAAAATTAGTTGGAAAATAACTATGAATATATAAAAATTTTATCTGAATAAATTCCAGTCAATAAATTGAGAATTATTTGGAAGAATGTTTCTTCGTAAGTATCATTCGAAAATAGAAAAAGGTGAATAAATTTAATATACGACATGGTATTTTAAGTGATTTCAAAAATTTTTGGGATTTAAATTTGATTAAGTAATTTAATTGTTTATTAAATAGAAATTTAATTCATTCTAGAGTAACTTGAGACGTGTAAATGGCGCAAAGTTTTACTATATATATATATAATTATTAAATTTTTTGCTAGTAAAGGACGTAACAAACATTATTTTATATGGGGGTATAGGATAGGATAGGGAAAATGGTGTAACCTTGTTTGTGTAAATTATAGCTGGTGAATTGATTGGTAAAATCCAAGTTCTTCAACATTTTACAAATTTGTATTCTCTTGAATAATAATAATATTGATATTTCCTATGGTGTAGTGTAAAATAATGTTAAAATAAAAGACACAATTTTTAAGCATATCTATTTTTTATAATGGTGGGATTAACTATTTAACTTTTTTATACACTTAATAGACTAAAAAATACATTAGTTCACATTCTATTAAGTACGAGCTTACGAAATCTCGTCTTCATCTTCTTCATCCGATTGAGGTAGGTAGTGAATTGTCTTCTTGGAAGTTGGAAGCTTCAAGTATTCATCCCTTTATTGTTTTGGTGTTATTTTATTCGTGACAAGGTTTTGCAGATCGTTATATTTTGCGTTACTTAATGATCGTTGTTCCGCATAAAGGTAGTATTTTGGCTTAGCTTTATCGATACGATCTTTCAGATTTAAAGCGATCTCAGTAGTTGTACTATCATCTAAAAAGCTGTACCTTACAAAAATATTGCTTGACTTGTTTTTTTTAATGTCGCCACCCTGAGCTTCTGCATATCAACTTTCTTTCCTTTCAGGTTGAACGTTTTGTTTTGAATATCATCCCAAGATATAAAGGCTGTCGCATCTAACTTGGTGACATGGTATGGTTTGGGGTTTGCTCTCGCACATTCAATTAAAGCGGGCCACTGGGAAGGTGCCCAGACTGTCATATTTTTCAGTTCTTTTTCGATTATGGTATGCACCGAATCTAAGGGTATGTATGTTTGTCCCGGTATAAGGTAATTCAATTGTATGATTTCTAAGCTTTCACATTTATTTAGTGTGAAGTTTACCATACTCCGATCGGTTCTATTCGCATTTTGGCCTGGACAGCTGTCACAATATAGTATGAGTGTTTTGATATTACAGCGCTGGTCGACTTATTTTATATACGATTGTAGACGCTATCTCATTTCCTCCTCTCCTCGCGTCAGCTTCCCCCCAAGGAAAGCAATATCCTTCTTTGGTTACACTTTCATAAATTGTAAAATTAAAGAAAGCGTATTTGCGACTATAAAACAATAACATATTGTTTCCGTATGGTGTGTTTAAGACCTTCTGCAGGTCAAAGCTGACGCAGAGGGTACTTTGCTCTTGCAAATGTATTTTTTGATGAGATTTAAACATTTCGTGTGAGGATGCCTTTTCTTGCTGATGTTTTTCGTGGTCAGATATATAGATTGCAGTCTTATGTTCTTTATTACTAAATTTAGTGCACGACTTGCACTTGTCTTTTTTGGGTACACGGATTTCAATATTAAACGTATTTTTGAACCAGTTCATGAATAATCTCGCTGATAGTTGAAGACTTCGTTTCCTGTGTAAGGTATAAGCTAGTCGAATCCTTATGACAGTAATTTAATGGTAATAGTGGCAACGAATGTTTGTACTTTTTTGTCGGAGTCTTGTTTTTGGGTATATTCTTTCCCATACCTTCTGGTTTAGTGAACCCGTCTTGTATGTTATCCATAGTATACAGTATAAACTTCTGTGAAATACTAAGAGTAGCTATTATAAATTGTTAACATACGTTCATTCGTCCTTTATTGATACTCTATGGTTACCGAACGTCTGGACTACTCTCGTTTGTCTTCCGACTTTCTTTCGCACAATACATTGTCCAATCCAATCTCGTCGTCTTTGTTGTTTTACAAGATTATTGAAATACGTAAATAGACTCTTACGTCTATTTTCATCAATCCCCCACAATTGTTTCCACCTTTTTGTCCCGTACATGGGCTTGGAGCCATTTCTTTAGCTTTGATTGTTTTAGCTTGTTTGTTTTCATGTTTTTCTCGGCGGTGCTTCTTTTTAGTGTTTTCTCTTTCTTTGTCTTTCTTTTTCGGTTTTTTTTTCAATATTTTCTCTTTTTTTGTTTGGTTTCTTCTTTTGGATATTTTTATTTCTCTTTTTTTATGTTTTTTTTTTCTTCTGGGGAGTCATCAGATGAACTGTCACTAGAAAAGTCAGTCGATGATGAAGAATACGCGAAACTAGGAATTCCTAAATGTTTGCAACTTTCACTACAGATACGTCACAAACCTAAATATGGCTTAGCCACTTTCTGATTATATGTTTCATGAACTGATAGCCAACTAGAAAAAGGCCATTCGAATTTGAAGTTTGAAGAATTGTCAAAGTCGTAGTTTGTATCAGGCTAGGGACACTGTAGACCGTGCCATCTATAGAGCCTGTCGAGTAACTAAAATCGGCAGATAATTCCAAAAAATTAACGAAAACTGGAACGTAGTTAGTAATCAAATTTTCTGGATTTTGATAACTGCGTATGCGCGATATCATATTGCTCGTCCCCAACCCCACATGTTATATGTTATACTGTTATCATTTCTTAGTTCGAGTGTAGAGGTTATTTTAAGGTTACGGTTACAGTGTATTTTTTAATTGCTATAGTGTAATATTTATCTGTTGTTTCGTTGCTTTATTGTTTTCAATTGAAAAGACAATGTCAAAGTGTATTCTGAAGGAGTTTAATAAGTGGTGTACTCGGTAAGTTTAATTCAAAAAATTTGAGCGTTTTTTCTTTCTCAGTTAACAACCATTTCCTTTATTTTTATAAAACACAGAATTTTTACTAATTTAATCGACAACTTTAGAGATCATGGTTGTTCTTTACATTAGCTAAACTGAAAATTGCTGCATTAATAAAGTAAATATCTCTTTTTACAGTTTTGTTCCTCCAACCCAGGAAGATAAAATTATTATGGCTGAAAAGCAGTTAAAATTACTCTATAAAGAGCGTGTACATTGTAATTCACATAACGAAAAATCCAATTTGAGATTACCAACTAAATGATATGTGTGCACACTCTCTTTATAGGGCAATTTTAACAAATTTTACTCAAATAATGATGTAACATCAAACATTTCATTTCATTGTGTGTACATTGTACCTGTTGTATGTCTTTCTCTTGTCGACAGCTTTGAGAATGACCTAATGGCTGAAAGCGCTTAGCTGGAATTTCAATCAAATGACACACTCAGTACTCGTCGTTTCATTCGCTCAATTTATATTTAGTGTGTACACCATACTCAGACAATTCCATTTTAAAATGTATCCATTGAAAAAATAATAAACTGGGTTTTATTTTATGTTATAGCTATATTCCCTCTACCAGCTATGAGCTATGGGATGGAAGGTATTGACCCCTTCCCGATTTTCATATATAGCCCATGGTGTGACAATTTATGGGGAATGAAAGTGACTATTAACTTTTGTTGAGGCATTACGTCTAAGTATTTGGTCTAGCGGTAACCAAAAATCCAAAATACCCAATAAAGACAAAAAATATAAAAATAGTTAAAAACCAAGAATTCCTAAGAAAATCGAAAACTCCAAAAATGAATTCAAAAAAACCAAACGAATGTATGCATTCAAACATTTTTTCATATTTTTTTTGGCTTAGTACAAAAACATGTGTAAACTTATTATTTCGATAGTAAGCGCATTTTTTTTTCTTTTGTTGACATGAATTTTCAAACATATTTGTGTGTTTACTTATTTATTGTTGTTAGTTTGTGTGTTTACTTGTAGAACCTTAACCAGAAACGAGGAAGGACTTCCATGAGACGGTGGGATTTTTAAGAGCCCTTAATAAACATTTTAACAATCATAGACTGCCAGGAGCTGCAGAGTAACTTAAACTGCCTTATGCGATGGTTTCATAAGAACGGAATGCTTTTAAATGTAGAAATATACAAATATGCAATATACTAGGTTTAAGCTTGTGATATAAACCTATTTAATAGTTCCAGTAAAGAAATAAAGATGTGTTTTAAGTGGAAATGAAATGTTAGATATATTATTTTAAATGTTGTACAGTCACAAGTGCTGTTTAGCACTCTTATATGTAATTACTTGGACCCTTGTATTTACAGAGATGGGCAGTATTTAACAACATTTCCTATAAAAATATTTTAATTACTTTTGTTCTAACATTCACAGTAATATACTCAAATGTTTTCTTTCACAGAAAGTTGCCAAAAATACTAGTTAACAACTCATTGCTAACACTTTTTTTGATTAAGTAAGTAGCAGTTATAATCCAGCAGTTAGTCCAGCTTTGTGTGTTTATACGAGTGTAATAATAAATTAATATAAATTTATCATAAATAATTTTCTACTTTTATCTTGATTTAACATCATTTAAAAATCCAATGACACTCCAATCTAGAATGTATGTTACTCAAATTATTTTTTAATTATTGGATTGTTTTCACATTATAGTTTATTTATTGTCATTCTGTTTGTTAGGAAAAGTACTTTGTGAAAGAAATTATTTGTTATGTATTTTTATACCAAAACAAATAAATTGTTTATATGATTACTGTTTTATTTTATCAATTTAATTAATCATTTATGGTCCATCATTTGATATTTCATTTAATTTAACTCAACCTCTAATCATTATTGAGTTAAATTGAATGAAATGTTAAATGATTGACTATAAATGATTATTTTGAAATAAAATAATTAAAATACAGTAAATTTGAATATACCGCCAAAACCTAAAATTACAGAAATCTTTTCAACATCACTGAATTGTTTACTCGACAGACTCTTTAGATGGCGCCACAATCAGTGTCTCATCTATCTGTGGGTTATCTGTGGTTTGTATTCGTTTTTTGTTTACATCATAGATAAATAATATTTTTTTTTGTCTATGGTTTACAGTTTACACGAGCTTGACGTTTCAATATTATGAAAAAATAAAAGCACTGTGTTAATATTCTTTTAGTTAAGTTAAGTTAGCTCTTCTCCACAATTATTTAAGTTGTAATAATATGAATATCATATAATTCTTGATCTGTATCACACTGCACGAACATAACAGTTAGAACGCCTCGTAAAAAGTTTGTAACCGTGCCTGCAGTAGAAGCTAAACAAAAATTGTGGTTTTAGGCTGCTAGAAGAAAATATAAACAGACTACAACCAGTTACTATTGCTGTGAAGATAATTTTGATGTAAGTAATTACATATGTATGTGTAGAAAATATCGATATATTCAAATATGTTTGATTTTTACTTTGGAAGTGACATGGTAAATTAGGTTTAACACTCGATGATGGGAGGGAAAATTATTTTGAAACCATTAGTTGTGCCTAATGTTTTTAATTGGCCAGAATCTTCTTCAAATAAAGAGCTGAAATTAGATAAGTTGGTAGTCCCCCATGAAGCTGTTTTGACAGAAGATTCTCATTATTTTGATGTTGGTATTCAATCCTCCTGGAGAATGATCAATCAATACTAACAAACAAGTCCCCTAGAGGTAAAAAGTGTTGCTGTGAGTTATTGGTTAACATCTCAGAATACTGTTGAATCTTTACTCTTTAGATCTGATTATTACAAAAGGAGTAGCGACCTCACCATGAAAAATGAATTATTAATGGTAGAAGATATCACATCAGCAGAGGCAACAGCTGAAACTGTATTCTCAAACAGCGATTTTGTGTCACTAATTGACACAAGTGAATCAAAAGAGCCACAATTGCAGAATACAATCACTCTTGTTGAAAAATATCCGAAGAGAAATATTGGTGTTTATAAACTGTGGCATGACATTCTAATAAACTCACTTCTACTTAATTATAGTAATTATTACAACCATTCCCCTCCCTTTTACTTTTGTTATGTGTATTATATTATCTAAGTATTGTTTTAAAATTGGTTTCTGATCAATTCAGTGGTAGAATTTTGTATATTATTTTAAGTTTTGTGAATTAATTTGAATACATTTACTGAACAAAACTAGTGTTTCGCTGTGAAGTTTGCAAAAGGGGTGTTTATTGTTTCACATGTAAACAATAAGTTCTGAACTTTACCTGAGTTAGTGGTTTCAAACAAAGTTTCTTGTCAGTATTGAGGAGTATTCATCCAGTCTGTTGAAAAAATACAAAAAAATACACGACAAAGAACAGTTTAATAAAAATAAAATTTTCATAAAAATGTGTACAGTTAGTAACTATATCTGTTATAAAAGTTTCATCATAAGAAAGCCACTGGAAGATTATTGCATTTGAAATTTCGAAATCTGATTTTGCTACAACAAAAAGTCCCTTTTTTTTATTTGTTGTCATCATTTGCAAATTAATCTGAGCTTTGCACTTTTTCGTAATGTCACCATTTTGAATATAAGTCTCTAGACTTTTTGCTGTTGCCGGACATTCGACTTTCACTACATATTCATTTGTAATTGCATCAGGAGAAGCTCCAAAAATCGGATTGTCAGCAATGATGAATAATCCAGCATCTTTAAATTTGGCAGAATCTTGCTTTTCGGCAACCTTCAGAACCCTCTTTTCCAATTTAACTCCTCTAGTCATTGCTTTTGTATCACGTACTTTGTGAGCTCCTATAATAGAGGATACTAAAGTTCCATCAACTTTTTTGCATTTTGAAACTTCATACACTTTAGACGCTGTAACTCTACCATATCTGAGCTCATACCAAAGTGCACTTGTGTTTTGCCCTCTAGTTGATTTTTTTGAGCACCTTGCAACAAATCAAACATAAATTTTTGAAAATGAAAGTCAAAGACGACAGAATTGCGGTCCTATGTCGACTCTTATGTAGCTAACTTCTCTTTTAGGTAATGTACGTCACAGCATAAATGGCGAACTATTTAAATCATCCAAAAGTTGAAATTTCAAATTGGCATCTAAACCTTGTGAGAATAAAAACATTAAAAATATTTGATTCTCCCTTATAATTTTGTCCCACACAAGTTTTAACGTTTTTTCAGTACATTGTGTAATTATATAGCAACAGTTAGTTTCATTTGAATCAGTAATATGAGTAGATTACACAGAATAAGGGTCGAGACAGTAAATTTCAATAAAGTTGTGGATAATATTGTCGATTGAAAAACATCTCACATTATCATATTAAACTATTCTCTATACAATGGCGCAGCTGGTATTCTTCTAACACTTCTTACACGAAATGCTCAATCCAAATCTCCGTAGCTGTGCTAATCAGCAATTGTGGATACTGGGATTTCGAAAAAGTGACAATTATTGTAACTGATTCGGAATTAAACAAGGAGAGATATTATATCAATTTATGATAGACGTGACCGATTTGTCACTAAAACATGTGCATTGCTTGCTTTAATGTTTCCGACTTGATCATGAACCTATTGTGCCACAGAACAGCCTATACTCATACCATTCATTAAAATTTGGATGATTTCAAGCAAACATTTAGGTCGAGGAAAGTACGCATTTAGTTTTTTAGTACACAAGCCCTGTTTGCAGTAAAGGTGTTTTCAAGAAATCATCAAATACTCTTAACTCTCTCACTAACTATTAGTGCACGTCATTTTTTGTGATATTGGAGTATGTTTTCATGAAATTTCCAATACATATCCATTTAATACACGGGATTCATCAGATGTTATACTAAGCAAAATGTTGGGATTCCAAAAATGTGATTAGTAGATAAAACGCCAAAATATTTGGAGACTTTTACTCCAATTAAGTTTTTCTGTAACACATTCAACAAATTAAAACAGTCATTGGATGAGATTTTGTACCAGCCGAAGACGACAAGAATTTTTTTGTCAGAACTGCTACCCTGTTGCCCTATTGAACAAGATTTTGTATGGATCACCAGCTGTCGGTCATCCATAGGATAGTAGTAATTTCCAAAGCCATATTAGTAATCATATTTCCAATGATAACTCAAATAATAATGATGATAATAATATTAATAATGCTAATAATTTGGATGTTGTTATAAATAATAATAATGATAACATGGTTTGTTGCTCTGATCACATTTATGTCTCTTTGCCCTATACCAACTTTGCAAGAATGTTCATTTGATTCTGTTTATGTCACGTTAGTGTGAATATCTTGTCTTCCAAAAAAGTTTTGTTTAGTAACTGATTAGCTCATTCTGGATCAGTGACGTTATTCATCATCAGCCTCACAATCCGATATTTTTCTTTATCATCAATGTGGATGTGATTAATGCTGATTTTCGAATAATAATAATAATAATGATAATATTAATGTTAAAATAATTTTCCTTGTTCAACGTAAATTGTAATATATCTGCTCACCCTGTATGATGAGCAACTAATATGTTTATTTATTTGGAGTGGTAGAAATGCAAACGTTTCACTTAACTTTTCAGATAGTAGTCATAATCGAACTTTTTGACATAACAGCTCATTTTAACTTCCATTTTTATTAATATGTGATGTAGCTAAGACGCACATGCCCGACTTTCAATTTGTCGGCTTTCACATTTTCAAGTTTTAAATAATTTTAACTATATGTTTTGTGGTATTCATTTGCATATTGTGTGCTGTTATGGTTGATTAATGCGTTTGAAGTTTTGGATATTTTCCATCATTACGTACAATCTCGCTAATATTGTAAGTGAAGTTAGATTTTTTCACTTTCAAAACTTTTGAGTATCTAATTATATTGTAGCTCCCTAATGATGACAATACTCATTTTCGAAATATTGGAAATATGATGTTATAAGAGTACACGTTCGTTTTGCTGCTTCTCTGAAATAAATTGCTTTTTGGATTTTGTTTCTAACTAGTCAGCAAAAGACTACTTGTACATATGTAACAGAGCCTAGTTCTCTAGAGTTTTCATATGAGGTTTCCCAATAATTACAATTGGTAAAGATAATTGATAGTATAGAGAAGTTGGTGAATGGGACATATGATGCTACTCTATGGATCTTTATTTTTCATATGCTTAGGAACCAAACTAATAACTACATGTTAAAGTCTGAGATTTTGAATAAGAAATTGTTTTGGAGGTTATTTGCATTTCGTTACTTGCATAACCCACACGCTTTCCTTATGATACTTTTTCTGTGATGATCACCACTCTATGGTATTTATCTGAAATAGGAGGTTCACATTTAAAACAGAACTTTACTTCTTATATTCACAATATTCCAGGAAAATTCCTCCTGGCATTATGAAAGTAGCAAGTGAAAAGAAATCCTATACATTCAACTTAACTACTTGAGAAATAAGAATTTCAGATTTTCGTTGTTTTATTTTCTTGCTTGCTGTATTTATTTATGAAAACGACACAGCTGTGAAATGAAACTTGCCACTTTATACATTTTTAACTGAAAAATATATAGTTCACTCGGTTGTATCGATTCGACCACATTTCTTTCTGGTTTTGAATACACATATTTTCAGTTTGAATATTTCAGTGTTTGGCTCATCGATTATTTAGCTCTAACTCAATGTAGGCCAGCTTACACAACTTGAGTACACACTCACCGCAAGTTTTAGTAGAATGTATCTCAATTATTTAATCAAGACTTTGGAACTCCCCAGCGGAGTGCAGCATGTTCAACACAATAAAGTTTACAACAAAGTCGATAATCTTGCACGTGGGAATAAAAAATTTCAACATAAGGAAAAAATATTTTTCTGAACACACCTTTCAAATGCATCAACTATTCACAGCCAATCTTGGACATTGGTAGTATTTTTCTATTGGATCAATATTTACTTTCTGGATATCCTAATAAAATATCTTGATTTATGGTAGGTTATTTACCTTTCTTTGAAATCAAGTCATGCTTAATATATATATATATATATATATATATATATATATATATATATATATATTCATTTGAATATTAGAAATAACTACTCCAAGAAGTGTAACCTGCGATGAACATTCAATTACACTGCATCATAGGAACTGACAAAAAACTGAAAAATGTCCGTAAATCTATCCTCTAAATATTTACCAGTTTTTTCTCGTTTCAAAAACATCAGTACAGTACAGTACAGTACAATATCTCTGAACCAAACTAAATACTTTCAACTAGGAAAATGTTAGTACCAAGAATGTTAAATGTGCAAATGTGAGCTGCAAATCCAACGGTACCGATCGCTAATTCAATGTTGGTTGTAGCAATGCCTCATAAACCACCTGATTTCTAATATGGGTCCCGTTTAGCATTCATCAGTATCTGTATAAACAATCATTATAACCCAAGTGAAGATCCTCTTTTATTGCCCAGAAATTTTTCAATAAATTTTATTCACGTTAGTCTTATGTCAGCAATGATACGAACAAATGAAAAATAAAGGCAATAATAGGAAATTTTATCCCTTTTGTTGATGTCGGTGTCGGTCTTATCAATATCAATAGTGCAATAGGAAATGGAGATTATAGAATTAGAACAGTTCATTGTTTGGAAATGAAGTAGTTATTCAGGATTAAACAACATAGAGACAAAATAAATGGATTTCAAAAGAACAATTCTTTATTTGAAATTGCTGATGAATTAAATGTCAGTCAAACTTCGATATGTTATGTTAAATAATACGGTCAAGAACAAAAAATTTGCCGAGGCATTTCAGACAAAACACTTTGTTATTAATATTTTATAGCTGATATATTCCTGGAACTACAATATTTTCCGTCGCTCTTTCCAGCATTTTCTGGAGCTTTCTACATTTGATGACGGTTAACAAGCCTGTATGGACTATTTCCAACTGGCTTATAGTTGGAACTTTTTGCTCTCACTATTCAAGTCGTGTGCATTGGAGAAATATTTTGTAAAACTAATGGTTACATCATATTGTCAAAAATTATACCAAGAATTTGAGGAATTTCTCCATTGAATTGTACAATAATTTGCATATTGGTTTTCCCAGGGCTTATTTTTCGCAGTTAAAACAACATGGCAAGCAGCATCATTGATTTAAAACTAGCTTAATTTGACTGTTCTTATAGTCCTCCTGCTTTTGCACCGAATTTAGAAATCCAGTGCTCTTTACTCTCACCTTTAATATCCTCTTTGATTTAAAATTTTCTACAGCATATTTGATATTTTCAAAATAGTTTCCAAGGGTTTTCAAATTTTCATAGTAATAAGTCTAAATCAAAGCACTAAATCTGTATTTGATGTGAGGAATAAAAAAACAGGTCAATTTTATTTTTTATTTTCAATATCTGCAACCCTCGTAGTTGGAACCTATAGGAAGGATAGATGTTATCCTTAGAATAATAATTGGGAAGGGGGTCAAGTGGTACATGGTACCCTGACTTATTACTTTTGGCTGAACAGTTTTCGAAAAATAGCGTTGACCACCATTCCCATTTCTAAAGATAATCTCCAAACCTCCAAGGGGGTTAAACTACGAGGGCTACAAATATTCTTTCAAATTGTCCCCCTTTAATTTTTTTTATTTTTCATATTATAAACTGGAAGACAAGGTGGGAAGTTTTCAAATTGACACCCCGCATATATATATATATATATATATATATATATATATATATATATATATATATATATATTGTAATACTTGTGTGTACAAGGGCAATTTTTAATATTATTGTATTACTATTTTGATTTATTAAATTTTAGTGTGGCTAGCTCATTAAAAGGAAAAGAAAAATTTTATGTATTTATTTATGCGGAGAGAATGAGATACTCTATCTACTTTTTGGGTTCCAGTTATTTTTACTCTTTATCTCCAATATTTTCTCTTTTATTCATTCAAACAATTTTTAATATTTTTTTTATATATTTTGGTGCGCCTATGGTTAAAATTTCTCATTAGAATAGTCGATTACAGATCTCACAGTAATAACAGATGTCAATTCGTATCCGTTGAAATGATATTTAAGAAAACAATGATTTAAATAATATTTAATATGAATTAGTTTGTATTGGTCAGAAAATATGTATCATAAATTTGAACAAAGAAACAAAGTGATGAATTATAAACGTTAAATAGAAATGCGTAAGTACTAATGTTTTTGTAATTACTTTTATCAGATCTGTTTTATATCTTTAACACAAATGTTGGTACCAACAAAGACAAAAAAAAACTAACCTGGTCCTCACTACCCCACTAATACTCCTTCTTGAAGTGCTGTCTTTGAAAACCACACCATACAGAACTGCCGGGACTCCAATAATTGTTATTTTATATATTTTTATATGTAGCTTCTTTATAATATTCCTTCTTATATATTTTTATTTGCTGCTTCTACTGTTCATTCAGCACTCTTTTATACAATTCTGATATTTTTTTATCTAAAATTTCTTATCATTTCTCCAATATGTCATACCTACTTCATTTTCTTCATCAACAAACTCCCTTTTGTTTTTTGTTGCTATGCCCTAATCATATGTGTGCTGATTCTAATTCTTAAGTGTTAATTTTTTTTTAAATTGTGTTTGTGTCCTTTTAAAATGTTCTTTCTACCAAATTATTATTCTTTTACATAAACTATCCTCTATTCTTATTTTCTAATTCCTAAATAATAGCTTTATTTACTCAACAACAAAATTCATATATTTCCTGACACAATAAATATAAAGTTCTGTGATTTCTGCTTCTCTTTCGATTTGTTGCATTATTCATTTCCATAGACTTTTTTGACATCTATGTCACTGTGATATATAACCAAACAATTCTCTCCTATGTGACAGTTCCTAAACTTTTGACATTATATATTATAGAATTATCAACTTAATGTCACATTAAAACACTAGTCAGGTCATCTTGTACATTTACCAAGTACTTGTATATTTCTCAGTACTTCACGTTGATAATCATTTTAAATAAAAATTGTTAAAAATTGAAAGCAAGTATTTTTCATAATTCTATTAAGTTTGTAATAGCTGAACTACACATAATCCAAAAATGAAAAGACACTATCATTCGGATACAAAACTAAGTAACTAAATGGTATCAAATCAATTACTCCATCCAACATTATGATTGAAGTTGGTCTGAAATATATCGATAAGCCAAATAATATTACGGACAGTATAAATTTTATTCTAAACGTAAATCCGAATATCAGCAGCCTTATTAGTTCCGTCACAACGTCAATGCATTCAAAAAAATAGATTCAAGGTGCTCATTTTAAACCAGTATAATATATATACAGGGTGTCCCAGACTAATTTATCCTGGAAATATCTCTTAAACGAATAGAGATTTCCGAATGAGACAAAAACTGATCTATTTCATTTCTAGTACTCTTTAATATGGCGTGAAAAAATTATCCCCTAAATATTCATCCCTTAGTTACAACCCCTAATTTTTAATTTTTAAATAGCACCCTGTACATTTTTTTATAATTTTAGATGTAGTCTTTATTTTAGTTTATTTTTTTATTTTTGGTAAATTAATCGAAAAAGGCTTAGAGCTTAAAGGAACTATAAAAATAAATGTAATAAAAATTTAATGAAAAAAATAAATAAAAATAACAATTAACTAATTAGTATTATTAACATTAGATGGTCGAATTGTAATCTACTTTCTGCAACACACATTTCGAATCATGCTAGAAAATTTCTTGTACACGTGGCTTGAATCATTACAGGAGAAATTTGTCGAATTGCTTGTCTTATGTTTTCTTTTAATTCGTCTACATTTTGCAGTTTTGATTGATAAACAACATCTTCTATCACTCCCCAAAAGAAAAAGTCAAGAGGTGACAAATTAGGTGAACGTGCCGCCCACATAATTTCTGGAGAGTTGTTTGCTATCCAGTGGTTATCGAAACGGTTTTGTAGGTAGTTGCTAACGGTTCTCGCATTGTGTGGAGGAGATCCGTCTTGTTGCCACCACATTTCTTGACGTTCATTAAGAGGAATATCTTCTAGCAAATCGGGAAGTATGTTTTCTAAGAAATCTAAATATTGAACACCTGTTAGAGTGCCGTTAAAAAAGTGAGGACCTATAACACGGCCATTAAATAAACCGCACCACACATTTATACCCCAAATATTTTGAAATCTTGTGTCCAGCATCCAATGTGGGTTCACGGGAGACCAATAATTTGAATTGTGACGGTTGACTACACCATTATTGTGAAATCTAGCCTCATCGCTCCAAAATTTTGATAAAAAAGTGAATCATCATCAATTTTTAAGATCATTCTTGCAATAAAATCAAGACGTTTTTGGTAATCACTAGGTTGTAATCCTTGTACTAAGTGCACTTTAAAAGGAAGGTAATTAAAATATTTCAAAATTCTATGCACTGAACTTCTTGAAATAACACTTTCATTGGCGAGTGTTTTAATAGACACCTTGGGATTAAAATGTTAATATGCTATTACATTAATAAGATTTTGATCACAACTTACTCTGCGTTCAATTGTAGCTCGTTTATTATTTGGAAAATTTCCCTGTCCAAGTGAGCGTTCCAAATTCTTAAATGTTGCTTCACTTGGAATGTTTAGATTTGGAATCGTTTCTTGATATAATTGTCGAGAAACTCTTTTATTTTTCAGGCATTCTTCATAAATCAGTATAATATGAACATATTCTTCAGGCGAAAATAAATATGGCATATTGAAATATTATACACAATTACAACATGTGTGATTATTACTGGTTTAATACTTTAATTCAAAAGGTCAATAACAATGATTGTTTATCTGACAGGTCGAATCATGGCAACCTGGATTAAGGGCGATGTCCGAGACGTAAAATAACCGCAAAAGTTTTTCAAATATTGTGATTTTAGGATAAGAGATTTTGTTGTGAATTTTTGCACAGGCATTTGAAAGAAAATAATGTATTCTTCTACGAAGCCAAAATTTTGAAAGATGAAAGATAGTGTTTTAAAAAATTAAATACCAAAAAATTCACAAAACGGAGTTCGTGGAGGCACGTATAATAGTATAATAGAAACATTTTTGTAATTGAAGTTCTTTCTTCAATGGATACATTTTTGTGAAAATGTTAAAAATAAAAAAATGACAAATCGAGAACGATTAACCTACATACCAGAAATCTTCTGACACGATTCGATATTTGTGTTGCAGCAGGTGTACTACAATTCTAAAATCTAATGTGAATAATACTAATTAATTAATTGTTATTTTTATTTATTTTTTTTCATTGAATTTTCATTACATTCATTTTTATAGTTCCTCTAAGCTTTAAGGCTTTTTTGATTAATTTAACAAAAATAAACTGATATTTCTTGATTACTTACGAACCAATTTTATTTTTGAGAAATTTGTATATCTCTATTCGTTTAAGACATATAGCCTGGACTAATTAGTCTGGGACACCCTGTATACATATATTTATTTATATATATTATATATATATATATATATATATATATATTATATATATATATATATATTATAATTGTTTATTTTTTTAGTATTTATTATATTTAATTTTATATTTACCTTAGCAAGCTCATAGTTCCTGTCGGAGGCATGAAAACTCTATCTCTCTTTGAGTTCAGGAAAGATACTGTATTCGTTTTTTAATTTTATAGAATTACAATATTTTATAATAATAATTCAATAATAAAATTTAATAAAGGATTCAAAATAATGTTCATGTTTAATTTAACTGAATGAATTAAAAAAATTTGGTGCGCCTATGGAATAGATAAAGAACCTTCATATAACAGAGGACTCTTACTATTATTGTATTCAGCCACTGGACATTTCATTTCAACCACATACCCTTGAGATAAGGGATTGATTTCTGTATTCTAATTCTAATATATTGAAATATCATAAGAATAAAATGATTTAAAACGTTATAACCAGATGATTTAATGATAGTCAATGGAATGAAATTACACAACGATGTACAAATATGAATCACAGGAAGTTCAAATGTTACTTAACTAATTATATCTATAAGAAAGTAGAAGAAATAATATATTGAATGAAAGGTAAGTGTCTATAATATTGTCTTTGAGTATCGTAAGATCATTTCAACGAGCATTTGTAAATTTTGACTAATTTAGGCCTTTATATTTTCATCTTATCAATTTATAATTTGCAAATATTTATTGTTTCTTTAATCGGAGCTTATTTTACCTCCACATCCACTTTTTAAATTACTTATCTGTCTCTCCACGCTTGTTGTTTTTCTTTTAAAAAAAGCTCTCCTTGACAACCTTCATCTACTTCTCGATTTTGTTGATATATTGTTCAAGTCGAGAAGTCACCTTATTATTTACACATATTTTATAATTAGGAGTTCTAATTCTAATTGTTAGGTATAATTTCTTTCTGAAAGTCTTTCACTAAATTCTACCCTTTTTCTTCATATTTAGTCTTTCAAAAGGTATTTATTGAAAACACAATTAAAACTAAACTACCATTTAACTTGACTTTATTATCTAAATGACTATTTCTATTATATAAACTCCTAGGTATTCCATTCTATATTTGAAACTCATTTTTTTTAACAATTTTCTACTCTCAATTATTGTCAAATCAAGATTTTCATTTCTATAGTCTTTTTTAACTCTAGTTATACTTATATTCTGTGTTTTGTTTCTCTGTTAGATGGATCTAAGAGTTGATATTATTACTGACAGCTTGTGATGGAGATATGGATATGAAATATAACTATTAACGCTGATGTTATTATAAATAAATTAACTACTGAAATTCTATGGATGTTTTAGGTAACTTTTTGAAATTATACAATATTATTTTGAATCTTTCTTGATCAAATTGATAAGTTGATTGTATATATCATGGAATTCTATAAAATATAGCCGATTTAATCCTATCTTCTTCCTAACGATACTGATCTATATCCCATTCTGTCTATTGTATCGACATGAAGTACGTTAGTTAAGTTTCTGATTTTCTGAGTTTGTTTTAAAATATATATATATATATATATATACAGGGTGTCCCGGGACTAATGGGAAAAAAGTCAGGAGCGTATAATATGAGCCAAAATAATGTTAGTATTTCATATAAATTTTTTCTATACAGGCCCTCGTTTTCGAGTTATAGGCCTCCAAACTTTTAATTTTGAATTTGATTTTAATTTTTATTTTTTATACTAGTTATTTGATCTTTATAAAATTTACGGCAAAGCTATAATGTACAGGTATGTTTATTCTGGAAAGGTAAACAGATTTACAGTAGTGCCTTGAAGCCAGGGACGGACTACTCGCAATGGTTAGTGATCCAAAAATTTTGCAGGGATGGCACATCCTGTATGAAATTATCGAAATTGACTTCCCCACACATTAAGCTAACGAGTAGGTACTCTTGCTGGAATTCGATAAAATAAGCCGTTTGGCTAATATTTACAGTTTTATTAATGCGCTACGTACACGTTTACCTAACTAACTTATTAATAGGATGTCCAAGATTTACCTACAGTACTACAAAAAAATAATTTGATGAAAGCAGATGATAAAAACAATGAGAACTTATTTAATGGGAATTAAATAGGTACGCAAACAACGTAATTAGTTGCTTTTAATCAAAATTACGAACACAACATTATTAAACCATTAAGAAAACCTCAAAAAACACAAGTTATAAAACATTGAACTAAAACTAATTTCTAAACAACAACAAAAACTAACGTTATTCTAATAAATGTTCAATATGAGCTCCTCCCACTTCCACGCACATTCTAAGTCTACGAAGGTTGTTTCTTTGCACTTGAAAAAGCGATTCCACATTATTTCTAATAACATTGCAGTGTAACACAATTCTGTCTATTAAATCTTGCCTTGTTTGCACAGGTGTTGCGTATACCTTACTTTTGACATAACCCTAGAGAAAGAAATCCATAGGATTAACGTCTCCTGATCGCGGTGGACATTGAAAGGGGCCTCCACGACCAATCCATCTATTAGGAAACCTTGTGTGTAAATGCTGTCATACATCTAAACTAAAATGAGGAGGGGCCCCATCATGCATGAACCATAAATTCCTACGAGTTTGTAGTAGCACATCATCAAATAGGTTCCATAACTCATTTTGCAAAAATTACAAATATCTCTGACCGGTCAAAGTACCGTCAATAAAGTATGGCCCTATCAAATGATTGCCCACTATTCCTGCCCAAACATTAACCATGAATATATGTTGACTCTTGGTTTGGATAATGCCATGTGGATTCACATCATCCCATAAATGCATATTATGAGAATTTATGACTCCATCTCTGGTGAAACCGGATTCGTTCGTAAAGAGAACGTTACTAATAAATGTATTGTCTGCTTGTTGTTGTCGCAGAAACCACTGGCTATACTCAAGTCGTGAAGGATAGTCAGCCACTGTCATACTGTGTACTTTTTTCATGTGAAAAGGATATAACAGCTGTTCTTTTAGGACGCGATGAACAACTGATTTGGAGAAGTTATGTTCTCTTGATTATTTTCGTAAACTTGTTGATTGTTCATTATCAACTGCATTTAACAAGTCTTGTTCAACTGCCACAGTACGCACGCTTCGTACTGGACCTTCTCCAACTTTTTTTGGCAAAAAATTTCATAAAACGTAAAACTTTGTTTTGTATACATGGAAAATTACATTTACTTATTCATACCTGTTTCTCGTAACCTGGGATCAATACGCTCAAACATTCGTCTGTCTGGCAATGCTCTGTTTGCAAAACGTTCTGCATAAAGCCTTCAGGCCTCTAAACAGTTTCGAGAAACCAGTCCATACATTAAATGCATATCAGCGTACTCAATGAAAGTGAATTCTGCCATTGTAACTGTTAAATTAAGGACTTATGAATTATTGGCAAGTACTGACTACGAACTATTCTACACAGTATTTGACAACTAATCCTATGGTTACTTGATAAACGGTAAAAATACTTTTAATAAGTTTTTACCAACTTTCCAATTAATAAGTCGTTAATGTTTTTTATCTTCTGCTATCGTTAAATTATTTTTTTGTAGTACTGTAGGTAAATCTTTGACATCGTAATCATAAGTTAGTTTTAGTCGTTGTGTACTTATAAAAATGGTGAATGCGTTAATTGGTACGTAGTGCATTAATAAAACAGTAAATATTAGCCAAACGGCTTATTTTATCGAATTCCATCAGGAGTACCTTTTCGCTAGCTTAATGTGTGAGAAACTGAATTTCGATAATTTCATACAGGGTGTGCCGTCCCTACAAATTTTTTGGATCACTAATCATTGCGAGTAGTCCGTTCCTGGCTTCAAGGCACTACTGTAATTCTGTTTACCTTGCCAAAATAAACAAACACGTATATTATAGCTTTGCCGTGAATTTTATAAATATCAAATAACTAGTACAAAAAATAAAAATAAAAACCAAATTCAAAATTAAAACTTTGGAGGCCTATAACTCGAAAACGAGGGCCTGAATAGAAAAAGTTTATATGAAGTACTAACATTATTTTAGCTCAGATTATACGCTCCTAACTTTTTTCTCATTAGTCCCGGGACACCCTGTATAACGTAAAATTAAATTTTACAAAATACTATGTGACTCTAAAATATTCGTATATAAACACGCTTGCTTTGTCATGTCAACATTGCCCTTACTGGAAATATGAATGGTATAATATTCTGTGTGTATATTCTGAGAAATGGAGCTTTTAAAATCGGACAAGCGTGCATTGAAGATTAATTTCATCCAAGCTTGGAGAACAGCTATGTTTATGAGTTTTCATTTTCCTAATCCGCACATTTTTCAAGTTATGGGACATAATCCTAATCACGTACTATAGTTAATTATAATGCGACCATCTTCCGAGACTACAACCAGGCATACAGTATCTAGAAATTTTTAATCTCATAGGTAGAGTTGGTTTTAAATCTAAAAATAATATTTACTCAAATATGCAGCTGTATTTTTATTATTAATGTGGAAATTTCGATTCAACAGATTTGATGTATATATTTTGAGACCCACAGATTTTATGGAGAGATACTTCGGAATTGAGGGTATTTGTCGATATGAAACAAGCGTACAGAAACGATATTGTTTATTTAATTGAAAATAACTTTATGGTGTCTAGAATTGAATTGGAATCAAAAATGCGTTTAATATCAATTGATTTAATTTGTCATTTCCAATATCTATGCCTTATTGGATAATTGGCAAGGAGGCTCAATGTGTGAATTACAGACTTACTTATATTGCCATCATAACAAAGGAAGAGGAATTATTGCACTCCAATAATATCCAAGAAAGTTGAAAGCTATACAATATTATGTGCTAAAAAACTACTCATTGCAGTTTAGCAATAACCAAAAAGTTGTAAATTAGATAGTGACATGTGCTAAATACACAAAATTATCTCTTGCAGTTTAATAATATCCAAAAATTGTAAGTGTGCTATATACACAAACTCGATTTAAATTTGGTGACTAACAATTTACACTTGGTGCCAAATAAGCCCCGCCATACACGCTGTGATTGGCTGAACATTCTTTATTTGTAATGTATCCTTCTATCTACATTCTACATCTAAGACTGTTCTTTTTGGAAATATTTTCTGTTCATACTATTTTGAGCAGTTTACGAATTATACATGTTTCGAAGATTTCCTATCCCTGCATCGAATGGGGTTGCATATACCTATGTAGACTCTCACAACACTGTATCCTGATATGTAATTACAGTTTGGGATTTATGAGTAGTCTTTCCATTCGAAGAAATACACTTCTTGCATTTTCCATACGACAGCGTATTAGAGTTCCAGGATTCAGTCTTTTGTTATCCAACATCCTAGATATAGTTCATTTACGATAAAAAGACGATGATGTCACTTTTAGTTACTTTCCTGCTTATCAGAATAAATAATAATTTACCAACCGTGAATACAATTTATCCTCAACAGCCAGGGCAATTTACAGCTAACGGGTTGGCAGAACTTCAAGATGTTGTCAAATCAACTGATGAAATTCCCCAGTTTGTTTTGACGTTTATTGACATTCGATCATCGTCTAGTATTCACGAGTTTTTTTGGTGGTTTTAAATTCGTTGCTTCCTTAAGATTCAAAAAACAGTTATTTTCATAACTAATTATTTAGCCAAATCTGCAGTGTGTGGTTAATGAAATATCGAAGCAGCTGAACAGAAAATGTCAAGAGATGGTAACATCTTTGTTGAGCTATTTTGAACGAGAATGCCGAAATGGGGGCCCGCTTCTCCCGCTTACTGCTGTAAGAGACGTAAGTAATAGTATTCGCTATTTGTATTCATCATTATTAATATTATTGTTACCTATTTAAATATAAATGATTAAATGTTTTTAAAGTTAGGATAGATTAATTGAACTTAATAATATACGATTCTTCCACAAATTGAAGTAATTATATTGTAGAGAGTTGCAGAAGCTTAACAACTAAGTGTCACCACTGTTACCGGTATTGCCGCCAAGCATAATAGGGGTGAACAGCCCAAAAGCCCACCTAAAAAGAGACAACGCATAAAACCTACTGTTGAAATTGATAACTTTGATCAAAATGCTTTCCAAACTGTTATATACGAAATGTATGGAATCAGTGAGTATATTGAATTTACTGTTTCATTTTATTCACAACTAACTAACACAAATTTTTTTCAGACGAATACATAACCTTGAAAACTCCAGGGGCGTGAACTCTTTAATGGTTGTTTAGCATCACTCTGGGAGATAGTGAAAAATATTGGATTCAAATACCAAAAAGATGATCCTCGTCGTGGTTTAATGGAGTTGCCACAACATATTGCATTAAAACGTGTACATTTTCTACGTGAATATGTCAAGATAAAAAGGGAAGGTTTATATCAATTTGTGTTTTTGGATGAGACCTGGATATTTAAAGACGGTACTGTTGGATGTATTTGGCAAGATTCTAATCATAGAAGCGTGAAAAAAAATTGGTGGTCCAAGGTGATTGAATAATAACATTTAGCAATTAATTTATGATGTACTAACATTCTTGCCATTTTAAGAACTTTTCAAATATTTACTACTCACACTATTTTATTTAAATCTGTATAATTATGAATAGTTCTTTTGAGCTATGCAGTCTATCCCGGAAATCTAGTAGTAATTTATTATTTCCTTATTGAAAGTATATAGTAATGCATGCTCGTTCCTCTTCTGGATTTATTCCTGGAGCAGGGCTGGTTTTTTCTTCCAAAAAATAAGATGGTGATTACTACGATGGAACGAACCGAGAAATTTTTTTACATTGCTTTGTATACCAGCTTTAAGTGAACTTGGAAGAACCTGCCACAATTGTAATGGATGATGCAAGTTATCACAGTACAGTGATCAATAAAGTACCAACAACAGCTACCAAAAAGGCTGATATACAGAACTGGTTGATACAAAATTATATTCCTTATGAAAATACTATCCTCAAAACCTAATTACTGAATTTAATACAACGGTAAGTTGATATAAACATTTTTCAATATATTATGTTAATACTTAGATAACTTATTTTGTTTAAATATATGCATTTTTGTAGGAATAAACCACCAACAGTATATGAAGCTGACATATTATCTGAAAAATTTGGTCACAAAGTGCTTCGACTTCCCCCTCACCAGTGTGTATGTTCAACCCAATTGAACATATTTGGGGCATAGTTAAACATTTTTATAGAGATCATGTGGGAACTGATGGTTCTTCAACAGAACAAGCAATAGGTTTATGGAAAAAGTCTTTAGAAAAAGTGACTCCTGATATTTGGTCAAAGACAGTAGAGCAAACTGAAAAAATTATACAAGATGAGTGGGATAGAGAAGTAGTATTTGGTAGACAGGATGTGTCTCCACTTATTATTCATTTTGACAGTGATGATGAAGATATTGATGATTTCGTAGTGGAAATCTTTATCTCTATTTTTATCCAATTTGCTTCATTTACACCTTTTCAAAATCACTGATAACTATTATTAAATTAATTAGGTACAGTTATTTTATTATACACAAATTAAAACAACAACCAAAGTATCTCTACATTAATAATACTGATAAAATGGGAGATTTCTTATTTTTATATCTTGTAACAAAATTTTATTTTGTGCATCTATATTTTTCTTTTCCATTTTATTTTTATTATAATAAACATAATAGACATTGTATAAATAAACAATATTTAAATTTGCATGAAGATGATTACAGCTTGTATTGATTCCTTTTAGCGTAAACCCTTGCAGTACTCTTGAAGATGGTTCTATAGAGCATAGAATAAGGTATGAGGACCTGCAGTTCGTCATTTAACCCTTTTCTAAGTAAAATAATTAAATTTTAATTCGAATTTAGAATGATTGGTTACTGTTTCTTGTATCTTATCCATAGTATTTATATTAAATTAATCAAGCCTATCATACAAGCCTTTTATTTTTAAATAAATATTTTTGACTTACGCCCTACGGAACAAAGAAAAAGAAGAACTGTCAATCTAACATCAAATTTACTTATCCAGTTTTCGTTAAGTAAAGGAAAAAATTACAGCTTGGCAACATCACGATATTTGGTTTTGCAACGTCATCGTCTTTTTATCGTGAATAAAATATATTATGCTGGAACTTTCGTTTGAGCTTTTGGCAACAACCATTGTTTTTTTCCTGTGTTCATCTGGTTAACGTTTATAAGATATTTTGGAATTCGAGTATATTAATCTCATCTTGATATTGTTTCACCTGTAACTACTCATATAAACGCCCTGTATCCACTAAAATGTATATTCTATTGCGAAACAGTTTATAAATTGTAAATGTGTATAACGGAGTTTTTTGTTTCAGTAAACCAAAGTACCTTTCCGGTCATTAAAATCGTCTCTAAAATTATTTAAATTCGTATGTAAATGAACGTAGCATTGTTGAAACATGACCAACGTTATTCAACATTCTGATATTAATCATCACGATGTACCTGGGTACCGTGTCATCTTATCGATACTAATCGGATATATCTGATAAATACTTTAAGAAATTCTCTACAAGCTCACAATTAGTGACATGACAATAAGTGTTGCTTAATTCTTTGAAATAGTAGTTCTCCGCCTCTACTTTGTGCCACAATGAATTATAAAATCGTTTGAATCTGATAAAGTGATTACTTGGTATGCGATGATCGATAAGTGTGTATATTATAACCTTTTTAAAATGCAATTTTTGTAATCTTCAAGAATCTTGATTTGTACAATTGAGGCAAAAAAGTTTTTTTGTTATGTACTTCTATGTCACAAAAGTGCCAGTAATCGGTCAATGAAATCGCCTTCATAGTAGGTTGCTTACGAAATATTACACTTAGCTATTCTCCACGTTTTAAACCTATTTCTTCTTACTCTATTTGTAGGCCGATTGCCTATTCATTCTTCGCAGCATGCTTTCAGCTCAATCAATGGCACGATTGTCGCTCCACCTATATCGTGGCCTCCCTATACTTCTTCTACCCAGTGTTGATTTGTCTCGTGCTATCCTTACTATTGTCTGTACGTCCGTTCGACTTATGTATTCGTCCCATTCGCGCTTTCGGTTCAAAACCCATTCATTCACATTATCCACTTCGCCTTATGTCTTCGCTACAATCTCTTCCTACTAGCGCTTTTCCAGTAACTTTTCTTAGAACCTCCACCTCTCTTATTTCCAGGAGCCTTTTAGTTTTGGTTGTGTCCGGTCGGGTCTCTGCTGTATAGGTCATTATAGGTCTAATTACAATTTTGTATATTCATGACTTGACCTGGGTATATACTAATTTGAGTTTTCATCTAGTGTCGCTACTTTCAGTGCTTTTGTTATTTGATGTCTGACCTCTGTGTCGGATAGTCCTATACCGAGATATTTGAATTTCATATCCTTCTGTAATAATTTGTATCTGATAGGAATTTTTGATGTTGTCAGGATGTTTGTTTTAATCGTAGAAGTATCATATCAAGGGACTTTGCTATACAATTGAAGCGTTGTAGCAGTATTTGAACGTCGTATTCGTTTCCTGCTACTAGCACAGAACTGTGATGTTGCGGTCAACCATATTATATCCACTCAAACTCCATACTTGCCTAATTATTTCATCCATGATCATGTTGAAATAAAGTGGGCTCAGTGAGTCTCCATGTTGTATTCCTTATCTACAGGGATTGGTTCATTGATTTCCCCATCAACTTTGGCCCGGATTTTGTTGGCTCTATATACATTCTCTATGACTTTGATTAGGTTATGGAGTATTTGTCTGTCATATAGTAAATGTACAACATTTTCTATTTCGACCCCATCACGTGCTTTCTGTAGGTCTATGAAGCACATGTAGGCTGGTTTGTTGTATAAGATCGACTTATGCTGTCTTAGAATGAAGACCGCATCAGTGCATCTTCGTCCTGTTCTGAATCCTGGTTGTTCGTCTGGCAGGGCTATTATATTGTTTTTATCGTACGTTAATTTTTTTTATTGTTAGTTTTAATACTGTGCTGAGTAGGTTTATGCCTCTGTAGTTATCTGGTATTTTTTATCTCCCTTTTTGAACATACGAACAGGCTAAGACCTTTTTAATCAGTTTGGTTAGTTGTTAGATAAGCTCTTGTCCTCCGTATTTGAGCAGTTCGTTTGGAATGTGGTCTCGACCTGGACTTTTCTATTTTTTAATTGTCGGAATGCCGACTCCATGTCTTCGCTTTCTATTTGTTTGTTTTCGTTAGTGGTTATATCTGGTGTATTATTCTGATTGATTGCGTGTTCCTCCTTGCTGTACAGTTTCGTGAGATACTCAACGCAGGTTTCTTTTGTTATATGTTTAGGTTCAATTTGTGCGTTGGTCTCTTTTCATTGATTCCTAGTGAACCGTCAAATTTGCTTTTGGACACCATAGTAGTCACTCTCCCCATCCTTTTTGAGAAAATCTCCCTAGAATTGGCATTACATTTTTTCTTATAACTGCATGTATCTCATTGCAGATTACTTTGTATTGTTGGGACGATTCTTGTGTCCTCAGTGTACGATAGTTTAGATAATCCTTCCCTTTGCTTCTATTTTGGATTTCTTGGCAGAAGAATGGCGTTTTATTGTGTTTTTTGTTAGATCTGTTTATATCGCGGCTAGCAAGTGCGTCAGCTGCGACCTCTTTGATGTTGTTGGCCTTTAGTTTCTCTCAACTGGTATTTATGTCAGTAGGCATACCGGCTCTATCTTCATTTCCTTTAATTCCATTTTCTCCATTTCTAATTTCCGTTTCTTTACAAATAATACAGAAATATGGGAAATTAGTGTCATTTCTTTTAGCTTACTATTTTTGTTTACCCTCTATCTTAGAATAATATTACGTGTAGATACCAGTCCGAGCTCCTGGATGTCGATATCTTCCGGTATAGTGCTAAACAGTGTGGAAGACCGGGTAGAGAATGTATCTCCAGCCTTAATACAGCATTTTTGAGAAATTCGAACATTTTTCTCCTCATTACTCGTATCTTCTACGATCTCTATATAATTAATAGGTAAGAAATTAAAACCAAATGCAGAAAGATAATAATTTACAACTTTTTCTTTCTTGCGTAGGGTTCCAATTGGTAAACTTTTCTGTAGACCGGTTAATTTCCTTGTATTACTATTCCTCCAGTATACATATATTGCAGTATATTGTTAAATACAAGACAGCAACTGTTTTGCAGACTTTTTGTCAACTTTGTCCACATTTTAGCAAATGAGATAGAGTATAATGGTGCAGTTTGGAAAAAAGTTTGCTATCCTCCAGTGGGGTAAGACAGTCTTCTAGGCAATTGTATTCCCCATGTCTTGTTATCGGCTATGGAATAATTATATATATGGTTGCTTCTAATCTTGTAATTCCATGTTCTCTGGCTAAAGTGTTGGAAAATGTGTTTTTATATCATTGTCGTTATGTGCATATTCACGTGTACATAGTGTCGGGTTGTATGCCTGTTTGACATCTTTATGACTAATGAAGCTTTTTCTTATCTAGATCACAACTGATAAAACTTTCTCCTTTATCAAGTAAATTATTCGATAGATTATCTCTCTTTCTCTCTCTCTCTCTCTTGCCAAATATAATAGTAATATGGTGCATAGGATTTTTTACTATTTAAATACTTATATATTGCAATGTTTCTATAGATCACAACTGATAATACTTTGTCCTTTTCCAAGTAAATTATTTGATAGATTATCTCTCTCTTGCCAAATATTATAGTAATTTAAGGAGGGGTCTGTTTGGTTAGGGATTAGATTTCCATGCGCAGTGAACAACAACGAGCAGGTACAGACCTTGTTCGCCAGGATGGTTATGTTAGTTAGATAGTGATAGTAAGTAATATGTTTAAAACACAGGCGTCCCGAGCACAAAACTCCGAAATTAATCAGAGCAGCTCTTTAATTCATGTTAACACTACGATCTGGCGATCACTAAACTGGGTATTGCTTTAGACGCTCTTATTGATAGCAATCGTGGAAATAAGTTCGGTTATCTTCGCTCATCTTCGGACAGTTTTGCATAACAAAAGTACATAATATGACAAACTCGCGACTTAAGTTACGGAAGGAGGCAAAAGGGTGTGAAGGTCGTGGAAACTCGATCGTGGAAACTCGATTGTGAAAAGAAACAAGAACTGGATTTCCTTGAAGAATTGGAAATTAAAAGACATTTAAGAAATCCACAATATGAAGTTGTCAATGAATAGATAGATCTAGGGAGTTCTCCACCAATAAACTGTCTTCTTAAGTGATAATTGTAAAGATCAGCAGATATAGTTTTCCTGGCTTTCTATATCATTGCACAGTTATACTGATCTTAATTGGAAAAATGATATCCCTTCAATATTTGTAATATCACATCTTCTTCTTTTTTCTATTTACATATATTTAGTCAATCACAAGTTAGGTCACTTCTTGGTCTAGCCAAAAATAACTGATAAACATCAGGTAGGCATCAAATGAAATGTAACTTCTGTCATTCTGATGATGATATTGATTTATCGAAACAATTGTTAATTTTTTAGAATTTTCAACAATTTTTATTATATTGCGGAATTAGCTATAAACAGTGAGTTTCATTTATAACACTAATATGAGTAGATTCCACGGAGTAAGGGTCGACACAGTTGATTTCTATAAATAAGTCATTGAGAATGGTGAATCGATTAGAGATGCTGCATCTAAACATAAACTATATTACGTGTCTTTGAGTAGATTTATAAAGAAGAAAAAAGGAGCAATCTAGCATGGGTCTACGGTTCCTGTAATGATGGGATATCGTTCTGTTAGACGAGTATTTGACAATAAACAGGAAAAAGTCATGGTGGAATATATAATTGAAGCACCGCATATATTTTACGGACTGCCGCCTAAAGAAATTCAGAAATAGGCTTTGCAGTTGGGCCAAGAGTATTCGTTAAACATATCGGGAACATAGAGGAAAAAGGGTATGGCTGGAGAGGATTGGTTCTCTGGATTTACGAGGCGAAACACGGATATATCAATCCGTTGCGCACAAGCGACGAATCTATGTACAGCAACTAGCTTTAACGTTACGAATGTATACCATTCTCATGACAATCTCGCAATAGTACTGGATAAATAATAAAGATATATACAACATCGACGAAACTGGAGTCACCACGGTCCAGAAACCTGCCAAAGCTGTTGCTGAAAAAGGAACAAGGCAGGTAGGAGCACTTACATTAGGTGAAAGAGGAACGCTGGTGACGATGGCTTTAGCTGTGAATGCTATTGGCCATAGTGTACCTCCTATATCTATATTTCCTCATAAAAAATACCAGGATCACTTTATCTGTGATGGTCCTGTAGGATGTATTGGGGCGGGACATTGCAGTGGCTGTATGCAGGAATACGAATTTTTGCCCTACCTTAATCACTTTAAAAAGCATACGAACTCTCCAGTAGAAAAAAAGTCCTTTCACTATTAGATAACAACCAGTCACACATGAGTATCCGTTGCTTGAATTTTTGCGAAAATAATGGTATTGTAGTCTTATCATTTCCGCCACATTGGTCCCATAAACTCCAACCGTTAGACAGATCGGTGTACGGGCCATTCAAGAAGGCTGTGAAATCAAGTTCTGATCCATGGATGCGAAATAATCCTGGAAAGACCTTGAGCATTTACGATATTCCAAGTATAGTCAAACAAGCACTGCCATTAGCTCTTACACAATCGAATATTGTGGCTGATTTTAGTTGCACTGGAATATGTACTTTTAATAGGAACATTTTTTCAAGTGTAGATTTTGCCCCATCATATGTAATTAATAGGCCTGATCCTAGTAAGACAACGGCATCTTTGATAATATATGCACCGCAAGAGAACAGTAAAGAATACGATTCTAGAGCTATGCCATCTTCTAGTAATAACAACGTCCTCCAAAGATCTCCTACACCTAACAATCAAATTTTGCCATCATCACCCAAATGTTCGTAGTTCATCACAACATGAAAATACCACAGATGATGAGACTGAACCTATACCATCTACTAGTAAGACCAGCGCTCTCCAAAGACTTTCTATACCGCCCAATCAAATTCCGCCAGCCTACATTACGTTAACATCAACATGTAATCAACTTGCGCACCAAGGTATATTTTCTCCAGAAACCGTGAGATCTTTACCAAAAGCACTTCCTAGAAAGGGGAATGCAAAACGTAAAAGTAGGAAGTCCACTAATTATACGGAAACTCCGGTTAAAGATGCTATTCTGCAGGAATATGATTCGAAAAAGAAAAAAGCACTAAAAAAAAAGATTACAAAGCAGAATGAACCTGAAGTTGGCTAAAGGTCTACCAAGAACGCCAAACAATCTTGTAACCAACTAAAATATCATCAGGAAAATAGTGACGAAGAAAGCGACGAAAATGAATTTTATTATCTAATTTGCCTAGAGTCTTATTAAAATAGCCGCTCTGGAGAAAAATGGGTGCAGTGCATTAACTGTAAACTTTGGTCTCATGAGCAATGCACCAATCAGGAGGATCTTTACGTTTGTCAGGTATTGAAAAGTTGTAATAAGCATCATTGTGATTTTTCATTACCTACCTATAAAATTATGTTTCAATTGTCCCTGGTGATCATTTCAATTGTTCCCGGAACGGGGACAACTGAAACAAACTGCGGGCTTTCAATATTTTTATTTCAACCAGGCTTAGTACATTATTTTACGTTCAGAAAATCAAATGTAGAGATCCTAATAGAACATACTTGATATAAAATAACTCATACCGTCTCGAGCATGACTCCAGAAAAAAAATCGAAATGCTAAAATGTTTCAATTGTCCCCGGTCAACCCTAGTATTGTGGGAAATAAAATTTCTAATATTAAATATACTACAACCTTTATTAATCTAGCCAACCGACATTATTCTTCTAATTAATAGAAATGAACCCATACGGTCCTACGATTACATATTATAACGTCTACTATTCGCAAACATCACATATCCACCAACATCAAACAGCCTAGTAGCACCTAGAAAATAAGTCAACAAATACATCAAAACCCGCGTGTTTGTAGACCAGTATAATTTTGAGGCCGCCGCCTAGTGGAAGGCGGTCGATAACTAGAACCCGAGGCCATCCCATCGCACACTCAAATAACCGCCACACTAAAACAAAGAGAATGATGGAGGCGGCAAGCCAAATTATAGTTATTGTCCGAGTAAGTTAGTTGCTTAACTATTTACTTTTGACTTGCAGATTTGTATCTAGTCGTCACGAGTTACTTGACTAATGAGAATGAAGGGTTTTATGGAAATATAAGGGGCCGGAGATTTATTTACACTTGATAATTACAGTTTGGTCCTCTCTTCATGATTTTTTGCATCAATCCTCTTATTATTTTTGTGTTCTTACTTTCATTTGTACAAATATATTTACAATGTGGTTAATTTTCACTCAGACAGATTCATATCTATATGGAATACTAGTATATTCTTCAACGAGCGTATAATAGCCATTATACGCAAGTAGGAGACTATACTTTCTCAACAACTATACCAACAAAAAATCACTCTTCGAAAAAATAATTGAAGAGAATCTAATGTTTTTATTTTTACTCAGTCTTCTCTAATCTCCAATTAAATATTTTCATTATATCAAAAACAAAACAGCTATTTTATATACCTACATAATAAATAGTTGTCTATATTTCTTATATTTTCATGCCTCTATGGAGGCATAATGAAAAAAGGTTTGAAAATGGTTTAAATAAAATAAACCGAAACGTTACCACTATGAACAAGTGATTTTATTTCTGACCGAAACCCATGAAAATATAAGAAATTGAGTATTTACAGTCATTAAAAATATATAGTTGTCTATAGTTTTAATTTACTTTCTGACAAAATTAATCGTGACATTAGATCCCGGTTCTGACCGTTAAACAGCTAACAGTTGTTAATTTCGGCTCCGATAAACCTAACAATTTTAGTGGTAAAACCAAACATAAGTGATAAAAGTTTAGTAGTACAGTTTAGTTATCATCATAGTGAAAACACAGTGAGTACTTTCTGATTGTTTTTATCTGTAAACACCTAGAAATCGCAATCTGAAGTATTTAAACATTCCAAACAATCTATCGACTACATTAAATAGTACCAGTTTTTGTCCTCAATAACTATTGAGTGACAGGACCGCACTCAGCGATGATTAAAATTTCTGCATCTGACCAAAATGAATAATTCTTCACAAGCTAATACTATGTCATATTCTACCGCTTTGTCACAACAACATTATCCATCGCGAAATCAAGCAATTGTTCTCAATACCATAACAAACACAAAATTACAAGACTATCTGAATGAAATTGGTCCTCTAGTTGAACCAAAAAATATTACACATGTTTCCAGGATCTTCAATAATAGGCTATGTATATTCCTATCAAGCAAAGAAGTAGTAGATAACTTTATTAACAACTACGGCCACATAAATGTCAACAACGAAAAAATTCAAGTAAGACGACTTATTACACCCTCGGAAAGACTAGTTTTATCTAATGTAAGTCCTGTTATACCCAATGATTTGCTTACAGCTAAACTAGCAACACTGGGACTAAAACTACTTTCACCCATGAACCCTCTCAGAATAAACTCCGATAACCCCCAATACAGCCATATTTTAAGTTTCAGACGGCAAATATACATTGCGCCTCTAGATAATATAATTATTCCAGAATATTTCGATCTAGAATACGATACTCTCAATTTCCGTATTTTTTTATCTCGAGACAATCAAAACTGTTTTAAATGTAGAAATCCAGGTCATCTATCTTCACAGTGCCCAAATATTCCAATACCTACAACAGCACCTTCCACTTCATCGAGACAACCATTTCCTACAGAGACTACTCCTACAACTCATACCAAACTAGACACTCCTTCCCAAACAAATCTCCCAACCACAACAATCAACACATTTCACTCAAACCAAAATATAAATGCATCCACATCAGAAGAGCCTGTTGCTAATTCAACAATCGCTGCGCCCCGCACTTCATCTCCTACCACAAACATAAATCAAGAAAAAACTATCAATGAACAAACATCACAAAATTCAAATAAAGAAATCGATACAATGGAAACCAATCAATTACCAGATCAAGCTACAAGTAATAAAAGAAGTTTTTCAGAAGTCACTGTATCCACCCCAGAACACTCTCAGCAATCCACTCCAACTGAACAGCTCACTTTTACTCTTCCAGAAAATCCAAAAAAGCAAACTAAAAAGACAAAGAAGAAAAAATCTCAACAAAATAATTTATCCAAACTAGAAGAAATGAAACAAGTTAGAGATTTTATAGATAAACAAAACCCTCCATTCGTATTAAATGCCGACCAATTCACTTCATTACTGGAAGACTCACTTGGAGCTCAAGACGTTATCAACTTAGCCAAAGATTACACCAACAATATAAATAGCTTAATCGAAATGCTGCTACAAGTTTACCCACAAATAGAAGATAGAAGCCTAAAAACAAAATGTACAAAACTACGGAAAAAACTAGAAAGACAGACAGATACCGACCCTAGCAGTGACGCATCTGCCGACAGCTGTTTCTAAATAAATATTCGCTTTCCAGACCATTCTACAATGGAATTTGAATGGATATTACATCCATTCAAATATGCTACAACTATTGATTGCAGAACATTTGCCAGATGTAATATGTTTGCAAGAAACACATTTTCATGTAAACAAAAACAAAACACCAAGATACTATACTGGATTCTTCAAAAATAGAATTTCTGAAGTAGCCAGTGGTGGAGTTGCCATCTACACTAAATCACTATTAGCAGCAACCTCAATACGAATAAACACCCCATTTGAAGCCGTAGCCGTACAACTATTAACTCCTAACAAGATAACTATATGCAATATTTACATACCCTCCAGTCAAGCCATAGACCAACACGAGTTGGAACTTCTAACAAACCAACTACCTAATCCATTTATTATCGTCGGCGACTTTAATGGTCACCATTTTTCTTGGGGATCAGAGAGCATCGACACACGCGGTAGAAAAATAAAAGACTGGATAGACACAATGAATATCTCACTACTGAATGATGGAAGCATGACTAGATTCAATGCAGCCACCACAAAATTCTCTGCTATAGATTTATCACTGTGCACTTCGAACATCACAACTGACCTCAATTGGAGAGTAGTCGATGATCTATACAGCAGTGACCATTTTCCAATTATTATAGAAAACTTAGCGAACAAACCAAATAAGAATAACAACACAAATCCTTTGAAAAGATGGAAACTAAACAAGGCAAATTGGAATAATTTTGCAGATCACATTGGGAAAAACATCACTAACCTAAAAATAACCAACAACGTCAATGAAACCCTCAATAATTTCAATTCTATAATACTATCTGCTGCCTTTGATGAAATTGGGAAAACTGGTTATCTCAAAAAACACAACCCTGTGCCTTGGTGGAATAATGCTTGTGATGCTGCAATAAAAGCCAGTAAACATTCATGGAACAAGTTCAAAAGACACAAAACAAATGATAACCTATTAGAATACAAAAAACAAAGAGCACATGCGAGGCGCACAACACGAAATAGCCAAAAAGAATCATGGCACAACTACCTGAAAAATATAAATAGTTCCACGCCATTATCGTCAGTATGGAAAAAGGTGAAAAAAATATCGGGAAAAAATATAATTAATGAAATCCCTGCTTTGAAAACAAAAAACAACACATTAATCTCGAACTCTAGCGAAATTGCTGAAATTTTTGCAGAACAATATAGACAATCTTCGAGTAATGAAAACTATGATGCCGATTTCTTAAACCTCAAAAATATAGCTGAATCCTCCCCTATAACAATTGAGGAAAACGTAGATCAAATTAATAATCCCATTTCAATAGAAGAGTTTTCTGAAGCATTGCAATCCATGAAAGACACCTCACCGGGACCTGACGATATCCCGACTGTATTTTTAAAGAATCTCCCGTACTCTGCAAAACAGCACTTGCTAGAAATATTTAACTTGATCTGGAATCAACATAAGTTTCCAGATGTCTGGAGACGAGCTATAATAATACCCATCCTCAAACCACGAAAACCTTCTCTATCGCCTGAGTCTTATAGACCAATATCACTAACATGCAGTACATGTAAGCTCCTTGAAAAAATTATAAACCGCAGGCTATTATGGTGCCTAGAATCAAACAACCAATTACTTGCAGAACAATCAGCCTTCCGGCCAAATAGATCTACATTAGATAACATTATAGATTTAGAAAGTCAAATAAATGAAGCTTTTGTTAATAAACAGAAATGTGTGGCAGTGTCTTTTGACCTCAGTAAGGCTTTTGATACTGCATGGCATCATCAAATTTTATTAAAACTGCAAAACTGGAACTATCAAGGCAATATTTTAGCTTTTATACAAAACTTTCTGAGAAATCGACTTTTCCAAGTAAGAAGCAATGGTACATTATCCAGCACCAAACAACAAGTGAATGGAACCCCACAAGGGTCAATATTGAGTCCCACACTATTTCTAATTGCGATTAACGACATACTTAAAATAATTAACAAACCAGTCCAAGCTAGGCTATTTGCCGACGACTTAATTATATTTATGAAAGGAAAAAATTTAGACAGCTTAACCACCCTACTACAAAATCAAATAAAGGAGTTAGAGAAATGGACTAAAGCTAATGGCTTCAAATTTTCATCTGAAAAAACAGAATGCATAGTATTCTCCAAAAAATATACACAATTACAACCAAAACTTACTTTACACGACGAAACTCTTCAATGTAAAGAACACATAAATTTCTTGGGATTAATTTTTGATCAAAAATTAAATTGGAAAGCTCACATTAAACAACTTGTTCTATCATGTCAGTCAGGTTTAAATCTCCTAAAGTGTCTAGCCAACAAACATTGGGGAACGGATGGAAAAACACTGATGATGGTATATCGAGCATTAGTTAGGTCAAAAATAGACTATGGTTGCATTGCATACGCTTCAGCAAAACAGTCAATCTTGAGGCCCCTTGATGTTATCCATAATCAGGCACTAAGAATAATTCTAGGAGCATTTCGCAGCACTCCCGTAAATAGTTTAAATTGCGAAGCAGGAGAAGCAAGTCTAAGTGATAGAAGGCAAATTCTGAGCCTATCATACGCAGCAAAAATATCCAGCAACACCCAACACCCAACGTATAAGAATACCATATCAGACAGATATCCTTCCTGCTTCCAAAGTAAATACTGGAACCCTCCTTTCTATGAAAGAACTCGCAGATATTTAAAAAGCCACAACTATGTCTCGTTCCCATTAACCTTTCCAAATAGAGTCTCTGAAACCGACATTCACCCTTGGACACGTGTCCCTCCCAAAATCAATACTAACTTAACCGATCTCAATAAACATGACTATAATATTCACACTATACATCAAAAATTTAAAGAAATCACAAGCAAATATCATGGGTACACAGAGATATATACAGATGCATCAAAAAAAGGGGAAAACGTTGGAGCAGCCATTGTAACAAATACCAACTCTGAAACATTCAAACTACCAGGCACATACACTATCCTTTCTGGAGAACTATATGCGATATACAAAGCAGTAGAACATGCCAAACACCAGCAAGATAATAACTTTATCATTTTGACAGACTCATTGAACTCACTAAAATTATTAGGAAGAATTTACGAAAGACATCCAATAGTTAATTTAATAAAAAAAGAGTTACAACAATTGTACAACCATAACCAAGACATCAGATTCATTTGGATTCCATCGCATGTGGGAATCAAAGGTAATGAGGAAGCAGACGAGAAAGCACAAGCGGCAACTTATCAAAACTGTCTTGCTTGTAACCTATCGACATCAACTGATTTAAAATCACACTTCAAGGACAAAATCATAAAACGCTGGAATACCTTTTGGCAAGAATCCGAATCTAAATTAAAACACTTAAAACCTAGCTTCGGACCTTGGCATATATCAACTGGAAACAGAAGGAACCAGGTAATCATCACCCGACTACGTCTAGGACACACCAGATACACGCATGAACACTTAATAACAAGGGAGGATCCTCCATTTTGCAATTTCTGTGATGAAGAGATTAGTGTACATCACCTACTAATCGATTGCCCTATGTATGATCTACTACAAAAGACCTACAAGATTCCACGAAATATTAAGGAAATCTTAGGTAATGTCTCAGACCCACAAAGTGTTATAGCTTTTCTGAAAAGTGCAAATATGTTTCATAAGATATAACCATTCTACCGTCACACAGTATACCTAAACTAAACGTTAATACTGCACTGAGACACCTGTTTTCTGTTGTTTATTCTATTAATTATGAATTATGTACCATATACCGCTAATGTATTTTTATTTGTTTCAATATCTACCATAAAATTGTTAATTTATTTTGTATTAAGAAATGTATGTACTATGTAGAAATATTAAGGAAATCTTAGGTAATGCCTCAGACCCACAAAGTGTTATAGCTTTTCTGAAAAGTGCAAATATGTTTCATAAGATATAACCATTCTACCGTCACACAGTATACCTAAACTAAACGTTAATACTGCACTGAGACACCTGTTTTCTGTTGTTTATTCTATTAATTATGAATTATGTACCATATACCGCTAATGTATTTTTATTTGTTTCAATATCTACCATAAGATTGTTAATTTATTTTGTATTAAGAAATGTATGTACTATGTAAACCGCTAATGATCTTGTAGGTCGATGCGGATAAATAAATAAAAAAAAAAAAAAAAAAAAAAAAAAAAATCGTGACATTAGTGCTCTTGGTAATATTTACTATTGATGGTGTTGACATTTTTATCAAAATTGACTGCATCAAAATATGAGTTTTTGATGATGTTTGTTGAATATTATTAAAAGTTTTTGTATTCTTCTCTACCGACTGGAGTATTTTGTTTGCCGTATTCATTTTGTTTGTCATAGAACCATCCACATAACCTCCTGCTACCTGCCTTCTGCTACCGCCGTGCAGGTTAAGATCATAAATATCTCCACCTGTAGCAGCCAGCAAAGTGGCAGAAGACCTACGGAAGCAATGTCCGGTGTATAGATTTGCATTCGGTAACGTTAAGTAACGTTAATCAGCTTCTGTAGCTTTAAGGTATATTGCTGACTCTAAGAAAAACAAAATGGAAGCTTCTTACGGCCATTTTGTGTCCGTGACGACGTTTAAGATTAATTGTCATTTTTCTAGTTTTTGAGAATAGGAATGTAGTTATTCACGTTAGCTCAAGTTACTATTTAAAAATTTAATTCCCACCTCGAGCTTAATTTGCAATATACGCGACAGGTACATATGGTAATTATTGATTTTCCTAGAAGTAAGAAAGCGATTAACTTACTGTAATAAGAGAGAGACAGGTGTATAAGTACTGGTGGGATAGTCCCTAGCGAGGTACCTTGAAAATAAAAATGAGTTTTTGGGGCTCTCTCTCCAACTTCCAACCTTGAACGAGAAGCATGTGACCCAAGAAAATGGAAAGTATTGCCTAGGAAAAGTAAAATTAAAAGGCATGTTAACCATTGCTTTGTAATTTGGCGATCAGATTGAAATTTATTATTTTCATGGAATCAAATGGTACAGTTATTTTTCCATAAAACAGACATTCGAGTTTTTCTTTTGACGCTTTATTGTTCAACATGGTTTTTATGGGACACATACTTTTCGGACGAATGTGTGGAGGATGGTGAGCCCTATTTCTATAGACAGATAGGTATTTTAGTTAAACTATAAATTTTGTCATCTTTTTCTGATAGGGGGGTATTTTAATTGGGATTAAAAATATCCGTGATAAATGTTTTGGGAATTTACACGAGAAGTAAATTGTTAAATTCAGATATTCTTTCAGCTACCTTAAGGTATTGGTACTTTTATATCCTTTAGATAGAAAAGGTGTGTGACACGGTCGAACATTTTTACCAGAACGTTGCTATCATTCATACGCTTTCGGGTCATATCATATTCTCTCAGTTTGTGATGTTTAAGGCACATTTACCCTCTGGCACCTAGCACTTGTCCTAACATGGCGGAGCTCGGTGAGCTCATCCTGTAGTAATAGCACCCATAACACCCCAAGACCACGGAAGTGTGACCGAAAACACAGTTACTAATCAGAACCCAAGGAGGAGCGGCTCATGACTCCAAGATAAGTAGAAATGTTTTGAATAGTCACCAAATTAGAGGCTCCTTAAAAAAATTTAACTATTAGTTTTTTTTGGTAAAGCAAACAGTCAAAATTTGTCAACTTCAACTTTTGTAACACTTAATGTTTTGATGATTTTTTCTTACCTAATAAAGATTGTGAAGCTAATTGAAAAATCAAAATTTTGTAAATAAAATCATTTACAAAAGAAAGAGAAATAGGAATTAAAAGCTGTGATATCCTTTTTAACCTTCCGGCCGGGGCGCCTAGTCTCTGAGACCCGGCGCTCCGAAAACCGATCGGCAATGTTCGGAAAATCGTCGTAATGGCCTGGCGATCTATCTACCTGTTTATGCTTAGACTCAGTACGTGCACAGTAATTCGTGGATGCGCAAGTATTTTAGTTTCTGAATTATTTTGATTTTGGTCTGTGAGACCCGGCGCCCCGGTTCAGTGTATTTTTTCTACATCTGGCAGGATATATTTTTCTATGGTAAGTCAGGGTAAATATCATTTATATTCTATAGATTTTATAAATATTTGTTTTATTTAGCAGCAATGTCTAATTATTATGAAGAAGAGCAAGAAAAACTGCGTCGTCTATGGGAGGAAGTTGAATCAGAGGAAGAGCCTGATGATGAAGAAGAGGAGTTGGTGTTTGAGGAAAATCATGTTGAAACTCGAAGCACCGATAGTGAATCCGAACAAGAGTGTTCTGATAGTAGTGACGACGATGTACCCCTTGCAAACCTTGCAAAATTAGCAAGAATTCCAACTTTTATTGGAAAAGATGGGACAACGCGGTGGCATAAACATTGCCCAAACAAAACAGTAAGAACGAGAAGGGAAAATGTTATTGTGCGATTACCAGGCGTCAGAAACTGTGGGAAAAACGCCAAAACAGCCGTTGAATGTTGGTCGTTATTTTTTACTGATGAAATGCTCAACATTATAGTGGAGAACACAAATCACTATATTTCTGGATTAGCGGAAAATTATGCGAGAGAGAGAAGAGGAAAGCCCACAGACATTTGTGAAATAAAAGCTTTTCTTGGGTTGTTATATTTGGCGGGTACTCTCAAAAGTGGACGACTAAACACAAAAGAGCTGTGGCAAAGAAACGAACTTGGAATTGAACGTTTTTGGCTGGTAATGTCTCATGATCGATTTCATTTTCTACTTCGTTGCCTTCGGTTTGATGATCTAACAACAAGAGATGAACGAAAAAAATTTGACAAATTAGCTCCAATAAGAAGCCTATTTGACCTTTTTGTTGAAAAATGTAAAAACACCTATACAGTTGGAGTAAACACAACAATTGATGAGAAGCTTGAGGCATTTAGAGGAAGATGCTCCTTCAAACAGTACATTCCAAGTAAGCCTAACAGGTATGGTATAAAAATATTCGCCTTAGTTGACTCGGCTACATCTTATGCGTCAAATCTTGAAGTTTACGTAGGTAAGCAGCCTGAGGGTCCATATGAACAGTCTAATAAGCCACACGATATAGTTTTGAGGCTAATAGAACCTATATCCGGGACTAATCGTAACCTTACTAGTGACAATTGGTTTACCAGTGTCGAATTGGTAAAAAAACTGTTTGACGAACACAAAATAACATATGTGGGTACAATAAAAAAGAATAAAAGAGCATTGCCACCTGAATTTTCCAACACAAGAGCTCGCCCTGAATTTTCTTCAGTATTTGGCTTTCAAAAAGATATGACTATTGTGTCTTACATACCAAAGAAATATAGAAATGTAAATCTTATATCCAGTTTGCACCATGATGATAGAATTGATCCATCTACGGCAGAAAAATGCAAACCCGATATAATTACTTATTATAATCACACCAAGGGAGGTGTAGATAATCTTGACAAATTATCTGCTACCTATAATGTCGCTAGGAATACTAGAAGGTGGCCAATGGTAGTATTTTTTTCAATGATGAACATGGCTGGGGTTGATTCACAAATAATTTTTGCATGCAACAACAAAACATATAAAATCGAAAGAAGATTATTTCTAAGAGACATTGGGCTTTCTTTGACTAAGGAACATTTGGCAAGACGTTCCTATGAAACAAATGTGCCAAGGTCGGTGAGAGAAAGAAGACAAGAAGTCGCTGGAACACAAGAAAACATGAAAAATCAAGAAATCCAACCAGGTACCAGAAGAAGATGTTTTTTTTGCAAAAAGGATTCAAAAACGAAATATTTTTGCAAAAAATGTAAAAAAATTGTTTGTCTCTCTCACATGGAAGCTTGGTGTCCTGAGTGCTCAGAAATTGACATAAATCAATAAAAACTGTTGTTCTATAATATTTTTATAATGTTTCAGTAGAAAATCTTATTTTGTTTACTTATTTACCGGTTGTTTCCTAGTTTTTAGAAAATGATATATTTTTTGACAACAAATTTTAGAACAAGATAAAATTTGTCTATGTAAATTTAAATCATGTTCCTATTATAATATTTGAATAAACTAAGGTATATTTTTTTCATTAAAATATAGTTTTTTAATTTTTTTGCCAAAAAAATGCGATATTTGATGATGGGTCTCAGAGACCCGGCGCCCCGGCTCATGAGCTACACAAAGGCGCCCCGCCCGCAGGGTTAAATCTTGCTTAATTCTTTTTACAACCTCTAATCGACGGGCATCTAGTTTGGATAGGTGGCGCCCATTGTTTCGGAATTTCAATTTTGGTTTCAGGTCAAATTACTACAATTAATTATTTATTTGGATAAATAAACCGGGAGGACAGCGACGCAAGAACTGTATTCCTCCTATCTAAACTCTTTGTTAAACCTGCTCAAGGGTACGATACTCACCCCCTGAGCAATAGCTGGACATCTTTCTTTTCATGAGTGTAACAAGCCACCAATAAAATTTTGCATCAAATCAATTCAAATTTTAGCAGTATTCCGAAGGCCGATTCATGTCAATCCACGCTTGCTGATGGAGTCGGCAATTTGGATGTTAATTCCTCGATTACCAATGAAAGCACCGAAATTAATATTGAAACTACGAGTGAAGCAGCAACCATGATTTTAGCAAATGAGAGGTTACAATTAATTTTGTAAATAAATAAGTAATCATAAAAATTATTACTGACCTTATGTAGGTACTTACGTTATTGTTAATTTATTCATCGTTCAAATTTCTAATTTTAAATAATTCTATTGCAAATTGCAATTTTTTTGACAAATCTGCAAAATATTACCTATATTTCTTAATAAAATGAATGGTCGTAGATAAAGCATAGTATTTGACTCGTGTATAAAGCGCTCGATAAATAATATACTATCATGTGACGTACATGAATGTTATATCATGTGCCCTTGTGGACCATTTTCTTCGGTGTGCAGCTCATCTTAGCTCGTTTGAGTAAGGTGTCGAGGATATAATGTTGGTAGAGCTGAGAACCGTATTTTCTGATTGATGGTATGTTTTCCACGGAACCAACAATTACGTGAGAATGTCTTAGATTCAATTTTCCAGAATGTCATCCTCAAACTTTTATTTTGAACGACCTGAAATGCACTAGACAGTAATATTGATTGTTGATAGGGAACTGAAGCCTCTTATGTTAGAATGAAATGCAAAATCTGCTCATATTTACCAGTTTTATTATGAATGGAGACTTTGATTTGAAGACTAACGGTTTTAGGGTACAAAATTCCAATCTTCTGTTTGGAGTTTATAGCCAAATCATTCACGTGAGAATCTTAATTCGAATTCGTTCTCTCTCCATTTTTTACACATGGGCAACCTTGACAACCAGATATCAATTTTTGCGAATAACTTGCCACACATTTTTTTTTAGAATAAAGTATAATTTTCTCAATATGATCATAATATTTTTACAGACACTATTAGCTTTTTCATCGGTGTGTATTTGTATATTAAGCACATTACTATTCAACTCATATTTTTAACTGGATTAAATAAATCAATGTTATTTTCCCAATCATGAGATGATCATAAAAATTGTCGAAATGAAACTCACCTACCGAACTCTTGAAAAACACTATTTCACCACTACCGTTCACCATGATCATTCCCCATAATTCATTATGAAAATTCTTTCCGAGAACACTCTGTAGGGTACATACAGTAATTCAACACTGATTACATTAATTTCTTCAATCTCCGAAGACCAATTATGAAACAAAGGACATATGCACAGAAGAACATTACAAAGAATCGAAAAAAATCTTAACTCGGAATTCACGGTCCAAATGAACTGGATAATTATCAGTCTGATTGGCTGATTGAACTAATTGAAATTAATTGAATAATTGATGGGCAGCCGTCTGTTCGAATAAAACGTATATACAATAAGCAGAAATGCGTTGGTCGTTGGTTTGAGCTTAAATGAATAAATTACCGATATTTTCATCACATTTTCATGGATTAATTGAAAAAGTTTTCTGCCTTCCATTTTTATTCATTGAATTATGGTTGATATTACGTCTTATAATGACAAAAGAGTAGATATGGTATCGAAATAGTTTATTCACACATATTGTTCTCATTAGGGGATTAATTTGATATTTAACCAGAAAGTTTTTTACTCTAGTAGAAATTCAATGAAATCAGTTAATTTGAGGTCATTTATTCGACCAAAATGAGGCTGCTCTTTCATTCAAAAACCATTAGGTTATGGGCCCAGGAGTTGTTTAAGACAGTGAAGCGAAAACATACAGTGATGGAACCGTCCTCTGACAATTCAAGATTTGGAATTGCCAAATTGAATAACAGTAATTATCAACCATGGAAATTCAGAATGAAGATGATTTTGATTAGAGAGGGAACATGGAAGGTTGTCGACAAACCAAAACCATAGACTTCAGATAAAAATTGGTCAAGTTTGGATGAGAAAGAGTTCTATATCCTTATCAATAGGAATTAATCCAATACTTCACATCTGTAATTGTACATCAGCTAAGGATATGTGGGATATTTTACAGAAGGTTCAAGAAAAAGTGAATTTATCCAATAAGCTTCATTTACTGAGAAAATTATACCAAGCCAAACTTAAACCGGGACAAAATATGTAGGAATACATAAGAACAACTTTGGAAATAGTCAAAATATTAAGAGGTATCGGTGAAGAGATAAAATATTTTCACGTAGCAGCTTTTTTATTGGGTGGTCTCCCAGAAAAATTCGGAAATTTAGTTACAGCACTAGATGCTAGACCCGACGATGAACTCACTCTAGAATTAATGGATGAGTTCAATAGAAAGCAAGGAAACGACGGTGAAAAAGGTAGAGAAATTGCATTGAAGACATATGACAAGCAGAAGAAAGAGACAGCAAGTAGATTCGATAAAGAATGTTTCATCTGTAAAAAGAAGGATCATATTCAGAAAGACTGTTATTTCCGTAAAAAGAATACTCAAATAATCAATGAAAAAACTTAGGAAAATGATAAAATTGCAAACAGTGCAGTGGAAGAATTCTGTTTTTGTGAAGGTAACCGGAATTCGAACGAATGGTGCATCGATTGTGGAGCTTCTAATCATATGACAAGCAACAAAAATTTCTTCGTCAACCTCCGATGTGCCGATAGAAATAAAATTTTTGTTGCAAATGGTCAAGAAATGGTATGTTCGGGAATTGGAGATCGATACCTTAAATGACAAGTCGATGAAAATTGTCAAAATGGTCATGTCACAGACGTTTTATATGTACCTCAATTACGAAGTAATCTATTATCAGTGAAGAGACTAACAGAAAAAGGATTTAACGTTTTTTATCAACAACATTGTTCAGTAAAAATGGGCGAGGAAAATATTGCTATGGGAATAATTGAGAATGGTATTTACAGATTATGTTTGAAGTCATATGAGCGAGCAAATAATATAACAACACAAAGCCGGCATGAAAATTGAATTCACGCATGGCATAAACGACTAGGTCATAAAAATCCGTTCGATATCAAAAGACTTGTGTCACATGATCAAGCCTCAGGAATAAAAATCGAAAATTACAATGAAATTATGAATTGTGTAAGTTGCATAAAAGGAAACCTAACAAAGAAACCATTTTTGAAGAATTGTAACAAACGATCAAATCAATGTCTAAATTTGATACATTCTGATGTTTGTGGTCCGATGAAAACAGAAACCCCAGGACAGAAAGGCTATTTTTTGACATTTATTGATGACCACTCCCGTTATACCAAATTATACCTCCTACAATCCAAAGATGAAGTATTTCAGAAATTTGAAGAATTGGTCGCTCTTGTTGAAAATAAATTCGGAGTGTTACCCAGAATGTTCAGATTTGATAATGGAGGAGAGTATTGTGGATCAGCAGTTCACGGTTTTCTGAAGAAGAAAGGTATTTCCTTTCGAACTACAGTTCTGTATTCGCCCGAACAAAATGGCATAGCAGAACGTAAAAATCGAACCTTATGCGAAGCAGAAAGGTGTATGTTGTTTGATGCAGGATTGCCGAATATATATTGGGGTGAAGCAATTGCCACAGCGAATTATCTTCAAAATGTCCTTCCTACAAAAGCTATCGAATGTACTCCATATGAACCGTGGAATTCGGAAAAATGAAGATTGGATCATCTCAGAGCTTTCGGCAGTGTGGCATATACCTATGTTCCTAAAGAAACAAGAACAAAATGCGATGCTCGAGCACAAGCAGGGATTTTGGTAGGATATAATGAAACTTCCAATGGTTATAGAGTTTTGGATCCAGAAACCAATAAAATAATAATAAGTAGAACTATAAAATTCTTCGAAGATAAAAACTACACTGATATGAAATCTGAATCTATCAAAATCTTGGATAAAAACAGTGAAATAGTTTTTGTAAACGAAGAGGAAGAAATTATCGAGGAAAGGTTATTACCGAAAATAATACTAATATTGAAAGTGAAGATACACGTTTGGATGATGAATGGTTGGAGTATTTAAGACGATCTTCAAGAAATAATAAGAGGAAACCTCCTGAGAAACTGTCCTACTTCACTTCAAGTGAAACAAATGATGATCCTGAGACTAAGTACGAAATAATGAAATTACCAGAAAATGAAAAATTTGAATGGATAAATGCTATAGAAAATGAAATGGAATCATTCAGGAAGAAAGGCGTATGGACGCTGACCGAGCTACCTCCGAACAAAAGAGTTATAAAATGTAAGACAAGAAATCAATTCAAATGGTGGATTATTGAAATATAAGGCTCGTTTATTCGCATTCGCAGAAGGTTACACACAAAAATATGGGAAGGACTATGATAGTACTTACGCTCCGGTGATGAGACAAACGACTTTTTGAATACTGTTGTCAACAGCTAGCAGCTGTTCGTAAATTAAAAATCAGGCATTATGATATAAACACCGCATAGTTGAATGGACTGTTGAATGAAGAGATTTATATGTCTCAACCAGAAGGTTAAATAAATGAAAATGATCCCCATCTTGTATATAAACTCCACAAGGCAGTATACGGTTTGAAGCAATCCGAGAAAGCATGGAATGATACTATAAGCGGAAAACTTTTAGAATGTGGATTTGAACAAAGTGCCTCTACATGAAAATGAAGAAAGGGACTATGCTATATGTATTGTTATATGTTGATGATTTGTGTATATGTCATGAAAATGATGAAGTGATATAATGGATTGGAGATAAACTCAATGAGAGTTTCGAAACGGTCAACTTAGGAAATATTCAGGGTTCAATGATTTGAAGGTGGAACCTTTCTACTAGATCAAAGTTCAAAAATTGATATCATTCTCAAAGAGAATGAATTGGAAAATGCCTCGTGTGTAGCTACTCCAATGGATACAGAGTACCCCAAATTCGGTACAAATTCCCCTTTATAACCCAATCATAAAAAATATAGAAAAGCAGTGGAGACACTGCTATATCTTTCAACTACAACCCGTCCGGATATATCTCTTACTGTGCTCAAATACCTGCATGTTACAAGTAAAGATAAACTGAAATTTAGTTCGAATACTAAATTGACTCTGAACGGATATGTTGATTCCGATTGGGTAGGCGATGTCTCTGATAGGGAATCTACAGCCGGTTTTATATTATTTCTTGGGAATAATCCTATATTATGGGATAGCAAGAAGCAATCTTCAGTAGCCCTATCATCTACAGAGGCTGAATATATATCAGCGGCCTTGGCAAGTCAGGAAATAGTTTGGTCAAGAAGACTTTTAGGAGATTTCGGAATACCTTGTGAAAATGCAACTGTCGTTTATGAAGACAATCAAGGTTGTATCAAGCTAGCAAGCAATGGAAAGTCTAGTTGCAGAACTAAACACATCGATGTCAGATTCCATCCTCTACGTGATTTAGTTTACAGTGATATAATTCAATTCATGTATTGTGAAACTTCAAATATGATTGCTGATGCTTCCATAACGCACTTCCCAAAAAAAGTTTCAATGTCGCAAAACATCAATGGGACTCATCGAAGAATAATCTGTCAAGTAGGGATATTAGAAAGAAATATTCAAGATCGCCAGATTTGTAGATGTGATCTCTCTGTATGATATTTTTGTTATTGAGTTGTTGTTGTTGTCTGTCAAGTTTTGACCAAAAAATTAATTCTGCAGTTTACGTTTTCGAATAGTATTTTAGTAGTAAAATTAAGCTGTTCTTCTTCAGTGCCAAATTTGACAGAAAAACAGCCAAATCCATGTATCCACAATACCCTCCCCACTTTTGGTAATTCATTCACTATTTTACTTCTGGTGTTTAGGATTGTTGGCCGCAAAAATAAACGTGTTTATGAATGAGTAGACCTCTCTACTGTATATTATTACTCTAAGGCTGGACTCATGGAGCGAAGAGGTTAAATTCTTTGACGAAACTCCTATAGGTCTGAACAAATTTATATTAAATGATCGAGTTTTAGGAGAAGCAGATTTCTTCATAAATAACGAGTTCTTTCGATAAACCAATACAATTTTTCAGATGATGATAGTAGTGATCGTTGATTATATCTAGATGAGAAACTATATTGAAGTAGGGGTGGTGTACAACTTGGTTGTAAAGTTGAAAAAACCATATTAAACTAGGCTGTCATAATATCAGAATAACGAAAATAGTACATGTCTAAATAGTTAATCTATTTTATATTTAATATTTCCAATACTATTTTACCTCCTTTCAAGTTAATTGATGATGGTATATGCAAATTTAATAACAAGCGTTCAAAACAAATTTAGTTTGAAAGCGATCCTTTGAAACAATCTTACTAAAGTTTTTTTTCCAAGTATAGCTTTCCGTAAAATTCAACCGTAGCGTTAGCTAAAGAAACAATATCTCACATACAAGCTCAAAGTAAAATTGAAAAGTAACAGAAAAGAAATAAAGAACAAGCGAAGTATAAGTTCTCCTTCCTTTTTCAGGAAACGAGAAAAAGTTTCAGTCTGGAACAGTATAAAATATGCGCATCAGTTTGGAGGTGACTTTCGTCAAAGTTGAAAAAGTTAACACACAATTATTCGGAGGATTCAGTTTGAAATATTGGTAAGTAATTTGGTTTTAAGTATTTGTGAAATGGTTTAAAATATTGAAATTGGCTTAGATAACTTGATTGGAGCGGTATTTTATCGGGATGTTAAATAGCACAGCCAATATTCATCGTTGTTGGTAAATTTTGAGAACATCAAATTCCTGTTGAAATGAAAGATAATGTAGTAATTACAAATGGTATCATTTCTGAATAATCTACAGGGAGGACGTTTAGGTTGAACTAAATTCAATATTTTTCTGTCGATCGTTATTTGAACAAAATGCTTTCACATATCAATTTTTATTTTCAATTCTGCAATTTACGGTACAATTGGATGTACTAATGAAGTCACCACTTTCGTGTAAATGACGTCATCGATATTTTTTATATGAAACAACATATTTTTCTGTTCACTTTTACATTTTCCAATAATAGACAAATACAATAATGTATAATATTTTAGTGCAAAATCATTGGTTTGAGAGTTAGAAATAAATGTTATATCAGTAATTTTGAATCTAAAATTTCATTGAAAGGACTGGACTAATAAATTTTCTTTTGGTTGAAATAATAAACACGATACATTAAAAAATTGAATTGAATGTCCATGCCGTTGACTTCCTGGAATAACCAAGACGGTTTCTAAATTCCTCCAACTCCCCAGTTCAACCTAAATTTGAATTATCTTTCATAAATCTTCGATATTGTTAGGCCTAGTGGGGTACACATTAGATTTAATATAACCTCAAAAGTAAAAAATCAAGGGGCGCTCGATTAGAAGATCTTTCAGGACATTCCATAAATCCTCTCCTATAATCAGGCACTACCCGCGGATAATGTGGTGGTGGATCATCCTGTTGAAACCATATTAAATTACTAGGCACTTCCGGATTTTGGTTATTTGGATATAACGAAGCAATAGCTGAAATGATATTATTTTGTAGAAATTCTAAATGTTTCTGAGCTGTCAACGTTCCTTCAATAAAAACTGGTTCCACAATATTGTGTCCAGTAACTCCTGCCCAAACTTTAACACTTTCAGGATACTAAGCGTGAGCATCCATAATCCAATGATGATTAGTATCTGACCAGTATCTACACTTGTTTTTATTAACAGTTCCATTTAAATGAAATGACGCTGCATCTGAAAATACTACATGCTCTAGAAATTGTGGGTCATTATTGCACTGCTCCATCATCACTACGCAATAATTCCATCTTACTATCAAAATGGTCCTCACTGAACTCATGGTGTAGATTAACTCTGTACGGGTGAAACTTATTGTTTTTCGAACATTTTAAAACTGTAGATTTACTCAGTGACTTTCAGTTGCAATTTTTCTACTGGATACATGTGGATTTTTTTGCACAGTTATTAACAAATTCAATTTCGCATCATCAACAATTACAGAGCGACCCTTAGAATTATCTCTGACGTTACCGAATTCTCAATTTTTTTTCAATATTCTATACAGTGGGTTGAGAAATAGAATGATGTGGATACTTATCATTCCATGAATCACAAACTTCTTGTTGGGTTCGGTACTTGTTACTATACTCATATATTATTAAATTTTCAATTCTTTCTTTTTCTGTTATCAAGTTCAGTATTTATTGTTTAACATTAGTATTGAAAACAAAACCAATACGTTCAGAATCTACCATTATTTACTAGTCCAGTCCTTCCATTAAATTTTAAATTAAAAATTTGTGATACAACATTTTTATCATCGTCTATTATTGGGAATTGTAAAAGTAAAGAGGAAAATACGTTATTCCATTTAAAAAAAATCGATGCCGACATGTACACGAAAGTGGTGATGTCAATAGTAAAACCAATTGTAGCGTAAGTAGCGCAGTTGAAAATAAACATTGACATGAGAAAGCATTTTGTTCAAATACCGTTAGTCAGAAAAGTTTTGAATTTATTCCAACCTAAACGTTCTCACTGTACAATATTTAATACCAAACCAACATAAGTAAGTTTTCTTCTAATTAGATCAAAAATTTAAAAAATTCAGATTTTTCAATTTTTCGAGAGCTTAACTTGTATTTATTTAAAAATTTTCCTTTCCAAATTGTTTTGTCGATTTTATTTATTCACAACTCATTTTTTATTTTGATAAAATTGCATTCATTTCATACGATGATCTCGAAATCTGTAGCTATTTAATACTGTTACGCAACAGCACACTGGTATAGTCCCTGAATCCGACTCTGTCTAAGCCATGTATGAAAGTTAAAATTATTGCGGATGCACAGGGATTTCTTAGAATTGTTTACGATTGTGAATATCTTATCTAGACATTATTTTTGTGACCAGTCTTAGCTTTTGTTTTTGTATATGCCGTAATCTAGAATTATCTAGTAAAGAAGGCACTAATGTATAAGGAATCGACCCGAGAAAATTCAGTTTAGTTTATGAAGTGATCTCGACAAATAAACAAGAATACACCGAAATAGCGAACAGTGAAGTGTTGAAATAAATTAATAATTAAGGTTGTGTGTATATAAATTATACTTAAGTAAATAGTTAAGTATATATAAATTAACTGTTAGTGAGTAGTTTAGTGTTTGAATAAATTCGTAAGTAGCCATACCGTGTGTTTAAAGTTTATCCCACCCGTTTACTGTTTAAATAAATAAGAAAAACATTACATTGGTATCAGGTGTGGGGTAATATAAATAAATTGCTACGTAAAAATGGCCAAGAGGACAACAATGGAATATCAAGTTGACAGATATAAGAACTCAAGACACGCCAGCGGAAGAAAAGAAGATTGAGCAAACGAAACCTTGCAAGACAGAAACACACCCTAAGTTAGGAGACATTGGCAGTTTATTCGAGTCAAGGCTCCAACGTTCGATGGAAAAATGTCATGGACCAATGATGTGAAACAGTTTGAAGCAGCCGCTAGAGTGAATAATTGGTCCGATAAGGAGAAACAGTAAACCTAACTATAGCGCTTCGAGAAGATGCCCTAGATGTACTTCAGACGATACCGCTTGAAGAATTGGATGACTTCGAGCAGCTGAAGAAGAGGTTGGACATACGGTATGGTTACGAACATCTAGAACATTTGTACCAATCCCAGCTAAAGAACCGAAGGCAGAAACGTGACGAAGCACTTCAAGTATATGAAGTGGATATTCCCCGACTTGTTCGATTTGCTTATCCATCAGCAGCAGAGAACGTGATGGAATGTCTGGACATACAGGCCTTTATCGATGGCCTACGTGACCTGGATATGCAGAGGACGCTTCGCTTAGCCCATCCCAAAACATTAGTTGACGCATTGACAGCTGCTCTTGAATATCAAGCAGCAACGAAGGCTTCGGGTTACAACAAAGTTAGGACCATCCAAGAAGAAGACGACGAGACAAGTTTGACCAGATCGTCAGCTTGATCGAAAGTATGATGGACAAGAAAGATCAGATGCTGGAATTGTGGCGAGCTAGGGCATGTACGTAGTTCGTGTAAGCGCCCCAAGACTCCTGCAAACCAAGAACACCAGTCACAGGAAAACTAGAATAGGTCAGCTACGTGGGGGCAGCACCGACCCATGATCGTTCCAAAGACCCTCTTATACGACAGTGTATATGTAGATGGAGGAGCGAATGGCAAGAGATATACTCTGCTGGTAGGCACTGGAGCAACTAGAACTATTATACGACCAGAAATATTAAACTGCAAGAAGAAGCTTTTACCAACGAGACTGCGACTGCGACTATGGACTGCCACAGGTGAGAGTGCCAACGCTCACGGTGAGACACAAATCCAATTGGGAATTGGCGCAGAAAAGTTCACGCATACGGTAATCGTAGCTGACATTGAAGAATACGTGATTATGGGAATGGACGTAATGAATGTACATGGTTTCCAATTAGACTTTGGAAACAGAACCATTAAAGTGAGTTCCCAGGAGGTATTCCTTCATCCATATGGAGGCAGCGCAGTGTTGGCAGCTGTACAGGAAGGTACCATTCTACCTGCACGAAGCGAAACCATGATAGTAGCACGGCTGCAGGGAATCATGGAGGAAGGTACACCGGTTATGATTGAGCCAAGGAACCACGACGAAGTGGTTGCCAAAGGAGTACTAATTGGAAAAGGATTGGTTACGTCGGCGAAAGAGATCCCAGTACGCGTGATAAACGTGAATGATTACCCAGTAACCATCAACAAGGAAACGAAGGTTGGATCCTGCGTACCAGTGACGTCGATAGTTCGTCAAACAACGACCACTGACAATTCAAATGCCAGATTCGAACAAATGTTATGAGTAGCTGGTCAATTTCTGGATCGAGCTGAAAAAAAGAGAATGAGAGAATTTTTCTTGCAGTATCGAAACTTATTCGTAGCAAAAGGAGGAAAGACTTGTAGAACATCAGCCAATTAGGCAATCAGCTCAAAGACTTCCACGAGCGAAAAGAGAGGAAGCTGAAAGGGTAACTCGAGAGATGGCAGAAGAAAAAGTAATAGAACTATCTACTAGTCCATGGGTGTCTCCAGTAGTGCTCGTCAAGAAAAAGGATGGAACTACGAGATTCTTCGTGGATTATCGCCAGCTAAACAACGTGAAGAAGAAATACAGCTGTCCTCTGCCGCGAATTGACGATACGCCAGATACTTTGGCCGGCAGCAAACTGTTTTCCACCTTGGACCTGAAGTCTGGTTATTGGCAAGTGGAAATGGACCCAGAAGACAAAGAGAAGACTGCTTTTAACACCGGATCTGGATTATGGCAATTCAACGTCATGCTATTCGGGCTCTGTAATGCGCCTGCGACATTTGAAATACTCATGGAAAATGTCTTGAGAGGGTTGTCTTGGAAGACATGCCTGGTCTATTTGGACGACATCGTAGTACTGGGGAAGACATTTGACGAACACTTGAAGAATTTGGAAGACGTATTCCAACGACTCCAAGCTGCCCAGATCATGATAAACCCGAAGAAATGTCAACTGTTCCAAAACCGAGTCAACTATCTAGGTCATATAGTGAGCAATGAAGGAGTGGCGGTGGATCCAGAGAAAATTGCTTCCATTCAGCAATGACCGGAACCAATCGACAAACATCAAATTTGGAAATTCCTTGGACTTGGCACGTATTATAGAAGATTTATCAGGAAGTTTGGAGATTTTGCCAAGCCTCTAACTGTACTTATTGAAGAATCAAGAGCTTTCCAATGGGTCGAAGACTGTCAAACGGCTTTTGAAACTTTGAAGAGGCATTTAACCTCGGCGCCGATATTAGGATATCCATTACCAGAGGGAGACTTCATTCTTGACGCTGATGCAAGAAACGTAGGAATTGGTGGAGTGCTCTCACAGATCCAAGGAAGGCTAGAAATAGTGCTGGGATATTTCAGTAAAGTCCTCTCCAAACCAGAACGAAACTACTGCGTCACAAGAAGAGAACTTTTGGCGGTAGTGAAATCCGTGGAACACTTTTACCGGTATCTCTATGGAAGGAAGTTTTTAATCCGGACTGATCATGCAGAACTCAAGTGGTTGATGCAGTTCAAGAATCCTGAGGGCCAGATAGCTAGATGAATTGAACGACTTCAAGAGTATGATTTCAACATCGAACATCGAGCTGGTGTGAGTCACCGAAATGCCGACTCCCTGTCCAGACGGCCGTGACAATAGACTGCTCCCACTGCAACAAGGCGGAATCTAGGGAAGCTGCCATTTTAAGAACTACTATAGGAATGGCCACCCACCATGATCAGAGAAGATCAGGAGAATGATCCTCACCTGAAGATGATCCGGGAATGGAAGAAAGAAAATCGACCTACCTGGCAAGAAGTGTTAAGATTTTTACCGAAACTCAAGGCGTATTGGGCTCAGTGGGACTCCCTTGTCCTGGAAGAAGGGCTGTCGAAAAGAGTCTTTGAAAACGATTATGGTTCCGAGATGAGGAGACAGCCAGTTATCCCGAGAACAAGAGTAGCTGAAGTACTAAAGAAGTTACACGACAGTCCATCGGGAGGTCATCTGGGAGTGAAGAAAACATTTCAGCGAGTCCGTGAAAGGTTTTATTGGATGAACAGCTCCGACGATGTGAAGGACTGGTGCAAGAAATGTACGACTTGTGCTACGAGTAATGGACCACATCGCAAGAGAAAGGCACCCATGAAACAGTATAATGTTGGAAACCTTTTCGAAAGGATTGCTGTAGATATCGCTGGACCATTTTCGACGACAGAAAATGGTGGTGAATACATCCTGGTTGTAATGGATTATTTCACAAAGTGGGTGGAAATTTACACGATCCCGAATCAAGAGGCCACAACTGTCGCGGATGTATTGGTAAAATAATTTATCTGTTGATATGGAGTGCCTTTGGAAGTCCACAGTGACCAGAGAAGAAATTTTGAAAGCCATCTATTCCTGGAGATTTGCGACAAGCTGGGAATGAAGAAGACCAGGACAACTACTTTGACACAAAGTTCACGGTGAATATAGAGTTATACTAAAAAGTTGGATTTGTTAGTATTAAGGCTTGCATCGTTACGTATCAAGAGTTGTAAATACATGGTTTGTAACAAACTGAATAAGTGTTATGATAGCAAATTAGAGCTGTAAGTATAGAGGCTTACAGCGATTCAGGCATCGTAGCTGTAAGTATTGAGGCTTATAGCGATTTCAGATAGTGCTGCTGTAACTATAAAGGCTAACAGTGACTCAGACATCAGAGCTGTAAGAAAAAAGGCTCACAAACACGTATTTTAATAGTATTCAAATAACGCGAAAAGTAGCTTGAATAGGATTCAGATTAGCCTGTAATCAAATACGACCCATGTTTGTTGGCATGATTAGAGAAGAAGTCTACCAAACTGCTGTTGCTTCTTAATTACCTGCTTGCTTGAAATGAAAATTAAGTTCATTCACTTTCTTAAAGTTGTTCTCTGTGAAGTTTTATATTACTTAGAATTTTTTTGGCACGTGATAGTAGGCTTTAAAACCAAATTTAGGGACTGGACTTCTAAGAAATATATGCAACAAGAGATTAACAACTGTGAAAAACAGCTAGAACTCTCAACTACACAACATTATCCATTTCGATTTAGCAGTTCATTGAAATATATCCATCACAATACCCAGCATGTCGTGTATTAAAATTGTTTATATGTCAGTAAGATAATTTGTTTCTCTGCATCCAAACGACATAAATTGTAATATTTAAATTACATATGTTCCTATGTTTGTAATGGAAATGTAGCTATAGAAATTGGATATGATTTATATTTTGTCATATTATCTCTTTGAACTCTTAAGTGATATATTCATTTAAATATAAGGCTTTTCATATCTCATTGAAGCAATCTAGAGATTGAAATGAAAATGGAACTTTATAGGAAGGTTTCGAGGTTTAATTGAATATTGTTTCTCACAACCCCTGGGTTGGAACATGAATCAACATTTTCTCAACGAAATGTTGTCTAACTTCTAGTCAAAAGAGAAACCACTTTCTCAGCTCCCAAAAGTATTATACATCTTATTAAAATGCTATACGGTTTTTCAGTATTCCAGAAATAACTATGATTCCCAAGATTTTTCAAGTATTCCATCATGAAAACTGAAAAACAGAGTTTTCAGAAACCACCTATTGGGAAAAACGTCATACAAATGTGTCCTACCGATAGGTGAGAAATGCGTTGAAGACAAGTTTTTGTGTGTGATTATTCTATAAGTTTGATTTTGTCAAATAACATGGAAATATTTTCGTTGTGAGCGATAGAAATTTAGAACAACACAACTAAATTATCCCCACCATCAATTATTCTTTAAAAAATGTGTGCTATTGAAACCCCGCAAGTTCTCTAGCGAACTGCTGTGATTCTGTACCTAAAATATATACAATAATTCTTTTCCAAGGCTAGCGCCTATTTCATGAAGAATATTTTCTTGGCTTAACAATATCTGTTATCAATGTTTCTTTCTCTTTTTCGTTTCCATAGAGCTGATGACCATTCAAATTTCTCATTAAGATTGTTCAAGCTGATATTGTTAATAAGAAAACTTTTCAAGAAATTTGTTCCAGTCGCTTTCTATATGGTTCGTTTCTTTTCTCTTTCTAATCCGGAGACATTCAATTAGAGAAGTTTTTATCTTGAGAATAAAAATATTCAGCATTTGAAGTCAACATGAACAAAGTGATTTTTTGTAATTTTCTATCTTCGTTTAAGAAAAAATTATTCATTTCACGATAATATATTTTGGAATGTTAACTGAAAAAAATCTTCATTTTCGTATACCTGAAACTGGAAATAATTATTCAAGAAAGGGGGTCTTGAAACGTTCATTTCTCCCATCTGTCTGTGACAAATTTCTATTTCTTATTCTTCTAATGAGATCAATACAATACAGATTATATACAGTGCTATTCAAAAGTCCCCCCCCTCGTATCTTTTGAACGGCTACACTTACATTAATAAAATCTGGAGGGTGAAAATAAAGTGTTGTAAACTTCTCTACGAATGGTAACAGGTGACTTAATAGTAATAGATGACGTCACAGTGCCACTCTGGCCAATCATTTTAAATAGGACCTTATGGCAAGTGACATCTCGTTTGAAAGGCATCAACATTGGCTACATAGCCATATTAATTTTGTTTGGGTTTAAATTAATTTTGACAGATAAATTAAATGAATACCAAAATTATTGAAACTATTTTTTTAAATTTAATTGATCAAATATCAACAATGGATTCCTATAGCAAGTGTTCGAAATGTGCTCCGTCTACTTCCTGACAGTAATACATCCTATTAGTAAACTCTTGTCGTACTCGTTCGAATGTGTCAGCTGAAATAGCATTGCATTCTTCAGTAATTCTTTCTTTCAAAACGCCAATGCTATCTGGTGCCCTAGTATAAACCTTGGATTTCAAGTACCCCCATAGAAAAAAATCTAATGGTGTCAGATCTGGTGACCGAGGTGGCCATTTTATAGGACTTCGCCGGCCGATGTATTACTGTCAGGAAGTAGACGGAGCACATTTCGAACACTTGCTATAAGAATCCATTGTTGATATTTGATTAATTAAATTTTAAAAAATAATTTCATTAATTCTGGTATTTATTTAATTTATCCGTCAAAATTAATTTGAACCCAAACAAAATTAATATGGCTATGTAGCCAATGTCAATGCCTTTCAAACGAGATATCACTTGCCATAAAGTCCTATTTAAAATTATTGGCCAGAGTGGCACTGTGACGTCATATATCACTATTACGTCACCTGTTACCATTCGTAGAGAAGTTTACAACACTCTATTTTCACCCTCCAAATTTTATTAACGTAAGTGTAGCCGTTCAAAAGATACGAGGGGGGAGGGGACTTTTGAATAGCACTGTATGAAATGTTCAATATGTTCTTTCATTTGCGAATTTTAAGAAAATATCAGAATAATGTGGTTGAGAGCGCAATTTCTGAATATTCTGATTACGTTTAGTTTTGAAATATAGGAAGAAGTCTTGACCACTCCTGTATGCCATTCAAGTTGTATAAAAATAAAAGCATCATATTCATTTTATGCTTAACAACATGCCTAAGATTCTTGACATAATGATCTTTTAAAAATAATACCTAATACTCTTTCAATTTTTGTTTGTTTGTACTCTCTTATTTTGAATTATAGATTACCTTTTTTAATAGTTACATCGGCTGATAAGTTACCGGTCCATACAAACGTGTAAGTAATATTTTTCTCAGTAGGTACCGACTGTTTAGATCCTCTGGTTTTTAGGATCTAACCACCTTTAGATTCGCGGACTTGTCAGGAAACTCTCGATTTGGAGCCTGTGTGTCTATATTGACTAAAATGAGGAGATTTTTATATACATATATTTACAACAATCAATCAAATTGAGGAATTAGATACAAAACGGTTATTCACAAAAAATATTGATAGGCTGATTGTTCAGTACCTTGACAACATGTCATAGTGCACGCCTACGAATAAACATTGCAACAGAGTCAAACCATGATACAATAAAATAGAAGATATGATTTCGCGCATGCTGGATCTGACGTCACGCCTTGAATTAGTTTGCAGTTACATTATTGCATATGTTTATGTCGGTTAATTTTACATTTTTATTGTTGAAAATTAGTAAAAATTAGTCAAAATGAGATGTGTAGTGTATGGTTGTGATTTAGACAATCACGTGAAAGGCTTTGGACACGATGTCAGCTTTTTTACCTTTCCAAAAGACAAAAAAACTTAATACCATAGAATATTAGACCATATAATTATGCTGAAATTGGAAAAAAAGTCACTAGCTCCTGTTGGTATCCGTAGAGATATGTTGGGGACTATATTTATATTTAAACTCCTAAATGGGAAGGTTGATAGTGCGGATCTTTTGAGTCATATGGGGATTAGCATTCCTCGTCAGGGTCTTCGCCATCGTTACCTTTCATGTGCCCTTTCATAGAACAACATATGGTGCTATGAGTCCCATGAATAAATATCTGGGCTATTTGAATAGCTTTAATTTTGATAATTTCAGTACGTCTTTGGGCCAGTTCAAATATTGCTTAGGGCTGTGATTTGTTGAGTTATGTTGTGTTCCCATATTTTTTGATTCATATAAGTATTGTTTATTACCTTTCACTACATGGAAAGTGTTATGTACTTCAAATTATTTGGTTATGCTGTATCGGTCTTTATGCCTGTCCTTATTGTATTATTTATTGTTGTATTGTAACAGTTAGAGGGGTTTTCCCGTAATAAATGAATAAATAAATCTCTTCTTAAATCCAAGTTGACAAATAATATTTTTAAATCCTAATTTGATATTTTGTTATTACCAATAACAATTTCATTATTATTATTATTATCATTTTGAAGAATGCTCCACAGTACCTGAGTTGTACTTTATTGTCGTTCTGTAGTATACTTATTTTGGAATAAACAACCGATTAAGTATTAAATTTTGCTAGTGGTTTTATTCCTTATATTTATTTACAAATTTAAATTTTTATAAAATCATGTCAAAAAATCCAAAAAGTATAATAGGTTTTTTTTATCAGTACAGTAATTATTTACTTTACGAAGTGAGCAAACAGATTTCAATCAGATCTTAGAATTATTGTTTTGCTCTGGTAGGCTCTCCGATTCCATATAACACTTTTACATGAATCCTCTTTGCCTTTATAATACTAATAATATCTCATTCAACCTGAACCATCCTCATTTTCCTTCATAATGCATTAGCAACGCATCATACGCAAGTTCTATTACATCAAATGCATTAGCCCGCGCTCACAGTTTTAAATTGTACTCTCTGCGTGACGTCATGCGCGCGGCGAACGATATTTCGAACGGCTAGAGATCATATCTTCTATTTTGTTGTATTACGGTGTAAAGCAATGCTGTGTTCTTCCTTTCAAAATTCTCGGTGGTGGGGAAGTGTGGTGGGTACCAGGTTAGGGACACTGCAGACCGTGCCATCTATAGAGCCTGTCGAGTAACTAAAATCGGTAGATAATTCCAATATATATATATATATATATATATATATATATATATATATATATATATTCTAGGTAATAATACTGTTATTTTAGTTCAAGTGTTGAGGTTATTATGAGGTTTGAGTATTTTGCTGTATTTTTTAATTGCTATGGTGTAATATTCATATGTTGTTTCGTTGCTTTGTTGTTATTAATTGAAAAGACAATGTCAAAGTGTATTCTCAATAAAAAAAGCGAAATGGGAATCATGGAAAGAGTATGTTTCAACAATAAACAGCTCAACTCCAATGTCCACTATATGGGAAAAAGTCAAAAGGATATCCAAACCAAAACAATCCAATACAATAAACTTTCTGGAGATAAATAACACTATTTATAAAAACCGAAATGAAATAACAAACATCTTATCAAGTGAATATCAAAAAAACTCAAGCAACTCAAACTACACACCAGATTTTTTGAATCATAAAAACAAAGCAGAGCAGCAAGAAATTGACTATAATAATAATAACCAGCAAACGAACAGTTTGAACTATGCAATAACCATTGACGAACTTGAAAATTCACTCCAAAACTCTAAAAACTCCAGCCCAGGTCCTGATAATATTCCACTCATTTTTCTAAGAAATCTAAGTAAACAAACCAAAGAACATTTACTAAAGATATATAACCTGATCTTAACAAAGAAAGTATATCCCAGAGCATGGACAGTTTCCATTATAATTCCCATTCCTAAGCCAAGTAAAGCGAAATCAGATCCAGAAACATATAGACCAATTTCACTCACCTGTAGCATGGGAAAAGTTCTTGAGAAGATAATTAATAACAGACTTTTATGGCACCTAGAATCAGAAAAACTAATCATACCCGAACAGTGTGGTTTCCGTAAAAATCGCTCCACGTTAGACAATCTTATAGATCTAGAATCTGAGATCCACGAGGCCTTTGCAATAAAGCAGCACTGCATCGGAGTATTTTTTGATATTCGTAAAGCCTACGATACAGTCTGGAAATACTCAATAATCAAAACTCTTTACGACTGGTCAATACGGGGTAACATATTGAAATATATATCGAACTTTCTTGATCAACGACAGTACCAAGTACGAGTAGATGGCGTATACTCACAGCTGAACACCCAAGAAAACGGCATTCCACAAGGGTCAAATCTCAGCACGACATTATTTCTCATAGCAATAAATTCAATTATAGCAAACTGTAAATCACCCGTGAAATGCAGACTATATGCAGATGACCTGGTTATCTATTGCAGAGGGAAAAATATGACTACAATACATAAAACCATCGAACAAACAATAGCTACAATAGAGGATTGGTCAAAAACAAGTGGACTGCGTTTCAACACGACAAAAACCAAAGATTTATGTTTCTCGAAAAGGACTCAACCACAACTTGAAAACTTGTACCGTTATGGACAGAAAATAGAATATGTGAGAGAAATAAGTTTTCTAGGAATGATACTCGACCAAAAGCTGACATGGAAATCACACATTCTGACATTGAAGAAAAAATGCCAACCTGGAATTAATTTACTCAGATCACTAGCATTCAAAAACTGGGGCGCAGACTACTCAAGCTTACTGCACATCTATAAATCATTGATCAGATCAAAACTTGACTATGGAGCGATTGCCTATAACTCTGCCAACAAAAGCCTTCTTCAGTCAGTGGAAGTTATACAAAACACAGCTCTTCGCATCTGTTTGGGTGCCCATCGTACAAGTCCTATCCAAAGCTTACATTGGGAGACTGGAGAGTTACCGATTTCTTACAGAAGAGAATATCTAAGCATCTCTTATGCTGTCTCTGTAATATCAACCAAAAGAAATCCAGTAGCCCACAACGTCTTATCTGATCGTTTTAAAGCCAAATTTTTATCCAGCTCAACTACTCCTCCTTTCTATCACAGAGTCAAAACATATTTAAACAAAATAAATTCGCATTTCCCAAATATTTATGACGTCCCATCAATAAATTATCCTCCTCCATGGACAATAACACTCCCTATCCTAGACCTAAGCCTTGCCTACCTTAATAAATCAGAGACTCCAACAGCCAGAATGAAACAAGAATTCCTAAGAGCCTTAAATAAATACGGTAGCATTTATAAGGTATACACAGATGCTTCAAAAAACCAAGATGAAATTGGGGCTGCCTTCTACTCCGAGGACTTTTCGAAATCCTACATACTCCCACCCTTCACATCTATTCATTCAGCTGAATTATTCGCCATCTTAGAAGCACTCAAGAAAATCCAGAAAATCAAGCATAAAAATGTCCTTTTAATATCTGACTCTCAAAGTTCACTAACAGCACTTCGTCAACTGTACTCTAATCACCCTATAGCCATACTGATCAAGAAAGAACTACAGAATTGCGGAAACAGCAGCATACATATTAAATTCATGTGGGTCCCATCCCATACTGGAATAGAAGGGAATGAGAGAGTAGATCAAATAGCAAAAAATGCATTCATCAATCAACAATCAGAAAGGAACGATTTTACCGTACATACTGATTTGAAAGCGTTCTACAAGAGCAAAATCTACGATAAATGGCAGGAAGAAGCAAGACATAACCAACACAAATCATATGAAGTCACTACAAATTCTCACGGTTGGAACTGTAAAAACATAAATAGAAGAGAACAAGTGATCCTTTCTCGTATTCGAATCGGTCATACGCGCATCACACACGACTACTTACTAGCAGGACAAAATAAACCAATGTGCGAAATGTGTAACAGTGAGTTAACCGTGAAACACCTGGTAATCGAATGTGCGAAATACGACAAGGAACGGAAAAAGAATCAACTACCACTATCACTAAAAAAACTATTACAAGAAAAGCAAGAAACTAAAAAACTTTTAAACTACCTAAAAGACTGCAAATTAAGTAGCAAAATATAGAGACTATAACCAAGCTACAATAAGTGAACTTCCATCATTTTAACTCGCTAATAACCCTACGTGGTTGATGCGATTGATATATATAAAAAAAAAGTGTATTCTGTAGGAGTCTGAAAAGTGGTGTACTCGGTAAGTTTTATTAGAAAAAATTGAGCATTTTTCTTTCTAAATTAACAATCATTTTCTTTATTTTTATAAAATACAGAATTTTTACTAATTTAATCCACAACTTAAGAGGTCATTACTAAAATAAATATTTCTTTTTACAGTTTTGTTCCTCCAACCCAGGCAGATAAATTAATATGGCTGGAACCCAGTGGTAATAAATCATTAAATTTGTCGACGAGGGAACGTTGGAGGATATGTTCCCTTTATTTTCAAAAACAGTGTTTCTTTAGATTTGAGAAAGACGAAGGGAGGTTATTAAGACAGTTTAATTTGCCCTCCCCTATGAGAGGAAATTAACAAAAATTGATGTATTGATTGATTTATTGTATTCAATATAGCATGCTATAATTTTGGACATTTTAAAATGTAAATTGAGTGAATGAAAAGACGAGTACTGAGTCTATAATTTTATAAAAATTCCAGCTAAGCTCTTTCAGCCATTAGGCCATTCTCAAAGCTGTCGTCAAGAGAAAAACATACAACAGGTGTCAAAAAACATCAAACCCTGTAACTGCTACATACAATGAAATAAAATGTTTGATGTTACATCTTTATTAAGTAAAATTTGTTAGAATTACCCTATAAAGAGAGTGTACACACATATCATTTAGTTGATGATTTCAAATTAGACGTTTCGTTAGGTGAATTACAATTGTATAACGGGTTATAAGCAATATTAAATAAATGGAATTTCAGAAACTTAAAATAATTATTAAAAAAACCTCGTTACGGTATAATCCAGCAGACGCTGCAAATCTTCCCATTTTGCTGTTGCAATTATTAGAGAGTTGTCATTCAACGGTGATAATATATTTTATAGATCATTTGGTGGTCCACCATTACCCAAAAATTGGCACTTGCGTGTCGAGAAAGGAAATTCAGGATCACTGATATGTTCAAATTGAAAATAGTACCTGTCAATACATTTTTTATAGTGAAAGTGAGCAATACGTATAAAACCTAACTCATGTTTAATGATTTCTCTTTTAGTATCGCTCATTATGTCAGACCAAAAAAATCAAGGATTCCTAAATAAATCGGAAACTCCAAAAACAGGAATTCAAAAAAACCAAACATTTTTTGATATTTTTTTGGCTTAGTACAAAAACACGTTTAAACTTATTATTTCAATAGTAAGCGAATTTTGTTTTCTTTTGTTGATATAAATTTTCAAACATATTTGTGTGTTTATTTATTCATTGTTGTTATTTTGTGTTTATTTGTAGAAGCTCAACCAGAAACAAGAAAGTACTTCCACATGACGTTGGGATTTTTAAGAGCCCTTAAGAAACATTTTAACAATCATAGACTGCCAGGAGCTGCAGAGTAACTTAAACTGCCTTATGTGATGGTTTCCTAAGAACAGAATGCTTTTAAATGTAGAAATATACGAATATGCAATATACTAGGTTCAAGTTCATGATATAAACCTATTTAATACTTCCAGTAAAGAAGTAAAGATATGTTTTAAGTGGAAATGTAATGTTAGATATATTATTTCAAATTTTGTACAGTCACAAGTGCTGTTTAGCACTCTTATATGTAATTACTTGGCACCTTGTATTTACAGAGCTGGGAAGTTGTTAACAAATTTTCCTTTAAGTGTATTTTAATTACTTTTGTTCAAAGTAATTATACTCAAATGTTCTCTTTCACAGAATGTTGCCAACTACTCATTGCTAACACTTTTTATGATTAGTATGTAGCAGTTATACTCCAGTAGTTTGTCCAGCTCTGTGTGTTTATAGGAGTATAATAATAGATAAATAAATTAATTTAAACTTATTATAAATGATTATCTACTTTTATCTTGATTCAACATCATTTAAAAATCTTATGATACTCAAATCTAGAATGTATGTTACTCAAATTATTTAGTAATTATTGCATTGTTTTTACATTATAGTTTATCTATTGTCATTCTGTTTGTTAAGAAAAGTACTTTGTGTAAGAAATTATTTGTTGCGTATTTTTATACCAGAATAAATAAACTATTTATATGATTATTCTTTTTTTTCCCCAATTTAACCATTTATGGTCCATCATTTGATATTTCATTTAATTTAACTCAACATCTAATCATTATTGAGTTAATGGAGTTTAATTGAATGAAATGTCAAATGATGGACTATAAATAGTTATTTTGAAATAAAATAATAAGAATACGGTAAATTTGAATATACCGCCAAAACCTAAAATTACAGAAATCTTTTTAACATCACTCAGTTGTTCAGTCGACAGGCTCTTTAGATGGCGCGACAATCAGTGTCTCATCTATCTGTGGGTTATCTGTGGTGGGTACCACGCCGTCAATTTGCTGATAAGTACAAGAGAACAATCGAGCGAGGTTACATGCGAGCCGTTACAATAATAATTTTCATATTTCTGCGCAGCTTAGTGCGTTTCATTGAAGATTTGATATCAGTCTTTAAGTTTGTAATTGAATAATGTGAACTGTAGTTGAGGCTTGGTTCGGCCACTTCTATCGTTTAATTCCCTGTAAAACTAAAACTTTCATACTTAACTTCAAACTCAGTTTACAAAGGAAAAGAAAGATATATTTTAAAATGAATACAAAAGTTTTAGTTATACAGGGAAGTCTTATTAAACGATAGAAGTGGCCGAACCAGGCCTTAACTACAGTTCACATTATTCAATTACAAACTTAAACACTGATATTGAATCGTCAATAAAACGCATTAAAACCTAACCGCACTAGTCACAGGTTTTTCCTACTTGTAAGCTAACCAGTGAACATTAATGTCACCAGCTTTACAGACATTTCAATTGATTAACTATTTAGTTGCCTTGCGAAGTGAAAAACACTATTTGGGATGATTAAAAACAAATGAGAAATTGCCGTGGTGATGGCGAGTATGAGCGACAAAAATATATCTATTTATCTGTGTGCTAGTTGTGGGAGTATTGAGCTCTAGAGCTAGAACATCTGTATTCTTCGACGATTGGGAAGCAACTCTTAAAAATCACCTTTCGTTAGAGCTCAAACAAAGGTGAAGGAAAGCTTACCGTCTTGATACTATTTAATTTAAAATTTAATGAGTGGAACCAAGCGAGAAGATAGTTTGAGAGAAATAGAGTTAGGTTCTTTACAAAACTGTAGGTAAATTTTCCATTGCTAGTGAATTTGAATGGGTTTTACATGCACGTTTATATTTGTTAAAATATTTGTTGCCATGTAACATCTGGTGAGGCATATTTGAACACCGACCTTCAAAAAGTACACGTGAGAAATTCATAATAGTCTGACGTTTACATTGAAAGTTACAGTAATTTTTTGAATAAAATCTCTGAGAATAATTCGGAAAATTATTTTCGGTCGTCTGAATAAATTGGAATGTTGCATATTCCATACAGATGTAACTCCGACTCGGTAAGACCCATTATAGAAAAGGGCATTCTTGAATAAACCACATGATTTAGGATGCTTTTCAAAGCATCCCAAAACATAGAACCAGGAAACAGATTATCTTTTTTGCTACAAAGCTGAATAATTCAATCGATGTTGAATGAATGTCTCAATTAAGGATTCTTTCACATTTCGCAATCCGGACGAAGTAAAACAAGCGTTACACCCAAACCCAGCCATAGTCAATACGCCCACGGTTACAGAGTCGCTTTCTTTGGAATCACACGTATGATGCGCTTATATTCAAATAAATTTAGTAGGCTCGGAAACTCCATGAATACATAAAAGTGGGGATAGTATGGACAGTAAAACTGATCGTGTGGACAACAGTTTACTTCAATCTTCAGTAGTGTTTTATCCTTGAAGTTGTATTATTGTCGGTATAACATGGACGACAGAAACGTTGGAGAAAGCGAAACAATTACAGTTGAAACAAACAGTTTTACAGATTAGAACTAACTTTTCCCCATTTGCGAGATGCCCTGAACAATATTCTATTATAAAATTGTCACTTGTATACACGTCGGACGCTGTATCGTGCTAACAAACAGAAATTTCTTGAAAAATGTGGTTTATTGGACCCGTTGTACTCACTCCGGTGACCTGAAAATCAATAGGGTACCTCAATGAGACACCCTGAAAAATATCAAATTATTAAATTGGTCACTTGTATAAACTCCGGAGGCTTTATCGTGCTAACAACCCGAAATTTCTCCAAAAATATGACACTTCAAGTACCACATCACCCGTTGTACTAGCTCTAGTGAGCTCAAAATCAATATGATCTATCTATTAGACACCCTAAATAATAGTCATTCATAAAATTCGTCATTTGTATACACTCTGTATAGTGCTAACAAACTTAAAATTCCTCAAAAATTACAATAATGTGGTACTTCAAGTAACATAGTACCCGTTGTACTAGCTCTAGTTAGCACAAAATCAATAGTAACAGTATGCAAGCTTCCTAAAATTAGTACATATTGCATGTGTAGGGATTTTAAGAGAATTTAAAGTAGATAAATCGTGTCTTAGTTTAAACCATTGAATTTCTAATCCTAAAGGCAATGATCCATCCCATCCTATTTTTCCCAACCAGAGCTTTTGGAGTAAAATTTTTGTCAACATGACACAAGGTCCAACCAATTCAAGTGGGTCAAAATTGTTTGAAATTCATTAGAGTATTACTCTTTTCGTTACTCTCTTGCGGTGATGGAAAGTTTAGTAGAAAACTTTGAAATATCCTGTTTAAATTGCCAAAACAATCCAAGTTTCTCATTTTCAGTTTTCTCTTCAAAACAAACTTTATCCCTAACTTCTATTCCATCCAATACATTGAGTACATTTGAATCATTTGATACCCACCTACGAAGGTCCATCCCTTCAGCCTTGAAAATTCAAGAAATTTGGCAACACAGCTGTATAGCCTCCTCAGATGACTGGGCCTCAGTCAGCAGGTCATCTACGTAAAAATCTCTCAGTATAACCTGTGAAGCTTTAGAATATGTGGCACAACCTCACTACCCAACTGTTGCAAACACCTTAGTGCCAACTATGGAGTAGACTGTGTTCCATATGTGACCGTTTTAAGGGTATAATCTACTAATTGGTCTGTAGGGGATGATCTCCAAATTATCTTCTGCAATGACCTCTGAGATTGATCCACCCATATTCTTCTGAACATCTTAGCTACTCCACCATATGCAGCCACAACGTGTTCTCTAAATCTAAGAAGACTTAAAAATAAATCATCCAGTAATCTCGGGCCAATATACTGGATGTCATTGAATGATATTTCAGAATCTGTGTTTTGCCGAACCATCCAAAACAACTCTAAGTTTGGTATATAGTTTCTGAATTTTTATTCAAAACACCATGATGTGGAAAATAGTAATTCATCTCTTCATCCCCTGTTGCATCAACCGCAGACATAACTCCTAAATCTAAATATTGTTGCATATATTGAGCATACATATCTTTCAACTGACGATTTTTCTCCAACCTTTCGTCTAATGCGAAAATTCTTCGTAGTGCTGCGTCTCTGGAATTCCCTAAAATTGACCGAAGTTTCCTTTAGTGGAATTATTGGAATTGTAACAACGTCGCATCACTAGCCCTCCTGGTCGTTTCTTTAAAAATATTTTCACATTCCAAATCCTCCTTGGAAACAATCTGTCTCTCATCATAAATCTCTACTATTTTCCAAAATCTTCCTACTTGTTCCATAATATTTATATCGCATTGTAGCTCATTTCTATCTTTTTCCTTAGACCATATTGAGCCAGCTACAATCCAACCCAATCTAGTATTTTGCAAAGTAGGTAAATAGTTACCTCATTTTTTTTTTTGGCCCACGCAAAGTAATTCATAAAACATATGTGCACCAAGGAGCAGATCAACTTTATTTGATTTAAAGAAACGCGGAACAGCTAATACTATACTGTCAGGAATATTCAAATGGGTTATTTTAATTTCATGACTAGGTATACTTCCACAAATTTTTGGTACCACTAAACCACTGCTAATATTAATTAATAGTGACTTAATTTCCACAAAACATCTATTGTTGATGTTTGCAGATTGTTGATTTATTCCAACTATTTCTGTATTGACTCTTTTCAGCTCTAAGTCTAAAAATTCTACTTATTCAGTGGTAGTAATAAAGTTGGTTTGATTCCCATTATCCAATAAAACTCGACAATCATATAACGAACCATCTTCAGCTACTACTAGAAGTAATGCAATATCTCCTATCACTTCATGAGCACTATCTAAAAATAAATATGTTACCTGAACCTGTGAACTGGAAGCCTGAGAAAATTACGCATTATCATCAGAATTATTTTGAATGCACCTTGCTTCAGTTATTCCATTATTCCTAATGCGGTTCCATTCGCACTCAAATCTTTCTTCTCAGTTACATTTTGTTCATGATGAAGAAGGGTGTGATGTCTATATCCACATTTCAAACAGCTGCTGTGACTTCATTGCCTACTAATATGACTTCTGCCAAATCAGTTTAAAAGTTTAAACATAAACCTAATTGTTTCACCACATCATACCTAGACTTTTGCAATACATGTTTACCTTTACAATAAAAACAACTATTATCATTTTCAATTGAAACAAATGATCTTTGATTTTTATTTTAATTTCCAAATTTATTTACTTTTTCATCTTCCTTTCTGTTTCAAAGAAAATGCCCTATTAATTAAGAACGAATTAAAGTCATCCAAAGATGCCAATAAAATCCACGAG